>CM062805.1:507412554-508012554 GCA_031772625.1 Pinus tabuliformis
GCTTAGGAAGATCGGGGATTTTTTTTTTTTCGTGAAACGTACCTGACTGATAAAACCAAGTCAAGGTACTGTGCTTGAGCAATTACTTGCTCCTCAGTAACGACTCCGGCCTTAGCTACATCCTCATGTGATCTTTGGCAATAAAGATTTTACAAACCATTCAGCTAAGATCTGATCCGAATAAAAACCTTCACTAAACGCCGTCGACGTCTCCATTCATGAATGTGATCTGAAATGTAAGTGGACATCGACTGCTTTAATGAAGTTAGTAATTCCGTGCCATTGTCATATCTGACTGGCAACTGAAAATGAGTTAAAAACGAGGTAGCTAACTGACTAAAGTTATAAAAAGTGGCTCGCAGTAACTCAATGTACCACTTGGCCGCAAGACCAATTAGAGTGTGCTGGAAAAGCCTTAGATGGATTGAATCATCTAAAATGGAGTTAGACGCACACCAGAGGTGATAAGTCATCACATGGTTCGACGGTCCTCTCCTAATTTGCCTTCAAACTTAGGAATATCACTAGGCAACTTATTCGGCATTGGCGGCCAAAATGGAAGATAGTTAATGGGATCGTTCGTTAGGCGCGACAAGTCAGGCAAGTCCCAAAGTTGCGATAAACGGTAACTGACGATTAGGGTCCCTAAAACTCTGGGTCATGAGACCAGCCCCAGGAGGAGGATATCCAGGATAACTAGGAATAGGAATTGCATTTGGGATATTGTATCCTCCCGGAAAACCAGGATTAACCAGACCGTACTGGGGTTGTTGAGGTTGTTGATATGTATACCCAGGGTACGGTTGATACTGATAGACTGGCTGCTGCACAGCAAGACCGAATTGGTACTGTCCCTGGTACGGTTGATAAGTAAATTGTGGTTGACTTGTGACAACCGTACTTGAACCAAGTTGTCCTACAGGCATCTGAACCGAAGTTTGAATTGTGGATCCAGACTGAGGTAAAGATGTCTGAGGAATAGATACAGGAACAGTAGAAACCGGAGCTGTCGATATTCTAGAAGTAGGTGGGGTAGACTGAACAGATGTTGCAGCAGTTGCAGCAGCCGTTTGAGGCGGAGTACGAGGCGTACTAGGCCCAGGCTGAGAAACTACCGAAGGTATAGAAGCTTGAATACTAGACTGGACAGGTTGCTGGGGTGAACCAGAAACTAAGGGTTGTCTAGTTTGAGATGACATCTGTACATTCGGTTGCAAGACCTGTTGAGTTTACGATGGATCCCACACTAAGTTCACTCCGGGGTACGGACCCATAACAGGTTGAGAATATTGAGGACCATAACCGGGTTGAGGGTAGGGTTGATAATTCAAAGGTACATTTCCCGTTCCTTGAACATATGATTGACCGGAGGGTGGTTGGAAACCTTCGTTCGAGTACTGACCTTGGGGTTGATACCCTTGAGGCACGTATTGATACTGGGTTGACCTTGAGGTACATATTGATACTGGGGTTGACCTTGATGTACATATTGAGTCTGGGGTTGACCTTGAGGAACGTACTGTCCCGTAGGTATGTACTATCCTTGAGTTTGCCCCCCAGGTGCAAATTGGGTACCTTGAGGTTGCCCCCCAGGTGATAATTGAGGATTTTGAGGATGCCCCCCAAGCAGTAACTAGCCACCTTGAGGTTGAGGATTAGGAATAGTACCTGACATCATGAGAATATCTTCTACACTCAACGGCTTAGTACCATTGTTTCTAGTTAATAACCCTTGTTCAATGGGTTGAGGAGATGCTCCTGCAAAAGTACCAGAAAGTGACTGATACCCAGAGGGAACAGAAGGACCGCTGTACAAAAAGGATTCTGGCAATTGAGTAAACATGGACGACTGTCTTGACATATTTAATGGAGGATAACAACCTCTAGTGTTGGGTGATAAGGAATACGAGGTGGTGAAAAACTTAGTCCCTGGTTTTCCAAAAAATTAGTCAATGAAAGATACCAAGCACTGCTCCTAGGTGGACTGTAAAAAATTGATTCACGCTCCCTAAGTTCAATAACAGGTTGATTTTCAGGGATAGGGATGCCTACTTCTTCTTCCGGAGTAGCAAGTTCTTCGATAGCTATAAGTCCAGAAGGAAGATTTTGGGTAATTATTCTTTCTACCCTGGGTGAACCAGGACCACTAGAAGTTGGAGAGGTAAACCCCGATGTTGGGGTAGCAGCAAATTCACTTTCAGGTTCGGATATTTCAGGTTCCTCACCTATATCACTAGTAGATGAAAAGCTACCAGTAATTTCGGAAACAGACACTGATTGTGGATTATAATCTACTACTAAAGCTTGAAAATTAGGATGTACCACCAAAGAAGACTCTCCTTCTTCAGGTGACCCAACTCTATTATCTCTAGGAGTTACGAGGGCTCTTAACCCTTCAGGCTGGCTCGGTGAAAACTCAGGAGGTTGGCCCTGAAGTCTACGGGACTTCCTCGTAATTCAGCGATGATTAAAAAAATTTAACTACTTCACACGCAAACAAAGTAAAATCTCAATGAAAACCACCTAAAGCCTCTAAAGAACCAAACAAATTTTAATCACACGCCTAAAGAATCTAGGAGATCAAACCACACACAAACAGTAACTTTTAGTACTGAAAACACTAGTTGGTGATGAAGCCCAACGTCGCAGAGTTCAATACAGAAATGGCGGTTGGAACAGTTACCCCGGCAACCTGCTTAATGAATAGACTGCACAAGTTCCTCCTGTTATCACTGTAAAACTTCCTTAAAAAAAATTTGGACAACTTACATGGTTTCTCAATTCTTGTATCAGTCATGGTCAAGTCATGGTGTTAAAGGGTCTCTAGGTCATTTCATGCTTTAAGGGTTAGGTCATAAGGTTAGAAGTCTTTTAAGATCATATCTCTTTTCCAAATAATGTTTGACGGCCTCATTCCATGTTTTAGAAGTCTTACCAGGTGTTTATAAGTCATATCTCACATCTTTTTGGAGAAATTTTGAAAGTAGCTACGAAATCACTGAACTAGGAGTTTTCGTAGCGCGCTACGAAACCCCTGTAGCAGTCTGTTTCAGCAGAAAAAACTTTGCTTTCTGCGTTTACTAGTAAATTTCCAGAAGGGGTTCTGAGTAGCTGAAAACTTAATTTTGAAAACGGAAAGAGGATTTTATTACTAACATACCAAAATACAAAAACCTCTTTCATTTTCTTCAAATCCATTCTGAGGTGGGAGGAATTTATGATCAAACTTGCGCTACGAAACTGTTGTAGGTGCAAGTTTTCCACAGGCATATTTCTCTGTTTTAGCAGCCTTTTTCAAGATCAGTTTCTGGTCACATGAAAGGGTATTTTGGAATTCTGAAGGAGGTTTATCTTCATCAACTCTCCTACTACAATAACCTATCTCAATTTCTTCATAAGTGTTTTCAGTTGGGAGATAATAAGCTTTCTTTGAAACCCTAATTTCAGAAAACGGATTTTTCCTGTTTGCCACGTGTTTTTCAAGGACAGTTTCTGGACAGCTGGAGTAATGTTTTCAAAAACCAGGAGAGGTTTTTGTTCTGGACAACATGGGCTACAAAAACCTCCTTCAGTTTCGTAAAATGTGTCATGGATGAAGAGATAAAGGCTCTGTCCCACGTGCCAATTTTCAAGGATCTAAACCTAAAAACAGGGAAACATGTTCCCTAATTTCTAGGGTTTTTCTTCAGCAGTCAGATGACCACGTGGGAGGCTTCATCAAATTCGACTTCTTGAGGTTTAAAGTTGTCAAATAATGCTTTAAATTCTTAGATAAGGTTGTTGAATCATGATAAGGAGTTACACTCCTAGTTGTATTAGGTCTCTAGGACTGCTAGTTAGGTGTCATTTGCATTTAATAATTAGTTTTATGTATCAATAGGTGTCATAGTAGGATGAATTCGAATTTCCCTCATGCTGGAGGAGGAATCTCAGTTATGTAAAGAGCTCTATATATAGAAGAAGATCTAATGTAATCAGGGTTGGAAATTTTATGGAAAAGCTTGTATTTGGCCTATGTAAGACTCATTTTCAGTAATGCATGCTTGACTTTACTTCTCAGGATTCATGAAGGATTTTTTATGTTCAGAATATGTGATGTTGTCCTTTTCTTAATTCTTACAGTGGTATGGATGTATAATCACTCAGAATTCACTGAATGTGCTCTGACTTCCTGTATACATTTATGAACTGTGTGGTCCCATATGAGTTTATGTTCTGAATGTTTAAATGTTGAATGCCCTGACTTCCATGTAAGGTTGAGTTCATTGTTATATTGAGGTGTTGTTGACTCCATAAGCCCAATGGATGTTTACTGATCATGTTCAACCATTCATATTTTTCACTTGTTTCATAGAGTTAGCCATCTAATCTTTATCAAAATCATTAACCTTTGAGAGAGCCCTCTCAGGTTGAGGAGGCTAAGCCTCAGCCAAAAGTTGGTTTGAAAGAGTTACATAAGGTCTTCCTGATCAACAGCCTATTAGGGGCATGATTTTGTGATAACATTTTGGTGCGTCTGCTGGGAGCCTGAAGTCTATTCATTCCCGAAATTTAGAGGCTGAACTTCTGAAGGTAGCAGGAGCTCAGACATCTTTTTGAGGCTGCAAAACTACCTTGGCGACTCCACACATCAAATAATAAATTGGAAGGTGACTCCACTACTAGAAGATCAGTAGATTGATGAAGTTACAAGATGAATTCCACTGCAAGAATGAATGCCAGGTATGCTCCTATGAATCGGTCTCATATCCCTGGTTTTCCAAATCCTATGCCAAAGGTTGATTGGTTAGAGGATCTTCCAATATTCAAAGATGAAAAGAAAGACGATGTTTCTCTTCATTTGGTTAGGTTTCATATGCATGTGCGCAGTCTTAAGGTTCATTTCCCTGAAGATTGTCTCATGAAGATGTTTATGACCACCTTAGAAGGAAAAGCATGGTCTTGGTATAAAAGTTTGGAAAATGGTTCAATATATTCGCTTGCTAGTTTTCATGATGAATGGTTGAACATGATCAGTAAACATCGATTGGGCTTATGGAGTCAACAACACCTCAAAATAACAATGAACTCAACCTTACATGGAAGTCAGGGCATTCAGCATTTAAACATTCAGAATATAAACTCATATGGGACCACACAGTTCATAAATGTATACAGGAAGTCAGAGCACATTCAGTGAATTCTGAGTGATTATACATCCATACCACTGTAAGAATTAAGAAAAGGACAACATCACATATTCTGAACATAAAATCCTTCATGAATCCTGAGAAGTAAAGTCAAGCATGCATTACTGAAAATGAGTCTTACATAGGCCAAATACAAGCTTTTCCATAAAATTTCCAACCCTTTGTACATCAGATCTTCTTCTATATATAGAGCTCTTTACATAACTGAGATTCCTCCTCCAGCATGAGGGGAATTCGAATTCATCCTACTATGACACCTATTGATACATAAAACTAATTATTAAATGCAAATGACACCTAACTAGCAGTCCTAGAGACCTAATGCAACTAGGAGTGTAACTCCTTATCATGATTCAACAACCTTATCTAAGTATTTAAAGCATTATTTGACAACTTGCAACCTCAAGAAGTCGAATTTGATGAAGCCTCCCACGTGGTCATCTGACTGCTGAAGACAAACCCTAGAAATTAGGGAACATGTTTCCCTGTTTTTAGGTTTAGATCCTTGAAAATTGGCACGTGGGACAGAGCCTTTATCTCTTCATCCATGACACATTTTACGAAACTGAAGGAGTTTTTTGTAGCCCATGTTGTCCAGAACAAAAACCTCTCCTGGTTTTTTAAAAAATGTCTCCAGCTATCCAGAAACTGTCCTTGAAAAACACGTGGCAAACAGGAAAAATCCGTTTTCTGAAAGTAGGGTTTCAAAGAAAGTTTATTATCTCCCAACTGAAAACACTTATGAAGAAATTGAGATAGGTTATTGTATTAGGAGAGTTGATGAAGATAAACCTCCTTCAAAATTCCAAAATACCCTTTCATGTGACCAGAAACTGATCTTGAAAAAGGCTACTAAAACAGATAAATATGTCTGTGGAAAACTTGCACCTACAGCAGTTTCGTAGCACAAGTTTGATCATAAATTCCTCCCACCTCAGAATGGATTTGAAGAAAATGAAAGAGGTTTTTGTAGTTTGGTATGTTAGAAATAAAAGCCTCTTTCAGTTTTCAAAATTAAGTTTTCAGCTACTCAGAACCCCTTCTGGAAATTTACTAGTAAACGCAGAAAGCAGAGTTTTTTCTGTTGAAACAGGCTGCTACAGGGGTTTCGTAGCGCGCTACGAAAACTCCTAGTTCAGTGATTTCGTAGCTACTTTCAAAATTTCTCCAAAAAGATGTGAGATATGACTTATAAACACCTGGTAAGACTTCTAAAACATGGAATGAGGCTGTCAAACATTATTTGGAAAAGAGATATGATCTTAAAAGACTTCTAACCTTATGACCTAACCCTTAAAGCATGAAATGACCTAGAGACCCTTTAACACCATGACTTGACCATGACTGATACAAGAATTGAGAAACCATGTAAGTTGTCCAAATTTTTTTTAAGGAAGTTTTACAGTGATAACAGTGGCTCCACTAGGGATAGTGTGCCCTTGTGGTACATTAAGAACCTGTAGCTCCAGTGCCGCTATCCATCCTCTAGAAGAAAACTTTGAACTTCTGCCCAATCTGCTCCTCAAGCCTTGAATAATTTTTTGTAAGAAGAATTCAAACTGCACCTACTGAAATAGATGCTCAGTCAACCTACCCTGAGCTTATTTGCATTTTCCTACCTACCTACTAGCTCCAATTTCCACTTTAGGTCAAGCAACATGATATTTCCAATAAAGCCAATCAATTGTTCTTTCTGATATTGGAGGTTCTTGACTGCATTCAACCTCAAAATAACCATGATAGTGAGATGACCAAATCAACTTATAATGTACCTGATCTTCATAATGCAAATGAAAATGAAATACTGGTGTGCAAAGCTTTGCCATGTATTCACTTATAGGGTCAAAGAAGACATGATTATTTTGATGACCATCATAACACTCTAAATCCTCAGACAACTGATTCTCAACCACACAAGACCCCTTTGATGTGCTATCCAACTGCCTTTCTGCATGATGCCCACAAACAATGTAATTTTCTTCATTATAAAGATCATTCTTTGATGCAAGCTGCTGCAAGGAATTACAAAAATGAACAACCTTTTCCTCTGCCTGAGGGTTATAAAAGCTATCTTCCGGTACTTCTTCTTGGTGTTTGCAATCAATTTCATACTCATTGTGATCAAAATCTTGGCAAGTTTGCTGCATCTTCTCATTTATATCAAAGGATGTAACATGGTTTTCATAAGTAAACCCCTGCTGATCTTCACGCTGCGTTTCATGAGATGTTATACTTTCTTCTTGGTGTTGAAATGCATTGTTATGAAGAGCCTCTAAAATTTCTTCATCCATAAATTCATCATCATCATAACAATCCTCCAAGTACTGAATAAGACTTAAAGAATGCCTACAACAATCTTTAAGCAGCAATAAGGAAGGATAACATTCTTTATACATCTCATAGAATTCATCATGAAAACTAGCAAGTGAATATATTGAACCATTTTCCAAACTTTTATACCAAGACCATGCTTTTCCTTCTAAAGTGGTCATAAACATCTTCATGAGACAATCCTCAGGAAAGTGAACCTTAAGACTGCGCACATGCATATGAAACCTAACCAAATGAAGAGCAGCATCGTCTTTCTTTTCATCTTTGAATATTGGAAGATCCTCTAACCAATCAACCTTTGGCATAGGATTTGGAAAACCAGGGATATGAGACCGATTCATAGGAGCATACCTGGCATTCATTCTTGCAGTGGAATTCATCTTGTAACTTCATCAATCTACTGATCTTCTAGCAGTGGAGTCACCTTCCAATTTATTATTTGATGTGTGGAGTCACCAAGGTAGTTTTGCAGCCTCAAAAAGATGTCTGAGCTCCTGCTACCTTCAGAAGTTCAGCCTCTAAATTTCGGGAATGAATATACTTCAGGCTCCCGCAGACGCACCAAAATGTTATCACAAAATCATGCCCCTGATAGGCTGCTGATCAGGAAGACCTTATGTAACTCTTTCAAACCAACTTTTGGCTGAGGCTTAGCCTCCTCAACCTGAGAGGGCTCTCTCAAAGGTTAATGATTTTGATAAAGATTAGATGGCTAACTCTATGAAACAAGTGAAAAATATGAATGGTTGAACATGATCAGTAAACATCGATTGGGCTTATGGAGTCAACAACACCTCAATATAACAATGAACTCAACCTTACATGGAAGTCAGGGCATTCAGCATTTAAACATTCAGAACATAAACTCATATGGGACCACACAGTTCATAAATGTATACAGGAAGTCAGAGCACATTCAGTGAATTTTGAGTGATTATACATCCATACCACTGTAAGAATTAAGAAAAGGACAACATCACATATTATGAACATAAAAAATCCTTCATGAATCTTGAGAAGTAAAGTCAAGCATGCATTACTGAAAATTAGTCTTACATAGGCCAAATACAAGCTTTTCCATAAAATTTCCAACCCTGATTACATTAGATCTTCTTCTATATATAGAGCTCTTTACATAACTGAGATTCCTCCTCCAGCATGAGGGAAATTCGAATTCATCCTACTATGACACCTATTGATACATAAAACTAATTATTAAATGCAAATGACACCTAACTAGCAATCCTAGAGACCTAATACAACTAGGAGTGTAACTCCTTATCATGATTCAACAACCTTATCTAAGCATTTAAAGCATTATTTGACAACTTTCAACCTCAAGAAGTCGAATTTGATGAAGCCTCCCACGTGGTCATCTGACTGCTGAAGACAAACCCTAGAAATTAGGGAACATGTTTCCCTGTTTTTAGGTTTAGATCCTTGAAAATTGGCACGTGGGACAGAGCCTTTATCTCTTCATCCATGACACATTTTACGAAACTGAAGGAGGTTTTTGTATCCCATGTTGTCCAAAACAAAAACCTCTCCTGGTTTTTGAAAACATTACTCCAGCTGTCCAGAAACTGTCCTTGAAAAACACGTGGCAAACAGGAAAAATCCGTTTTCTGAAATTAGGGTTTCAAAGAAAGCTTATTATCTCCCAACTGAAAACACTTATGAAGAAATTGAGATAGGTTATTGTATTAGGAGAGTTGATGAAGATAAACCTCCTTCAGAATTCCAAAATACCCTTTCATGTGACCAGAAAATGATCTTGAAAAAGGCTGCTAAAACAGAGAAATATGCCTGTGGAAAACTTGCACCTACAGCAGTTTCGTAGCGCAAGTTTGATCATAAATTCCTCCCACCTCAGAATGTATTTGAAGAAAATGAAAGAGGTTTTTTTAGTTTGGTATGTTAGGAATAAAAGCCTCTTTCAGTTTTCAAAATTAAGTTTTCAGCTACTCAGAACCCCTTCTGGAAATTTACTAGTAAACGCAGAAAGCAGAGTTTTTTCTGCTGAAACAGGCTGCTACAGGGGTTTCGTAGCGCGCTACGAAAACTCCTAGTTCAGTGATTTCGTAGCTACTTTCAAAATTTCTCCAAAAAGATGTGAGATATGACTTATAAACACCTGGTAAGACTTCTAAAACATGGAATGAGGCTGTCAAACATTATTTGGAAAAGAGATATGATCTTAAAAGACTTCTAACCTTATGACCTAACCCTTAAAGCATGAAATGACCTAGAGACCCTTTAACACCATGACTTGACCATGACTGATACAAGAATTGAGAAACCATGTAAGTTGTCCAATTTTTTTAAGGAAGTTTTACAGTGATAACACCTCCACTAAACCGTCTCGAGTGAAGAGAACCCCCCAGAAAATCCAAGTGAGTCTAGCCGACGTCTGCTCCAGGTACAGTGGGATCTTCCCACCACCGTCACCTTAGGAAGAATCCTATAGAATATTGTCACTAAGGTTACCAATGGAAACAAATATACCTGGGGGAACAATCTATGATCCGATACGCACGCAAGGGCAGAGTAACAAGCTCAATCCCCTTGAAGGCTCCTTCACATAATCCAAGGTTTACCAACAAGTGACCCCAGGCTCCTGGACAATGGTTAATCCGAGGTTTACCGTTTCTAATACATGAATATCTAGCATCGTTCCCAATGAGGAAGGATTGATTCCCACACTGGTTCGGACACGATCTCGTGCTTCTCCTTTAAGAGGAGCTTTCCCAGAGCATAAATGCAACAATTGGATTTCTCTTCTACCGCAAGATACAGCTACTTGTTTGTTTTATTGTCTTGGAGAGTTAATTACTCCCTACTCCAAGACACTAGCCTAAGCTATGTTGGTGTATCAAAGCCCTAGAAATAAAAATATTACTAGATAGATTTTACTTTAAGCATTATTTTTATTGGTTTTTGTTTAAGTCAAGAGGTGCGGAGATGAAACTCGTGGTGTGAAGACTCTACTCGAAATCACTAAAAAATGCACTTAAGATTATTAAGAAATCTTTTCCCTTCAATGAATTTCTAGCTAGGAAAGAGTTTGAGAATGCAAATACTTGTAAACACAAATCTTTCTTAACAAACAAATTAAAAGAAGAGCTTTTTTGTCTTTTCCAATGCACTCAAAACGAGACAACTAGTTATTTTCACAAAAATTTCCCTTTTCTTTCAAAACACTCAACCACTACAAAAACAAACTTTTTCCAAAAGAGATTTTTTATTTTTTATAAAACACTCAAAACTATGGAAATGACTAATCTTGAGATCTATAAACTATAAAAACCTATTTGAAGTCAAAGCTTACAAGATTTATTTTTCAAGGATGTTTTACTTAGCTACAAGCAAACTAAGGACTAATTTGTCCAGAATCAAAAATCAGTCAAAAGACAACCAATTTTTGTTTTCTTTTCTAAAAATGAAATCCAAACTTTTAACACAAGCTTTTTCGAAGTTTTGTAAAGAGAAAACACAAGGTGGATTCCTCAACAAAGGTAGATTTTGCAAATGGTCAGACTCATAAGAAGGCTAGTAAAAACCAAGGTGATCTAAGGTTTCTACAGCTTCTAAGCTCAGAGCTACTACAAGACCAAAATGAAAACCAAACCCAACAATCAAAACTTCTAGGAATTTCACCTAAAACCATAACACCAATGGAATTAACCTAAGAAAAGCTTCTGACAAGTTATATGCAGGTCTGGGCAGGGGATAATAAC
Source organism: Pinus tabuliformis (assembly GCA_031772625.1). Lineage (NCBI taxonomy): Eukaryota > Viridiplantae > Streptophyta > Pinopsida > Pinales > Pinaceae > Pinus > Pinus tabuliformis. The sequence continues at coordinate 507,423,812 of CM062805.1, forward strand.
ATCTAAACAAAAACTAAGCTGACTAATAGAGAAAATCTTAAGTTTTCCAAAATTTTGACAGGGTCCGCAGGCCCACAATTAACACAGGTGTGGTACCGCTCTGTGCTAAAAGCAAAAGTGTGGATAGGTCTGCACTGTGTCCCAAGCCGAGGGTGCGGTCCTCTCCCAAAGTTATGAAAAACAAAAAATAATCCTAGATCTACTAAATCTACCCAATTCCACACACAACAAGCCAAAAACAAAAACAAAAACACAGTTTCTCAGGTCAAAGTAAAAACAAGGAAAAAATCAAGTCCCCAGCGGAGTCGCCATTTTGTCACACGGAATGAGTCGATCTTGCGGACAAGATAGACCTTCCTAGAATCTAACGATATCTAGTGACAAGCAAGCCAATCAAAACTATCTTTCTCTAAATATGCATTTATAAACAAAGGCAAACAAGTTTTTAGGCCTACCTTGGGTCCAATGCAAGTTTGTCGAAGCCTCGCTCCTTTGATCCAAATGAGCTCCCTTGTTGCGAATCTGCAAACACAAAAAAGCAAAAAAATTAAATTGCACCTGAAAAAGCCAATATCATAAAGCATACTTAACATGATGATCAAGGAATTCATGAAACAAATGACATAAGACAATTTGTTGAGAAAAATGAATATGATTGTATTAATTCAAATCAAAGAAGAAATTTACAACCTGTGCCTTGATGTTGTACAAGCTCCTCCCAGGGTCCAACAAGAAGTCTCCTCTATTTTGACAAGTTTCACTCTCTTCCCAATGAAGCCAAAAAGGTCTGTGATCCCTCCTCTCAAGCTTAACTAGGAAGTCTCAATTCCACCAGCATTTACCCTCAAAAATGTTCAGCTTCTAACCTCCCTAGCAACCAGCCCAATGCCTTAATTTATAGTGCAATGGAGGGAAGTTACTAGGTCCTCCTTCAAAGGATAAAGCCCTCCTTCAAAGGGATAGCTCCTCTCATCAAGGGATTAGCTCCTTCTCTTTTGGGATGCATGAACCACCTAAGAGCGACCAATCCACGTCAAAATTCCTTCTAGAATCATCTAGAATTAACCTAAAGTGAGTTTTTTAGAATAAACTTGTGCCTTTTTCACTTTCACAGGGGTCCGCACCCACTCCTTTAGGGACAGAGCGGGCAGGTCCGCAGTTTTTGCGAACAGGAGGTGCAGGACCGCAGGCAACAGTGAGAGAAAGTGCGGAACCAGAGTTTTGTTGATTTTCAATGTCTCTCTCCCATTTTCAAAGCTTGACTTGAAGAGCTGAGGTCTGAGACTTGCTTAGGAGGACAGTACAAATGATGATAGACCCATACTGACTGCAAATAATCATGGTGACGATATTTTTGTGTAACAGGTTGTACCTTGTAATTCCTCCATGGTAGTAGTCCATGGGAGGTTCAAAATGTGCAGCCAATGGCGTTCAAGGCATGATGATCTAGGGTAGTGATAAATGGAAGGTTAGAGAGTGTATGCTATAGTCAAACCATATAGGAAAGGCCTAGTAGTTCCTCCATGGTACTAGTCCATTGGAAATTCAAAATGTGTAGCCAAAGGTGTTAAACACATGATGACTCCATGGTAGTGATCCATGGAAGGTGAGGTATTGTAGCCCCTCATGATAGTGATCCATGAGAGTGTAAACCATCATAAAAAAAGGAAAACATGTGATGTAATGACAAAAACAAAGCTATTTCATCATTATTTTCTTTGTTGATATGCAATTATTTTTATACATATCTTGAATAGTTTTATTTACATCTAGAATATGGAATACATAACAACAACAACAAAAGGAAATGTTTTGTTTCTAATTTATACATTAGTGCATAGATATGATACCACAACACATGGATTTTCTCTTTGAACAAATTACACGCATTGGACCATAGATTTGTAAGGTGGGGAATGATAAGTGAGTGTGAAGGTGTATTAAATTGCACATTATTTTGTGGACATGCGGTCTATGTTGTGAGCTTTGTGATCTATAAGCACTTGAACAATCTACTTCCATGAAGTGATCTCTAATAAATAATTATTTCTATTTATCACATTCTTCCTCAAATGAAATCCTTAACCATTGCCTCAATGTTGGATCATGAACTCCATATGCTTAAAATTTCTACAAAAATCAAGCGCTCTAAACAATTTTCTAGATAATCTTGGAACCGATTGTGATTCAAGTCATGACAATATATTCATAAAGAAACTACAATTTATATTTCATAAAAATTATTTATGTGAGTTTATGAATGATTTATGTTTGCAACTAATTTTTTTGTATTTTTACCAAAGAAATGGTAATTATCGAATAAGTAAAATTGTTGAAACTTCTACGATGGTACCAATAATGGCTTCCAATTAATGGAGAGTCCTCATCATTTTCAATTTAAGTTATAGTTTTTTCATCTAAAAGTTTCCTAGCAAAATGAATGAAGAGTATGGGTTGGAATCTCTGGGAAGAATGTGAAACTTCCTAATGTTTATGTGAATAGTTTTGACATTTGTTTGAACATATGTAAACATATCAGTTTCCCTCTAGGATATCTAAACCAACAAAAGTACAACCCTCTCATTCTTCCCATGAAGTGTGGGACTTTCCCATGAGGTGTGAGATGAAGCATGAGAGTTGCCCATGAAGTGTGTCATCAGACTCCACTATGACTAAAATATTTGTGATTCTGACTAGATCATTAATCTACCTCAACAATCGATGTGTGCCTTGATATGGGATTTGTTGCACCATCGATGTCCAAATACTCTCTCATACTCAAAAAATATTTACATAATGTGTTGTGGTATTTATGATGTTACACATTTTCATAGTTTCTTCAATAGCAATCTAATATTTGTTATTAAAGAGGGAAAGTCAATTAGTCACATTAGACTAGTTGTTGGTGTTGCTTCCTTCTTTCCTACCTCTATCTTTGGGGTAGAAGTCCCTAGAGATGGGATGTGATGGGCCCCATATGAATAGGGAAATCCACTATAGTTTTATGAAAGAATTATCTTCCATCATGGCCCTATGAATGTGTTTAGTAATTTTCAATTTCACAGCGACACAATAAAAATGCTAACACTTGTTAGTGTTTGCTCTCTACTTCACTATCTCAAACTACCCAATTTTGTGTTCATTATCATCTATGAGTTTACAATTGTTTATGCCAAATATACAATGAAAAGAAGCATTATTATGTTTTCATTTATAATCATGAAAAGTTTCTTAAAAGTGGTAAGTGATTGAACAGTGGAATGGTAGTGTGCATTATTTTAAATTCTATAAAATCAAGTGGAGAAGGAGGTAACAGATAATAATAAAAAAATGGAACTTATTCATTCTCTTGCTTTTTCCTTTTTAATTGGGGATTGTGTAATTGAAGTATTAATAACTTTTTCACTTCAAAAGGTATATTTTGATAGTGTTTTTAATAAAGACAATTATAAGTATTTTTTTAGATCAAGTTATTAGACAAGTTTAAAGACTCATATATTCATTTCGTAATACATGAACCAGGTGTATGATCAAAGATTTTATTGCAGATTTGGTGATTGATTTTTTTTAGATATTTTCATCCACTTGAAATTTGAATAGGGGAATCAATGACATTTTGTGTGCTAAAGTGTCATCTAACTCATGTTGTTATTCTTACTGAGCCATTGCTTCATATTACAAGCAAGAGTGTATGAGAATCAAATAAACGCCTACAATCGAATGCAACTTAGACAAATGAAAACAAATAAAATTAATGCAAGTCAAGCACATAAAATTAATGTCAATCAAGCACCCATAAACCACTTTCAAGCATTTTGTGAATACATCGGTATTCAATGACAAATATAAATTAGTGTTAATTCTAATACTCAACATTAATTCAACATTTAATACTTGTGATAATATTTTGTAAGTGTCAAATCAAAATTAAATTGAACTGCATTGTAATTGTTGGTGCATTCTAATCTAAATTGAATATCCTCCAATTTTTAAGTTTAAATTGAAATTGTTGGGTCTTATTGTCAAAAGGTGGACTTGCAAGAAACCCTCTTTTTTTTGCTTCTATCACAACTTTTAACTAATAATATTGTTACCAAGACTAACCCGCATAAGGAGGCATCATTCAATGTTTCAAACGGCTCGAAGTCAAGAATTACTGGAGTTACTAAACATTCTAATACTCACTAAAAAAGACAACGCAATCACAATCCACAAAGAAACTCTGCGATTTGTTCCAACTATTTGCAAATTTCATAAGATAAAGTTGAACTTATTTACACTAAGTCATAATTATGCGATTTTGATATACAACTCCATAAATGAACAACTTTTACAACATTATAGATTATTCTTTGTTTAGAACAATCCCTTATTTGATTTTGAGGTGTCCATTAATTTCAAAGTCTAGATTCCAATCAACAGACAACACAAGATCAATGTTGTGATGCAGTTACAAATTCAAATACAAATTAAGTTTTACATGAAACTGAATTTCAAGGGTTCATTGTTGAAAATCTTTCTATGGTGAAATAGCATGTGATAAATCAAATTCCAAAGATTTTCAAGTAAAAAGTTCAAAATAATATTTTGAAGTCTATAATCAAATTTTGGGAATATGATAAGGAAGTTACATTTCATATTCTTGACATTTTCAAGCAAATTTACTTCTAGAATGTCATATTCCTTCAAGAATATTCCACTTCGCTTATTGCATTTCAACATCCAAATGCTAAATACCAACATTGTCATCGAATTGGTCACATGGAAAATGAGTGCATTGATCTTCATTCTTATCTTCACTTTTGGAAGACAAACCATCATCCAAATCTATGTAAAAAGAGAAACAAAGTTAAAAATAAAACAAATCATTATGGTTTTCTTAGCAATGGAATCAATAGGTCAAAATTTTGCATAAGTCTTATTGTCAAGTTTAAACACAAGTAAATATATATTTGCATAAAGAATATATAGAAGAAGATATATTTGAAATAATTATTATGATTTTGGGTTAACTAGGATTCATTCTAAAAATTGAAAATTAAAGTACATTGATAATAAAAAAAATGGTACTCTCCTACATCTCAATAGGACGATTAAATGGTTAGTGGTTAACCAAAACCACTAAATATATTGTATCAAGTGAAAAAGGCTTATGGTCAACCAAAAACACCACAATGATCAAGTCAAAATGGTTAGCGATCAACCAAAATCCACCAAATGCAATGATGAAAGTGTTATTGAAGATTCCAACACTCAAGCTTGGATCCCTTCAATGATATTCTCCCTATGCACCTAATTATGGGATTATCAATGATCATACTCAAGCTTTAAGCTTAAGATTCTTATCAATCAAAATTTGGAAATTATAACATAGCAATTGATCTCCTTTACAGGACATCTACAATGCAATCAATCGATTTCATCAAATGAGCATACTTGGAAAGATCTAGCATAAAATTTAGAATCCTCTCATTGTTCTTCAATTTGTTGGATCTGGTTGATGAAGGTTGCAGTTCTATCTTGTTCTTTGGAAATTTAAGGAGCAAAGGTTCATTGGAAGGTATTCAAGATATAGATGTATCTAAATTCATAGAGCACTTCAGTGATCCTATTTGTTCACTAATAATATGATGATATGATCCTATTTGTTCGCCAATTAGTAGAACTCATTTTATTCTAGCCAAATTACTCATTAAATGATCAAATTGTTAAGTAATCAAGAAATGGCAAGAAATTGCAAATATTCACTTCTAGAAATTCTATTATCTTTCAAAATTCATTTCAGATGAACCCTTCAACATCCTTATTGGAATTTTTTCTGGCATATTTTCATCAAAACTCAGTTTAGAAGGTTCAAATTGAAGATTGGATATGACACTATTTTATTGACTAGTTCATGTTTCATCACTAGTATAATTTATTTAAACATGTAATTGAGAAGCAGAATTTAGCCCTCAGTCCCCAAATGATCAAAAAGACCAAGATCACTCCTTTATGGGTCGTCATCCTTATCCTTGATGAGATGTCAATATGTTGACACTCTTCAATTTACAAAGTGATTACATCCATGGGATATACTATAAATTGGGATCATGAAATAAATATACTTAAATATGACTTAAAGCATTTTCTACCAAATTTTTATCTTATGTTATATTTCTTAACACCAACCCAAAAGTTTTTGCATGTAAGAGAACATTTTAAATGAAGGAAAATATTTGACTTATTAAATGTTAAACCCAAAAAATAAATACATGTAAGAACATATTTGATGATATCATGTTGGTTATATTGTTTATTGTAGTTATAATTGTAATGTTTTCTCACATACAATCTTAATACACCACAATGATGTATTTATTTTCTTAAAATGTTATTCCACGTTAATAAAATTATTATTATTTGTATATTTAATATCATTAAACATACATGTGTCATGTTAATTCGATTGATTGTTTATGCAATGTTCTTCCAAATGGTTAAAAAACCAATTGTAGTTGCTACAACACCCCCAAAATTTTTGCTTGTACACTCAAAACTTTGGTCCCCCCTTGCTTTTCAAGGCCCCAATAGTCATTCATGTTGCATGACTTGCCAAGATATCATCAACGACCATGGTTGATCATACTTTCATCAAGCAATGCATGTTGTTAATATAGGTTGTCATTGATGTCAATATGGCAGTGTTTGAGATGGAAAATTTTTGTGACATGTGCAGTTTCCCATTGATGCCCATTGATCATAATACTACTCATGGAGGATCCAAGGATTGAATACAGACATAATAGAAACAGTGGAACCGAGGAGGAAAGATATTAGAAGCCATCAGAAGAGAAAGAGAAATAGTAAAGAGGAGAAGCCATCGTGAAGCCAAAAAGTGAGAGGAAGATTTCATCGGAAGCCATCAAAGAAGCAGGTTACGGAGCGATAGAAGCAGGTTATTGCATATGCCCAAGGGTAAGTGCTATCAGAAGAACAAAGAGCAACAGCGATACCATAGGAGTAAAGAAGAAAACATTAGAGGAGACATATTGGAAGTATCGCATGTAATATATGCCCAAGAAGAACCGATAGGAAGAAAACAATGAAGGAGCATAAACAAAGCTATCAGAGCAGTATATTGGAAGTCACAGGAGTGAAGAGAAGCCATAGGAGCGACAAGCCAAGAAAAAGAATATCTATCGCATATGCCAAGAATAAGAGCCATATCAGAGATATCGCATGAAATATCAAAGGAGCTAACATAACGGAGGAGTTAACATTGCATCGGAGGAATTATATCAGCGGGTTATCGGCGACTTTATCATTTTATTATGTGTCACACTGAATCCCCCGAGTGCAATATGTATTGCGGACCCGAAAACAGGTTATGGTAACCGCCCTATTGTAATATCGCATTCGCGTGTATCGGAACCTTCACATCACAAGTCTTAAAGGAATGTCACACTAAAACTACGATTGCGATAAACCCCCAAATTGCCAACTAGGATAACATTGCAGACCTACTGCACCATTATAGCATGACTTAATAAAATATCACATCCGCAGTAATCGCAAGTTTCAAAGGTATGTCAAACCACTGATTTTGATAAGGTTGTGTACCCAACGGGTTTATTAACAATTTCTTAAGATCATATTGCATCCGCTCCTTCGACAGTAGTGGAATCACTATGTTATGTGCAAACCTCCGAAAGTTGCGATTGCGATTAATGTAGGACCTCTATTAATGTGGATTTTCATAAAGTTGCAATTGTAGGAGTCTTATAAAATTACGATTGTGATAAAGTGGTGGACCCAACAGGTTTATCAAAACAGTTTAATATAATATCGCATCCAATAAGGGCAATCGGCCATCGGCTATGTTATGGGCACGACTTGTAAAAGACCTCCAAAAGTTGTGATTGCGATTGAGGTAGTGACGTGGCATGTGGGCTCTCCCTGTGGGTATAGCCTCTCTTATATGGTTTTCGTAAATAATAAGTCTAATGGATGAATATTAAAAAAGGGCCTCGCTGATGTAATTTTAATATGTGACATCACAAGTCGGCCTCTCCTCCAATAAACATGTTTTTTGGGTATTGATGAGACTCGTATATATACAAGTTAAAAACTTCACCTCAAGCATTGATCTCGGGCATCTATCACAGAGAAGAAGGACAGTTCACAACTCGTGAACTTGAGGTAGTAGAAGAAAGGAACCCAAAGGTCAAGCGAACGAAAGAGGAAGCCGAAGGTCGAGCGAGTGAAGAAGGAAGCCGAAAGGTCCAGCAGAAGAAAAAGGAAGCCAAAGGTTGAGTGAACAAAAGTGGAAGCCGAAGGTCGAGCGAGTGAAGGAGGAAGCCGAAAGGTCTAGCGGAAGAAGAAGAAAGTCGAAGGTCGAACAATCCATTGACTGGGTTATTTATTGAAATGCTTGGACCTATGTTTGACAGTGATTCAGATAACAGTTCAAAAGGACGCTCTGCAGATCTAAGAATGTTATCTGAGTATGAACAGGGTTGTTTTTTAATTGAACGTACAATATGAGACCGTGACAGTCACTCCTCTAAAGAAGTCACTCCTGAAGTAGTTAATCCTGAAGTAGTCATTCCTAAACCATTTACCATGACAATGAGAACAGAGGCTTGAAACAGAGAGTTGTTTTGTGCAGAGCTTAGTGCAGTTCATTGTAGACACATTGAAGTTGTGTGAAGACTCTTGTAGATCATGATGGCTATTTTAAATCATCATGAGGTAACTTTGCAGGCTCTGTTTGGGCAATATGAAGAATTGTGAAGACTCCTTCATATGAAGACAGGTTGTCATTGATGTAGCAGTGAAGTTGTAGATTGATAGAACACAGTGAAGAAGATTTTGAGAAAAGTGTAATACAATCAAAAAATTTCTTGACAAGATAGGGTCGGAGCCCTTGGGGTTGGTGTCTCGGAATTGGAAGGATTGGTGTCCTTGGATAGGGTCGGTGCCCTAGAGGTTGGAGCCTCACAAAAAGTCCAAGTTGGTGCTTGGCAACAAGTTGGAGCCCTATATACATTGTACTTGATTTACTGTAAAGATTATATTAATAAAATCATTTATTCCTATTGTTCATTTTGTGTTCTAAATATAAATGATTAAACTGGTAAAAATAACGATTACAAAGGAATACTGATTCACCCCCCCAGTGTTTCCAACACATGTTTCTTTTCATATTTGCAATGGCAAGACATTGCAAATATTCACTTCTAGAAATTCTACTATCTTTCAAAATTCATTTCAGATGAACCCTTCAACATCCTTATTGGAATTTTTTCTGGCATATTTTCATCAAAACTTAGTTTAGAAGGTTCAAATTGAAGATTGGATATGACATTATTTTATTGACTAGTTCATGTTTCATCACTAGTATAATTTATTTAAACCTGTAATTGAGAAGAAGAATGTTAGACCCTGGGTCCCCAAACAATCACAAAGTCTAAGATCACTCCTTTATCGTTCGTCATCCTTATCCTTGATGAGATGTCAATATGTTGACACTCTTCAATTTACAAGGTGATTACATCCATATACTCTAAATTGGTATCATGAAATAAATATACTTAAATATGACTTAAAGCATTTTCTACCAAATGTTTATCTTAGGTTATATTTCTTAACACCAACCCAAAAGTTTTTGCATGTAAGAGAACATTTTAAATGAAGGAAAATATTTCACTTATTAAATGCTAAACCTATCAATATTTACATGGAAGAACATATTTTTAAGGATTACATTGTTCATGATATCATGTTGGTTATATTATTTATTGTAGTTAAAATTGTAATGTTTTCTCACATACAAACTTAATACACCACAATGATGTATTTATTTTATTAAAATGTTATTCCACATTAATAAAATTATTATTATGGGTATATTTAATATCATTAAACATACATGTGTCATGTTAATTCGATTGATTTTTTATGCAATGTTCTTCCTAATGCTTAAAAAGTCTATTGTAGTCGCTACAACACCCCCAAAAATTTTAACCTGTACACTTAAAATTTTGGGCCTCCCTTGCTTTTCAAGGCCCCAGTAGTGATTCATGTTGCATGACTTGCCTAGATATCATCAAAGGCCATGGTTGATCATACTTTCATCAAGCAATGCATGTTTCTTTTCACCCTTGCCCTCATATTACATGAATTTTCTGTGGTTTGTGGCTTGTGCAGTCAAGCAACATTACAAAATATTTAGCCTTGCTCTGGATTTGGTTTCACATAGCTTAAATTTATTGATTTGTCTCCACGTGGTACTCATTATGGTTTTTACCTATCTTGTAGGTATGAATGGTAAAATTACACCAATCTAGCCTAAGCCAATCTACTTTCTACAAAAATCGTACACAAGAGGAGTTCCTCGGGGATTTCAATGACTAAAAATTCAAGTGCAGGAATTGTTCCACTTATGTGCTAGATTAAAAGGAAAATTTGTCACTTGTTTGATTTATCAGGCCTTTTGGAAGATGGTTCTGGCATGAAGTTACTAGTAGTTATCAACATTGGCCTTTACAAAGATTCTCCCTATCAAACATGGACTAGTTCATTTGCATCAGATACCGGTGAATTCATTGAGGCTATGGTGCCATTCATGGGTAAATCAATGTTTGATGCACCTCTTGCAACTTCTCTCAAGAAACCAGGAGATAGACTTGAGGTTGAGGAGGCCATAGTTCAATTTGAGATGGAAAAGGTGGTTGTTGATGATAATAGCCCTAAAGTTGGTAGTTTGTAGACAAGGAAGGAGATACCGCTTTTTGAAAGATGCAGAGGAGATGGGAAAACCCATTGAAGAGAGAAAGTGCATGGTTGCATTTGTTGGAGCTGATGATTTCTTCTTCATGTGGAATTCCTAACTTTCATGATCCCATAGGGATTTGGACTCTTCAATGTGAAGGAAAACCACTTTTAGAAGCAGAAATGCCATTTCATTGGGCAATCTCATGTCTTATGTCTATGGCATTGGTAGAACTATAGAAGGTGGGATTCTTGAAGTTTGTCATTAGTCAGAATATAGAGATGGACTACATCTGGGATCTAGTATACTAAGGGAGAAGCTCGTTGAATTACATGGGAGCTCCTTTAGTGTGATTTATTCATCTTGGGAAAACCATAGTTGCTTTGAATGTGACATATTTCGTTGATACCATCTCAATCTAGTGGAAAATTGGTGCTCTTAAGGTCTTGACTCTGAAGATCAGTTTTAAAATAAGATGGCTTATGTGAAGCTCAAAAGAAAAACAAGTTGCTTAGTTTCTCTTCATTTGTGGAGCATGTGGGCTATTTCCTTTGTTGTGGGAGTCACTTTGTTGGACCTAATTATGAGATAAAAAATTAACTCGACTAGATAGAAAACAAAGGAGTTTGGAGTCCATGCAGTGAGATATCTCCTCCTCCTCCTTATGGTGGCATGCTTCAAGCGTTAACTCAAGAAGCATCCTACATGGGGGTATACTTGTCGCTGGCTTCACGAGTTCCTCTTTCTCGTTTTAATGAACCAGCATATTAGGAATCAGAATTTTGGGTGCAGTTGGGTTACCAATACATGAGTGGATTTACAGCTCGATAGAAATACTACTTCATTTGGTCGATCTCGGAAGCTTCCCTTTTTGTTTTAGGGTTTGGCTTTAGCCGATGGTCATATTCTAAGCCTCCCAAACCAAAGTAGGACCGAGCAAAAAATGTTGATATCCCTGGTGTTGAATTTGCGAAAGTGTTGTAGAACTACCACTTGCGTGGAATATACAAGTCAACACTTGGTTGCAACACTGCGTTTATGAAAGGCTAATACAGAAAAGGAGACAAGAACATATCCCCTTCTGCCCTAGTGGCGCATTTGAATAGGTAAGGAAGGTTGGCAGCATGGTGAGGAAATATTTAAAGAAATCCCAATTTGCAAAACACAGGATCAATTCCTCTATCACAGTTTATTATTGTTGGAGCATTGCAAATGACATAAGAACGAATTCCTACAAGTTATGCCCCATATCGAAGTTGAAAACCATATGAAATTTTATGCAGGAGTGACATTACATCTTTGATATCGTGCTTCTTGTCATATGATATCAAAGAAATTTAAATTTTGGTTTTGGCCGAGGACATGTAACTGAAGGTGGCGGCAAGATTAGATTCAAAATGTTCTTATTTGGTTGAAGGGCCAAGTGAAAACGACGATGACACTGAGTTACCTTATTATGTTCATCCCTTCAGGTGATTGCTCCTAAACATCAAGAATCCATGGCTACGGGAAAAGTATCTACTCTTAGGTGAACTATAAATCAATTAACAAGCAAAGAAAAGGAACCTGCCAATATTACCTGGACAAATGCGCTTACTGGGAGGCATGCAAAGATATTTATTTTAAAGGAAACCTTTGTTGCACAGATCATGGGAAATTGTAAGCAGAGAGTTTTGTTGATCGCATTTTAAAGCCTCCTATGGCCCTTTCCTATGGCCCTTAGTTAAGCATGATTTCAGTAGTGGACATCCCTATGGATACTATAGTGATTTTGAACTTTGGTTTACTGTTTCCTTGGAGTTCGTTAATGACAAATGAAATCCTGATATGAACAACTTTTTATCTTTGGAGGGCAACATTGACTTGAACAACGAATCTTATGAGTTATTGTTAAGTGCTTCTTACTTTACTGCCAAAGATTAGGTATCTGTTCTAGATGTTATAAAAAATGAAAAAATTACATGCATTGAAGGTCATTACGCTGCTTTGAAGCATAGTGGTGATGTTGGCCTTGTTCTCTTGCATGATGAAGTAAAAAACATGTCTTGAAAGCATTCTAAGGTCATATTACTCAAAGCTTAAGTTGTGAACAAATATTACCACTATTGCCTATCAAAAGCACTTAACAATAGCACTTAACAATGTAAACTATCAAATGGTGGGCATGGTATGAAGTACTTGTGTTTTTTATGTAGCAAAAAATCATCTAATTTTGAAAAGTGTTGATTCATAATACAACTTTTTTTAGCATATTTTTGACACTTTAAATTTTCTTATGTATTAAGTATGCACATTTTTTAAATGTTAGTGATTTTTATGTCAATTTTGAAAAGTGTTGATGCAACATCAACCCTTTTTTGGGGATTTATTTTTTGCACTTTAAATTTTCTTATGTATTGAGTATGGATAATTTTTTTTTAAGTTGGTGATTTTCATGCAGATTTTGAAAAACGTAGATGCATCTTTTTTTCGGGGGCATATTTTTGACACTTTAAATTTTCTTATGTCCTAAGTTTGCACAAATTTTTTAAAATGTTGGTTATTTAACCATTTTTTAAGTTGTCTTATTCCTCTTCTTATTTTTCGTCCCAATGTGTTCACCTTTAAAAGGGTTTTCAGGCTTGATTTTTTATTTTATTTTGCAATGTTTTTCATAATGAAATATTCTTTTTATTTTAGAAGTTGAAAAAAATAATAATAAAAATAATATTTTGAAGTAAAAACTTTTTATATATTAATATATCGTTAATTAATACTTCAATACACCTAAAATGGTTGTCACTAAAAATTTGTCAAGAAATGCACATATTGCATATAGTTATATAATTAAAAATATATATGTATTTTGGGACTTTTTAACAAAAAATAGCATGTCAAATAAAAGATTTTTATGAAAAAAGTTGAATAAAAATTTTGAAAAAATAGCAAATTTTATGAAATTTTTATGAATTTAATGTCCAAAGATGACATTTGAAGTTTCTCTCCAAAAAAATGATTCACATAAAATTTCAAGTAAAAAAAACTAGATATATATATATATATATAAACAAACAAACAAAAACTTACGACAAAAATCAAATACATTCAAAAAAACAAACAAACATTATAACTATGTTAAAATAAAATTTTATTGAAAAAAAAAATGAAAATAAAAATAATGATTAAAAAAATCAAAAAATTAAAACATCACTAAAAAATTTAAAATAAATATAGAAAACTATAATTTAAAAAAATAATAATAAATAAAATAAAATAAAAAACCTAAAATAAATTATTAATCTATTTTTGAAATTTTTTAATATATTTTTCTATTTACTTGTTAATATTTTTTTTAACATTTTGTATTTTTTTGTTTTTTTATTCATTTTAAATTTTTTGAATGTTTTTTTTGTATTTTTCGTTTTTTTTATTTATTATTTTGTTTTTTTTTTCCTGCAAGGTTCATGTTGATCTTTGACTAGTAACCTAACCTCATTATGTGTCAATTTGATAGTTGATTTTAAATTTTTCAATATAATGGATCAAGTACGCCCTCACAATGTGTCAATTTTATGGTTGATTTTTTAAGTTTTGATGGTAATGAATCAAGTTCTCCTACACTGTGTGTCAATTTGATGGTTTATTTTTAAATTTTTGTTGTAATGTGTCAAGTTGTCTTAAACTAACATTTTAAATTAACTATGCTTTTAGCATTTAAAAAAGAAATTACCCTTTGTATAATGATTCTTTCATTCAGACAGTCACTTTTAAAGTTTTTTTCGTCATATAATTTTTCCATAATGTCATGGTTGAAATATGTTGAACACTTAAGGTTTTTTTGTAGTCATGATCTTCGATTTTAATTCCATGGTTGAAAATGGTTAAAATTTTAAGGTTTTTCTAAGCCATGATATTTTATCCTTAATGCTATGGTTGAAAACAGTTATAAGTATTTTATCTTTAAGACCATCATTGAAACTTGTTAGAGTCTTAAGGCTTTTCAGAGACATAATATTGTATCTTTAATGTCATGCCTGAAAATTGTTGGAATTTTAAGGTTTTTTGGAGTCATGATATTTTATCCTTCACACCATTGCTAAAAAATGTTGAAAATTTACCCTGAAAAAATAAATAAATAAATAAAATAAAATAAAATAAATAAATAATAATAATAATAATAAAATAAATAAAAAAATAATCAACACTTTTGATTTTCAGGGTGTTTTGTGCACACAAAAAATGGTTTTTATTGATCTTTACTGCCATTTTTAAAAAATCTTGAAAACTTACCCTAAAAAATAAATGTTATTCCAACATCAACACTTTTCGTTTTCGAACTGTTTTTTCATGTTTTTTTTTTAGGTTTTTTGGCTATAGTTTTCATTTTGGGTTTACAATTCTTGTTTGATAATTTACTTTGTTTCTATTATAACATCTTGTAACAAAACCATCTTTTCCAGGAGGAAATTCAAACACTCGTAATTATCCTTCGAATTCCAATGGATAAAGAGGGTTGTTGTATCATCAGAATTCTTTGTATGGTTCTAAATTACAACCTTAATGGTAATGATACCCAAGATGATATGGTGATGAAGACAAAGCTAAGGATATGGATGCCAGGACTCTCACGGATCAAGACATCGAGTCTCCAATTGACATCACAAACATTGAATGGTTTGCATAAAAGGTCACAAAACTCCCTGCATATCTATAGTAGTTTTATTATTTTTACTTTGTGTTTTAAGGCTTTTCAGAGACGTAATATTTTATCTTTAATTTCATGTCTGAAAATCGTTGGAATGTTAAGGATTTTTTGGAGTCACGATATTTTATCCTTCACACCATTGCTAAAAAATGTTGAAATTTTACCCAAAAAAATAAATAAATAAATAAAAACAAAAAATAAATAAAATAAAATAAAAAATATTACAACTTCAACATTTTTCATTTTCAAGGTGTTTTGTGCACAAAAAATTGTTTTTATTTGCCTTTACTACCATTTTTAAAAAATGTTGAAACATTACCCTGAAAAAAATGTTATTCCAACATCAACACTTTTTGTTTTCGAACTGTTTTTTCATGTTTTTTTTAGTTTTTTTGGCTATAGTTTTCATTTGGAGATTACAATTCTTGTTTGATAGTTTACTTTGTTTATTTTATAACATCTTGTAAGAAAACCATCTTTTCCAGGGGGGAATTCAAACAGTTGTAATTATCCTTTGAATTCCAATGGATAGAGGGTTGTTGTATCATCATAATTCTTTGTATGGTTCTAAATTACAACCTTAATGGTAATGATACCCAAGATCATATGGTGATGAAGACAAAGCTAAGGATATGGTTGAGGATGCCAGGACCCTTGCGGATCAAGACATCAAGTCTCCAATTGACATCACAAACATTGAATGGTTTTCATAAAAGGTCATAGAACTCCCTGCATATCTAAAGTAGTTTTTATTATTTTTACTGTGTCAAAAATGCAGGGTATTTCTACAAACCTTACAGGTTTCATGGGTGAACTAATGGATACTAGGTTAATTTATCATGTTGGAAACCTTACAAATTTTGCAAAATGTACTACACAAATTATCCAGATTTTGAGTATTGAGAAAGCTCTTTTCAAGCCACTTGAGACATGTGGAAACACCCCAAAATATGGTTTAATTTTCATTTTTCTCTGGTTGGAAAAGCCTTTGTTTAAAATAAAGGGCGCACATCACACTACCTATTCAATTGGTTCTCTCTGAGGTGAATATAAATATATATTTGGTAGGTTACTTCAGAGGCAGGTCAAGGGAAGGCTAACATCATATGACAAGGGCATTTCTCCTCATAAGAACCTTGGTCTTATGGAAGAATTTGTTCCAAATCAAGAGGAGGAAAATGGTACTATTGAACAAGATATCACAAGGTAGACCCATGAGGTTATTCATAACGTGTAAAGCTATGGGGAAAGGTTAATGATCAAGATGGTATGTCATGAATTTCCTAAATCAAGCAGGATCTGAAGAAAACACATTCCCAAGTGTCTCAACCTCAAGTTTATGCTCAGTCTCAAGATTAATTTACTTAGCAACTAGTGCAGGAGCTTTTAGATGGAACCTCATCACAACAAATAGAGATTATAATTCAAGTTCAGCAGTCTATAAAAGTTAGGAATCCCCAACAGCAGTATTCGTCTCTCCAAGGTCACAGCATAATTGAAAATTTCATGATTTCTCTATTATCATAGTGTAAATATTTTTGTCATATTTTAGTAAATGTTAAAAGTCATGCAAATTGTAAGTCTTTAGGAATAGAAGAGTCATGAGGAAGTCTAAGAGTCGTGGGGAAAGAGAAAGGTCACTTTCCATTTCTATAAATGTATCATCGTGCCTCCAAAGGAAGGGGGATTTTGGCACTTGAGTCCTATGGGATAGCTTTTAATACTCACAGCTTTGAGCACTCTTGCTCTTAATATCTTTTAGTGTTGAAATATGGCAACAAGAATATTCCAATTTAATTTGTCCTTGAATTAAATTGTGAATCAAAATCGAATTTAATCTTAACAGCTACTTGGAAATAATTAATTATTTATTTAAATTAATTCGTTGGAGAAATTCAAGTTAGAAGTCTTTATGAAGTCATGCAAGAGTTATCCCTTAAATTAAGGAGATAAGATTGAGTTATATTTGAGTTGTAATTACTTAACTCAGTTTACTGAGTTAAATCCAGTTAAATTAGTTCCAAACTGTTTGAGGAACTAATAGTGAGTTAACAGTCAGTTGATGCATGCATGCACTCAACTAGTGCTACTCCCGTTAACTAAAGATTCCCTCATTAGAAACTCGTGCATGTATATTCTGAGAAAGACCCAGTTGAGATTAAAGTCAAGAATAGTGTACTATCAGTTGCATGTGTTTTCTCATGGAGAAAACTCATGCATGCAGTCAAGGATTTAATCCTTGAGGATTGCTTGTGGGCATCTGTGAGAATTGTACTGAGAGTTGGCTAGTTGTGAGAGCTAAGGCTTTGTATAATTCGTATGTATTTCCATTTTGTATGATAATACAGATAGTGGGGTTTTTAGCTGAGGCTTTCCCCAAAGTAATTTCATGTGTATTGTGCAATTGATTCTTCTTCTTCTGGTTATATTGTTCATCTCAATCTTTAAGCTTCTGCAAATTGATAGTAGAGGTAGGTTATAGTATTCTGCTTTGATTTAAATTGCATTATCAGGTTAACCTACACCAGATTTTCTACATTTAGGTTGAGTGGTGTTGAGGCTAGGGTTTCATGTTAGAGATGACATGAGCAACCCTCATTCTACTATTGGATTTTGATGGCTTATGGCGCTTGTACTTGAATTTACAGCATATTAATGAGAATCTTTTCACTGTTTACATTGATTCTTGTACATTTTTATTGTATATGTAACGGTTATCCAATAATTTTACGGTGGGTGCATGTGTGCTTACATATCAAGTATATGTTGACGAACTTATTCATGGCTTTAGTCTTGTATGTTTGCTTTGAATCTTTGCTCTCTTATTCCATAAAGATTGCTAGTAATTGACTATGAACTAATTTTCAGTTGACCTCTAGTACTTTCTTACTGGTATGTTTTAAAAAGTATTAGCTAATTGATTCCTCTTGAGACATACTTTTCTTATTCTTTTTTTGCTATGTTCTTTTACATTTTTCTGCAAGTGTGTCAATGGTCGGCTAATTTTGTCCTCATTCTCTAGGCATTTCACACTTTATTTCACGCTAACTTCTCTGCATTGGATAGCCAAAGGTAAAACACACATGATAGCAGTCAAGCTCACATATTGTATGGGGATCCTATCCCAAACAGTGTGAGGTATAATTGAGATTTCACACCAGAGAGATCCAAAAATCCCCTTACTCAAGCTCACATATTGTATGGGGATCCTATCCCAAACAGTGTGAGGTATAATTGAGATTTCACACCTGAGAGATCCGAAAATCCCCTTACTGTTGATGATACATTTTACTCCATTAACAGAACCATAATCACATATTTCTTTATGATAATCTCATCCTAATATCACTATTATTATTTATCAATGTTACCAACTTATAAGACTTACTAGATAGCTCATAAATACTAACCAAATATATTTTGAATTTAGGCACTAACCTCATAAGCATTTATTTGGAAGAACATATTTTAAATGAAGAAATACTTTTAATTTATTATATAACTTCATAATATTTTTGTGTTAGAATTATTTTTAAATATTATATTAGAATTATCTTTAATATTCTATTAGAATTATCTTTAATATTATATTGTTCATAGTGTAATGACTTTACATGGTTGATAATGGTGTTATTTGTAAATATATAAATATATATATATATATATATGCTATTCTACTTAAATATGATTAAGATTATTATTAGGTATAATATGATTAACATTATTATTATGTATATATTTAAATTTATTTAAATATACATGTTTGTTAATATTTAAATTTATTTAGATATATATGTTTGTTAATATTTAAATTTATTTAGATATATATGTTTGTTTTGTCAATTATATTAGAATATGATTAAGATTATTATTATGTATAATATATTTAAGATAATTATTATGTATATATTTGAATTTATTTGGATATATATGTTTGTTAATATTTAAAATTATATAGATATATATGTTTGTTATGTCAATTATATTGATTGTGGTGGTGGTTATAGTCATTCAATTATAATAATATAATTATTTATAAAGATTTTATTTTATAATATATTATTATAAAATAATTATAGCCAAATAATATAATGATTAATTTGAAATGCAAAAAAATATTATCATATATTAATAAAAAATTAATTGATTTGCTAAATGTTAATTTTACAAGTACTTGTATCTAAGAACATAGAACATATTTTGAATAAAGATTCGATGCATATACTAACTCCACAAATATTACAATGTAAGTATATATCTTAAATGATAAATATTTATGACTTATTACATACTAACCATGTACCAAATTGATGTATGACATCATTTTTATGTGCAGCAATTAACTTTTATGTACAGCTATTTGACTCCTTAATTTTACATAAGCATATTTAGTGCTACTCACTTTAGGTTCAAACTTATGACCTTTTGAAAATATACATACTTTTAACCATTTAACAAAAAAGGATATACATGTATTAAGAATATTGTAAAAACCAAATTAATGAATCCAATCATTCACATTCTAAAAGATTATATTGAATTTCCTCATACTTTTTGTTCTTAGGATGGATCCTCTTTCAAATTCAAAACATTGACATTTATCTTTTATCCAATGTCTAGAACTTCAAACACATATGACAAAAATCTTTAAAAACTTATTATATTCATTAACAAGAATGTAAAAAGGCATGATGACAAATAAGAGAATGGTTTTATTAGAACCAGAATATAGTTATAATTTATATGAGATAGATATTAAGCATTTGCACATGTTAAGTATATTCATTAGAAAACTAAGAAAAAATGCAATTTTAAATTTTAAATTATAAAATTTTATATTGGTTAGACATTTAATTTATAAGCTAATATAGTTATTAAGATTTCCATATATTAACTATAGTGTAAAAGATAAAATTTTAAATCAAATTATTTACATTATAATTATTGTAATGAATAAAAAAGAGTGTTCAAATCAATCAAAATCATTCATGAATTTATATTATTTCAAATGTATATAAAATAAGATTGGTGTTACAGGTTATTTTGTGACACTTATGCAAAGACCTTGAACCTGGATCTCTTGCCATCCATTACACTTTGCATCAATCCCCTACAAGACTAAAAGTAAAACTTTCCCCAAAAGTTATAAAGATCTTGGATTACAATGGCTGAAAACCCTAATTTAAGACTCAACCGCACTTTCTTAACAAACTCTGATGGCGTAGGTTGCACACATGCAACTTGCGTCGGTCAGTGCAGGTTGCCTTTACAATAAGTGTGATGACACCTGGAAATGTGGAAAAATAAAATATGATTTCAAAGATTCCCCTTTTGGATGCTTCGAGAGTCGATTCTTCCATTTACTGCTGAAGATTATCTCAAATTCCTACTAGTAAGGCTTTATCTCTTATCCCATGGACCTTATCCCCTTTCAAATTGGATCTAGCCCTAGTATGGTGGATCTAAAACTTCCTCATTTGTCCTATAAAAGTATTACTTGCTATAGAGTGTGGGTTGGATTTTTGAGACTTCGATTCTTGCCCTTATGCCGCTCATTTAACTTTGGAGGTCCATAATCCATTTTTATATATTGATGAGATTGGAGGCTTATCATTGTAGCAAAGAAAGGACGAGAAAGTTGGGAGAGATTCACAACACCAAGGCCTAAAAAGGGTAGCAATATTTCTCTATTGCTATTAATACAAAGTTCATTTTTTTTTCCCATACACTATGTCTTTGTTTTTACATGTGTAGAATAGGATTCCTTGATCTCTTGTTTAGAGTTATTTGAATATATCATATTGTCTATTTTGGTCTATTTGCTTTTTTTGGTTGATTTGTAGGTTCTACTTTTGGAATTCAAAGTTGGGACTTGAGGGAACAAGTGAAGAGAAGAAGGAAGCTTGCATTGGATTCCAAGTAAGTATTCTTCTTATGTTTCAAATATCTCTAGGGAAAGACATTGTATTTTTTCTGGTTGTTTCTAGGTTAAGCCACTAAACCTAGGGAAATCGCTTATGTTCGTAGAATGGATTTATCCACAAAATAATTGGAAAGTGTTAATCTAGCAAGTGTAAATCAGTTGGTTTGTGTGTGGTTTAAACCCTAGCATGTCTCAATTTTAAAACTCATGGGGAAGGATTGAGAGTAGGAGTTGATTGTGGGGGGTTACACTATCTCAACAGGTGTCCAAGCTAGACCGAGTCTCGCGTGACAACATATTGTTGTTGGGTAGATCCTTCTTCCATATAAAATTGGGGCTAACCCCAACCTAGGCTTAACCTAGCCCTGAAAGAAAAAAATAAATTAATTAATTAAAAAATAAATAAATAAAAATGGTAAGTATTATTTAACATGTATACAACATCGTAAACCAATCACAAATAATTGAAACCAAATATAATTATATGTATCTCTAATATAAAATTAAATATGACATTCATACAATGTCATCAAGTTTTTTCCTCCTTAAAACGGAGGTATTAAAAGTGAGATTGAAACGACAAGTGAACTGGGATTGCACAAGCAATTGAAATAGGGCTTCTATGAGGCGCATAGTGGGAGTGACAAGGTTTGATAGGTGGTAATTATCTTTGGAATCATATGTTAATTATGGAGGAGGACTAAGACTTCTTGAATGATTAATTTAAGGGCCAAAAAATCGGGTCTAGCTTGGTGATTGGTCCAACTTGAGACATGTCAAATCTAGAAAGTGCCCTCCACCTAGGATCAAATCTACTAGAGAGGAAACAATGGCCATCATTAGAAAAAAATGTGCAATAATTGTTTGATCATTAAATAAAGTTGATGCTCTATCACTGGGAGGGGTGATATTGCTCATTGGACTAATTCTCAATATTCATTAATGCATGGATGGTATATCACTTTACAATGAGTTAGATCCAGTAGATCCTAGAACTTTAATTCAAAGGCCGAGATTATACAGGGGGTTATCACTACCACATGATGGCACAAAAAATACATTTCCTCCAATTGATAGAAATTGATTTTGTGAAATCCTCTTTTATGGCACATTTCAGAAGAATGGTTGAGTACTTGAACCAGGGTCCATTAGAGAATTTCTAGTGTACAAACATACAAGTGGTTATCCAAACCCTAATCCAGAAAGCATATGGTTATAACACCCACAGTGAGGGAGAAAACAAAAACATCATAAATGTGTCAAGAAGTTGCAAGATCCATTCACTTTACATTTGGGAGAAAAAATAAGGCTAAATGAAATCTTAGAGATGGTAAATTTTGCATAGTATGTCGATTCCCATGTATAAGAATGAAAAATAAAACACTAAAGGAATGGACATATGATCATTTCAACCCTATTACAGGTTGCACCCATCGTGTATTAACTCTAGTAAAAGGGGGGACCATTTTGAATTTTAGCACTATTGAAGAGGTCAAAAAAAATCTCCATAAATGGTGGAAGTTGGGAACACAAACCATTTTTCAAAAAGTGGCATTTAGATTTCAATGTTTGAACATCACAACTAGGTATTCTCCCGATTTCGGTAATACTTTTGAGGAGCCCTTTGGTTTTATGATCATATGAAGTCTTTGAGGCATTTGAGAATGCCCTTAACATGTTCTAGAAGGCTAATTTATCTTATTGTGACTTTAGGATTCGAAACAATAAATAGAACTTTTAGCAATGACAAAAAACTAGTTTTTCTGTGTACATGAGATTGGCTCGAATACTTGTTGGACTAGATATAAGCAGGGGGTTAGTAGAGTCCATGGAAATTAGAATGGAAATGGCATGTTTCACCTGACCATTGACTATGAAGGTATTCCACTCAGGTGCAATCAATCCCATAGTTACAGACACATTTTATCAAATGCACTTATACAAGTTATGGGAAGTTTATGGCTCAAAAGAAGCAACTGAGAGTCATGGAGGAAGATCTAAAGGAAGCAATCCAAAACACTAGGATGATGTTGAACTTGGGGGATAAATTGGATAATGATTTTCCATAGAAAATACCTTACATAGACAAACATCAACCCTCAAACACAGGCTATCTAAGGAATGATTGATTCAACTGGTTAAATCCCGACTATCCTCTTCTCTAACTAAAAGAAAAATCTCCAAAATTTTTATTTTTGGACTTGAGGTTAGATGTAGAAAACAAGGGAGATGAACTCCAAGTGATTTTGTTGTCATTCTCTCAGGGTTTCAAAACCCCAATCCTCCAGCGCTCATGCCTATACCGCTAATATATGGATGAAAATTCCCTAGTCAACTCCTTTGAAAAATCGAGTATGGAACATGAAGCATTGGAGGTACAAAGAGATCCAACCTCAATGGAAATCTACAAATATAACCTTTGACCAAGAAGTAACGATGTTAGCGATTTTCCAAGGAAGGTGGCAAGGGGTTTGGTCTTCTTAGATGCTAAAGGTCAAAAAGCTCCACATATAGGAAGGAAATCATATATGTCACAGTTGAAGTAATTTAGTTTTATGGATGTCATTTCTGTTGAAAATGTAACTATGGTCACTATTCATAATTGTTATCGTACTTTATCATTATGTATTTATTGTAAAAATGAAAAAGAAGGAAATAGAAAAATATTTTGAAGCATGGGTTTCATGTTCCTTTTACTCGTTTATTAGGTCTAAGCCTCCATTTTAGGCTTCTAGGGTTTTCTTGAGTCATAAGAGGTATTGTCATATTTATTAGACCCTTCTTGAACTTTTGTATCATGTAAAGAAAAATTATCTTGAGTCAAAATCAGTCATATTTCACCTCCCTACTAAGTCACCCCTGCCTTGATGAAGTCGGCCCTATTTAGGCCAATTCGACCCCATGGAATCAGTATAAATAGAAGGAGAGCACGACATATTTGGTATCTATCCATCAACAAGTTCAATCTACAGTTAAGGAAGAGAAAAAGAAGTGTGAAGTTAAGGAGAAAGAAGGTCAAATCAAAGTTTTGGGGCATCTTCTCTGTCACACGTGCGAAATTTTTAGGGTTCTTGGGCAAGTTGCAAGGACTGAAATTTTTGTAGTGACTGTAGGTTTGAAATTCTTATTTACAGGAGCCAAAGTTGTAGATTGAAGCAGTTTTTAAGGATTTGACTCTTGTTGACTTTGGAAGTCTTTGTCGAACTATAAAGAGGGTTGACTTGGTGATTGGAGGAGGTCTTTGTCTTGGTCAAAAGGTCTTTGATTGTCTTGCTTTGACTTGGTTCTATTATAGAAGATGAGTTTGACTGCTTTTTCCCTGGGAGAGGGGTTTTTCCCTGGTTGAGTGCCTACATCTTGTGTCTCTTGTTCTTGTGATCTTCACGGGTTTTTTATTTGGTAATTGCTTGATGAAATATAACAAAATAAAGAAGTAAAGAAGCTAACACAAATCACAAATAATTATCAAGAAAAGATTAATCAAAATCCTAATAACTACATGCATTGGTTTCTCAACAATTTTACCATTGGGATTTTATAATAAGTCTGAGAACCTCACTATTCTCTCTTAATATTGGAAAATAAACAACCCCTTTGAATGTACACATACCCAGTTTGGATAGGGTGGACAAGATTTAAGTGTGGAGACTAGTTGCAGAAGTGGATTGTTTTTTCTAGTTAGTTTATTAAAAAGTTAGAAGAAGTCATTTCATTGGATATTAAACATGCTAAATTATCTCCAATATGGAGGAACAAGAGAACAAGATACGCTAAATCATTTTCTATTCTCTAAAGTTTTCCTTAATGAAGCCATTCAAATCAAGCAGTAGGTAAAAGACAAAAAAAAGGATGGAAGAACTCTTAGGGTGGTGGAGGAAGCCTTAGCATTACACTATAGCAATGAAGGTTGTTGATTTGTCTAAGGAAAAGAAATCAGAGGCAAAATTACTTGAAGAAAAATAAAAGACATACCCTCTTAAAAAGAAAAAGAATGGAGACTCAAAAGCATAGCTTTATTTTGGAAATGTAATCCTTAGAGGTTATGCTAATTTGGAATATTCACTTGGGTGGAAGGGAAGAAACTACAAGTAAAGTTGAAGAGTCACATGGATTCAAGAGACCTCTTGGAATATGGAACTAAGGGATAATGTGTACCATGTGAATAATAAAGTAAACCATGCTTATCTATCTATGTTCAAGTTTTCTGCCTCTTCTAACAAGGGTATTAGAACCTGGTTCCTTCTGTTGACGAGTGAAGTTTCTTATGCTTCGTTGACAACTTCCTTAAATCTCATAGGGCGGGTGAGATAATGGGACGGTGTCCGGTGTTTATTGTCCTAAATTTGATTATAACCAAACTATGTACATCAAATTTGTATACCAAAATAAAAGAGAATTATACACATCAAAGAATAAATGAAAGAGAAAGGATATAAAGAACACATTATATAACATAAATAGATTGAAATTTAAACAATGTAAAATCAGGCTAATACACAAAATTATAGGCAGATTTTATAATAGTACTATGTTAGCCATAATACTACATGAGTATGTCTTGAAAACTAATATAAATTAGCCGATAGTTTCAGCCACAAATGCCAATAGATTTGCTCGTGAAATTTATTAATATAAAGCAAAAAAAAATTTGGAGATATATGCCAAAAAGATGAAGGTTGTCAAATGTTGATTTTATTAATGGATAGAGGAATACATTTGTTTTGGCTTATTCCTACGATAATTTAGACCATAAATCAATTCAGAAATGTCTAAGATGTTAAGGACTCATATATAGACATTTGAATTTGTCAAAACTTAAGTAAGAAAAAATGGTTCGGCAAACTTGGACTCTTTTGATAAGATTGAATCAACAAGATATTCTGCAAAAAGTGCAGCAATTAGCACTAATAAAACATATATCAAATCTTCTAACAACACAAAATAATGCAAGAAATAAAAAACAACCTTAATCAAACAATCAGAAATTGATGTGCTCGTTTTTTTCTTGTCACTCCTTGAAGGAACTTTACTGCCACCAAAACAGGTAAGCCTTTATACTCAAGAATAAATGTATCAAAGGAAACTAACAACTTAAAACTTATGCATGCTTCTCCTCACTATTGTTTTCCATCCCCCCTTCAGTGCCCTCTGATTGGTTTTATATTCTCCTTGGGCAGTTGGAAAGCACAACTATTTTATAATCAATCTTCTTATTATGTTAAACTCCTTTTTTTCTTTTTCTTTTCTTCTTTCTAATTTGAAAGAGGGATTTTAGAAGGAGACTTTAATTAATTAAAAATATGTTAGTAGGTGGGGTCCCTGATTATGCCTATAAAATATTTTCATAAAACCTTGTAACTCCCATGGAAACAAAATATGTGCAAATAAAACATCATCAAGAAATACTATCACCATAGAAATTATGCACATGAAGCATCATATTATCCACCATCATATATAAATAGGTATGTGAACTAACCCTTGTGTCTCCCATCAGTAATAATGTCATAAAAAATATATAGCATGGTCAAAAAATAATATGTTGTCTCAAAAACATGATAATGTGTCATAGCCTGAAATATTTCCAAGTAAAGTGAAGTAAAAAACATCATGACAAAATAAGTAACTCATGTCAACTCAAGAGGCTTGCTAATTTCTTTTTCTTCTTTTTGTTTTTCTCCTTATACCTCTGGATGCATGTCTTGGAAGGAGATTTCTCTCCTCCGCTCTTTTGCTCTTGGTATGTCAATATGTGTGACAAAGTGGCCTCAGAGGGGGAATGTACAGGTTATGACATGAAACTTTCCCAATGAAATATGAGCAAGGGATTTAGGGGGCTGATGGGCACGTAAAGATGTGGCCTGAGATAGTGCAGAAGGTACCCGAGGAGCAATAATAAATGGATGAACTGAGCGATGTGAAACAGAAGGCCAATGTGTGAAACTAGATGTGGACCTGGCAGGGTTGGACTCCCAACCATCATGTTGTAGTAGTTGTTGTTGAGGTAAATGGGGTTCTGAGATTTCCATGATGCTAGAAGGCAGAGGAGGTACATTTTGTGAAGCATGTGAGTAGGAGGGGGGGAGGACCTATGAGGTATAAATGATCTGTCGAAGTCAATTAATTGAACTCCCTAGAATTTGCATCAAAGTGTATAGAAAATCCAATTATCTTCTTTTTGTTCTCTCTCCATGATACATTTATTTTTCTAGCTTCCCCCTTTGGTTACCCTGAGAACCTCTACTATACAAACTCATTGTGCACTGTGACCAAGGAAATATGTTATGAAGGCATTAATTCTTAAGCATAAATAAGTAATTAGCAAAATAAAGGACTATCTAAAATCATGTTTCACATAAATGCTAGAGTGTTTTTAAAACATGCACAAGGGAAAAGATGTTAAGTGGGGGAGGGAACTGTAAATATGTGCAACAAGAAGTGTTTGGGACAACATGCTAATAGAATGAAGATGACAAAAGAAATTAAATATTTCTATCCCCACCATAGATAATTTATGAAAACGTCATGAACCTGTTTGTAGCGAGAGATATAAATGGTGTTCTATCATGCTTATAAAGACATCAAATTTTGAGATATTTCCCATTCATTTACATCACAAGTCGAAGCATGGTTGGATGTATATGAAAGCATAATATACAGCAAGTATATCTCAAAAACTATAGTGGTAAACACATGGAATATTTGTGATTGGATAGATACAAATCAAAGAACAATATTCAAAAAAAACAATTGTTGTTTGACGGTGGTGGTGGATATCTACATGGAAGAGCACATGGGTGTATTACTAGGCAAGTATTACAAACACATAAATGGATGAAGTTAGCGACAAGAGGTAGGAGAACCTACCTTGTCTAAAAATAAATCTTAAAACAAGAAGACTTGGTCACTTATGGGTGAGCTTAAGCTGAGGCTTGTTGTTTTTTTTGCCCAGTACGACTCGCAAGCCACGGATAGGCTTCGTAAACTACCAAGCAAGGCCAATTTTCATTTGAATTTTGAATTCTTGTGATTTTGAGAATGATTCAAGGTAAAGGGCGTTGTCTCAATGTAGGAAATGTAAAGTGGTAAGTATGGCATGCAAAGTGCACAACTATCAACAAATGATCATTTTTTACTTTCAAGGGTGATAAATTTCAAATTATCTCACATGAAAAACAACATGGGATTCATGGTGAGTAGGCCTCAAAATATAATCAATAAGTCAAGTGAAACTTAAAACCACAAGGTGATAAAAAATCCTTTTTAAACTTGCACGACGGGTGTGCCAAGACAACATAACATGGTGGTATGAGGATGTAAAATATTGCATTACATAAAAGAAGAAATGATAATGTGCCCATCACTAATAGGCAAAATGTGGCTAGGGAGTTGGTTGTGCCCCAATAGAATTTCCAGTCTTTTTAGCCACGATCCGGGCCTTTACTCATTGTATAAAAATTTGGGATTATGGATTATAGTGTTGCCACCTCTCTTGAGAAGTATGATTTTTTTATAACAATAAAGACTAGACCTAGGTTGCGTAATGAATTTTGGAGTAAGGGACAACTTCTGAAACCATAACATGGCAACATGACTTGCATGCCTATGTGTGGGGGCAAATGAATTGCTTGCATATTGAAGAAACTAATTCAGGGTTGAGCCACTCATTTTATTTCATGTCTAACAATAGCACAACATGGGAAGCAATGGAAAATGAAACAAGGGAGCAGGATGAACTTGTAGCATCATGCTCAACAGACTTAAACAAACCAAAATTTGCAGTGAACAATCATTTACCAACAGAGGTAGAGTCTAAATTTATTTCATACCTGAGACAAATCATCTTTTATTTGCCCACGATTCGGTTGTCAGTGGTTCCTTGCAGCAATTGTGAATGACAAGCTAGAGTTCCAATGAGTCTCTAAGGTAAGCTTCTCCACAGGAGCTTCGAGTTTTGGCAAAGGAAACAAAGGTAGGTTAGCGGCCTTTCTGCCAACTACCTTCACGTCATTGAGAATCTCGATATGAAGCTCAGGTTGTGGCGAATTAAACTAATGTCAAGTCTCATAAACGTGGCTAGCTATTACATTCCTGGATGTATGGTTTACACACCATTACCATAGCATTGGTGTATGACATATGTGCCGCATATCTCATACCTTGCGACTTCACAAAACTTAGTTTCACACTCATGTCGTGAATGCCCTCATGATGGTCTATTCGACGCCATAGTTGCAGCCAGATCCTTCGTTGTTATTTAATGCCCACTAATTCTAGTGGTTTTTTGTTATATGCTATCTTTTTGTTGTACAATGGCTGAAAATTGGTTGGGTAACTTTTCTGAAACGGCATTTGTCGGTTGGGTTTACGGAAATTGTAGAAGTGTTTAAAAAAAAAAATCCCTGGGCAACAGGCAGTAGGGTAGCTTGTCTGTCACAGGTCAAGTACAACGGCATCATCCTTCATGCCCATTTAAATTTTGGAGAAGAAATACTTGGTGTTCTTTGTTAAATGGTTTCATCCAGCTTTGTTGCATGAAGAAGCTAATAAGTGGGCGTTGAACGCTCTTCTTCATTTTTTTTCAGTAAGAGAAAAAAACCACCCAAAAGGCAGATATAATGATCATGTTTCTATGTCCACTGTCCAACCAATGGAAAGCAAAATCCAGGAGTGAGCAACACAACTGCACTCCTCAATGCTACATCCTATTAATCTCTATATATAGAAACGACATATAAGGAGGACGTGTACCAAGTTTATAAAGTTGTGTCATCAAAAACCCCAGACAGAACAGAGCGGTTAATACAAAAAAAGACATTCCAAAAAGATAGCAGTAAAGGGAAACCTGTGTCACCAAAAGGATCATACCGCCGTGGTGAAGTCATGTGTCCATCGCAATAGCAAATAGGTAGTGTCATCAAGAGATGCACAGGTCCGGGAACACAAGCCAGCACTAGGACACAAAAATATCTGTCGCTAAAGAGGGCACCATCTGCAAAGGCTTTGTCACAAAAAAAACACCCGGCAGGGCAGAACATCCGCTTTTGGATAAATGAACAGCCACTAAATTATGTTCTCTGTATATGTGGGCAAACGAAATATTATTGAGGAAGGCCATCTAAAATGTGGATTTGTTGCATCCAGTGGAAGAGAAAGTGGGGTGCGCGCCCATTCGATAATAATGTTGAGTCCCCAAACACCTATAACACCTATAACTCCTCAATGGCTAACCAGGATGCACAATTCAGGATACCCCAAAGAGCGAGCAGCTCAATTCTGCTGTAGGTACCATTGCCTCCCAACCAACAGAAATGATATGATGATGTCTAGAGAAATATGTGCTCGGCATCCGCAAGGGCCCCTAATGGAAGCACCTAAAAAAAACCCATCGACCTAGACGATTTAATTTCTCTGAATCTGCAAATCATGCGATGAGGATTCAGAGACCATGGGCCTATCTCCAGGAAGTAATTCACAATCTTCAACCTTGTGTGCCGCACTTGTAAGGTAGACTCTTCGAAAATTTCTGTTCCTGCAGCGCCAGATACCCCAAACAATATAAAAAGGAACAGCCATATAAGTTTGTTGTCCCTCGGTCCAATTAGCTAGGCAGAATTCCACCTCCGTCCAACAAGTGAGAAAGAGATGAGTCACCGTTCCCATCGCAACACCATAGCATATTCCTGGACCTTAAAAGCTTTTTTAGGAGTCTTCTAACTAGGCGGAGGAATGGGTCGTCTAAGGTTAAAAGTGGCTGGAATCTGGGTAAATAAATTTTAAAAAATTCCTGTAATGGTAGTGGTTTAATCATGTTTTTGATGGTGGAAATGGATTCAGCACCATAAAAAATGTACTGGACACCTAAAATTTTAAAGTTTAACAATTATAACTTGCATTTACAAAAATCCTTGCGAGATTTATAATTTCCATAACTTTCCGGGCAACTCCTCCACATCCTTAAACTAAAAGTTTTTTAAAAAGATTATAGCAGGTAAGAATGCGGTTGTTCAGAACCAGCCACATGAGGCACTTAAGTTTCAGCGGGAGCTCCCACCACCAAACTTCTTGTGTCCAAGCCGTGCATGAGGAACTTGTCTTTTGGTGATGTAGGATAAAGTCATCATCATTGAAAACATAAATTTTAGAATCAAGAATTGAAACTTGCAAATAGATTTTTTTAATGTAAATTTATTTGTACTTTTTCAAAAATAAGTTGAATTTGCATGGTAAACGGATGTACTTCTGATCAACACCAACCCTTTATATTTGTTATGCTTGAATTGATGACTGAGTGGCGTTACTTAATGTTCTAATATGCTTTACTATTGAAAATACAATCATAAGAGAAAGAAACTCTCACTGATATTCGAATCTATATACAAAATGCACATGGCAAAATTGAGTTTCTTCATGTTAAGTCTGACTGAGTGGAGTTACTTAATGTTCTAATACACTTTACTATTGAAAATACAATCATAAGAGAAAGAAACTCTCACTGATATTCGAATCTATATACAAAATGCACATGGCAAAATTGAGTTTCTTCACGTTAAGTCACAATTCCAACTAGTCGAACTCCTACAAAGGAGTTGTTATTGTAAACTCTTTTTTGTTTAAAACAATTATCTTTTTGAATTACAGAAAGATTCTTATCAAAGACCGACACATAAGAACACTTTAGGAGCAAATTTGCATGAAGAAGTTGAAGTTTCATTGTGTACTTTCCAAATCCATCATCAAACCTTAGGAAGAAATCATCACATAACTAGTCTCGGATATGAAAATGAAGTGACCTTTCACATTCCAAACTAGTCCAAAACAATTTAGTTTCAAAGCGATGGATTTCTTCAAGAAACCTCATCTTCCCATGCTCTACTTGCACTTCAAATTGGCAGATTTCAACATTATGATCAAGTTGGCCACATGAAATATCATTGTTTCAATCCAACATTATGATCAGGTTGGTCACATGAAAGATCATTGCTTCAATCTTCACCCTAGTGAGCATTGTGGTAAACATATTCATTATTCAAACAGATGTTTCAAACACAAGACTCATGTTAAGAGCAAAAATTCACCTTGGATGGATCACTTCTTGGCAATGGGCTTTAACAGCCAAAAAGATATATTGATCATAATGTAGAATGCATTCTCGTGTAGTGACACATCTTGCAATGGAGAGATTTTCATTTTCTCAACTTGTATTTGACAAGGGGGGACTAATAGTCAGCTACTAGTTTTGAAGTCATATCAAGCAAACCTGAGCTTGAGCCAAAGTTGTAGCCAAGGACATGCTTTGTTCCATGAGCATGTTTTGTTTATGGTCATCCCAAAATCACCAATTGGTTTGTGGTCCTCATTAAACCACCACTTAGTAGAACATGTATTTCTTCTACTAGACAACAATTTATAATCATCTTTAAACCATCCTTAGCTAGCACTTCCATTTATCAGAAGACATCATCTTCTAGCGAGATTCAAAATTGTTCCAAGAATTGCTTTGAGCCAAGTTCCAAAGTTGGTGGTCAACCTTAAACTACCTTCAATAAACGACCTTGACTTTAGCTACCCTTTTGGTTTTTGGCTTTCCTTAAACCACCATTAGTAGAAAACTTTAGCTTTTGCTACCCATTTGGTTTATAGTCTTCCTTAAACCACCATATTCAGAGAGCACATCCAACCATTGGTTGTTATCCACCTCTATAATTCACCTCTCCTCTTGGATTAGCGTACACACCTTCATATTAAGATGGGGAATATTGGAACTGCAATTTGTAGAGGTTATGCAAATTCAAAATATTCCCTTGTGGAAAATGATAAGCCATAAGTGAAGTTGAAGAGTCACAGGATCTTCAAGGGACTTCTTGGAATATGAAACCAAGGGTCAAATAAATGTATTAATGTGTACCATGTGAATAATAAGTAACTCACACCTAGATATCTCTATTCAATTTTTGTATGTTCTTCTAACATTTATGGTTTCAAGAAACTGATGAAAACACAGTTTTTCATAGATAAATTGCAATAAGGACATAAATTTGATATGGAAAATCGAGAAGGAAGAAGGCATATCAGTAGAAAAATTTAAGGATATTGTTGCAAAAGGAGTTGATTATTCTACATCCCTCTTCAAAGAGGATTCTTGAGCCACATCAGTAGAGGTAACAAGATTATCAAACTTCTTTCCATGTTTTGTCAATCCAGGGAACAATCAAGGATTTATGGAGTAAGTTGGAAATGAGGACTTACATTTGATCCTACAATTTTTTCAGACAAACCAAATCCCAAGGCAAGATGAGCTTTGATAGAGGAAGTGGTAAAAGAGAAATTTCATTTTGATCATATAGAGTTTTCAAAAAGACAAAAGCCCAAGGCCGAATGTCATACCTATGGAATTTTTATTAGGTTTTTATCAAACTATAGAAGAAGATTTAGGATGGGTAGTTGAATCTCCAAGAACTACAGCGAAAACCATTGGAGCCTTGAACAAAACTTTTATAGCATTGATCCCCGAAGTTGATAGCCCAATATCATTTAAGCCAAACTCATTATGCAATTGCACATATGATATCATCTCAAAGGTGATTGCAAGAAGACTAAACTGGGTTTTGTCAAAAAAATTGCAACCATAGGGATCACTCACGGATGACTCCACTTAATTAAATCCAAGAACCAAAGATCAATGGTGATTAAAATGGTCATATCTAGAGCATATGTCAAAGTACATTGGCTATACTTTAGACTAATTCTCATACATAAGAGTTTTTTATCATTAATTTGTTGTATGTATGATGAAATGCATTACACATGTATCATTTGTTATTATAATAAAATGGGGTGCCATCTACCTCCTTCAAGCCTAAAAGAGGACTTATGGGTACCCTTTATCTTCCCTCCTCTTCCTAGTAATTCTAAATGGTTTGAGCTAGTTGTTAATGTAGAAATTTTGAATAATTAATCACTTATTCACAGAGATTATCCCGATTATACACTATTGCGGAATACATGCACAATACATAATCTCCTCTACGTTGATCATCAATTTAGTAGCATTAAAAACAATGAAACATCAATCGCATGCACACATTAACACAATATGTAACCCGGGGAAATCATACAGCTGAAAACCCCACACTATTTGTATATTATAATGATAGAGAACATGTAACAATACATAGTACAATACTCCTCACAAGTACTCAGTACTATCTCCACCTGTTACACACAAAACTAGCTCAGATCTGATCAATCACAGCTCAAATCTCCTCCACTGCTTTGCCTGCCTCCACTGCGCAATCCTGCAAGGGAATCAATCCTCTGTGAAATCAAATTCCTTTGGTTATACCACGCAAGCCTCATGGGCAATCTCCATCCATGCATGTGCAAATCTCATGCACAACTATAGTCACAACTGATAGCAATCTCAACCTCTAACACCTGTCTCCACTGAACTGTACATGCACTGAGTTAATTGATGTATTCTTCAGTTGCTTTATGAGTTAATAATTAGTGAATTAATTAATAATTTAATTCACACAACTCATCACTAGAGTATTCTTTAGTTAGACTAAAATACAACTAGTTCAACCAAGTCAAACTGAACACAACTCCACAATCAACTCCACCAAACTCAACCACATGAGTTCTAACTGAAGTCCTGCATGCAATAGCTCAACTGACCCACAAAGAAAGCGTATTTCCTTCTGACAGCTACATGTGCCACATCTGTAGCTCAAATTGAAGTGCTCCAAGAGGATAAGATAATGTTTATAGTCCAAATATTATTATGAGACAATAATATTCGACTGTTCTATTTTTAGCCTGGCAGTCTAAAAATAGAAACTGCCCATATGTCTAAAAATAGAAGTCCATCTATTTTTACCAACATGACCAATCATCCACAAATAACATACTGCAACTCATAGACCATGATCCATATGTCTAAAAATAGACTTTGCGCCAAAAATAGCCTGCGGGCCCACTTAGTGAAGGTGACTTCTTTCCACTAAGCTCCATCATCTTGTTGCATTCTCAACACTCCCTCTCAACAAGATATGGATTATCAGCAACCCCTATCCTGCCTCGGTGGTATTCGAATTTGCTCCTGGTGAGCGCCTTCGTCAAGATATCAGCATCCTGATCCTCCGTTGGAATGTATGAAAGTAACATGACTCTTCGCTGCACACAATCTCTGATATGATGGTACCTGATGTCAATGTGCTTAGATCTATCATGAAATACTGGATTAGCCGAGAGTTTAATGCAACTCTGGTTATCACAGTAAATCACAGTAGGCTCCAAGTGAGAACCGAACAACCCGACCAGGATCTTCCTCATCCATATAGCCTCGCATGCAGCCAAACTTGCTGCCATATACTCGGCCTCTGCTGAACTGAGTGCCGCGGATCTCTGCTTCCTGTTGTACAAAGAAACTGTTGTCGACCCGATACTGAAGACCCCTCCTGATGTGCTCTTTATGTCTGTTGAGCTCCCTGCCCAATCTGCATCTGTGAAGCCACATAGCTTCACCTCATCCTCCTATATGTACCACAATCCATATCCCAATGTGCCTCTCAAATAACGCAATACATGCTTGCCTGCCTTCCAGAAGAGCTTGGTCGGCTTAACCATAGCTTGTGAAAGCTTGTTAACAGCATAGCATATATCGGGTCGTGTATTGACCAGATACATAAGCGACCCCACCAACTGTGGATAAACAGAGGCATCCACTTCTTCTGCTGAAATTGCATCCTCCTTCCTCCAACCTCCAAGAAGAGGAGTATCAACAGGCTTGCAGCCATGCATGTTGAACTTCTCAAGTATCTCCCGAGCATACTTACCCTGAGAAACAAATAGTCCATCACTGCGCTGCAAAATTTCCAATCCCAGGAAATAATGAAGGAGGCCCAAGTCCTTCATCTCAAACTCCTTAGCAAGATCATCCTTGCATGAAAGTATCAACAGCTCATCACCTGTTAGAATCAAATCATCTACATAAAGTACAATGATAAGCAACTTACCCTCCACCACAATCTGGTATAGGTTAGGATCCGCCTCACTCTTGGAGAATCCAAGTCCGGTGAAATAATTGTCTATCCATGTGTACCAAGCACGTGGTGCTTGTTTCAACCCATACAGCGCTCTCTTGAGCCTGCACACATGCGACTCGCTGCTGAAGATCTCAAAACCTTCGAGCTGCTCAATGTACACCTCCTCCTAATGACTTCGTTGAGGAACGCAGTCTTCACATCCATCTAATGAATGTGCCACCCCATCTGCGCTGAGAGAGCAAGAATCGTCCGTATGGAAGAATACCTTGTGACAGGTGCAAAGGTCTCCTCATAATCGATCCCCTCTATCTGTGAAAAGCCTCGGGCAACAAATCTTGCCTTGTACTTCTCCACACTCCCATCAGCTACCTACTTAACTTTGTAGATCCATCTCGAACCCACCACTGATTTCCCTTCCGGTCTTGGGACAATCTCCCATGCACTGTTTCTGACAATCGAATCATACTCTTCCACCATGGCATCTACCCATGCGGGATCCTCCACAGCTTCCTCGAAAGAGGATGGCTCAGTCACAACACATTTGCTCACAAGAGCCATGTATCCAGTGTATCGATCAGGTGATTGTCTCTATCTACGTTGAGCTGTAGGTGGTCCTACAACCTTCTCTGCATCTTGAGCCAGTGGCTCAGCGTTTGTCAAGCACTTTCGCCCTCTGATGGTTGGCGCTGCATGAGTGGTCTCTTCCACTCCATGAACTTCGTCCTGTGGCTGATCCACATCTTGAAGCTCATCTTTAGGAACTAATAGCTCCTCATTTGCATGCAAGTGTGGCTCCCTCTCAAGCGAACACTTCATGGCTTTCTCCTCCTGAAATTTTATATCCCGTCGCACAACAGTCTTGCCACTGTCTGGCAAATACAAACGATAGTTGTGGGGCATATCAGTGTACCCACAAATATCCCAACCTCTGCGGTTGGCTCCAACTTCTTCCTGGCATCCTTCGTCACATGCATGTAAACGTTAGCACCAAAAATCCTCAGATGAGAAAGATCAGGCTTCTTACCAGAATAAGCCTCCTCGGGTGTACTCATGCCAAGTATCCTGTGAGGACAAAGGTTCTACACATATACCGCAGTATTGCATGCTTCTGCCCACAAGTGAAGGGGTAGGCCCTGATCATGCAACATCGCCCGCGCAGCACCCACGATCGTTATGTTCTTCCGCTCAGCAAACCCATTCTGCTGTGGGTTATGGGGAGCTATGAGCTCTCTTCGAATCCCTTCTGCACTACAGAAATCCTTAAACTCGCCAGAGATGTATTCACCACCATTGTCGCTCCTAAGAGCCTTCACATTCTTCCCCGACTCCTTCTCGACCAGTGCTTTAAACTCACAGAACTTAGAGTATGTCTCGCTCTTCTTCTGCATGAAGAAAATCCAGCACTTACGATAGAAATCATCAACAAAGATCACATAATACCTGTGTTTTGCTGTCAAAGCTACTGAGAAAGGTCCACACATGTCTGTGTGAATTCTCTCAAGGATCGTCGTGGCGCGACTATCCTTCTCGTGAAAGGTGGCTTTCACAAAGTACACCCCTTGCACTGATCTGATTGCGCAAGAATGCCTTTAGGAAGCCCAGTAGTGATCTGCTGCAATATCTTCAAGGCTCCATGGTGAAGGTGACCCAATCCCCTGTGCCACAGCTCGCCGTCATCCCGGCTCACCAATCCTTCTGCCTTGCATGCCATTGATGCGCAACCATTTACATGCAACTTATAAAGGTTCCTCACTCGAACCCCTATCTTCCGAGTTTCTCCAGTTGTCTTGCTGCGCAGGAAAGCCTTTCCCTCGCTGAAAACAACATCATATCCCTTGTCTTCTAACATCGCCACAGAGATAAGATTCTTCTTCAATCCTGGAACATGCATCACTTCCTTCAATACGAAGGGTTTACCAGACTCCCTCTCAAAGGAAATGGTACCGATACCGGTCGCACTGTATCTACCATCATCGCCCATCTCGATGTGCACTCCAAGATCTTTCTCCTCCAGATCAGAAAACAAATCTCGATCTCCTGTCATGTGAAAAGATGCACCATTGTCCAAGAACCATACCGATCCCATCACACTTGAAACCAAGCATGCGATCAATGAAAAATCAAGCTCAAACTGCGAGGCTAGAGCCTCTCCTGATGCAGATCCAGCAGCTTTCTTGTTCTTCTTCTTCTGCGGACAATTAGTGGCATAGTGTCTGCGCTAGTGACAGTGAAAGCACTTCACCTTGGACATGTCCTGTTTGTTGCCTTTCACACCGGAATGAGAAGCTTTCTTTCTCTTCCACTTCTTTGCTTTGGCAGCCAAAGCGCAATTTTCTTCATCAGGTCCCTTTGATGAAGATCCGTCCCTTGTATTCCGCCTGATCTCCTCCTACACAAGATCTGACCAAAGTCTCTCCCACCCTAGCAATTTCTCCCGACCATTGACAGAGTCTTGATAGGAATGCCAACTCTTCGGAAAACCAAGGAGAGCCAAGCTCACCAAGTCCTTATCATCAACAGTCACCCCCACACTTCCCAGCTCATCCCTGCACTGAGTGAACTTTGTGAAATACTTGGGCATACTGTCTCCCTTCTCGCATTTAATGTTTCTGAGTTTATCCTTGAGCGTCAGCTTCCTCTGATCGCTCTTGCTTTGGAATAGATCTGTCAACGCTTTCCACATCAGGTATGGAGAAGCCTTTCCATGCAGGCTGGACACAATGTGATCCTTCACGCCCTCCAACAGAATCCTTCAACACTTTGTTGTCTTCTTTTGCCAAACCTCAGCTTCAGCAGCATCAGTAGGCTTTGGGACCTCAGCCTCTATGAACTCCTTTAGCCCATTATCATCTAACACTGCCTCCATCCTGTCCTTCCATGCAATATAGTTCGAGCTGCCTTCAAGAGAATATTCCAATCGCAATCCGTTGAAAGACATTGCCACGTTGACACCAAGAAAACACTGTTGCAAATTCAAATTCCACCAACTCAACAACTCAACCGCCTCTGATCTAAAATTCGTGAGAACAAAGTATTTCTCGTACAGAGATTGACTATATGGGCTTTTACCGGATATCTCACATTCCAAAGGAAGGATGAATCCAAAGGCTACCTGGCCCAATTACAGACTCTGCCTAAAGAAATAAAATGTAAACACTTTCTGAATAGTAGATCTGATGATCAATAGCTTTGATACCATGTAGAAATTTTGAATAATTAATCACTTATTCACAGAGATTATCCTGATTATACACTATTGCGGAATACATGCACAATACATAATCTCTTCTACGTTGATCATCAATTTAGCAGCATTAAAAACAATGAAACATCAATCGCATGCACACATTAACACAGTATGTAACCCAGGGAAAGCATACAGCTGAAAACCCCACACTATCTGTATATTATAATGATAGAGAACATGTAACAATACATAGTACAATACTCCTCACAAGTACTCAGTACTATCTCCACCTATTACACACAAAACTAGCTTAGATCTGATCAATCACAGCTCAAATCTCCTCCACTGCTTTGCATGCCTCCACTGCGCAATCCTGCAAGGGAACCAATCCTCTGTGAAATCAAATTCCTTTGGTTATACCACGCAAGCCTCATGGGAAATCTCCATCCATGCATGTGCAAATCTCATGCACAACTATAGTCACAACTAATAGCAATCTCAACCTCTAACACCTGTCTCCATTGAACTGTACATGCACTGAGTTAACTGATGTATTCTTCAGTTGCTTTATGAGTTAATAATTAGTGAATTAATTAATAATTTAATTCACACAACTCATCACTAGAGTATTCTTTAGTTAGACTAAAATACAACTAGTTCAACCAAGTCAAACTGAACACAACTCCCTCAACTCCACAATCAACTCCACCAAACTCAACCACATGAGTTCTAACTGAAGTCCTGCTTGCAATAGCTCAACTGACCCACAAAGAAAGTGTATTTCCTTCTGACAGCTGCATGTGCCACATCTGTAGCTCAAACTGAAGTGCTCCAAGAAGATAAGATAATGTTTATGGTCCAAATATTATTATGAGACAATAATATTCGACTATTATATTTTTAGCCTGGCAATCTAAAAATAGAAACCGCCCATATGTCTAAAAATAGAAGTCCATCTATTTTTACCAACATGACCAATCATCCACAAATAACATACTGCAACTCATAGACCATGATCCATATGTCTAAAAATAGACTTTGCGCCAAAAATAGCCTGCGGGCCTACTTAGTGAAGGCAACTTCTTTCCACTAAGCTCCATCATCTTGTTCCATTCTCAACAGTTAAATAAGGCCTTTGATAATAATAGTTTCAAAGGGGTCAATATTGGAATATCTTTCAATATCACACACTTTATGTCTGCTAATGACATGCTAATTTTCTGTGAGGGTTCTAGATGGGTAGTTAAGAAGTTTTTCATATGGGATTTTCCATGTTTCTCAAAAAGGACATTCACTAATTTTAATATTTCCTAAAAATTGTTCGCCCATATTTTATTCGATGAAATTAATTTACCTTAAAAACAGCCCAAAACTTATAGTCTATATAAAATCAATAGAAACTTGAATATTTTTGCAAAATAATATTGCCTAACATTTTACAGTTTGCATGTTAAGAGCTAATAAGATTCATCAATACAAATTTCCATTCTTGATTTTTTTTGTGTATCTGATTTGAGACGATCGTCCTCTGACACTTTGCAAGCTTTTAGAATTATATCTTTAGTTCATAATTTATTCACACATGAATAATCAAACTTTAATGAACTATAAAATGAAAAATATTCAGAAGCATAAAAATGACACAAAGCAAGAGACACAACCAGTTGATGACGAAGTTCATCCCTCCTGCGCTACGTCTCCGGGCCCTGTGCAAAGGCTAGGCTGATTTATTGATCTCGCATGGAAAGTGAGTACATCATTAATCTTTGTCTTGTAGAGTCTAGCTGATGACAGAGTGGCAATGTCTCCCTTCAGGAAACGTCCTCCTATAGAGAACTCTCACCCTCGAATTGACTCAATTCTACAAAGCGGCGATTACGCCAAATACAAGGAGGACT
The DNA here is from genome assembly GCA_031772625.1 of Pinus tabuliformis. Taxonomy (NCBI): domain Eukaryota; kingdom Viridiplantae; phylum Streptophyta; class Pinopsida; order Pinales; family Pinaceae; genus Pinus; species Pinus tabuliformis. The sequence goes on from CM062805.1 coordinate 507,465,310, forward strand.
AAGCAGCAACGTTCCTTGTACTCAACTTGAGATCAACAAGCAATATGTTGGCTTCAAAAAGTCTCTTTCATCAATGTCACCATTCTGGGTTGTGCTCGCAAACACCAATGGCTATTATTCTACAAGTATCAGCTGTTGCAAATGACAAACGGACTCTGCCAGTGTGTCTGGAGCGCACCAAAACCCCTGTTTTGGTTCTTAAAACACTCAATTTGGCTTCCGTATGACTTCAAAATGCCAAATACAAAATCTGCATACAACTTACCTCAACACACTCTTCTCCACCTTTGATGGCGCACTGGCACAACACCCACTTGCTCCCTTCAACTCTCTTCCCCATTCTAGTGCATTGGCAATCCCTTTTATAAGGTTTCGAAATTCTAACTTTAGAGTTTGGTGTAACAATAGCAAACTGCAACTATATGGTATCACACTTGGCAATTCGAATGCAACCATATATCAAACATAGTATAAAACCATATCATATGGTTATATTGTTACAACCCCGTGCCAACAATATCAACTATTGGTTTTGAAACTTTATCATATAGTTTCAACAAAATGTTTGTATGGTAAAAAACTATTGGACCGACTAACCCAAAACTGTAATAAGCCCAACGATCATATATCGTTGCAACCGTGGCACATTTATTTAGCCAAAGTTTAAACTTAGGCTATACTCCGTTGACGATCGTGGCATTTGTTGGAGCTATATGTTAAATGCAATGTCATATCATTCGACGGCGGATTCACCATATATATATATATATAGTTTTCAATCCACGAACTTCATTGGACTAGCGGTGATACCCATGTTTCATAACACCGACGGATAACCATGTTGACTACACCCACGCCAAGTTTGGAATGACATTTGGCATGTTGTTTGAACTGTGTGCCTTTGCTATGTTTGGACTCTATTTGGTGTTTTGTTATTGGTGCAACCAAATGGCATAACAACCTTGACCACGAAACCATGAAATGAAACCTTGCTTGCTGGAAACGTGAGCGTTGACCGATGACTTTGACCAGTTGACTTTGACTTTTTACCCAGCTTGACCTAAACTTTGACTTTGCATAACTCCTTCATATAAAGTCCATTTTGCAAACCGAACATATTGTCGAAATCAGGGCGACAAGCTCTTCAACTTGGTGCTGGTTTCATGAGCATGCGAGACTGTAAAATTTTGAGCATGTCAGACATTGTTGCTATCTATGACACTTGTCAACTTGCCATTGGTTCTAGAACCTTGACCACGAAACCCTGAAACAAGACCTTGCATGTTGGAACCGTGAGCGTTGACTGATGAATTTGACTAATTGACTTTGACTTTTTGCCTAGCTTGACCTGAACTTTGACTTTGTGTAACTCCTTCATACGAAGTCCATTTTGCAAACCAAACATACTATCAAAATCAGCACGACAATCTCTTCGTCTTGCCACTGGTTTCATGAGCATCTCAGACTGAAATTCTGAGCATGTTGGAAACCGTTGCTATCTATGACCATCTTGGTCTCAAACTGTTATGAATTTAAATTCATAAAATTATTAAAATGTTAAAATATTATCTAAATAAATAAATGGTTAATTATAATCAATTATTAAGAATTAATTAGTTAAATTTAAGAGATATTAGTCCCAAAGGACATGTCTCTCTGATTAGGCGTGGCCAGTCAACTCCTATTAAAGGAGCACCACCTTAGCCTTGTAATTATCATTCGAATATTAACATTTAATAAAATATATTACATACAGAAATATCTGTGTATTCTCATAAATCGTTCAGCATTATAAATTAATTTTTCTAACAGTGGTATCAGAGCCAAGAACATCTAGTGACACCCCCGCGTCACCCTACTGGCCGTCAAGCCCGGCGAGCCTCCCATCTGCCAATCCTCTGCCTTCCACCCATGTCCATGCCTCAACGCTACCATCCCCTACTGTCATTTTCCCCTACTCGCTCATTCCCTCGGCTCACCTGTGCACTGCGTCAAACACCATGCAAGTCTTGTTTGTTGTCTCTAACTTTGTGTCGTCTCCCTTGCCCCTCGTTGTGTTGCATCATTATACCTCATTGTCCTTGCTTCGTATTTTCCCTCGATACCACCTTGCACTGTCACCCGTCGTCGTTTGTTGTCATAGGCTATAGCCTACCCCATAGTCGACATGTAGCCTTGTCATCTCCCTTGTTCCCCCTCTGTCCGCCGCATAACTTTGAAGGCTAATGATCTCTGCACTTGTTGTGGTAGATAGTTTGATGTCGCGGGAGCCACGGGAGAGGCCATGACCTTGACATCTCGAGAACCATGGGAGATGCCACGATCAACGAACGTGACTCAAGTGAATCTGTTGGCATTTATTTGTTTTTAAAAAATCAATCTTTTATATAATCACTAAAAACTATATAGTATAATAACTATAGTTTAATTAATTAGAACAAAAAAATAGGTCTTCAAGAAAAAAATGAAACAAAATGGAAAGCAACAACAATGATTATATGAAAAAAATTCAAGAGGACATCAGCAAGTTAAATCAACACCTGGATAACGTCGAGAAGTCAGTTAGTAAGCAGGACCAAATGACCAATGATATCTCTTTTTTTTTTAAACTTGATGAGCTAGCATTTCGGAGGGATTGATCCAACTTCAGCTACACAGAGTCCCAAGACTCCAGAAGGTGAGAATTCTCTAGAGCATGAGTTCCTGAGGCATGAGAAGCCACGAAGACCGCAAATTCACTTCGAAGGAAGCCAATATTATACCAAATCTTCCGAAAGGAACCATCTTAAAATAAAAAATGAATTGCCTGAGTACGATGGTAAGAACTATAAAGGCATCATCGTATAGGTAAATAAGATGGACACCATTTTTTAAGTGAACCCTCCGCTTGGCAAGCAAGAAAGAGTCATGACTGCATCCAACTACTTAGAAGCAGAAGCATACGATTGGCTTTTGTGGTGGTCGTCTAAATGTACAGATTGTTCGTTCAATTGGAGAAACTTTAAAAATGCCCTGCTAAAAAGGTTTCATGACGACGAGGAGGATGATATCTACGAGAGATTCGTTAACCTGAAACAAAAAGGATCAGTGAGTGAATACACTCACGGATGGGAAGTATTAGCAGTAAGGCAGAGAGGGTTCTCATATGAAGAGTTGTAAAAAATGTATTGGTGTGGCCTTAAAGATTACATTCGCGGAGAATTAAAACTGCATAAACCCAAAACCATTGAGGAGGCCAGACATGTAGCTATAATTATCGAGCGGAAATATAAACTCCAGAAGGCACCATATGCTAGTAATGAGAGAACTAACAACTATTCCAAGGGGAAGTTAGGTAAACCATCATCAAAGAATACTAGCAAGTATGTTCCACCACCAATGTGAAATGAAGGAAAACAACAATCTAGTGTCGAAAGGAAAAAGGATGGCAAATGTTGGAAATGCGGAGACAAGTATTACACAGGACACAAATGCGCAACACAAAAATTGTACAACTGTGAAGGCGAACAAGAAGAAGAATCTTCGCAAGACATCTTTGACGAAGAGAACAATGAAGAAAATGCAAACCCTAGTCCAAAATCAGAAGAAGATATGCCACGAATTTCTTTGGCAACCATCATAGGGATAGCTCAGCCACAAAGACTGAAGCTTAAGGGTCACATCAAGAAGCAAAATGTTATCATTCTAATAGACTCAGGGAGTACACACAACTTCGTAAATGTCAATGTTGCAAAAAGACTGAACATTTGTGCTTACCCTGTAGCAAATGGAAAACGTATAGATGGCATAGGTAAGTGCCACAAAGTTAAGTTGCAATTAATCGAATATGAAATGGAGTTCAGTTTTTATATAGTCCCCCTAGGAGGAGTAGACATCGTTTTAGGGGTACAATGGTTACAAACACTAGGCATGTATTAAGCAAATAACCAAAAGAAGTTCATTAAATTCAAATTGGATGGAAGGAAATATAAGTTGTTTGGGTTTCAAGCTCCACCAACTCAAGTCATCTCCGCTTAGTAGATGAAGAAACTTATTCGCAAGGGCGCACCAACATTTTTCGCACAATGTCAGCAGTGGGAGTTATTATCAATAGAAGGGACTCACTAACCATCAGAAATTTCATCCTTGATTCAGAAATACAAGAAGGTTTTTCAAGATCTACCAATGAAATTACCCCCTGAAAGAAAAATTGAACACATCATCAAAGTCAAACCAAACTCAACACCAGTAAATGTTAAGCCATATCGTTATCCCCATCACCATAATATATAAATAGAACGATTAATACAAGACATGTTTAAGCATGGAATCATTACGAAAAGTAGAAGTCCATACGCTACACCCGTAGTGTTGGTCAGGAAGAAGGATGGATCCTTCTGATTATGTATAGATTACAGAGGTTTAAACAAAATCACTATTAAACATAAGTTTCTGATTCCATTCATTGATGAAATGCTAGATGAACTACACGGTGCAGAATACTTCTCCAAATTAGATCTAAGATCAGGCTACTACCAAATACGAGTAAGACTAGAAGACGTCGAAAAGACAGCATTTAGGACTCATGAAGGGCATTATGAGTTTAAAGTTATGCCATTTGGATTAACAAATGCACCAGCCACCTTCCAAGCAACCATGAATGAACTTTTTCACCCATATTTGCAGAAGTTTGTATTAGTTTTCTTCGATGATATTATGGTCTACAGTAAGACATGGAAGGAACATCTCAAGCATCTAGAAGAAGTATTGTCTATATTGGAGAAGAACGAGTGATACGCCAAGAGATCGAAATGTACCTTTGGGCAAAAAGAAGTTGAATACCTCGGACACGTTATATCTAGAGAGGGAGTCAAGGTACACCCCAACAAAGTTAAAGCCAACAGAGAATGGCCCAAACCCAAAAACATATCCAAGCTAAGAGGATTTTTAGGTCTAACCAGGTATTACAGAGGATTTATAAAAAAACTATGCACATCTGACAACACCCCTGACAAATTTGTTAAAAAAGAATGTTTTTCAGTGGAATGACTAAGCAGACAAGCGTTTCGAGAATTTAAAGGAAATAATGTCAACCACACCAGTACTAGCGACTCATGACTTCTCCAAACCGTTCGTAGTTGAATGTGACGCTTCGGGATTCGGAATTGGAGCCATATTAATGCAGGACAACCACCCTATAGCATTTGAAAGCAGGAAACTTAATAAACGAGAAGGCTTAAAATCAACATACCAAAAAGAGATGCTTTCCATCATACATGCCTTAACAAAGTGGCACCAATACTTGCTTGGAAGTAAATTCTCAATCCGAACCGACCACAACAATCTACAGTTCTTACTTCAGCAAAAGACATTATCAATAGAGCAACAAAAATGGATGGAGAAGTTGTCAGCCTTCAACCTAGAGATATTGCACAAAAAAGGGAAAGAGAATGTCATGGCGAATGCACTCTCACATAAAGATGACAACAACACAACATGTGCTGCTATGATAGTTGTTCCAGAATGGTTGGTGAAATACGAGTTGAATATGCCAAGGATGAGGATTGTGACTCCATGATTAAAAATGTTAGTCAGTATGCCAACTTCGAGTGGAAGAATGACATCTTATGGTACAAGGGTAGAATTTACCTAACACTTGCATCCAAATTTAAGGTGAGAATACTAAAAGAGTCTCACAATTCGCCTGCAACCAAACATGTCGAATTCTAGAAGACTTACTACAACATCCGACAGTCATTCTATTGGAAGGGTATGAGCAAGGAAATTTAGAAATATGTTGTAGAATGTGATATTTGTCAAAGGAACAAGAGAAAAAATGTTCCAACTCCAGGGTTGCTACATCCACTACACATTCCAAATCAAAAGTGGGAGGAGATTTCGATGGACTTTATTGAAGGACTACCTGCATCTAACGGAAAGGATAAAATATTTGTAGTAGTTGACAGGCTCACTAAATATGCCCACTCTATGGCTATTAAAAACACTGACACAACCAAACAAATCATTGATGTGTTTGGTAAAAATATTTACAAGCTACACGAGTTTCCTAAGGTCATCGTCAGCGATAGAGATGTAAGGTTTAAAGGAAAAATTTGGAAGGAACTCTGCCACCAAGCAGGAATATCCCTCAACATGAATTCGGCCTATCACCCCCAAACAGACGGACAAACCGAAATCGTTAATAAATGCTTGGAAACATATCTTCGTTGTTTCATTATAGAGAAACAAAATAGATAGACCCAGTGGCTACACCTAGCAGAATGGTGGTATAATACCACGTACCACACTTCAGCTAAGATGACACCTTTCCAAGCCTTATATGGTTACGAGCCACCCAGGTGGAAAGACTTTGCACTCCTTGATTCCAGGGTACTAGCAGTTAAAGACCACCTAGAAGAAAGTCAAGGATCATCAACTTACTAAAAGAAAATCTAACCATGTCTCGTAATAGAATGAAACACAAGCTGACCAACACCGCTCTGAAAGAGAGTTTGAGGAGGGAGATCGGGTCTTCGTTAGACTCCAACCTTATAAGCAATTATCACTAAAACAACAAGGGAAGAATAAATTATCACCTAAATATTATGGGTCGTATTAGATAATCAAAAAAATAAGTAGTGTAGCTTATAGATTAAAGTTACGTGATAATTGTCGAATCCATAATACCTTTCATATATCAAGTCTCAAGAGAGTATTAGGGCAAAGCCAAATAGCACAAACAAAAATACCATAGACCAATGAAGAAGGAAGAATAGTCCTCGAACCTGAAGGTATACTCGCTACTTGAGAAAAGGTTTTACAATCCAAGACAATAAAGGAATACCTCATCAAATGGAAGAGGTTACCAGAGGAAGACTTGTCTTGAGAATCAAAACGTTTCTGTTTCGTGATGTGCCAAGGTCGAGGAGTTATAGAGATAATTGATCGGGAGAGAAGCATATCCTGTCTATCCTAGGCCAACTTGCTGAAATGCCAAATTTCATTAATATCAAATTGCTTTTATTGTCGTTGAAGCCTTCATCAACACCCAAACCTACCTATGCTTTGAGGACAAAGCATCTTAAGGGGAAGGCAATGTTATGAATCTAAATTCATAAAATTATTAAAATGTTAAAATATTATCTAAATAAATAAATGGTTAATTGTAATCAATTAATTAGTTAAATGAAAAGACATTAGTCCCAAAGGACATATCTCTCTGATTAGGCATGGCCAATCAACTCCTATTAAAGGAGCACCGCCTCACCATTGTAATCATCATTCAAATATTAACATTTAATCAAATATATTACATATAGAAATATCTGTGTATTCTCATAAATCAGTCAGCGATTAGAAATTATTTTTTCTAACACAAACATTACATAGCCAACATAACGATACTCAAATCAAGATCCATCATGGATCATTCCTCCCAACAAAAGGACTTTGGACCTTCATTAGTTTATTACAATCATGAATTTATTATATCATTCATCAGTGCATAAGCAGTCTTGACGCTATTCACAAACTCGACTAAACTTATTGATGTGATGACAAATCACAAACACATAATTGACAATTTACATATAGGCATGAAATCTGCCCAATTCCAAGTAAGTGATTTCTCTGGAGACTTACAATCTTCTTTGCCAGTTTTCGTAGTTTCCCCTTGGCCTGATTGTGTTGTTGTCGATTCATGTGGTAGCATTGGACATATGTTTCTGAATGTCCTTTCAACTTACACTATGAACAAACTCTCTCTTAAGTTTGCATTGGTCGTCTTCTTGCTCGATTTTTCGAAGCTTTGTTTTGACGATGTCAATCTTTTTCCTAACTATACCAAGTCTTTCCCAGAGTTTTCTTTACTTGCAAGGTAGCATCATTCTTCCGCGGAATACTCTTTGTAGCATACACCTTCTTGTTATAAACCTTTTGCGTCTAGAAGTCAGCGACACAATGGTTGTTACTTCCACAGAAAGTACATAAATAAGTCTGTTTAACAATCTTCGTAATAAAATTTCGATTGAAAGACTCATGTCTCGAATCATTATTAGAATAATTCGTCTGCTTACCTTTACGATCATGTAGTGTTTTTGGAATTTGCTCATGATGTAATGACCAACACCGATCTGCTATGTGACCTTTCTTCCCACGGTAGTCACATGTTGACCAGTCAAAAAATCTCAATCGTTCGCACTGAGGTCTTTCCTGAACAGAGATTGGTTGGAGCTTGCCTTGGCCATACTTGTCGAGGCCTTTACCTTGTTGATATCCCATTTTGTTCATCAACTTCATACTAATTCCTTTGATATGTTTCTCGAAAGCTCCAATCTCGGATCACTTGAAGCCTCTTCCTTCTCAGTTTCCGAATCCATTTTCTGAGATGTTGGTACATAAGAATGTTCCTCAGAAGGTGAGGAAAAAGTACCAATCGCTTCTTCCACTGACTGTGCTTTTGGAGAAGCAGATGGACATGAGCTTTCTTCATCCGATTGATGAAGTGGATATGCTTCATTGTCTCCAATTATGGACGGACTTCGTTCTGAGAGACTTCCTCTTTGTCGATTTCTCTACATGGTTTCAATCCTCACTTGCAGTCTTTGTTTTTCTTCCTGCAATGCTTTCACCATGCGTCGCAATGCAGCATTCTCCTGTCGATATTGTTGATTGGATTCTTCCAATTCTTGCATCCAACTTTGCTTCGTGCGTCTACTCATCCTTGCAGTCTGGTCAGAACTTGCTCTGATACCAAAAATGATCTGAAAATAGATGATCGTCCTCTGACACTTTGCAAGCTTTTAGAATTATATCTTTAGTTCATAATTTATTCACATATGAATAATCAAACTTTAATGAACTATAAGACGAAAAATATTCAGAAGCATAAAAATGACATAAAGCAAGAGACGCAACCAATGGATGACGGAGTTCACACCCCCTGGGCTACGTCTACGGGCCCTGCGCAAAGGCTAGGCCGCTTTCTTGATCTCGCATGGAAAGTGAGTACATCATTAATCTTAGTCTTGTAGAGTCTAGCCGATGATGCAGTGACAATGTCTCCCTTCAAGAAATGTCCTCCGACAGAGAGCTCTCACCCTCGAACTGACTCAATTCTACAAAGCGACGATTATGCCAAAGACAAGGAAGACTAAGTAGCAACGGTCCTTGTACTCAACTAGAGATCAACAAGCAATATATCGGCTTCAAAAAGTCTCTTTCATCAACTTCACCATTCTGCACTGTGATCGCAGACATCAATTGTGACTATTCTTCAAGTATCAGTTGTTGCAAATGACAAATGGACTCTGCCAGTGTGTCCAGAGCGCACCAAAATCCCTGTTTTGATTCTTAAAACACTCAATTTAGCTCCCGTATGACTTCAAAATGCTAAATACAAATTTTGCTTACAACTTGGCTCAACACACTCTTCTCCGCCTTTGATGGCACAATGGCACAACACCCACTTGCTCCCTTCAACTCTCTTCCTCCTTTTGGTGCATTGACAATCCCTTTTATAACATTTCGAAACTCTTTCGAGTTTGGTGTAACAATAGCACACTGCAACTATATGGTATCACACTTACCAATTTGATAATTCGAATGCAACCATATATCAAACATAGTATAAAACCATATCATATGGTTATATTGTTACAACCCCACGCCAACAATATCAAATGTTGGTTTTGAAACTATATCATATAGTTTCAACAAAATGTTTGTATGGTGAAAAACTATTGGACCGACTAACCCAAAACTGTAATAAGCTCGGCAGTAATATATCGTTGCAACCCGTGTCACATATATTTAGCCAAACTTTAAGCTTAGGCTATACTCCGTTGACAACCGTGGCATTTGTTGGAGCTATATGTTAAATGCAATGTCATATCATTCGATCGGCGGATTCACCATATATATATATATATATATATATATATATGATTTTCCATCCATGAACTTCATTGGACCTGCGGTGACATATATATATGATTTTCAATCCATGAACTTCATTGGACCAGCGGTGACATATGTGGCATGTTACCCATGGTTCATAACATCGGCGGATAACCATGTTGACTACGCCCACGCCAAGTTTGGAATGACATTTGGCATGTTGCTTGAACTGTGCGTCTTTGCTATGTTTGGACTCTGTTTGGCATTTTATTATTGGTGAAACCATATGGCATAACAACCATAAACCCTGCACCCTGTTGACATAGCATTAACTTCAATACCTGTGGCATTAGACATGGTTCCTGTGGTGTCTTTCTATTGGAGCTAGAGCAACCAGTATAACGTCGGACCTTGTTTCATGGCATATCAACATTCCACCTCCACGCCAACTTAGTGCTTCCCTGCAAATGTGGTCACGTGGCTCTCATATGTCTTAGGGCTTAAAAACTCCGCTCCTCATCCTTTTTTCGTTGTCGTTGGTCTCATGACCATGAACATGCCTTGGGGCTAGACCCTTACGGGTTGGCCCCCTTCACCAACCATGCACGCCTTTTTATATAGTTTCTCCACTATGTGCAACAAGGAACGATAGGTGGCTTGATGGTAGAAAGCTTGGTGTTGATACTTAGGTCTGCAGTTCGAATCTCCCAGAGACCTTGTAGACTCTTAAACAAATTTTTAATAGGCTACAGAGAGGCCCCGTGGCATCCATCCATTGGCCCACATGGTGCTCCATTATTGGCCAAATTTAAAAATCAACCAACCAATCTCAAACCTTCGAAATTCGACCAACTAGAAGGAGACACTTGTCAACCTGCAATTGGTTCTGGAACCTTGACCACGGAACCTTGTTTACTGGAACCGTGAGTGTTAACCGATGACTTTTACTTTTTGCCCAAATTGACCAAAACTATGACTTTTAATAGGCTACAGAGAGGCCCCGTGGCATCCATCCATTGGCCCACATGGCGCTCCATTATTGGCCAAATTTAAAAATCAACCAACCAATCTCAAACCTTCGAAATTCGACCAACTAGAAGGAGACACTTGTCAACCTGCAATTGGTTCTGGAACCTTGACCACGGAACCCTGAAACAGAACCTTGTCTACTGGAACCGTGAGTGTTAACCGATGACTTTGACTTTTTGCCCAAATTGATTTTTGCCCAAATTGACCAAAACTATGACTTTTCCTAACTCCTTCATATGAAGTCCATTTTGCAAACCGAACAAACTGTCAGAATCAACGCAACGAGCTCTTCGACTTGGCATTAGTTTCATGAGCATCTAAGACTCTAAAATTCTGAGCATGTCAAAAATTGTTGCTATCTATGACCATATTGGTTTCAAACATTACATAGCCAACATAACGATACTCAATCAAGATCCATCCTGGATCAGTATCAGTTGGTTTGGTCTTTAAACTATAAATTTCACTTCAGATTATGTACCAAAAATCGGTGACAAGCTGGCGCTAAGGAAGAAAGAGAGGAACAACATGTCTAGCGGTGAACCTTATGGAAATTAAAATGCCCATCAAAAATATAAATTCTTCATGTGGTTGATCATAAATAACAAAGCTCCCACCTATGACATTTTCCAAAAGAGAAATTTTATGGGACTTTGTTGGTGCAGGCTATGCCAATGAGCAAAGGAAACAAGCACACATATCATGACTTTTCCATAGACAAAGGAGGTCTAGAATGAAGTGGAAAGGATGCTTGGATTAAAGAATATTTGGATAGAAGATGGCAATAAAGAGGTTCTCTAGCTCTAGTGCACAAATAAGGATACAAAAAGAATTAAAGATATACCCTTAAACATTTCTTGGGGAGTATGGCCAGGAATTTGAACTTGTCCTTTGTTTGAGGAAAAAGCAACTTTACTTCTAAAATGTGTTGTCCAAGCACTAAACATTTTATTGCTTACCCGCAGGTTTAGGAAAAACAAATCACTCATAATCTTACAGAAGAGATAATAAATAAAAACATCCCATGGGCATATTTGGATGGTGCTTCTCAAGGGGCCCGTCTTAGAGGTGAAGTAGTAGGAATTTTACATCTCTCTTTATAATAGTTATATCGTAGGATTTCCTTCAAAGCAGGAATCAATCAAGAAACAAATAACTATTGCATGTTCATGCCTCTTAAATTCATATTGAGACTGGCCCAAAAGTTAGGAGTATTACACATTCAAATTTTTGGTGACTTGTTTTCTAGTCATTCAATGAATGTTCAAGGAAATAGTCATGAGAAATTTCTCCTTACAGACTGTCTGATGAAGTATATTGCCTGCTTTAACCTTTCTCACATATCTATTGTCACCCATCTACAAGGACAGGAACAAGATAAGCAGGTAGCTTATCAGAAGCTACAATAGGACCGTACGGTGGTTCCTAAATTGTCTCAAGGCATCAAGATAGGCACATATCTGAATATACACATGATGCTTGGGTGTAAATTTTATTTATACCATTACATTTTTTAAATGTATAAGAATCAGAGAACATATGAACGAAGAACAATAGAAGGGTGCTTTCAGTTTTGTTTTTTGAAATGGGGAAATATATGACTGACAGATTGTAACATTTTTTGCTACAGTTCACAGTATATCTAAAAGGGGCATGCAAAAATAAAAGATATGTCACAGGCTTTAAGAGAAATCATGAATGCCTTTAACATCTGATATTTGTAACTTTGTTTATATTAATAAAATTACAGGAAAAAATTATGGAAAAAAATTACAATATACAATCAACTAAACACGCATAATTGAAACCAATTAAATATTAAGTGTATCTAAGGTTATATTCAGTGTATCTAAGGTTTTTCAGAAGGGTGCTCAAAGCACACCAAAATTAAAAAGTTAACTTTATATAAAATTCAAATGTATTTATAAATTTCACAAGAATAAATATTATTTAACATGTATACAACATAAACGAGTCACAAATAACTGAAATAAACAATACTCAAATAGATCTAGAATTCAGATAAGGTTTTTCAGATGGGTGCTCAAAGCACACCAAAATTAAGAAGTCCAAAAATTTACATACATTTCAAATGTATTTATAACTTGCATAAGAAGAATAAATGTTATTTAATTTGTATACAACATAAACCAATCACAATAACTAACCAACAATATTCGTACATCTAGAATTCGCATAAGATAGACAGATGCTTTTTACAAGCTTGTGTGGATAAATGCTATTTGGCTCGTAAAACATCATGAGCTGCCCCAAAATAACTGAAACCAGCAATATTCAAACGCAGCTATAATTCAGATAATATGAAAAAGTATTGTTTCAGATTCTTACAACATCATCAGCTGCCCACAAATAATTGAAACCAATTATACTTGAATGTGACATCAGAAATTTAAGGTTATACTGCCATTAAAATGTCTGACACATGCAAATAATTCATCCTGGCTTATGATACAAAGACAACAAAGATTATAATACTGTTTAAGCCAAAAGCTTTATATTGAAATCAAAATATTGTGAGATGAATGTATATGATGCAGCATCATTGGTAAAAATCTCCCTTTTATTTACTCTATACCTCTGTATATTTTATGTAGACGGGCTATAGTGCTCCCTTCGACAAACAGATGTTCAAATGTACAAATAGAAAAAAACCATCCTATACCTTATTTCATGTATATACTCTAAAATAACTTCAACAAGTGAACCGGCCCATGGGTCCCCATTGACAAAAATGATGTTCAGAATCTCAGATGTACGTGTAGGAAAACAACCATACCATATTTTGTAAGTAAATTGTAAGTCATTACCCTTGCTGGGTAGTTGGGGAATCTGATACTGGAATGGTGGAAAAGTAAGAACAAGGGAACACTCTTGCTTAGGATATGTGGGCCTTCACAGGCTGCCTGAATGGATGATAGAAACTATGTATGGATTTTATCCATAGCTGATGCAGCTAATCATAATTTCAATCTGGCACAAAAGATGGAAATCTGTTCATTCTCCAGGTTTCCAGCGAATGGAAGACACTAGCTGGAATGGTCACATTCACAGATTACAACTTAGCTCAATCAGACTGAGAGATGAGTAAGACACCCTTATCAGACCTAAGAACCTGGGTCCAGGCAATTATAAAGCTAAACTTGGCTACAAAGTGATTTCTCCGAGGAGTTCGAAGGAGAACCAGTCTGGTGGTGGAAAAGGATTTGGAAGATTGAAGGTCAACTAAAAACAGAACTGTTTATGTGGCTGCCTCTTAGAAAAAAAATTTGACCTGGGAGGTTCTTCGTAGAAGCTCATGTCAGGGGGCAGGTGATGTACTACTATTATATGTAAAAAGGATGAGGAAACAGTTGATCACCATCTTGTCTTTTGCCTCTTTTGCCTCTTCACATGAGTTTTGAAAGGAATCTGCATCATTAACTGAAGGCTCATAGCATCCTTCCATCATGTATTGGACAGTTTGGCTAGCCAGGAAGTCAAAGAATTTTCAGGGAAAAGACTTTCAAGTGATCCATCTGGTAAGATACTCCTGTGAAGGTATTAGGACAGTTTTTAGAGACACCCCCGTGGGCTGTTTCCGAGCTGATTAGAGATGAACCAAATCCTCGAGGTTTTTTTATGGTGCTTGTCATAGTGTACCAGGCACACACGGTGGAGGCATTATCTATCTCAGCTGGTCATTTGGTGGAGTACAAGGCAGCTTTTGGGAATGGGTCCAACAATTAGGCAGAATTAAACTTCCTTCTGATTTTCCCAATACTGGCAGATGATATAAATGTGCAGGGTATCCAGATTTATGGTTGATTTTCATCTTGTTGTGGACTGGGTTAATGGTCAATCAAAATTACACCTTGGCTCTGGAGACGGAAAAGCCCTTTTAGCTTCTTCTCGTTCTCCTGCACCCATGTATATGGAGAAACAAACAGCATGCTGACTTGCCATTAAAACGGGGTCTGGAAGAAACAGTGAGTTCCTTTATTACTGTTGAAAAGCAAGATGGATTAGGTTGTCATCAGCCTCAAGACCCATCTTAGCATAGATTCAATCAATTGAGATGATCCTGCTTCGGCTAGCTGTCTTTCTGTTATTACAGTGGTTGTTTGTCTTGCAAATATGTCTGATATCGTAGTTGATAGCTATGTTACAAGGTTCATTGAACTTCAACCTTGAGGTTCGAAATTTGGCGAACCTGAAAAAAAGAATTGAGGTTCGGCAAAGCTCATGGTCGTTGACTAAGTCCGCAGCTTAGGTTCATATCCCTGTGTCCCAACTCAAGCTTGTAATCTATCCACAATTTCCGAGTCCATGATAACATTTTTGATGTTTATTGATGCTGATTTCTTACTATTTCATGCTATATTTCATTTTAAAGATAATATAGAAAATATATATAGGCAAACCTAAAGAACCTCATCCAAAAATTTAATTCATACCAAACCTAATCATTTTGAACTCAAACTTGAACCTGAACCGTGTGACTTAGAGTGATAATGATGGGATAGGTATTAACAGTCATAGTTTTGGACATGAAGGACAGTGCTGCTTCTAGTATGATCAATCAGTCTAAATGGGACAATTGTTATATTATTGTATAAGTCAGCGGCTAGAAGTTCATAGAATTTGGGCTTCTAAACTGTGTTAGGAAGGAGTAGCTTTTGACTTGACCTTGAGGCATTTATGAATGTAGTTCTTTTTTCCATGAAATAGATTTGTGATATTTTTTGGAAAAAACTATATATTAGAGAACTATGAATCCAAAAAAATAAGTATGATAACAATAATAACCATCCAATTAAAGAACATATCTTAGCCAGATGCCAAATTGACGTACACAACCCCATTGTTTGTGGAACATTTAACCCCCTCCATGCAGAAATTTGACTGCCTAGTCTACAGAGGCTTACATACCCTATTCTCTTTCTTTGATTACAGTGGTTGTTTGTCTTCCAAATATATCTGATTTCGTGGTTGATAGGGATGGGGTAAGCTTTAAGAGTCAGTTTTGGGCCTGAAGGTCAATGACGCTTCTAGTTTGATCAATATGTATAAATGGGACAATTATATTATTGTATAAGGAGCTAGAAGTTCATAGAACTTGGGATTCTAAGCTGTGCTAGGCAGGAGCAGTTTTTTACTTGCCGTTGAGGCAACACTGATTATAGTTATTTTTTCCTCGAAATAGATTTGTGATATTCTTTTGGAGAAAATGTATTAGAAACTATCAATCCAAATAAATTATGATAATAATAATAATCTAAATTAAGAACATAGCCTAACCAAATGCCAAATTGGCACGTGACCCCATTATTTGTGGGACAATTGACTCCATGCAGCAATTTGACTGCTCAGTCTACATAGGCCTACATACCCTACTCCCCTCTAGATTCAAACCTGTGGTCTCCAAGGAGGAAACACAAGTCTTAAACTGTTAGGCCTACTCAAACTCTACTGGGCCCCTTGCTCTCGAGGTCTAGATTGTAAATTATATATGTGTGTTTGTGTGTGATCTTTATATTACAATTACAGTTCCAAGTATTTCAAAGTATTCATGCACTCTACATTGGAGTCACCAAGCATCTTGTAGAGACCTCAGCTAGAGATTAAATGGACAGTAGATCGGTAAGACAGTGGACACCTCCCACTTACTCTGAGACATTTCATCTGCACATAGCCATACTTCTCACACCAATTCACACAGTTATAGTTACATACACTATTCTCATTTTTTTATTACAGTGGTTGTTTGTCTTGCAAATATATCTGATTTCATGGTTGATAGGGATGAGGTGGGCTTTAGCAGTCAGTTTTGGGCCTGAATATCAGTGACGCTTCTAGTTTGATATATATGTATAAATGGGACAACTGTATTGTTGTGTAAGGAGCTAGAAGTTTATAGAACTTGGGATTCTACGCTGTGCTAGGCAGGAGCAGTTTTTTACTTGCCCTTGAGGCAACACTGATTATAGTTATTTTTTCCTCGAAATGGATTTGTGATATTCTTTTGGAGAAAAAATATGTATTAGAAACTATCAATCCATATAAATTATGATAATAATAATAATCTAATTTAAGAACATAGCCTAACCAAATGCCAAATTGGCACATGTGACCCCATTATTTATGGGACAATTGACCCCCTCCATGCAGCAATTTGACCGCTCAGTCTACAGAGGCCTACATACCCTACTCCCCTACTCCCCTCTAGATTCAAACCTGTGATCTCCAAGGAGGAAACACAAGTCTTAACTGTTAGGCCCACTCAAACTCTACTGGGCCCCTTGCTCTCGAGGTATAGATTGTAAATTATATATGTGTGTGTGTGTGCGTGTGTTCTTTATATTACAATTACAGTTCCAAGTATTTCAAAGTATTCATGCACACTACATTGGAGACACCAAGCATCTTGTAGACACCCCAGCTAGAGATTAAATGGACAGTAGATCGGTGAGACAGTGGACACCTCCCACTTACTCTGAGACATTTCATCTGCACATAGCCATACTTCTCACACCAATTCACACAGTTATAGTGACATACCCACACAAATTTGTCCCGGTATGGAGACTCCTCCCTCCCACATTAAGCAGTCAACTGCCTATCACCAGTTTTCTCTGTTAAGGGAGCTCCAGTTGGTTTCCCCCAAGCTTCTCCCAGGAGTACCTAGTTGAACCCTAACAGTCTAGGGCTTTCGCCATAGGGCATTGTTAGGGTTGGGATGGAGTCACACAATTGTGATGATGAAATGGGCATTCTTTCTCACCTCTTCAACTACATCAACTTCTAGTGTAGCATAAAAAAAATCTCTTTATCTATGTTAAAGGTTAAAGTAAGAGATTACCTTCTTTGATTTAGTCCCCCCATTTAGTCAGGACTTATAGTTTTCTTCTTATCCATATTTTCCTTTTGAAACATGGAAGTTGCCTCGGCACTCCCAGACTATTATTGTAGCTTCTTGTACTCTCTAGTCCCGTTGATGTACTTCTGCCCACTTGTGGATATCAATAAGACTATTTTTAACTTGTCTACATGTTTAAAAATTAAAATAGTAATCTATTTAGGTGCAGAGTAATACCAAAAGACATTTTCTTCTCCGATGTTTAAACAAGTTGGGGAAGTTAATTCACCAGGTGGTGAGATTACACATTTCTTATTAACTTCAGCCTCTTTTCACGTATTTAATAAAACCCTAACAACACAAGGTTCTTAGGGGGCATGCTGTCAGGTGATTCCAAAGGAGATAGAGTGGTACAACCAAATTCAGTGTGCACCCCCCCTTCGGAAGGGATGCTCAGACAGCAACCCAAATTTTGAATTAATTTTCTTTCTTTCAGATGCCTAATAATGTGCTATTATAGGCATGATCACCAGTTTGAAATGTCCATTCGCCCAAGCACTCTATCTTACATCTACATCGTGATGATGACAACTCATAGCCATCACCATGGTGACATATAAAGCATAAAACCAGACACCAAAATATGATTTCACAAGTTGCCCTGCACTATTATTTAGTCCCAAGATATTTCAACTGAATTACTCTCTTGCAATTTACAAATAATCTCTTCAATAGCATACATCAATGCAACGCCATGTGCATTGCTTATCAAAGCTGAGATAGCATTTACAGAAAATTACACTTGCAATTTTATCGACATAAATGCATAAACAAGACAAACTGCTGTCATATTTAAAAAGCATATAAAACTTATCGCCTGTAAACACTCTTTTAATGCCTCTTAAAACCACACTCTCAACTGCTTTTCCTTTTGTTCTTACCATTGTGAGATTTCTGCTTTCTTTTTTGTGCTGTAGTTTTCTCTGACAGGGCCTGCCGCACACTTTTGCCCTGCAGTTGCTTACTAAGCTTCATCACATTGGCCAGCCCCTTTTTGGCAATAGACCTCTTTTCTTCTCGCCGGTTCAGCATCTTGGCATCAAGGGGCCAGTAAGCATATGGTTCAAGTTTACCATCTCTCTTAATATCACCACCAGCTTTCTTGTTTTTATATTCAGTACCAGTGTAAGCCCATCCAGACTTCGCAGTCTTCTGTCGCTTGTTACTAGCATTAGACAATGACGCAGAAGTTGCATGGGATTTTGACTGTCCACTACGCTGACTGCGACTATCTATATCTTGTTTTATTCCATTGTCTGTTGCTCGCCTCTTCCGTGAATGTCCCACATCATCCTCATTAATAACTAAACGCCCATCAGGATCAAGTACCATTTCATCGTCACTGTCGGATCTCTGCCCTTTACGTTGTTGACCTTTTAACATAGACCTAGCTTTCTGTTTATCCAACAAGTCAAGGGGTTCATTTCCTAAAATGTCCAAGTCTTCAGGGAGCCTCTTGTTTGATTTCCGGACATTTTTTGACCTGCAAAATTAAATTATGAAATGTAAAAAACAACCCAAAATATAGCATTTTATCTAAGCAACAAAAAATTACTTTGCAGTTTCACAGGATGACTATTCCAGATTTTGCACTCCAACAGAAAAAACGTAATTCATTCCTCTTGCTAACAACTACAAAAAACTAACTGTACAAAGAACTTAGCACTGACCGTAATGTAGATGATTTTGATTTTGGCACTGAACTCCTAATCCCTGAATGAGTAGTTTGAGTGAAATCCATGTCAGCATCACTGTCATCATCATCCTCGTCTCCAAATTCAGAAAATATCTTTGTATGGTTCCATTTGCTTTGCCTGGAAGAAAATAATTCATCATGAATGTACTGCAAGTTAGACTGAAATATATCATCACAAGGCATTCGTTTGCTGCAAGGCCATCTATCAAGAAAGGCTAGGTCAAGCTTCTTCCTAAATTGCATTTGACCCGTATTTTTATAACTCATTATTCATAAATCTGCACACCTGGTTGTGGTTGCATGTGAATGTGAAGATTTAGTCTCATCTAATTTGTCTTGAGACACAGAATTCCTCCTCTTTTCTTTCCGTTCATTAACCTGAATCGAAATGAAAATTAATGATGGTCAATACATTAAAAATTCAGACCTTGCATGGCAGTAGCAATAAAGTAGAGAAAGAGACAACAGCTCACTTTTTTTATGTTTGCAAGGAGTTTTACATGTTGCTCTGGCATCACAACTTTAACAGCCTCTAGACCACATTTTCGTATCAACATTTCAAGCAGCAAACGGACCTGTTTGTGAAAATAATGCATAGTATAAACAGGTGACCTTGCTATTTATTAGACAATATAAAAAGATAATAGCATTAAATGAAGATAGAGCCCAACAGTCGCATCCCTCAGACCTTTGCTTTGAAATGAGTTTTTCTGTCAGCTGACCAGAGCAATAAACCATCTACCATACTCTTCAGATGCTTTTGCAAGTCCTCTGCTTGAAGCCTGGCTATAACCACTTTCATCAACCCCAATGTTGCCTGACAAGCATTTCGAAGTATCATCAAGAATGCAAAGAAATACAATCTCTCTAAAGATAAATGAAACACATGGACCTCAACTTTTAGGATCATCATTGTGTCAGCAAATTTGCGTAAATAAATTCTTACTTTGATAACTTCCCTGTTGTTACTCTTCAAGAGCATAAACACAGATGGAAGCAAATCCGGCACTGACAAGCAGAGCTCAGAGAACTCATACATCAATCTTGCTATTCCAGTAACTGCTGCACTTATCATATGTGGTGTACTACCTGCCAGACACCCTACAACCTGCAACCAAACATCAAATCAAAGTATGAAATTATTTGAAATACATTTACGCATACAAAACTAGCCACTAAAACAGTCTCTAAGAGGAAGTAAACAAGTTCCCAACATCCATAGACCATTTTCTTTAGTAGAACTTCTAAGATAAAATTAACAAATAATTGAACATTACAGATACTTAGCACTAAAACCACAGGTAGTATTGAGCAAGAAAACGACAGCATGACATGAGGAACCAAGAAACATGGACAAGGGCCTAAAGGCTCCTAAAGTCCTAAAGGATGTTAACAATCCCAGAATACCCTAGGAATTCAATCATCATGAGAATGGAAGCAGAAATAATGGAGAAGGTAGGAAAGATACAGGATAATGAGTCAGTGTTTTTCATTGTCCATCCTGGCTCTGTTGGAGATCCCAGGTTTCAAGGTTAAAATATCTCACACCTTTGTGTTTGAAGATCAGGAGAAGGTGCTGCTGGTTGATCCTTTCGCTTTTACATTCTCAGTGCTTAAATTGCTGGTTTCAGCTTATTGATAGATCTGAAGTGTCTAATAGCAGAAGTTGGAGATTCCTTCTTAAGCAATGTTTTAAAACTCCGACTCTGACTTGGTATAGACTCGGCCAGCTCAATTTCAATGACTCGGTCGTTGTAAAAAATACATTAAATATTTATTTTTTATAAAAAAACACATAATTTTAAAGATTTTCATTCATGTTTCCAAACACACAGCATTAGAATATAGATAGAAGACAACATGTGATCAAAGTAGGCTCATGAATACATCCATTATATCAAAATGGCACCCAGTGCACTGTCCAATACATACACGATGATGATATAGAGATCAAAACAAAAACACATAACCAAGGAGGCTAGAAATGGCCTCTACAACAAAAGTATGTGACCAGTGCTACTAGCTACTGCTAGAGTTGCCAACATCATCTGGCTCGGTGTTACTTGGGAGCGGGAGCGAAAGCAGGGAGCGAGACCGAAAACGGGAGCAGGAGCGACATTTTCAAAAGCTCTCGGTTTGGGAGCGAATCCCGGAGGAGTTCGACAACCAATGTCACTAACATCAAGGTATATAGAGGGATTAGTGTTCTTGATTAAATACGAGTTCCATACCCTAATACATGACAAAATTCAATGGAAATATTGCAATCCTGAAATCCTGAAAAATTGATAAGTCTGTTGGATTTTGAATGAAATCTAAAATTCTTCTTTCTCCATATAAAATCCAATGAGGCCGGAACCACTCTCAAACATCCAGAGTCATTTCATGGTAATGTTAAAAATTTAAGTAGAAGGATGAAAATGAAGATTAAGGAGAATGTCACTTTTACTTTAAGAATTTAACGTTACCATGAATAGCATATCAATACTAGGATCAAAGTCAGACAGGGAAATCCATGAGTCAGACAGGGAAGCCCAAGGAGTCCCCAAAAATGAAATTTCAAAAAAAAATGCCACTGAAGTGACTTGACCAACCGCTGTTACCGATCCGGCCGAGTCATTAGCCAACTCGGCCAACTCGATAACAACCCGGTCGGCCAGTTCAGTTCAAAGGCCGAGTAGACCCGGTTGGGCTATGACTCAGACCAACTCGACCGAATCGGAGTCGAAACGGTCTGTTTTTAAAACAGTGTTCTTAAGAGCATGGGTGGGTGATGAAAGGAGAAATTGCCCTAAGGCAATATCCCTTTCATTTCCAAAATATCGATCGTGGACCTGTGGGTTATGGGCCCACGTTTCTATCGGAAGCGTTAATTGGCACTTTTGCCTTAAAAACCGGGACAACAACAGTCAGCACAAATACACAGAAATACATGGAAACCGACCATGAACGCCTAAGGCCGGATCTCAAATAGAATAAACCCGCATCCATAAACTTCTCGGGTCCGCTCTTTCCCAAGCCTTTCCGTTGTTCTTCAATCTCCGTCGTTGATCAGCTTCACGATCCAACGGTCAACGCTTCATTGCATTCTCAGCTCATCGCACATCGTAGTTTTCGCAATCCGCCAGCACTTTATTCCTGCGAAATGTGAGAGTTAACCTCCACCGTTCGATCAACCCTTTGATCTAACGGTCCATAGTCCATCACAACATCGCAAATCTCAGCTCATCGCAATATCACAAATCTGGGTTTATCGCAGACCCAAACTCTTTTACCGAATGAGATTTGCGATTAAATCTCCGTCGTTGATCTGGTTCTTGATCCGACGGTTGTCGCAACATCGCACGAGAAACTTGCGCGACATTTAGCCACCCTTTCGGAGCCGATAGGACTTTAGATTGCGATTTATAATTTTTCAGGTCCAGTTTCTAGATTAACTTCCGCGCCTATTCCAACCCGATATCCGTCCGATCGTCCAACCAACGAACGGTCCGATCATCCCCGGATCTCAACTGGATTATATTCCAGTTCAAGCATCCATCAGGTCCGTCTTTTGAAAAACCATTTACAACCCTTAAGTCACCCGATGAACCGCTTTCAATGATTCGCGGCTCTTCTTCTGCACTTCTTCGCATATGATGGAATCTGCATCAACACTTAATTAACTCTACCATTTCTACTCGACACTTCACACAACAATTGACTTGTTTAACTTTGGATCGCCATCGATCCTCACAGTGATCGATGGTCGATCAATAAACCCATAACATAGAAATTAACTCAACAACGCATATATACACAGCATAACTTGAAAAGGCATAAGTACAAAGCTACACGGAATTCGCACACACACAGATTTATATTATAAAGAACTTGATTACATTCTAAGGCATTTCAGCCTTAGTCACACTTTCCCCTCTTGACTACATTAAATCCACACCCTGTTTACACAAATCTCTATCTATCGCTCTATATATCACCTCCTTACACATACTCTCTTATATAAGAAGTTCAAAAGGGAGGGATCGTTTACAATCCATGAATTTCTCCCACAATCGTTCAACAAACCCCTAAATCTCTCTATACGCATACATGGCAGATTAAATTACATTACATAAGTCTTCTAGAGACTTTATCCATTCCATCATTTTAGCCCTGTTTTAACAAAATTTGCCTCCTGGTTTGCACGTTTGTCCACGTCTCCTCCTTCTCAGCTTTGGATTCCTCTTTTAAAGAGTGCTCGGATGCTCCTACATCAGACTCCCGAGGCACAAAAATTTATGACCTCTTGGTCATATGCTTCTTCTTAATCCCATAACAATTCTACCCACTTCCTCAGTGGAACTGCCTTCATGATCTTCTGTGAGCTGCGACCAAACGTTTGCAATAACAATGTTCTCTGCTACATGATACCTCACCAAGCTCTCCTCTGAGCTTAATCTTTCGGCACATCCTTCTGGTTCTGTCCTCTGGAACCAATTGAGCACTCCTTACTCTATTTTGTTGCAATCTTCTCACCTTCTGTTGCTGCTATCTGTACGACAGTAAAGACCATAAACTCGCCAAGTTTTAACACAACTGTACCTCCTTCCCTTTCTGCTTGCACTCCTTTTACATGAAATCTCTTTTACGCAGGAAAACCTTCCCTGCTCTGATACCACTTGATGAAAGGAGAAATTGCGCTAAGGCAATATCCCTTTCATTTCCAAAATATCGATCGTGGACCTGTGGGTTATGGGCCCATGTTTCTATCGGAAGCGTTAATTGGCGCTTTTGCCTTAAAAACCGAGACAACAACAGTCAGCGCAAATACACAGAAATACATGGAAACTTGACCATGAATGCCTAAGGCCGGATCTCAAATAGAATAAACCCGCATCCATAAACTTCTCGGGTCTGCGCTTTCCCAATCCTTTTCGTTGTTCTTCAATCTTCGTCGTTGATCAGCGCCACGAACCAACGGTCAATGCTTCATCGCATTCTCGGCTCATCGCACATCGCAATTTTCGAAATTTGCCAGCGCTTGATTCTTGCGAAATGCGAGAGTTAACCTCCGTCGTTCAATCAACCCTTTGAAATGACGGTCCATAGTCCATCGCAACATCACAAATCTTGGCTCATCGCAAATCTGGGTTTATCGCAGACCCAAACTCTTTTACCGAATGCGATTTGCGATTAAATCTCCGTTGTCAATCTGGTTCTTGATCCGACAGTTGTCGCAACATCGCACGAGAAACTTGTGCGACGTTTAGCCACCCTTTCGGAGCCGATAGGACTTTAGATTGCGATTTATAATTTTTCGGGTCTGGTTTCTGGATTAACTTCCGCGCCTATTCCAACCCGATATCCATCCAATCGTCCAACCAACGAACGGTCCGATCATCCCCAGATCTCAACTGGATTATATTCCAGTTCAAGCATCCATCGGGTCCGTCTTTTGAAAAACCATTTACAGCCCTTAGGCCGCCCGATGAACCGCTTTCCTGTTGCAAAACTGCTTTCAATGATCCGACGGCTCTTCTTCTGCACTTCTTCGCATATGATGGAATCTGCATCAACACTTAATTAACTCTGCCATTTCTACTCGACACTTCACACAACAATTGACTTGTTTAACTTTGGATCACCATCGATCCTCACAGTGATCGATGGTCGATCAATAAACCCGTAACACAGAAATTAACTCAACAACGCATATATACACAGCATAACTTGAAAAGGCATAAGTACACAGATACACGGAATTCGCACACACACAGATTTATATTATACAGAACTTGATTACATTCTAAGGCATTTCAGCCTTAGTCACACTTTCCCCTCTCGACTACATTGAATCCACACCCTGTTTACACAAATCTCTATCTGTCGCTCTATATATCACCTCCTTACACAGACTCTCTTATATAAGAAGTTCAAAAGGGAGGGATCGTTTATGATCCATGAATTTCTCCCACAATCACTCAACAAACCCCTAAATCTCTCTATACACATACATGGCAGATTAAATTACATTAAATAAGTCTTCTAGAGACTTTATCCATTCCATCATTTTAGCCCTGTTTTAACAGAATTTGCCTCCTGGTTTGCACGTTTGTCCACGTCTCCTCCTTCTCAGCTTTGGATTCCTCTTTTAATGAAGAGTGCTCGAATGCTCCTACATCAGACTCCCGAGGCACAAAAATTTATGACCTCCTAGTCATATGCTTCTCCTTAATCCCATAGCAATTCTACCCACTTCCTCAGTGGAACTGCCTTCATGATCTTCTGTGAGCTGCAACCAAACCTCTGCAGTAACAGTCTTCTCTGCTACATGATACCTCACCAAGCTTTCTCCTCTGAGCTTAGTCTTTCGGCATCCTTCTGGTTCTCTCCTCTGGAACCAATTGAGCACTCCTTGCTCTAGGTTGTTGCAAGTCTTCTCACCTTCTACTGCCGCTATCTATACGACAATAAAGACCATAAACTCGCCAAGATTTAACACAACTGTACCTCCTCTTTCTGCTTGCACTCCCTTTTACACAAAATCTCTTTTACGCAGGAAAACCTTTCCCTGCTCTAATACCACTTGATGAAAGGAGAAATTGTGCTAAGGCAATATCCCTTTCATTTCCAAAATATCGATCGTGACCCTGTGTGTTATGGGCCCACGTTTCTGTCGGAAGGGTTAATTGGCACTTTTGCCTTAAAAACCAAGACAACAACAGTCAGCGCAAATACACAGAAATACATGGAAACCCGACCATGAACGCCTAAGGCCGGATCTCAAATAGAATAAACCCGCATCCATAAACTTCTCAGGTCCACTCTTTCCCAAGCCTTTCTGCTGTTCTTCAATCTCCGTCGTTGATCAGCTTCATGATCCAATGGTCGACGCTTCATCGCATTCTCGGCTCATCGCACATCGCAGTTTTCGCAATCCGCCCACACTTGATTCTTGCGAAATGCGAGAGTTAACCTCCGTCGTTTGATCAACCTTTTGACCTAACCCAAACTCTTTTACCGAATGCGATTTGCGATTAAATCTCTGTCATCGATCTAGTTCTTGATCTGACGGTTGTCGCAACATTGCACGAGAAACATGTGCAATGTTTAGCCACCCTTTCGGAGCAAATGGGACTTTAGATTGCAATTTATAATTTTTCGGGTCCGGTTTCTGGATTAACTTCCGCGCCTATTCCAACCCGATATCCGTCCAATCATCCAACCAACGAACGGTCCGATCATCCCCGGATCTCAACTGGATTATATTCCAGTTCAAGCATCCATCGGGATCGTCTTTTGAAAAACCATTTACAGCCCTTATGCCACCCGATGAACCGCTTTCCTGTTGCAAAACCTCTTTCAATGATTTGATGGCTCTTCTTCTGCACTTCTTCGCATATGATGGAATCTGCATCAACATTTAATTAACTTTGCCATTTCTACTCGACACTTCACACAACAATTGACTTGCTTAACTTTGGATCGCCATCGATCCTCACAGTGATTGATGATCAATCAATAAGCCCATAACATAGAAATTAATTCAACAATGCATACATACACAGCATAACTTGAAAAGGCACAACTACACAGATACACGGAATTCGCACATACACACAGATTTATATTATACAAAACTTGATTACATTCTAAGGCATTTCAGCCTTAGTCACACTTTACCCTCTCGACTACATTGAATCCACACCCTGTTTACACAAATCTCTATCTGTCGCTCTATATATCACCTCCTTACACAGACTCTCTTATATAAGAAGTTCAAAATGGAGGGATCGTTTACGACCCATGAATTTCTCCCACAATCGCTCATTAAATTACATTAAATAAGTCTTCTAGAGACTTTATCCATTCCATCATTTTAGCCCTGTTTTAACAAAATTTGCCCCCTGGTTTGCATGTTTGTCCACTTCTCCTCCTTCTCAGCTTTGGATTCCTCTTTTAATGAAGAGTGCTCGGATGCTCCTGCATCAGTGGGCCTAATGGTTAAGAGCATGTGTTTCCTCCTAAGAGGTCATAGGTTCAAAACCAGAGGGCAGTAGAGTATGTATGCCTTCGTAAACTTAGCAGTCAAATCTCTGTGTGGAGGTGGGTCCCTTGTCCCACAAACAAGGGGGTCTCATACACCAGTTTGGAGACTGGCTTGGCCGTGACCTTAAAATTGGATAATAATAATAATAATGACACTCTAAATCAATCTTTCAAGATAAGGAAGTTGTCAATCCAAGAGTTAAACTCAGAAAGCGAAAGGGCACAAAAAGGAAACGATGGCCTCCCATCACCTCAAAAGTAGTTGGGTCGTTGCAAGACAAGGATGTAGGAAGCAGTGGAAGCTCACATAAAAATAGTGGCTGATATATCTGGAATTTGTACTCCAACACAGAAAAGGATTTTGGTTGAATGGGATGACGAAGGGGCACATATTGAAAGGCAGAAAATCCATGATAACAAGAAATCAAAATTTATGAAATTTCCTAGTGAACCAGGCCATGCTATTTGCTAGATAACCTCATACAAGTTTAATGATGCCCAAGTCAAGCTTACAAGTAGACATTTACGCTTGTAAAGGTGGTACTGGGAAATGCTAGACAGGACAGAGTAGAAAGAACAGGCAAAGACCATACTTGCTGATGTGGAGGAGTAATAAGAAGCACAGAATGTGCAATACCAAGAACAAGTAGAAGAAATGAAGAAGTTGAGGGGGTATATTAGGCTATAATACGAACAAGAAGTGTGGAAACAATGGGGTGCAGGCAGGGAAATGGCAAATATAATAAGGAAGAGGATCCTCTCGCCATTTGTCATTACTAACAAAAGCAAATGAATGCAAGAAAATGGCATCCCAATGGTTGCATTTACAGAAGATCATGGATAACCAGGGACAGTACATTTTGAATACATCCTACAGCAAGTCATAATATAGTGAAGAATAAAAGGTTCAGATAGAAGCAATGGGCAACCAGGGACATTAGTATACTAGGTTCCACTGGTTCCTGGAACAACAGAATGACAAGGACGGAGGAACGAGTGACCTGAATAGCTAGAACACACCTCTGGTTTGTGGAGGATTGAACGGACACAATGTAGGATGAAGAGTTATTGGATTTTTTGAAGGATATCATTGATGGAAAACTTCAAGTCAATTTTGAAGTCACATGAAGACCTATTGAAGGTATGGAAGGAGTTTGTCTAGGGTTTCAAGGTTCAGTTAAGACTCATGGATGCGATTTACTCTAATGTTGTGAGTGAAGGTGCCTAAGGTGATAAAAAGGGGTCTTCAAAGAACCATATGAGAGATGATACCTCAACAAAATTTGAAAACATTTCGTTGGTCAATCATTTCTAAGCACAGACTTTAGGAGAGAATTGTGAAGATTCACCATTGGCACCAAGGAGGAATGGCAATGCCAAAAAGTATGACTTTGTTAAACCTCATATTCACTTTAGTGTACCCTATATCTTTTCGCCTGATGTGACCCATAATGTGGGCAGATACCAGATTGTTATCTCTATTTTATCATAATGAGCCAAAAATGTAATTATTGTTGTACCTGTGTATTGTATTGGGCCATGCTTGAATGACTTATGTAAAAGTGTTTGGCCTAGATCGTAGCCCAAACCCCATTGTGGCTTGTCATGGAACATCCTTTTAGTGCCCATTCCAAGATATACAATCCTCTTATGGCTCTGGCTGACTATCCCTGGATGGCATTACTCTCCATCAAGTCAGTCATTTATGATCTGGGTATCCATGTGAGCATCTTGGGATGGATCTATTAGAACACATGATCTAGGGGAGCCTATAGAGTGTTGCTCATGTTGTCAAGGATGTAATCCCTATTTGGAAGCACAATTATCTTATGCCCTAGCATGGACACCCTTCTTGTGTATTGTCACACTAATTGTGAACCCTTGAGATAATTTTGCATTTCCTCGTACAGTTTAACATTTCCTGAGTTAGTCTCACAAATCTCGAGGCACTGGTCACATTTGACTCTTTGAACTATTTTCACTTGCATGGGTCTCCTCTTGACATGGCATGTCAAAGACTCCATGGACCAATGTTGCCCTTCCCAAAGTTGTAGTGCTCGAATAGATCAACGAGCTATTGTACACAGCAAACGGAGATCGTATGCTAAAGTTACGACCCTGGGAAATTGATGTACCAATTTACCCAAACGGGGCCCACAATTTGGCATTTCATCTTCTAGGGTTAGGTTTTGGGATGTGAAGGGTTTTACATTTGTTTCTCAACAATAAATAGGCCTTCGAGCCTCATTGTAACACAATTCGGAGACATGTAGCCACCACATCTCTTCTAAGAGATAAGCTACCATTGCCCTAGCTGGTTTATTTCCATTACTGTTTGTAAGCATAATTCAGTATTTTACATTAATGAAATGAAGTATTATTTCCGTTGCATATCTGTGTTTATGGTTATCTCTGTAATTTGTTGTGTTCCTGTTTAAATCCGGATCATCTTGAAACGAGGAATTCAAATGCAATAATCATCTCCATCAAATGAGCTTTCCAAAGTGGAATTTGGCCCTAGTTTCCAATTTTAACACTCCCTCTCAACTAGGGAGAATTCCACCTGCCAATCCATCCATCATCATGCCATCCTGTCATCATGTACCATCTCGTCTCAACTCTGTTGAACACTGATATAGATAACGAAGAAGAATCGATCGAGAGTGAGTCACAAGACCTTGCCTGTTAAATTTTAGGTATGTTCTATGCTTAGAGCAATTTATTTCAATTTTCATAGTTAGCTCAATATCATTTCCAGATTAGCAATCACATCAGCATTAAAGTAAATTGCATATAGAACATAAACATAGATCGCAGAAGACAAGCCAAGATAAGAGGACAGAAGATGTGGCGCTAGCCAGGGACAAACCCCAATGAGGGCTTCTTCCTCCTAGATTTCTCTCACACTAAAACCCAAGACAAGTGGAGAGAAATCAAGAGAGAAGTGTGTGTGAAATGACTCAAGTCATCTCTTTTTATACTAAAACGTTGAGCACATGTGGGTGTTGTTTAGTTGCTGGCCTACCTTGACGAATTGTCTTATAACACAAATAAATTCATAACTCCATGAATACTTATTGGAATCGGATGATTTTTAGATCAATCCTACACCTCTTGATGAGAGGGATCCAAGAAAAATATCAGCTACCATAGATAAGATGACCCACATGGAGTTTAGCCCTAGCAATTTTAACACTCCCTCTCAACTAGGGAGAACTCCATCCACTGATTCATCTGCCATACTGTACTATCTCTGCCATCAGTGCCCTGCACTGCTCTGCTCTGCTAAGCTTTGCTCTGCTGAACCACGAAGAAGAAGAATTGATTGAGAATGTCTCATACCATTCTCTACTGACTCGAAGTTAGTTCAATATGACGAGAGTGTGTCATACCACTCTTATTGATCCCAGACCAGTTCCAAGAGAGAGAGTCATATCACTCTTACTGACCCGAAGTCAGTTCCAATTGATCCCAGATAATATCAAAAGAGAGTGTTTCAAACCACTCATACTGATCCCAGATCAGTGTCATTGATCCCAGATCAATGGAGGTCATCCTAGCATAGGGAGTACGATAGATACAACGACGCGTCCATCGATAGTACTACTATGGTCCTTAACTCCATTTCCCTGCTCATTGGCCAGATGAGAGGTACTTCCCATGAGTCCCAGACTGCATGGGTAGGATGCCTCGACAGGAGAACCACTCATCTTGTCCCTAAGTCGCCATGTGGTATCATAGAGGAAGGATGAGCCATTCACCCTATACATAGCGCACCATTAGGGGAGGGTGAGTCACCCTATGGTCGCTTGTTGCTCCAAGAAGTACCCCAAGCCCCCCGAAGCTCCCAGAGCTCAATGCATGCATCATGCAGGACCCTCATAAGAGGGTCTCTCAACGACTCCAAGTCGTTTGGGAAAGTCACAAATTTGACCTTTCCCCAGGGCTTTGACAAAATGTCTGTGACCTGTACATCAGTCTCAATGCGATGGAGCCTCCTCGCTCATCGATGTACCATATCCCAGATAAGGTAGTATCTGATGCCTATATGCTGGAGCAATCATAAAATACATGATTCCTCAACAATCGAATCCCCCATGGTTGACACAGAAGATCACAGTGGTATCCATCATGTGTACAAACAGCTCCCTGAAGAGCTTCCATAACCAGGCAACTTCACACGAGGCTATACTCATAGCTATGTATTCGGTCTTAGCGGTGCTTATAGCAATCGACTTTTGCTTCCTGCTCATCTAGGATACTGAAGCAAAACCCAAAGAGAACCAGCACTCAAAAGTGCTCTTGCGATCCTCCACACTGCTTGCCCAGTCAGCATTTGAATAATCATGCAGCGTCACATTTCTGGCAGTGTATCTCAATCCATGAGAGATTGTGCCCCGAAGATATCTCAGAAGATTCTTGGCACCAATCCAGTGAGGCTCAACTGCAAAACATATATCCGGACGGAAGTTCACCAAGAACATCAATGTGAATTGAGTTTATGAAACTCAAAGGCATTTCCCAAATTTGGTCCAACATCACTACCATATAACTTCAGAAAGTTAAGCTCCATCGAGGTAGTCACGGGCTTGCAGTTTACCATTCCAAATCCGGAATCCAACTCCCTCTTACTTTTTCAAATGAGAGGGTTTGCACCTGACAGTGAGAGGTCGTCCTCATAAGGTGCCAGTAGAGAGGTCTATCATCCACAACCTTCAAGCAATGGTTTGGATCGACTTCACTCCTAATGAATCTCAGCTTCATTAGACAACTATCAATCCTCTCATATTAAGCCCGGGGTGTTTTTCTTCGAGCCATAGAGGGCTTTCTTCCACATGCATACATGAGATTCCCGATCATGAATCCCAAACCCCTCTAGTTGTTCCAAACCTGTGGACCTGCTACATGAGGGGAATGGTCCCCTTGTAAGATTTCCCTTCGGTACATCTCGGACATATACCTTCATGCTCTTCTTGAATTCAGGCATCCCTATCATCATCTAACTCACATGGGGTAGGGCCCCATAAAGTAGACCTCTGGTGCTATAGATGAGATGTGTGAATTGACATGGTCCCCAATGGACTTCCTACAGCTTGATACAAATTGCCAACCCTGAACTCAAAGCATCTTGAAAATTCCATTTTCAAACACGTACATTTCCATCGATGAATGCTACCCTGTAACCATTGACTTCCATTGCTGAAATGGACGCCATGTTCTTCTTGCGATTAGGTACATAAAAGAGATTCTTGTAAATGAATCGAGTTACCCTCATTTGAGGGGTAACATTCCCTACACCCTTTCTGGGATAGGTGGCATCGACTCCAAGTATAATACCACGATTGTTTCCAGCTCTACCAAATTAGAGGGAGAACCCTTCTATCCGATGTAAGCCAGATTTCCAAAGACTCTGGAGGAGAGTGCCAATACAAGACAACACTTCTTTATCTTATTAGAAACAACATTTGATTCTTCATACCTGGGGTTCATTGCTTTCTTTGAAGAGTCGGTTATTTCCTTGATGGCCTGCATTCCTTCGATCATTGACGATGTCCCTGGAATGATTGTTATCATCATCCAGTGATGTGTCCCTGTCATTTGGACACTCCTTCACATAATGGCTGAACTTATTACAAACAAGGCATCTGCCTTTCCTTCTGCCCTTAGATCCGAACTTCCCATTGAAGTGATCTTTAGGTAGGCCATCAGAAGCTTCCACTGTGCCATTTTGATAATATTCTCTGCTACGACTTCACCCTTGGTGAATTTGAAGAGGGATGAGGAATCCACATTGTCCTTTCCCAACTGTCTTCGGTGATTGCTCTTTCACTCTTGCTTGGGCTTGGGCTTTGTCTTCACCTCACCTCTGATACCATGTTAAATTTTAGGTATGTTCTATGCTTAGAGCAATTTATTTCAATTTTCATAGTTAGCTCAATATCATTTCCAGATTAGCAATCACATCAACATTAAAGTAAATTGCAGATAGAACATAAACGTAGATCGCAGAAGACAAGCCAAGACAAGAGGACATAAGATGTGGTGCTAGCCAGGGACAAACCCCAATGTGGGGAAACCCTTGATCAATTCTTCTTATATGTTCTACAATAGTTCAGCAGAGAGAGAGAGAGAGAGAGATAGTACATATACAATAGAGCTCAACACTTTGACTTATCTAAATAAGAGCATAGATCATCTCTAAGAAGAGGATACATGAGGTAGCTGAACTCAGTTGAAGACAAACTGCTTCAACTGATTCTCCCAGGTGACTCCATCACCATGCTGCACCTATCATTGCGCTTCTCCTCATCATCACGCTACACCCATGTGCCATTGCTGCACCATGTCATAGCTTGTTGCACCATGCTTGCCATGTTGTCCCGATGTGACATTGTTGTACCATGTCATAGTTGTTGTCCCATTGTGCCTTACTCCACCAAGCACCATGTCCTTGTTGTCCCATTTGCCATGCTCCACCAAGCATCACATCCTTCTTGTCCCATTTGCCATGCTCCACCATGTCATTGTTGTCCTATTTGTTAGCATGTTATTGCGTTGTCGTATCATTGTGTTGTCCTATCACGCTGCTGTCCCACTGTTGTTGTTGTCCCATTGTTGTTGTTTTACCATGCTACTGTCCCAATTGCAGCACCATGCAAATGCTGCCATGTGCCTACTGCTCGTTGTTGTCGCTGTCCCATTGTAACCTACAGCAACCCAACAACCTTAAACATTGTTGTTCTAAGTCTGCTTTCACTGCTGTTTATATTGTGACTGGTTAGGGCATCTGGTCATGCTGCAACAACCCTTAACCATCCACCAAAACAACTCTTAATCTCTGCGGCCCTACTAAGGAAGAGTCCTCCACATACGTGCTGTTGTTCTGGGCACAAATCTAGCCCAAAACCTCTCCACGCTGTCCCTGTTTTGAAGTGGTTAGGCCTGCGGCCTACAACAGTCCTTGTTGTCACCTACAACCCATTCAAAACAATCTTCCCTTACCGTCCTCCACATACGTGTTGTTGTTATGGGCACAAATCTAGCCCAAAACCTCTCCATGTTGTCCCTGTTTTGAAGTGGTTAGGCTTGCGGCCTATAACAGTCCTTGTTGTCACCTACAACCCATTCAAAACAGTCTTCCCTTACCTTTTCACTCAACCAATCAAACCTGCGTTCACCCTTCTTCAACTCGTCCTCCAAGCTCAGCTCCTCGGCCCTCTAACAACAACTCGGTTAGCCCTGAAACATACCTTAACTCCTTCGCTGCCTTGGCCTCTTCTTGCTGCGGCTTATCCTCCTTCACGTTGCACTAGGGCATCCTTAGGACTGCGGCTAGGGCTTCTTTAGGTCAGCGTTAGGGCAACGTAGAGGTTCCTTCCATGGCTTCGCTGGCCTGTCTTCTTTGCTGCGGCTAGGGCAACCTCCTTTCCTCCAACATCTAGGGCTTCTTCCTCCTAGATTTCTCTCACACTAAAACCCAAGACAAGTGGAGAGAAATCAAGAGAGAAGTGTGTGTGAAATGACTCTCAAGTCATCTCTTTTTATACTAAAACGTTGAGCACGTGTGGGTTTTGTTTAGTCGCTGGCAGACCTTGACAAATTGTCTTATAACACAAATAAATTCATAACTCCATGAATACTTATCGGAATCGGATGATGTTTAGATCAATCCTACATCTCTCGATGAGAGGGATCCAAGAAAAATATCAGCTACCATAGATTTCTTTTTAATCAGAACAAAAATAAAATGGTTTTGATTTTAGTGTTTTTTGGTTGGTTGTTGGGAGAAGACAAGTGCCTTTCTCCAATTAGGGCTTATGGGGTCAAGAAGTATGGCCCTATAAGAATTGGTCACTCCTATCTTAAGCATTAGGGTAAAAGATTAGAACCCTAGGGTAGATTAATCTTCTACCTTACCAAGATAAGGTATGAAGACCAAGGCCCTACAAGAAGGGATTCCACTAGGGAAAATCCTTCACCTACAAGATCAACTATTGTTTAAATAAAATATTAAAAACCATGGTCAAGGAACCAAAGCAAAAACAAGATGAGCTTGAGCACTTACCAAACCATCATATAATGAAATTTCTTTGGTTTTTAACCTTTATATTTCTTTCTAAACAAAAAGGGTTTTGATTTTAGGGTTTTTTTATTGTTCGGTTGGTTGTTGGGTGAAGACAGGTGCCAATTAGGGTTATGGGGTCAAGAAGTATGCCCCTATAAGAATCGATAATTCCTATTTTGAGGATTAGGGTAAGAGATTAGAACCCTAGGGTATAGTGATCTTTTCTTATCAAGTTAAGGTATCAAGACCAAGGCCATACAAGAAAGATTCGAGAAGGGAAAGTCCTTAACCTACAATATCAGTGATAGTTTAAATAAAATATTTAAAACCCTTGACAAGGAAGCAAAGCAAAAGCATGACAAGATTGAGCACTTATCAAACCAACAAGGGAAGATGCCTTTCTTCCAAGTGGTAGTCTCACCCATCAAATGGAATAATATTGAAAGCCAATAGAAGTCTTGAACTATCATAACAAATTTTTGATGCCCCAAGAAAATAATCGAGAAGGAGAGAGCTACAAAAATTGATAACTCTTCTAATAGGTAGATATACAACAAGTTTTATTCTTAAATAACATCCAACAACCAACAATTGGGAATGAAAAGAGAGCCTATATTTATAGAAAAGGCTTCCGCATCCTTCTCATTTTTTATGATTTCTTTCTCCCTAAAATTAGCCTAGGATAATTACAAGAGTGACTTATCGTCCACAAAGTGAAGCACACTAAGTCAAGCAACAAACAAAACATGCGAGATGTACATAAAACCCTCCAATAGAGGGGAGGTTAAAGAAAGGAGGAGGTTGACTTGGAGAAGTAGCTCAACGTTCCTTTTGAAATGCATGGTACAAGCCTTGAATCATGGTAAGGTGCCTCTCTAATGAAGCAAAGTGCCAATGTGGAGCGACCTCATGGATGATGTGAAATAACACTTCTAAGAAGCAGATGACTCTAATTATGCACAAATGTCCTCAATTGATGTATGTAAGGTATGATCACGTCCTCAAGTCAAGAAAGGAACCTTCAAAAAGCATGGAAAGTGCCCCTCCAAGTCAAATCAACTCATAATATCCCTCAATGGCTAGCATGAAGTCCACATGACTGGTGTATGTCCTCAAATCAAGTGATAAATGGCTCAAAATATGACAAAGTGAGAGAGTGCTCTTAAGACCTTTAACCAATGTTCCACCAAGACTCCGGGACGGGGAGACGCGGGTGCGGGGAGGCGCACAAGGGGGATGTGTGTGAGTACCTTCAAATTTTAGGGAAGTTTAGGGGGGACGGGGGGACGTCAGGGTACACATTTTTTTTTCCTTTTTAATATATATATATATATATATATATTTCAAATTCATATTCAATAATGAAAGCATAAATACAATGATACATACATAATTGAATTAAATAATGAAATACATTGATTCATACTCATCATCCTTACTAATACATACATGATTCATCCAAAGACCACGAGATTCAATAATGAAATACTCCAATCCATATTCATTATTCATTACTCACCATTCTAGAATCTACATAAATTTAAAAATTAAATTCTTCATTCATAATTCTAGATTCTAAATTGATTTAAAATTAGAATTCATCATTCATCATTCTAGAATCTAATTAGTACTAAGCAAAATAGACTATAATAGATACTGAAATCTGAATATTGGAATAGTAAATTGATATAACTAAAACTCAAAAACAGTGGAGTGATGGGTCTAAAAGTCACTCTAAAGTACAAAGAGAGCTTGGTGCTCTTGATTAAATACAAATTCCATACCCTTGTACATGACAAAATGCAATGGAACCATGTTCCCCCAGATTTCCCAAAAAACGTCGTTTAGGGCCTCAAAACGGCTCCGGAAGTTCAAGAACTGAAAAACTGCTAAAAACAGTAAATTGTGCTACAAATAAGGAAACTGAAAAGCTGAAAGAGACAGTTGTGGGGGTCCAAATGGGATAGGTGGGTGGCCACCAACATCCACCTGGATCATTCCTACCCCCTTAGGAAGCAATGGTCCCCATTGCGTTGAGTTCCTCTATTTGCTGAACTTGTCCTGCAATCTCTGATGTGTCCAGTAATGGTGGGAAGCATGGTTGACGACAGTCCACATTGAACACTTGGTGCTGGCAAGGGAATGGAGGAATGATGTGCTCCAAAGCATTGTCCCCCACAGCCTTGGTACTGCTATAAGGACCATATCGGAGTGGTCTGAGCTTCTAATGGTTTCTGCTAAAACGTTCTTTCTGTCGATGCAACCAGACTTTGTTGCCCACCTGAAACTTGTGTGGTACCCCTGTGGGTGAAGAGAAGTTGTTCCTGTGTTTTGTCATGACCGTATCCCTTTGCTGTTACTGCTGCATGGAGGAACCCTTCACGGGGGTCATGGATGTGGTGACGATCTTCCCCTTACTTTGGGAGCGAACCAGACAGATGAATTTTCTAGTCTGGGAGATGAGCTTGCTGCCTTTCTTAGCAGTGATCAAAGAGGTGGCGGTAGGTGGGGCTACCTCCGGTATCCTGTATAATGAATCACCCAAAGAAATAATGACAGCGTGAGGCCTTGACTCATACACAGCATGTCGCCTCCACAAGTATGGTTGGCCTAATAATACATCACACACTACCTCGTCTTTGAAGGGCTTGATGCTGTAGGGAAGGCGGCATTGTTGGCGAACTTTGAGATCTCATCCTTCATGAAGCCACCCAATTCTATATGGCTGCGGGTGTGGTGTAGTTGGTAGGCCCAACCGCTTCACGACCTCTGCTGAAATGAGGTTCTTTTGGCTGACACTGTCGACAATGAATTGCAGCGGCAAACCCTTCACCCACATCTGTGAGTGGAAAAGACGTTCCCCCTCCTCTGGATCTTCGGGCTCATTCTTCTGGATCTTGGCGGTGGCAACAGTGGCGCTGGGATCCGCATCAATGATCTGCTTCCCCTTGTCATTCCCCTTGTCAGGTTCTGGCTCAGGGTTGGAACATGCATCTAATTTGAAAGCCTTCAACTCGGCCACCAGCGACTGTTTGGTCCGACACTCACTTGTGTTATGAGTGGGACTCTTGTGGAACTCACACCACTTTCCTGTGTCCTTCAGCTTCATGGTGTTGTTCTTTTCTTGCGGCTTCGACAGGTTGTCTTGGGTCACCCCGCCTTGGCTTTGTCCTTTGGGCTTCGGATTTGCAAATCCAAAGTCTCGCTTCTTCTGTTTGAACTTTTGCTCGATTTTCACAGCGTATCGATACGTCGTGCCAAGCGAGGAGATGTTCAGGAACTCCATCTCTTCCTAGATGTATCTGTGTAGGCAGCGGCGGTATTTGAGTGCCAAATGTAGCTCAAAATCCTTGATACCCAACTGTGTACGAAGGGTATGAAAAATGTTTGTGAACTCTAGCACATCTTGGTCTCGTCCCTACCGCAGTGTGGTCCATTTGATGTATTTGTCCTCATAGCTTTTGACAGGGTAGTACTGCTCCTTGACGGCATCCCGGAATGAATCCCACGTGGGTGCAGCTGAAAATAGTGAGCCAGTACTTTCATTCTTCTGCTCGCAGTAGGTTTCCCACCAGTCCTTGACGTGAGGGGTTGCTTTGAGAAGAGCGAAAACAATCTTTTCCTGACTCGAAAATTCATGAACAGAAAAATACCCATCTAGCAGATTTAGCCATTTATCTACGACATTTGCATCTATTTTACCCTCGAATATGGGGATTTCAAAATTAACTTGTACCTTAAAGGGTGTGGCGTTTCTAGAGTAGCTGCTGGAAGCCGGTGTGTCGCCTCTGGGTAGCCGCTGAAGGATCTGGGCAAAGCTGTCCATCATCGCGTTCCTTTGTCGCTCGAGGGCTTCTTCGAGCAAGATTTTAATAGGATCTCTTGCCCCCTCATCTTTCTTCTCATCCGCCATGGGAGGCCGTCGGGATTTGCGAGGCTGGTCTTGCAAAGGTTCGACCAATTCAAGCCCCAACTCCTTATATCCCAACCTCGTTGGGGACATGCAAAGAAAAACAAAGACAAAGCAGACCGCTCTGATACCACTGATCCGGATTTAAACAGGAACATAACAAATTACAGAGATAACCATAAACACAGATATGCAGCGGAAATAATAATTCATTTCATTAATATAAAATATTGAATTATGCTTACAAACAGTAATGGAAATAAACCAGCTAGGGCGATGGTAGCTTATCTCTGGGAAGAGGTGTGGCGGCTACATGCCTCTGAACTGTGTTACAATGAGGCTCGAAGGCCTATTTATTGTTGAGAAACAATGTAAAACCCTTCACATCCCAAAACCTACCCCTAGAAGATGAAACGCCAAATTGTGAGCCCCATTTGGGTAAATTGGTACATCAATTTCCCGGGGTCATAACTTTGGCATACAATCTCCATTTGACGTGTACAATCGCTTGTTAGAAAGATCTATCCGAGCACTACAACTTTGGGAAGGGCAACATCAGTCCATGGACCCATGTTGCCCCCAGATTTCTCAAAAAACGTCGTTTAGGGCCTCAAAACGGCTCCGAAAGTTCAGGACCCGAAAAACTGCTAAAAATAGTAAATTGTGCTATAAATAAGGAAACTAAAAAGATGAAAGAGACTGTTGCGGAGGTCCAAATGGGATAGGTGGGTAGCCACCAACATCCACCTGGATCACAAGAGGACCAAAATCGACCTAAAGATCATCAAATTTGGACAAGGGGAAATATGTTTTTGAGGTCAAGCCCACACATGTGCAAATTGTCAAGGTCGACCACATCATCATGTAGGCTCATGAAGCCCAATGGACATGTCTCTTGACCCCCAACCACTTGTATAAATAAGAGAGACCTCCAACCTCATTTGGCACCTCATCATATTTACTTCTCTCTCTTCATCTGATTGGTTCATACAGTTCATTATGCAACCCTTCTTCTCACACTTGTGGCTGGAAAAGAGGATGAATTTCAGAGGCTGAATTTCAAGACTGAAGCAGGGTTTGACCAGCATTGACCAAGGCTTTTTTACCTGCTTTGACTACCATTTTTTGTGCCAAATTTTCGATTTTGGAAGGCTGCATTAATTGGAATAGAAGCCAAGGTTTTCTGGTCATTTTGATTGGCCTAGACGGAGGTCAGAAGTTCAAATTTTGACCAAGTTCGACCGTTGTTTTATTGATTTTTTGGTTGACTTTGACCAGCAAAGAAGGCCAAGTTTGATTGGGTTTGACCGACCTACATTATGGATTGTTTGTTGTTGCTTTGACCAGCGTTGACTTTCTAGTTAGGGTTGTTGACTGTTGTAGGAAAATTTCAAATTTGACAAGGCTGCTTTGATCATCATTTGGCAAGTCAATTTTGACTTTGTTATACTCTCTTTCTCTGTTGAACATTTAATATTTATAATAAGAAGAATTGATCAAAGGGTTTTCAACTTTTACCCATCTTGGGGGTTTTCCCTGGCATTCGACAAATCTAATGTTCTCTTGTCTTGGCTTGTCTTCTGCATTTATTGTTTATGTTCTATCTACAGTTACTGTCAATGTAATTAATGGTTAATATGATTTCTATTGGAAATTATATTATAAATTGTCATTGGGCTATCTAAAGGACATTGAAGTAACTGTGCGAAGCATAGAACATACCATTGTTAATTAAAATTAACAACCTTAAAAACCTTTATGAATCCACTAATGCCATGGACACCATTTTGAATGACCCCATAAAGTATGAAATTTTTTCTTTGGAAGATATCAACTTTGGGGTTAAGCAGCTTGCTAATGGGAAAGCTAAGGACATTGAAGGCTACCAAGCTGAAATTTTCAAAATGGGAGAGCCTATACTCATCCCTCACATAAACAAGCTCTTCAATCGAGCTATGAAGCAAAGCTTCCCTAAACAATGGACGCAAAGCTTTATTGTGCCTATCTTTAAAAGTGGAGACAAAACCACTCCCTCTAATTACAAGACCATTATGATTAGCCACATTTTAGCCAAGTTGTATAGACTTTAGTTTGGTAAAGAAGATTATCCTTTGGCTTGAAAGCCATGGTAAAAGAGCTAATGGCCATGCTAGGTTTAGGAGATATCATTCAACTGTAGACCATCTTGTTACACTCAAGATCATTGCAAAGAAATGCCAAAATAATAAAATTGATCACTTCTATTGTTTTGATGAGGTTAGAAGAGATTTTGCCATCATTCCTAGAGCAATGCTATGGAATTGGCTAGAAGAAATAATGGTTCCTCTCGAGTTGAGGATTGTTGTGACAAAGGTTGTATGAGAATGTTATTACCAAGCTTAGGACCACTGAGGGTTGGTCAGAATAAACTAAATGCAATATCAAAGTCAAGCAAGGGTGTCCCTTATCCCCTACCCTTCTTGGCATATACATTGATAAGCTAGAACAGTGTTTGGAAGATGTCGATTGCCTCAACCCATGCTCACTTGTATAGTCATAACTCTTCTCGTTTTATTTATGCTAACGATATTGTTCTTTTGGCAAGGAGGGAGTACAATCTTGGCAATCAATTAAGAATCCTCCAAGATGGTATCACTATTGATACTGACGAAACTTAAGTCATGATAATTAAATCCAAAAAAATCACCTATGATACTTTCATTTATGACAACTACTTGGAGGAAGTTCCCTCATACAAATATTTGGGAATCAGCATCCATAATAAGCTCAATTGGAATTATAGCAGTGAGAAAAGGATAAATGGAGGATGCAAAGCCTACTATGGGCTTGGAAACAATTGTAAATCAATAGACCTTTAGATATGGGATTAAAGAAACTCCTCTTTTGAGGCTCTCGTCACTTTTGTTATTTTATATGGATATGAGGTTTGGGGTTGCAATATATCTAGAGAGTTGTGGAGGAAGACTAAACAGATCCAAAAGTTGTTTATAACTTTCAACCTCAAGATTAAAGGAAATACTCCATATCCTATCCTCCCGATTGACGCAAACCTTTCCCCATTGAAAGCATGGCTATGACTAGGTATCTGATGTATAAGAAGAACTTATACAACATGGAAGCCAAGAAGTTAATTGCTTCTAACTAGCCAA
This sequence comes from Pinus tabuliformis, assembly GCA_031772625.1. Taxonomy (NCBI): domain Eukaryota; kingdom Viridiplantae; phylum Streptophyta; class Pinopsida; order Pinales; family Pinaceae; genus Pinus; species Pinus tabuliformis. The sequence continues at coordinate 507,507,982 of CM062805.1, forward strand.
AACCCCCACCTTCGACTCAAGCAAGGATGGCAAATACTAGGCCGGATATATGTTTTGTTGTGAACATCCTAAGTCAGTTTCAGTTGGAGCCTCGTCATGATCACTAGATAGCTGCCAAACATATATTGAGATATCTTCGTGGTACAATACATCATCGCCTTAAGTACAATAGCAAGGAAGTCAAGTTGATTGGCTTCACAGATTTAGATTGGGGTGGCAATGAGACTGATGGTAGAAGCACTACAAGAGGATGCTTTAGTTTGGGATATGCCATGATCTCATGGATGAGTAGAAAGAAAGATCGTGTTGCTTTGAATAGTGCTGAAGCAGAATTCGTGGTTGCATGTGCAGTAGGAAAGGAGGTTGTATGGTTGAGGAATCTTTTGACAAATTTGTTTGAGAAGCCTCTAGATTCTACTGTGATTAATTGTGATAATCAAAGTTGTATCAAAGATATCTGGAGATCCCATGTTTCATGCTAGGATGAATCATATCAACAATAAGTTCCACTATACTAGGAACTTGGTGCAGGATGGGATCATGAAGCTACAGTATGTCCCGACAGACAATCAAGTAGTTGATATACTGACAAAGTCTCTTCCCAATAAGAAGTTTGGGTATCTTAGAAGCATGATTGGTTTAGTTGACATTGTTGACCTTGTTAATGATAATAAAAGTTTGGAAGAGATTTGTTAAGGCCTTATGTGTGAGACACAATGTTTGGGAGGACATATGGTCAACACTATGAATTGATGTCTAGTTCCTAAAGTAGGGAGGGTGGCGTTGGTCTCGGAGCTCTGACCTCGGATACGCACCTAGATCCCTGGGTTGATGGTTACCAAGTAAGCCTGATGGTACCTAGAGAGCCTGAAAGATTTAGTCCATCTTAGTCCCACTTGGATAGATAACCTTGGTTAGGAATCTAGTCCATGGCATTCTAGTGCCTAAATTGTTGAGAGACCTTGGAAAGAGTTCCCTGGTCAGGAATCTAGTCCATGGCATTGCGGTGCCTAACTCTCCATAGTTCATATGGTTCGAGATCTTCCATATGAATACCTCCCTAGTTAAGAGGGAGTGTTGAAAAATGTAACTGGGTTTGGTCTTTATAAAATGTATTTGTCAAAAGAATTTTTATTATTGTTACAATGACTTATTAAAGCATGTGTTTCATGCTTGGGTAATCATTTTATTAGTCAAAGTCCTCATTGAATAGTCCTAGGATTAATAAAGAGTCAATAAAGTCATTATATATTTTATGAGAAGCTTCTTGGGCTTTCGAACGATGTAAAAAGAATTAATTTCAAGTCAAAAATAAATTATGTAACCTCCACACCAAGTCGGCCTCAAGAACACAAGATGTTGGCTCTCAACTAGGGAAAAACCTCTCTCCTAGAGAGGAAAACCCTTGCAAATTTCTCTTATTGAAGCTTCAATTGACAAATGCCAAACCCTAGACCCTTGACAAAAGAAATCCTCCAAGCACAAGTCAAGCATTTCCCGTTGATCCGAGATCAATCCATTTTGTTGCACCTTGACCTTCTTCTTCGTCCTCCTTCAACTGATAGCTTTACTGCAAAAACCCTAGTTACGCATACCCTAGGAGAGGTATTCTTCCTTGCCTTCTTCGCTTGAGGTGGAGTCTTCTTTAATCAAGGAGAAGCCCTTATTTCTGACTTATATGAGCTCTTTTCCTTACTGTAGTCATGGATCTGAGATAGCAGCAGTATGGTCCTTTTTCTTCGCACTTGTGAGGTGATACCTTCAAAAATTGATGCTTTGCTTGCTCTCTTTCCTTCGCTTTAGTTGTCTCTTCTTTTGGTTGAGAGTAAGAGGCCTAATTAGCACTCTTTTACCAGCCCAACCAAGTTTCTTCTTATGACTGTAATAGCATCTCTTATATGGCAGCAAAATGAACCCTTCCTCTTCGCACGTGTGACAGAAATCTGTCTCAAGGTCAGTCCTCCAACTTCGTCTAGGATGCTTACCCTTCCTCTTCCTTTCTCGCACCTATTCTAGCCCTCTTCTTTGCTGATTTCAGAGATCACTTACCTTTCTTTGGTGAGATCGAATAACACTATATATAGGAGTATGTCCCTCCTATTTGGGCCAGACTTGATCAAGTGAGGTCGATTGTCCTTAAGACACCGAATTACTTCTTTTGTTGAGGCCAACATAAGGAGGCGGCTTTTGACTTTGTTTGGAGGTCTATCTTTGACTCTAATACATAGATTTACATAGTGTAACATGCCCACACAGGTCTTTAACAATTACATTAACTCTTTGACTTTCCTATAGCACTTCAACATGTGCTAGACCTATACAATGAGCAAGAAACTCATTTTTACAATTGACAAAAACAATAATTCTTTTCTCTTACAAGTACAAAGATCAAAATTACATTTATGAACACCAAACCTAGTTACACTTTCTTCAACAAAAGGAAGGGTCATTCTAGAACCAAAAGGTATCATCTCCATCAAGGAAAAGAAGCTGCGATCACGAGTAATCAAAGAATACCTGATCAAATGGAAGGACTTACCAAAAGAAAAGCTTCTTGGGAGATAGAAGTGTTTCCTCAACAGCACCTGTCGTTACATATGCTTTGAGGACAAAGCATCTTTTCAAGAGGAAGGCAATGTTATGTAAAAAATAATTAGTCTGTAATTATTAGTTAATTAAGCAAAGGGCATGACCATTCACAAGAAGCACCCGAGGCAGTATTTAAGCCAGGGGCCTCCCACAATTGTATCCATCATTTCAATACTTAATAATATATATTCTTATTTCTATCAGTCAACAAATATTGTGCTTCAGATATAAGAAGGGTAGATAGTGGGAAGGGGTAGAACATGCAAAACTGCAGCCATATTGTTGATAGGGAGCCTCAAAAGGTTCTCAAATGCCACAACATGGTGGGTCATGAGAGGAGCGTGTGCCTATGAGAGAAGGGAGGATGGGAACAGGGCATGAGGGGGAATGGGAAGGGATGGAAGCAAATTGAGGGGGGCTCACATGGCCACAGGAGGAGGAGACGACACCATAATAGAGGATGAAAGAGGGGTGCCCAGGTCTACATGTGCAGTCACATAAAGCAAGTCATGTGTACAGGAGGCATCTTTGAAAGTTTCATTTCTTAGAGCTTTTAAGTTTATTCTTGATATAGAAAAAACATGACATTTTCCCTTCGAGAAATAATGAAATAAATAACTATAAACACACCACAGGCACAAGCATAGAAATTTCATGACGTGTCATTTGTTTGTGCAGATGCAACCAGTAGACATTAGCCATTTCACAGATGCAGCTGGAATCCATTAAAGGCATTAATATACCTGCATTTGACTGCACTCTGAGAACAAAACAGTCAGAAAAGATGGCATCTGAGAAAAATACAGTGAGAAAAGGAAGCCCAGTTCTCAAATATGCAATCTTGCAAGTACAGAGCTAAGCCACATAATTTAATCAAATTTACAGCTCACTTTTTCACATTTGCTGAATTTTGAATTCCATCTTTCAAATATGCTGAATGCAGTGAACTTGCATTCCCAAATTTTCGAGGTAGGAGGGGACCATCCCTTAAACATTCCCACTTTCTGGACTGAAACTGCTAAGGTATCGACTAACCATTCCCAAGTCCCCAATGGCATCCCCAGGCAAATTGGAACGTTCCCCAGGCAATCCAAAATCCCCAAAATGTGGGATCAGCAGGTACGTCAGTTTTTAGGCAAGAACATCACACCATGCAACTATGGTATATGAAGATATGCTACAGCAATCTACAATATGTCAAAGAATAAAGGATTATGTATAACCTTCTGCCCAGCATAGTTTATCAAATATGAATGTGCCATCAACTACATAGACTTATCACAGGGCATGGATAAGTGAAGTTTTTAATATAAAAAGAGAACGGACATAAGTCCAAAATAATATCTGTGAAAAGCCATATATGAACTTCATATTGGGATAGCTATATGCTTCCACAATTTTCTACCAATACCCTATAACATCTATAGAAATTAAGAGCTTTTTAATTACCAAAAAAGGAATAGAATATTCGAAACCTTGGATCCTCCCTAAGATGAAATCTGCATTTACATATATACAATGGGAATCCAGTGCATGAAACCAGAAAGTAAACTGGGCCTACAAAAAAATAACTTTGAAGCAGTTTATTAGACGTGCATTTAATACTTCTCATATTAAAATAAAGTAACTTCAAGTATGCTCTATCAAATGGTCAAATCCTCACAACCTCAAAATGACATTGCAATTAATTTCCAAAGAATTACAGAGTATTGACACATAAATTTAGGACCTCGCAATCTTCTGGATGTTGAAGAAGCTCATGAGCCTAGTCAATCACTTTGATATATGTCATCACATACACACCACACATGACATTTAATCTGTATTCAATTTAAGCAAATCTCAAGCTCCATTTCAAGGAATGTAATATCAACCTGGAATTAGTGTCACCACATGTACTACCAGTACTGTTCCTTACCATGTTAAAGAACTTGTGCAGCTTTTCCTGTGATCCTCCTTTTTCTTTATCTTCCAAGCAGTGGCCAATTTTGACCAGCAAATCATAAGCCCGCGACCTTGTTTTTTTATTGGACTGGTGAAAAATTGTCAGAAACATATTACAATTCAACTCAGATGTCCAAGCAGTCAGTACTCAAGGAAGATAAAATATAAATGTAAACATATAGATAAGCATATGTCATATGATTTATACTTCCTACTGCATTCAATAAGCATTTACTAGTATTTTCCTGCTGTTAAAAAGGTCGATTCTCACATGGTGTCCTTCATTTCATGAAGGTGTATTTAGTGTAAAATATATAAACAGCAACAATAGCAGTTTGGCATACCCTAGATGCCACAAAAGACTGGTTTTCAGTAATAATTGTCCACAATTGCCAAGAATAAGTATGACTCAGTTTATCTGACATATAAAGCAATATGACTATCCACATAATGTAAAGGCTCAAAGCAATCAATGATAAGTAACTGTCTACTTCCCAAAACTCAACATTTAGTGAAGACAACCCTGATGATGTATCTGACCTCATTTCTCAAGTACACATCAGATTGATTTTATTTCGCATTTCTATGCTGGCAGACCTTGAAGAGCACGATAAGCAATTGCATCCCTTGATAGTGATTTCTGATTTTGGATTTTGCTTTTAGAAATCAAATGCAATATTGAGTAATATTTTCAGTGAAGTGTGTTCAGCCTGGGTGTATTGTAGAAATCCTTGAAATGGTTTGGCTTCCTAACCCATAAGTTCTAGGCTAATAGAGGGCATCTTGAAACACTTGAATATGTGCAATGGGTTATGCATGATGAATTCTGATTGCTTTTGCAGGGAGCATGTTCACTATATTATTCATGGATATTTTTCAAGTTATCAATCAAGAGAGCAATGGATGTGGTGCAAGCATGGATGTTTCGGGCCTTGATAAAGACTCTTCTTTTTTAAAATCGAAGCACTTTGTTCAATGTGTTTTGTTTGTCATGAGGCAATATGGAATTGCTCCAATGTAGGTTAAAGTAGAATTATCGATGTTGTATATCCCCAGCAAAGACCATAACTATTAATAAATTTAACAAAAAGGCCAAAAGATAACTTCATTGACTCTACTCAGGATTAATTAAAAAAAACTACACAATGTCTACACTCTAAACCAAGGATGAAAATTGCCAACAGAAAGAATGAGCAAAACATAGAATATGGAGATCAGAACAGACTGCTAAAAATCGTGAGTAAAATGAGATAACAATGTAAGCTACTATTTAAATGTTATCATCTATCCAATTACATTAATAAGAGACGAGCAACACTTGCAGTTGAATACAGATCAAGGTTTGGATGAACAGTTAATTGACAAGAAAGAAACACTCTGTAGAAGCCAATTCAATTTCTTAATTTTTCATATCAGCAATCCTAGAGCATGTTTACTTACCTCTTTTACAGCCAGAATTATTTCACTAAGGAAACAAGCAATGCCCCCATTTTTCATCTCTTCACCAGTCTGCATTCCATTTCACATACAACAATTAGGGGTGGCTTAAGAGAATTTCTAAATTCAGGATAAGGCTATTTTTAAATGCAATGAAAAATGCCCAAAAATTACAAGAATTCGACATATAAGATGACCAATAAAAGCAAGAACAATCGGAAGGAAGCACAACGTTAAAAAATAATCATCAATCAAAATTAAAACCTATAACTTGGTAACACAATATGCATCCAAAATTCAATAAGAAAAATTTAAATCTGAAACGAAAAGTTTCAGTGACAAGACTGACCATTAAAATATGAATGATTAAATACTGCAAGCAATCAAGTCGGTGTCGCTTGGCAGAAAAATGGCAGGACGGCATTGTTGTGACCATAAGTTCAAATATCTCGTCCAAATTATTTGCCAGAAAATCCCCATGTTCCTGTCGAATGCGATTTCAACAGAACCAAGAAAATCACTGCTGTTATGATTCTAACTTATTGCAAACATGACATGCAAAACTTCACACAAATTCATTAAACAAGATAAACAAAATATATATTTAAAAAATAATTCAATTTCAATTATTTCCCCTGCTCTAAGATGCATTATTATGAGTATAGGAGTACTATAATATACCTTCAGAATGCCTACCAGCACCTTATATGCCTTCTTCTGAACTAGCCCTTCATCATCCTAGATTCAAACATGTCATAAGAAATTACCATTTTTTTCTCCATGTGTCAGGTCTTGCAAACAAGCAATAAATGACAGATATCAAACCTGCAAAGCCGGCTTTGTAGCAGCAAAAAGCATATTCACAGCTTCAACGTCCAGACCCTGCAGAACTGATACTGCCAGATCTAAGAGCTGGGCCCTGCATTCAATTGTGAAAATCTCTAAGTACTAGCAAATAATATGATAGATATGCTACAGATATTTCAATGATATTTATGGATTCCTGTATTGAAAATTATAGGGAAAATTACAAAAGGTAATGCCTATATGGCAGGAGGAATATGATTCAGGTTAAGAAGCTCTTGCGTGATTTTGCATGCTTAAACAAGCAAGATTTCTGCATCTAAAACATTACCTTGTTGATGCTGCTGTCTGCTCATTATTTGAACCATCGACTTCCATAGAAGATTTTCTCGCATGCCCAGATTTAGTTGCTTCTTGTGTTACTTTGAGAAGCTTTTGCATTGCCCTGATAAAAAAATGATTGACTACTGCCTTGTCAGCTACAGAAGCTATGTCTGCAATAGTAGCCTGTCAACAGAGCAGACATAACCAGAGATGAATGACTGAGTAGTAAAATTCTAAAAGATACTTCATTGTCTTACTTCTGAGGATTAAAAAGCAAATCAACCATAACTGTAACTTTAGACCACAAGACAACAATAAGCATGCACAGAGATGCATAAAAAGATTCCAAGAATCCCAATCTGCATATCGGACTTGATCCCAGTTAAAACCAATGTTCCACCAAGACTATGGGACGGGGAGACGCACAAAGGGGATGTGTGGTAGTACCCTCAAATTTTAGGGAAATTTAGGGGGGACTGGGGGACGTCGGGGTATATAATTTTTTTTCTTTTTAATATGTATATATATATATATATCAAATTCATATTCTATAATGAAAGCATAAATACAATAATACATACATATTTGAATTAAATAATGAAATACATTGATCGATACTTAACATCCTTACTAATACATACATGATTCATCCATAGACCACGAGATTCAATAATGAAATACTCTGATCCATATTCATTATTCATTATTCACCATTCTGGAATCTACTTTGATTTAAAAATTAAATTCATCATTCTAAATTCTAAATTGATTTAAAATTTAAATTCATCATTCATCATTCTAGAATCTAATTAGTACCAAGAAAAATAGACTATAATAGATACTGAAATCTAAAGTTTGGAATAATAAATTGATATAACTAAAACTCAGAAATAGTGGAGTGATGAGTCTAATAGTCACTCTAAAATACACAGAGGGTTTGGTGCTCTTGATTAAATACTAATTCCATACCCTTGTACATGACAAAATGCAATGGAAACATTGCAATCCATCGAATCCTCAATCCCTGAAAAACTGTTAAGTCTGCTGGATTTTGGGTGAGATCTAAAATTCTACTTTCTCCATATGAAATCCAATGAGGTCGGAACCACTCTCAAACATCCTGAGTCATTTCATGGTAATGTTAAAAATTTAAATAAAAGGATGAAAATGAAAGATAAAGATAAAGGAGAATGAATGAAAATGAAAGATAAAGGAGAATGTCACTTTTACTTCAAGAATTTAACATTACCATGAATTGCATAGCATTAATAGGGAAATATGGTCAAATACTAGGTTTTCTCTGTCATAAACCATTGTTCACAAGCAAATTTAAGGGGGGATGCATAGCCCATTTTGAGGGGGACGCCCAGGCATCCCCCTTTGGGGAGTCGCGTCCCCGACACTGGGGAAACGTCCCCCCTTCGTCTCCCCACGTCTCCCCAAAAGGGGGGGAACGTGGGGAAATGTTTCCCCAGACGTCCCCCCGTCCCAAGTGCGTAGGGTGCGAGGGCTGCGCGCACCCAACCCTGGAGGACGCGTCCCCGTGGAACACTGGTTAAAAGTTAAAACTCATGTACATTTGGAAAACATATTCTTGATTGGATGCGTGAACTAATTAACATTGGCTCTTTCAAATGCCCATCAAAGACAACGAACAGAGCAAATTTAAACTGTTAATTAAATATACAAATGACATTACTACAGATAAATGTTTCAGGCTCCTTTTCTACCTTTATTGTCATAAATTTATTTTCTACTCATGTAGATGTTACCATAAGGAAACAATTTTAATACCTTCGGACTACTTCCAGTTATGAGATACGTTTTGGTGTTCATATTATTGTAGAGTGGCTGGATATGCCTTGATGTGCTCTCCCATTAATATGCTTGTGTAATTTTGCATGTGAGTTCTGCCTTCAAGTGACCTGTTTCCCATATTTTAAATGGTCCACGTTATTAATAACATACCTGCATAATACAACCCAACTAGCTATACAAAATAGAAAGTGTGCGTTGTGGAAGTACTTCCAAGTAGAAAGGATATTCCTGCTGTGTTAACATTTTACTGTCGTGTATGGCAAAAAAGCTTTCTGGCGAAAACTACATTTCCATCTCCAAATGAAACATGAGAAAGCAAAAATTATCTCATAGTTAACATATGTGCTATCGATATAATGTCATCTAAAACAAAGCAAAATAACAACAATATCAAACAGCATAAAACCACTATTCCAGGTTACAAATTAAATAAGACTCTTGCTTATCAATGCATACAGCAAAGAGTGTGGATGAGAATAGGCAACTGTACTTTGAGTTCAGGTTCAACAACAATTAGGTTCAATTCAAATTCTATTTTTTCAATAAGCTCTAGATGAGATTCACCATTAAGTTAGGCTATATATATATACACACACAGACACAAACTTATTACACCAATATACGTGGTCTATTTCCGAATAGGGCTTCCAGAATTTCCATTCTTTAAAAAGTAAAAAATTATGGATGGTATTAGATTTAATAGTCTGAAAATATTCTTCAGAAATCAAGGATTCCAAACCATTTTTTTAGTTTCCTACCTCCACTCCTGCCCTGGTGTTACAAATTCTCAGCATTACAAATGGCACATAAGTATTTTGATCGCTGTTGGTGCTTATCAGCCAGTTAATTTATATGGCTCTTCTAGTCTTTTTATAGACATTAACTTTTGTTAATTCATAATTATATATTACACTATAAAATAACGAAATTTATAAGTTTATCCCCAGTGTTTTTAATGTGTGTTTATTGACCTAATTTATTTGACATGTGATCTGTGAAAACTGTGAAAAATCATGAAAAACTGGTAACTCAGAGCTCTTCTCCATGTAATTCATGTTGACCTTGAGATAACCTGTAACACTGCTGGCCCACTTCACTGGTTCTTGTTGATGCAGAGGCCCTTCTAACAGAGCACAAAATCCTACAAGTCATGCAGATGTCATGCCCAAAATTCTACAACTCACAAAATCCACTGAATTTGTCCCAAAATTTTAGAAAGTTCAGTTCTTAGTTGAAAACCCAAGCATTAAATCCAGCATTTTGAGGGGAAATTTCACTCCATTTTGTTCAACCACACATTTCATGGCTGTATGGAGGTCCAAGGAGCAAACCTGAACCAAACTTTAGCCGAAGTCCAAAGAACACACATGAACCAAACTTTAGCCGAAGTCCAAGGAGTGAACCTCGACCGAACCTAAGCAGAATTCGAATTTTGTTTCGAGGATCGCCAAACTTCGAAAGTTCACACCTCAAGGTTCAAGTGCAGTGAACCCTATGACAACACCATACTCTAAACTAATACTCCTGTGAATGCAACCTCTATGTCATGCTGAACTTTGTAGATTGAACTTTGAAGTAATATCTGCCGAACAAGTCTTTCATGTAGAGTAATGGCCCTAGAGATAATACCCTTTCAAATAGATCAATATTGATGACATTGAAATAACAAACAATGAAAAGATAGATCAACGCCTTCGAAATCAGCCTCTTCGAGGGGGCAATCTCCTTTACATTACACAAATGAACAATTCTTGGATGATACAAATGACAAGACCTCCTTTCTATATATAAGAGTCTAAGGGGTCATAATATAATCAAAGCTGACATAACAATAATAATGTAAGGGCACAATAATAACAATAGTGGGCTTCGATGGTGCACAATAATAACAATATGGGGACTACATGGGCACAACAATATAATGAAGGGGTTTCACTAATAACAATAAGGGGTTACACTAGTAGTATAAGGACCTAACATGCCCCTCTTCTACAAAAAGTGTTGTCCTCAACGCTTGAGTAGTTCTGGATGTTTCTGTATAAAATTCTTGTCCTCTCATGTGGAATCTTTAGCAGATAAGTTCTTCCACTTGATGAGACACTCTAAAATTGATCAATTTCATAGCTGTCGGGTTCTTGTTTCTGTGACTGCTCCAAGTTCCAATATGATTTTTCCTTCCTTGTCAAGTTCTGGCAATATTGTTTGAACTGGGATTTTCTCATCATGTAAGGTCGCCATTTCTTAAATGCATGTAGTCTTGCCAACATTTCCTTCTCATTAATTATTTTGTGTACATACTTTCCTTTGATTGGACGACTTTCAAAAGCAATGGGTCTTTCTTCTTGCGTTAAAACATCACCAATTCCATTTCCTGATGCATCATATTCCACAATAAAGGTTTTTGTGAAGTCTGGCGTAGCTAAGACCGGTGCTTGGCACATTGCCTCTTTAAGATGTTCAAAGGCCTTTGTTGCTTCTGGAGTCCATGAAAATGCATCTTTCTTCAATAATGTTGTTTTCAGAATGTCTTCAGTCTTCATTCTTATTTGATGATATCCTGAACAAAGATCCAACTTGGTGAAGTAAATTAATCCATGCAATTCATCCAATAATTCATCAATGACAGGAATGGGAAATTTATCTTTAATAGTGAGTTTGTTGAGCTCTCTATAATCCGAACACATGCACCATGACCCATCCTTCTTGTGCATAAATACTACTGGAGCATGTTAAAATTTGGGTACGAGAGAATAAGTGGTTCCCTAAAGCTTTGATCTTTGGCATAGGGAAAAAAGTCCAAATTTAGTTTTTACTTTTCTCCTAAAGTGACTTTATAAGTGGTAAAGTCAATTTAATTTAAAAGTGACTTTATAAGTGGTAAAGTTACATTCTAATTTAAAAGTGACTTTATAAGTGGTAAAGTTACATTCTAATTTAAAGGCAACTTTATTAAAATGAATGAAGATTTAGAAAGTGAAAAGATGACTAAGGAAATAAAAGGCTAAGTGGGTGAGTTAAAAAATAGAAAGTGAGAATTAAATGCACATTTATTCTCATCCCTAGATTTAAATGAATCTCAGCCATTAGATCTTAGGGTAACCCAAAAAGTCATTTAGAGAATAAAAGGAGAAGAGAAGAGGAAAAGATCAATTCATTCTTTCATGAGCATTTGAGAGAAAGAGAAGAGAAAGCAAGGAGAAAATTTCTTAGCAGTGAGAAAGTGAAGGAGAGCAGCAAGAAAACATTTCAGCAAATCTGGGCAGCAGCGTTTATTGGCACGCATCCCAAGGAAAAACCATACAACAGGAGAAAGGCACAGAAATCGAGGAAGAGGAACAGCAAGTTCTGGGCACATTTTTCGAGGCTGACGGTACAGCATTTAATGTTGTTTTATTGATGTAGAAATTTATGTTTTGGTTGTTTCTTGATTGGCACGATTTTGGAGGTGGAGTTCAAGCACGGAAATCGAGATAAGTTGTAATTTGTGGTCGCTGGAATTTTTATTGTGTATTTCAATTTCTCTGTAAAAGCATTTTCAGAAATAAAGAAGAACTCTCAAACTGGTTTTCCCCAAGAGTTGTAGGGGGTTTTTCCAGGGTCACATTGACCAAAAATCACTGTGTTATTTTCTGTGTGTGGCTGTCATAATTTTGGTGTGTTTTATTTCTGCTATTTTAGCAGTTGTGAAATCTCTAAATTTGTGTTTTCAGAAGAAAAAAAATTATCATTTCCAGATTTTAGAATTTTTATCATGCTTGGATTTAAAACTAAATGCATGAAGTGATAAGGAAACTGATAACCGGAGTGGGGGTTGAAATTTCTTCATGATATCAGAGTTTGGTTGGCTGAAAAGTGCAGTTTGAGACAGCAAAGTGAAAATTACAGCAAGCTACTTTTTACACAGAAAACAGAAACCTTTACCACAGATTTGAAAATTTCAGTTTGATAAGACAGTGAAACATGTCTTTGGGGTTGAGAGGTGAAGACAGGTTGGATGGGAAAAACAACTACAGTGCATTGAAGGAGAGAATCCAGAGCATCTTTGAGGAAGCAGAAGTCTGGGGCATTATGGTAAATACCACACAGAACCCAGTAGCAGTACTCGCTGACCCTGTACAGTTGGCAGAGTTTAACAAAAAGAATGCTAAGGCAAAAAGATTGATTCTGGAAGGAATCAAAGACCATGTCATTCCTTGCGTGAGAGGAAAGACTTATGCACATGAGATGTGTACAGCCTTGACCAGTGTTTACCAGAGCTCAAGTGAAAATAGAAAAATGGTCCTAAAGGAGAAACTGAAGGCCATTAAAATGGCTAAGACTAACAGTGTTATAGCATACCTCACAAAGATCACTTCAGTGAGAGAAGAGTTGGCAGCCGTAGGTGAGATCATTGCACCCACTGAGTTGGTGAGAATTGCTTTGAATGGTCTTCCCAAGACTTGGGAGAATTTTGTGGATGGCATTGTTGCACGCGAAATCCTTCCCGATTGGGAGAGGTTGTGGGATGATTGCATTCAAAATGAGATAAAAAAGAACCATCTTGGGGCAGCCAAACAAGTGGAGGAGGATGACAATGTGGCATTGTTAGCAAGAAGCAAGAAGGGCAGAGAAAAGAAGCAAGCTTCCAACAGTGGAGGCAAAAGCAAAGGTAAAGGCAAGCAGCAAAACAAGGAGAAGGACTATTCCAAAGTCAAATGTTGGAATTGTCAAAAGTTGGGACACTATGTTGTTGTGTGTCCGGAGAAGAAGAACAAGAAAGGGAAAGACAAACCCATGGCAGCTTCTGCAAAGATAGAGAGCTTCTCAGAGAGATTTGATCGAGAGTTTGGGTTCATAGCTTGTGAGGCCACTAGTGCAGGATCACCTGCCATACAGGTTCAAAGGGAGTGTGCCTTCCCCGCTACTAGCATTTGGTATGTTGACAATGGTGCTTCCCGCCACATGACAGGAGTAAGAGAGTACTTCTCAGAGCTTTCAGAGGGTGATACTGATATGGAGGTAGTACTTGGTGATGACAGCATTGTTAGAGCAGTCGGTGTGGGGACATTGACATTTGATAGGGGACCCAAACCTCCCTTGAAAATGTCAGATGTTCTATATATGCCTAGAATGAAGAAGAACCTAATATCCGTCTCAGCACTTGAGGATAGAGGGTATCATTTGTTGTTCAGGAAAGGGCTACCAAAGCCATGCTTCATGATCCAGGGTTACCTTTATTTTTGTGGGCAAAGGCCTGCAACACTGTTGTGTACTTGCAAAACAGGAGTCCACGTCGTGCCTTGGGGAATGTGACTCTGAAGGAGGCTTTTTCTGGGAATAAGCCTGATGTTGGGCACTTTCATATCTTTGGGTGCCTTACATATTCCTATGTCCCCAAGGAGAACAAGACCAAGCTAGAGCCCACTGCAGACAAGGGCATCTTTGTGGGTTATAGCGAGACCTCGAAAGCTTATCGGATTTATATTCCTGCGCAAAGGAAAGTGGTTGTCAGGCGGGATGTGAAGTTCGAGGAGGAGAGAGCTTTCAGGAGGTCACGGGAGTTAGAGTATCCAGAGTCACCTGACCCTCGAGAGCAGTTGAGTCAGTCACAGGGATCTAGTGGTCAGGGATCAAGAGGTACATCAATTACAATGTCAAGTCCATCAGTGAGCAGTGGCTCTCAGAGTCAGGTGGGTGGTTCTTCGGGCAACATGCAGGGCAGTCCACAGAGCAATTCATAGGGTAGTCCACTAATGGACAGTTCGCACGGTACTTCAGCATCTACAGGCACAGATTCAGGCATGAGGTCAGTTGGCAGGCCTTCAGGAGTTCAGGCTTTTGATGATGATGAGGATTCTTTCACTCCAGTGGGAGAAATATGCTCAGGGAAGAGGAAGCCCAAGTGGCTTCAAGATACCTTGCACGAGGCCACATTAGTTGCTGGGCCAAAGAGACAGGTTAGAGAGAGTAAACCACCTGAGCGGTTTTGTAGTTACATGGCATTGGTAACAAGCATTGTTGACTCCGAGCCTTCTAGTTATAAGGAGGCAGCCAGCCAGCAGATCTGGAGAGAGGCCATGATGGAGGAGTATTTTTCTATTATGAAGAACGATGTTTGGGAGGTAGTGCCGAGGCCTGACGGTAAATTGGTTGTTACTTCCAGATGGCTCTACAAGATAAAGCATGCTGCAGATGGTAGCATCGAAAAGTTCAAGGCTCAATTTGTGGCGAGAGGGTTCTCACAGGTAGAGGGAGTTGACTATGAGGAGACCTTTGCTCCCGTAGCTCGGTATACATCTATTCGCTCCATTATATCGATTGCAGTAGAGATGTGTTGGAAGATCCACCAAATGGATGTGAAGGACGCATTCCTCAATGGCTTCATTCAGGAGGAGGTTTATATTGAGCAGCCGCAGGGCTTTGAGGTGCATGGGAAGGAGTCCCATGTATGCAGATTGAAAAGGCACTCTATGGCCTGAAGCAAGCTCCTAGAGCTTGGTACTTGAGGATTGATACATACTTGCAGTAGTTGGGTTTCACAAAGAGTGACGCTGATCCGAACCTATACTTCATTGTGGTGGGTGAGGAGCCTCTCGTTCTGGTGTTGTATGTTGATGACTTGATCATCACTGGTGCAAAGAGACTCATTGAGGGCTACAAGAGAGATATTGCTTCAGAGTTTGAGATGAAGGATATCGGCTTGATGCATTATTTTCTGGAATTGGAGGTGTGGGAGGAGGGGCATTTCTTCCTGGGACAAGGGAAGTACATTGTGGATATTCTTAGCAGATTTCACATGGAGGACTGCAAACCCATGTTTACACCTATGATCACTAATTGGAAGAAGTTTCACGCTTCTGATTCCAAGTTGGTGGATCCTCCTCTATACAGACAGTTGATTGGTTGTTTGATGTATTTGGTCAACACTCATCCAGATACATGTTTTGCAGTTAACACTATGAGTCAGTTCATGTGTGAGCCCAGGAGAGTGCACTGGGTGGCTACAAAACACATTCTTCGTTACTTGCAGGGGACAGTGGATTTTGGTCTTGATTATAGACAGGGTGATGGAGTGAGGCTGGCAGGGTACACGGATTAAGATTGGGCAGGTTGTGCTTCAAATAGGAAGAGTACTCCCCAGTGTTGTTTTGGGTTGGGTTCGGCAGTTGTGTCGTGGATCAGCCAGAAACAACAGTCAGTTGCATTGAGTTCAGCTGAGACTGAGTATATGGCTGCTAGTTTGGCTAGTTGTGAGGCCATATGGCTTCGCAAGATGTTGTTTGGTCTATTTGGTCAAGCATTGAGACCTTCAGTAATTTATTGTGATAATCAGAGTTGCATAAAACTCACGAAGAATCCAATTTTTCATGACAGGTCAAAGCATATTGAGATCAAGTATCACTTCATTAGAAACTATGTCCAAAAGGGAGCTGTCAAGCTTGAGTACATTTCCACAAATGAGCAGGTAGCGGACATTTTCACCAAAGCCTTACCACGAGGCAAGCATGTATACTTCAGAGACAAGATGGGAGTGGTGAGGAACACTTCCCTCGGTAAGAGGGAGTGTTAAAATTTGGGTACCAGAGGACAAGTGGTTCACTAAGGCTTTGATCTTTGGCCTAAAGAAAAGTGTCCAAATTTATTTTTTACTTTTCTCCTAAAGTGACTTTATAAGTGGTAAAGTCAATTTAATTTAAAAGTGACTTATAAGTGGTAAAGTTACATTCTAATTTAAAAGTGACTTTATAATGGTAAAGTTACATTCTAATTTAAAAGTGACTTTATTAAAGTGAATGAAGATTTAGAAAGTGAAAAAGTGACTATGGAAAGAAAAGGCTAAGTGGGTCTTTATTTAAGTGGATGAGTTAAAAAATAGAAAGTGAGAATTAAATGCACATTTATTCTCATCCCTGGATCTAAATGTATCTCAGCCATTAGATCTTAGGGTAACCCAAAAGGTCATTTAGAGAATAAAATGAGATGAGAAAAGAAGAGGAAAAGATCAATTCATTCTTTCATGAGCATTTGAGAGAAAGAGAAGAGAGAGCAAGGAGAAAATTTCTGAGCAGTGAGGAAGTGAATGAGAGCAGCAAGAAGACATTTCAGCAAATCTGGGCAGCATCATTTATTGGCACGCATGCCAAGGAAAAACTGTACAGCAGGAGAAAGGCACAGAAATTGAGGAAGAGGAACAGCAAGTTCTGGGCACATTTTTCGAGGCTGGCTGTACAGCATTTAATGTTGTTTTATTGCTATAAAAATTTATGTTTTGGCTATTTGTTGATTGGCACGATTTTCGAAGTGGAGTTCAAGCACGGAAATCGAGATAAGTTGTAGAAAACAAATTATAACGAAAATTCCACGATGACCTGTTTGAGATTGAATTTTGGAGCTTGCAAAAACCCTAACTTCCTTAGATCATATATCCGAAAATATAGCGAGAAAAGATCTGAAATTTGGATCAGAGGTTCAAACGATTTCATCTCAAATGGGTTTTTTATCTTCGAAACATCGCAAAAAAAGGGTTATAGCGAAAATGCCACGAAGCCCTGTTTGGACCAGCGAAACCCTAGAATCCAGAGCTCTAATACCAAATGTTATGAAACTAGCTCATAGAAGATAGAAAAGATAGATCAACGCCTTAGAAATCAGCCTCTTCGAGGGGGCAACCTCCTTTACATTACACAAATGAACAATTCTTGGATGATACAAATGACAAGACCTCCTTTACATATATAGGAGTCTAAGGGGTCATAATATAATCAGAGTCGACATAACAATAATAATGTAAGGGCACAATAATAACAATAGTGGACTTCTATGGGGCACAATAATAACAATATGGGGACTACATGGGCACAACAATATAACGAGGGGGGTTCACTAATAACAATAAGGGGTTACACTAGTAGTATAGGGACCTAACATCTAACATGTTTTGATAAGAACATTCTTGAGTTGTTTCTAAGGAAGTCCCTCAAAAACAAAAGATTCATGTTAAGAGGGAGCTTCCCCACCATTTTACAAAAGATTAGTATCATGTTCTTTATTTCCTTTATGATTGATTTCCTCTATACATCTAGCTTTGTTTATATTGCATACTTATAATCCTTGTATTTTCCATGGTAAGAAAGTTTGCATAAGGATTGTGGTTACATTCAGAGAGAGACATCAAAAGAAAAGACTTGTATCATGAAAATAAGCTTGCTACAAAGGAAAGTCTACAAGGTTTGTTAGAAAACAACTCATATAAAAAGTTATGATCACTCTTCATTTGAAATTTGTTTTATGTTACTAACTCTTTCATGTCTAGGGTTTGCTATAGAATCAGTAAGATTCTATATTTTTAGGGTGATTAATCTCTAGATTCAATCTACCCTTATCATATTATCTCATGTTGTTTGTCCATTTTGGTAAACCCCTAATCATTTAGGGTTCTCAATAAAAACCCTAACCTTTTGATATTTAGTGTTTATCGATGTTATGATGAAACCCTAACTTACTTAGGGTTTGTTGATAAAATCTAGAACATATGATGAAATCCTATGATGTCTGGGATCTATTGATGTTATGAAACCCTATCCTTTTAGGGTTTGTTGTTGATGAAACCCTGGATTTTTAAGGTTTGGTGAATTAGGGTTTATGTCAAAAACCTTGCAATAGTCAATGTAAGATCCTAGGAATAAAATCCTAGGTGTATATGCTTCTGTTTGATTGAAACCCTAGCTTGGTTGAACTGTTGTATATCTAACTTTAAAGTTTTGATGTTTGTGTCTAGGGTTCATGACAAAACCCTAGTAGAAATTAATATAAGATTCTAGGATATGATAATGAAACCCTAGATGTAAAATGCTTTCGCTATGCTAACTTGATTGTTGATATCTACGATTTAGTTTTGATGATGAAATCTAGGGTTTGTGACAAAACCCTAGCTAAAGTTGTTGCAAGAAGACTAGGGGATGTAACCCTTGTTTATTATAAACCTAACCAGGTTTAGGTTTTGCATATCTAAAGTTTGTTTTCTTGTTCAAAATATTAGATGCTCCCATTGTGATAACATGCTAACCCTATTTTGATATAGTTGACTTTATGCCCTTGTATATTTGTGCTTGGTTATATTTGTTGATAAGAGTTGCAGGTACATAGTATTCAAGATGTTGAAGATGTTTGCCTACCTCATACTTAATAACGCCTTTATGATAATGATGAGCATGATAGAAAGAGGGTGTTGCAAGAACCTCAATGACAGTAAAGTTTACATTAATGATTGATAAGATGACCTTGTTACTATATGAAGATAAAGAATAATGTCCCTGAAAGAATGAAGGTCAAAGTTCTATGATGGTATGATGATACGAAAGAAAGAGCTTGTGTGACTGAAAGAATAAAGATGTTGATGGATGTGTCCTTTAGTTAAGAGAGAGCTTGATTGAAAAAAAAGGGAATGTCCTTCATAGATGATAACATGATGTGAAGACCATGAGGGTGTTTTGAGATCGAAGGATAGCTAAAGCACAGTGCACTACAATTGATTGTTCTTAACTGATAAAGTTGCAAACAAAAACTTGGATGTGTTGAAAAAGTGTTAAAGTTGAGGTTGGTGTTGCTGAAGAAATTAAAGAAAGAAGCTTCCATAGAGATAAGTTCGGATATTGTGATGACATGAAGCAGCATCAAAATGATTGATGACCCCGAAGGTTTGTGCTAACACACACACATATATTGAAATTTTGTTACTAATTGGGGTTGTGATTGTGCAGGACCTCTCTATAAGAAGTTTGAAAATTTAGAAGCATGCTTGGACTGGTGGATATATCTAATTTAGTTAATAGGAGAGATGAGGCATCTTACGCTACGTGCCTGTATGATGCTTGGGAGGACATTTGGTCGGCAGGTGATGATGTCCAGATCCCGAAGAGTGAGGGTATCATTGATCTTATGGACCTCCAACATTGGATACGATACCTAGATCCCTGTGGGTTGGTGTTAGAGCTGGAGCCCAATGGTACCTATAGTGGCAGAAGCTTGGATAACACCTTAGTCCCAACTGATTAGATACCTTGGTCAAGTTTCTAATCTTTAGCATTGCATATGCTATAACTCTTCATAGAACATATCATTTTGAATTCATTCGTGTACCTGTATATATATGTATGATTATGAATACCTCCCTAATTAAGAGGAAGTGTTGAAGAATGTAACTAGTGTCGGTCTTCATAATTGTATTTAAGTCATGATATGATGTATTTGTCAAAAGAAAGAAAGAAAGAAAAGTATTGTAAAAGAAAAAAGTATTTTTGAATCATGGGTTTCATGCTCTTTTATTTGTTTTATAGGTCATAGCCTCCATTGAAGGCTTCTAGGTTTTTTCTTAAGTCATAAGAGTCATTATCACATTTATTAGACCCTTCTTGGGCTTTTGTATCATGTAAAGAAATTTATTTTGAGTCAAAACAGTTATTTTACCCCTCCTCACCAAGTTGGTCTTGTCTTGGAGAAGTCGGCCCAGTTGAAGGGAATTCAACCCTGTGGAAGCAATATAAATAGACACAGTTCAACTTGTTTTGAGAAGGACACACACAAGTTCGATCTGCAATAGAAAGAGACAATAAGAGTGAATTCAAGGTGAAGAAGACCTAATCCAAGGAGAAAGAAAAATCGAAGCTTGGGGGATCTCTCCCTCACACACGTGCAAGATTTTTAGAGTTTTTGCGCAAGTTGCAGGGACGAAATTTCTGCAATCACTGCAAGTCCGAAATTTTGTTGCTAGGGGGGTCGAAATTCTGGATTGAAGTAGTAGTTGAGGATCTAACACTTGGTGACTTTGGCAGAGTTTGTCTACTTGAAGGAAGGGTTGGCTTGGTGATTGGAGGAGGTCTTTGTCTAGGTCAAAAAGGTCTTGGGTTGTCTCATATTGATTTGTATCTACTAGAGGAAGAGTTTGACAGGGTCTTCCCCTTCATAAGGGTTTTGCCTTGGTTGAGTGCTTATATCTGGTGTCATCGATCTTCATGCTTTTGATTTGATAATTGCTTGATGAAAAGAAGAACAGAAAGGAAGTTAATAAGAATACTAGAATATCACAAGTAATTGTCAAGGCAAGAAAAACTTTTTTCCTTTCTGATTTTCTAACACTTCATAATTACACCAAATAAGCACTATCTAGAACACGATCATGTCCAGTTGTTATAATGTTGGAATTGTGTCAATAACCAAATAAATAAATAGTATGAATAATTTGAGATCGAGGCAAAAGTGAACCTGTATGAAGCAAACGGGTTGAAATTGATCAGAATGTTGTCAGCAATGTTGGAATGTCCGAGTGACCACAAAAGTAGGTCAATGGGACTAAAGAGTACAACTAGTATGAGTACAATTTGGGACAAAATGTTGAAAATAATACAAAGAAGGAAACCTACATAAAAATAGCATAAGAACATGTGTATAAAACCATGAAAAATGGAGGTCATACAAAACACCAAGTGAGTCTCTATTGAGCTCTTTCTTATTTTAAAATCTTGGTAATTATTGCCTTGATCAATAATTACACACTTGAAAAAAATTTCAACCTTAATTTCGTTTTTTATGATTGAGTAACCATTATTAGATTGATATAAGATATAAGAGATATTTATTGATATCTAATTACAATTGAGCCCCAATATATATACATAGTCGAGGTGTCGTTTCATTAGTAGACATCTCTTTTTGCTTTTCAATAAGACATTTCTTTTCTTTTCTTTTCTTCTTTTATTATTAATTAATTATTGGTTATCCATATTTATATTTATATATTATATAATATAATATACAAATATATATTGTTGTACATAATATAATATATATTATACATTGTTGTCTCGAAGGGAATACCTTCTGCTGCTATATAAAACATCAACACTCCCTCTTAGCGAGGAAGGTATTCTTCCATGATGTTCTCCTCTAGTAATTCCAATCACACCCAACCACTCCACATCGTCTGGGCAAGACTAACACAATAGTCTCAAGACTACACTACAAGTATCCATGATGTTTCTCCTCTCCTAGTAGTCCCAATCACACCTAGCCACTTCATGATGTAGGCAAGACTTGTACCAGGCTACTCATTACTCCCTCAGTCACTTCACATGATTGATCTAGGAAACCCTTGGGCAGACGGAGGGAAACCCTTGGCCAGACGGAGGGTATCTACACGTTGTAGGAGAAACATCATAACTCCCTCTTCAACAGGGGTGGAAATTTTGCATCACACCAAGCTTGTCTCTAAAGTATTCAAACCTCACTTTAGACAGAGGCATGGTGAGAACATTTGTTGTTTGCTCATCTGTGGATATGTACCGGAGTTCCACTACTCCTCTCTGTACCATGTCTCAGATGAAATGGTATTTGATCTCTATATGCTTTGACTTGTCGTGAAATACTAGATTCTCTTAAAGCTTCACATAATTTTGATTATCATAGCATATCAAAGTTGGCTCTAACTCTAGATCAAAGAAACTTGCAAGAAATTTCCGAAGCCACATTGCTCCAAGGCATGCATCACTAGCTGGTATATATTTTGCCTCTATTGTACCGAGTGCCAATGACAATTATTTTTTGCTAAACCATGAGATCATACCTGATCCCAAACTAAAGCAACATTCCTATCTACTGCACTCCCTACCCAATCAATGTTTGTATAACCTTGCAACTTTACTTCACCATCTGAGACATGTTTGAGTCCATATCCAATTGTACCATGCAGGCACCTCAATACATGCTTTGTTGCTACCAAATGTACATGTCTAGGCTCAACCATGTATTGACTCAATGTGTTCACTACAAAGCATATATTCGTCCCAGTATTAACTAAGTACATCAAGGTATTAACTTTTTTTACATCGTGCGATCAACCAAATCTGAAGAAGAATGACTCAAGGTTCAGATTCTTAACCATAGGTGTGGCCATGGACTTACTGTCTATCATCCTGAATCTCTGCAAGATCTCAATTGTATACTTCCTTTGGCCAAGGAAGATCTCATCTGGTCTCTACCACACTTCTAATCCTAAGAAATAATGCCATTAAACCCAAATCCTTCATTTCGAACTCTGATGTGAGCTCCCTCTTGCACCCATGTATGAGATTCTCATCCCATGTAAGAAACGGGGTCATCTACATATAGTAGCTATATCAAGGGGCAACCATCTTCAACCTTGTAGTAAAGGTTGGGATCTGCATTACTCTTGGTACACCCCAAGCTCATCAAATAGTTTTCTATTCTGGCATAGCATGCCTTGGGGTGCCTGCTTAAGCCCATACAAAGCTTTCTTCGATTTACAAACAGGGGACTCCTTCCCATGGATCACAAAACCTTGTGGCTACTCTATGCACACTTCTTCTTTAATTACACCATTCAAGAAGGTAGTGTTTACATCCATCTAGTGTAATTTACAACCCTTAATAGAAGCAATAATGATGATATATCTAATAGAAGTGTACCTAGATATTGGGGCAAATGTTTCATTATAATCTTGTCCCTCTTTCTGGGAGAATCCTTTAGCCAAAAATCTAGCCTTGTACTTTTTTGTGTTGCCATCTGTAGCATGCTTGATCTTGTAGATCCATTTTGAAGTCACCACTAACTTCCCTTCTGGTCTCGGAACCACGTCCCACACATCATTTTTCATGATGGATTGGTACTCTTCCATCATAGCATCCTTCCACACTTGTTGTTTTGTGGCTTCCTCATAAGTGGAAGGTTTTGAATCAATGATCTTACTCATTAGCGCCACATAGCTAGAAAACTTGTGTGGTCTCTTGCTCTCTCTGAAGGAGCCTCTGGGAGCTACATGTTTTTCTACTTCCTGCAACGTGAGCCATACTAGTCTTTTATTGAAGACTATAACCTCTTTAGGTGGATCTACCAATATCTCTGGCTCTATTATCTCATCTTGATCTTTTGGGATATGTTCTTCTGGGGTAGAGTAAATCATTATTGTATCCTTGGGAACCTCTTGCTCCTCTCTATCCTTGTCCATGTGAGACTCTCTAGATTTCCTAAAAGTTGTTTCTTCATCAAAAGTGACATCTCCGCTAATCTCAATTTTTCTCTATCTAGAGATGTATATTCTATAAGCCTTTGAAGTCTCATTGTATCCAACGAAGGTGCCATTCTTTCCTGAAGGCTCTAGCTTCATTCTCTTTTCCTTGGGAACATGTATGTACATTGGAAGGTTGACTTTTGGTTTCTTCCCAGTGAATACTTATTTTGGTGTCTTGTTCCCCAATATCTTATGACGACTTTTGTTCTGAACATATACAATTGTTTTGGATGCTTCTGCCCATAGATACATGGGTAAAATCTGCTCATGGATGATTGCTTTAGCTGCTTCTACAATTGATATTTTCTCTTTGCAATCCCATTTTGTAAGGAGTTGTCAGCTCCCTCTTAATCCCGGCTTCTATACAAGTCTTTGAACTCATTTGAGATGTATTCACCTCCATTATCTGACCTCAAAGCTTTAATCTTTCTTCCAAAGAGATTTTCTTCTAAGGCCTTGAATTCTTGAAACTTATTGAAAACTCCAGCTTTTGCTTTCAAGAAATAGATGTGTGTTTTGCGTGAGAAATCATCAATAAAAGTGATATAATATAAAAAGGTACTTAGAGATGGTACAGTCATTTGTCCACATACATCTGAATGTATAATGTCCAAGATCCCCTTAGATCTATTGTCACTGCTTGGAAAATTTTCCTTGGCATTCTTGTCAAGTGCACAAACTTTGCATACTCCATCATGCTCCACATGCATATCTGGTAGACCTGTGACCATTTTGCTCAAAACTGGCAAGGCTTTGTAGTTGAGGTGAGCAAGTCTTCAATGCCATAGCTCACTGGAGCTAATACTATTGTGTACAAGAGCCTGTGTTGGGTGTCCCTTTGATTTATACAATCCTCACTCTCGGACACAAAGCACATCTGTTGAATCTACTTGAACCCTAAGGCCATAGAAGGACTTGGCCATCGACAAAAGCTACTATGAAACCTCGATTTTCTAAAGCAAAGATAAAGAGAAGATTCTTCTTTCAATCTTGTACAAGAAATACATCTTTTATTGAAATGGAGTTACCTGAATCAAGTTGGTAGGGTGTTCCTCCTACTCCTTTTACTACGTGCTTTGAGTCATCTCTAAGTTCCACCTGAAGGGATGAACTCCTTTATGTCAAATTTGCAAGAGAATTTCGCAGCCCAGTCATGTGCTTCGAAGCACCACCACCGTCTACTAGCCAAATATCACTTCCTTGAGTGATGGTGCTTGTGAGACCTGAGACAAAGACATACTCTTCATCGTTTTTCTCCCTTGTCTTTTTCAGAGATGTATACTCCTCCATATTTGCTACATGTC
Organism: Pinus tabuliformis; assembly: GCA_031772625.1. Lineage (NCBI taxonomy): Eukaryota > Viridiplantae > Streptophyta > Pinopsida > Pinales > Pinaceae > Pinus > Pinus tabuliformis. The sequence continues at coordinate 507,533,263 of CM062805.1, forward strand.
CATGATGTTGAAATTTGGTACCGGAGGACAGGTGGTTCCCTTAGGCTTTGATCTTTGGCCTAGGGAAAAGTGTCCAAAAGAATTTAATTTTTCTCCTAAAGTGACTTTATAATTTTATAAAGTTAAATCTAATTTAAAAGTGACTTTAAGTGATAAAGTTATTAAGTCTAATTTTAATGTGACTTTTATAAAGTCAATGAAAAATTAGAAAGGAAAAGTGACTTTGGAAATAAATGACTAAGTGAGTCTTTATTAAAGTGGGGTGAATTAAAAAATAGAAAGTGAGATTTAAATGAGCATTTAATCTCAACCATTGATCTAAATCTATTTCAGCCATTGGATTTAGAGATCACCCAAAAGTCACTTGGATCACCCAAAAGTCACTTGGAGTTATATTAAAGGAGGAAAAGGTCATTCATTCTTTCATGAGCAGATTGGGAGAAGGAGAGCAAGAGAGCAAGAGAGATTTCTGAGCAGGGAGGAGAAGGAGACAGCAGCTTGGCACACATTCCAAGGCAGCAGTTGAGCAGATTTGTACAGCTGATTCAGCACATAGTGAAAGGCAGATTTTTGCACAAAAATCGAGGAGCAGTTTGCTGATTTTTCTGCACACAAAACGGAGGTCGTACAGCATTTATTGCTGTCCTGTTTGCTGTAATTTCCAGATTGCTGTGAGGCACGGGAAAGGAGATAAGTTGTAAATTTGCTTGCTGATTTTTTGCTGAATAATTCTCACTGTAAAAAGACAATTTTCAGAAATAAAGAAGAGCTCTCAAACTGGTTTTCCCCAAGAGTTGTAGGGGGTTTTTCCAGGGTCAAGTTGACCAAAAATATCAATGTTTTAATGTGTTTTAATGGCTGTTTTTGATTGCTGATTTTTAATTCTGCAATTTCCAACATTCTGAAAAATTTCCAGAATTTGTGTTTTCAGCAATATTTATTTTTTTCAGTCTGTTAAATGTATGGTTATGGGAATGGGCATTTAACTACATGGGAGAAATAAGGAGAAACTGAAAACCGGGGTGGGAAAACAGAAATTTTTACATGGTATCAGAGCTTGAGTGCTGAAGGGCAATTTGGGACAGCAAAAAGGAAAAATTACAGTTGCTGATTTTTCACTCAGAAAATTCCAGCAAGCTGATTTTTTCATAAACAGCAGTTTTATCTTTACTACAGCAGTGCTATTTTTCAGTTTTAGGACAGCAGGATGTCATTGGGATTGAGGGTGGAGGATAGGCTGGATGGGCATATAAATTACAGCGTTTGGAAGGAGAGAATGCAGAGTATCTTTGAGGAGGCAGAAGTCTGGGATATCATGGTGCATACCGCACAGAACCCTGTTGTTGTGCCCACTGATATTACTCAGTTGGCTGAGTATAAAAAGAAGAACAATAAGGGTAAGAGGCTGATTCTAGACGGAATCAAAGACCATTGCATTCCTCATGTGAGAGGAAAGAGCAATGCCCATGAGATGTGGACAGCATTGTCCAATCTCTACCAGAGTACCAATGAGAACCGGAAGATGGTCCTGAAGGAGAAGCTGAAGAACATTAAGATGGGGAATGATAGTGCAGCTGGATATCTCACAAAGATTACCAATGTGAGAGATGAGTTGGCAGCGATTGGAGAGGCCATTCCATCCACTGAGTTGGTGCGTATTGCAGTGAATGGCCTCCCCCGTTCATGGTTGAACTTTGCTGATGGGGTTTGTGCACGTGAGACCCTTCCCACATGGGAGAGGTTTTGGGATGATTGTATTCAGACAGAGATCAGGAAAGGACAGCTTGGGGCAGCCAAGCCAGTTGAGCAGGATGAGGACGTAGCACTGGTGGCAGGAGGCAAGAAAGGCAAAGGGAAGAAGCAGGCTTCCACAAGCAGTGGTGGGGGCAAAGGCAAAGGTAAAGGTAAACAGGGGAACACAAAGAAGGACTATTCCAAGGTGAAGTGTTGGAATTGTCAGAAGATGGGACACTATGCAGTTGTGTGTCCGGAGAAGAAGAAGAAGAAGGGGAAGAACCAGGATGTGGCAGCTTCAGCTGAGATTGAGGACTTTGCGGGTCGTTTTGACCGGGAGTTTGCGTTCACTACATGTGAGTCCTCTAGTGCAGGATCACCTGCCACACAGGTTCAGAGGGAGCATGCTTTTCCCTCGATTAGCGGAGCATCTACAGGTATTTGGTATGTGGACAGTGGGGCTTCACGTCACATGACAGGAGTCCGGGAGTACTTCTCGGAGCTTTCAGAGAGTGGCACTGATATTGAGGTAGTACTCGGTGATGACAGAGTTGTTAGAGCAGTCGGGGTGGGGACAGTGACATTTCAGAGGGAGTCCAAACCTCCCTTGAAGGTGTCAGAGGTTCTTTATGTGCCAGGGATGAGGAAGAACCTCATATCCGTTTCAGCTTTGGAGGACAGAGGATATGAGGTACTGTTCAGGGGAGGACAGGTGTTGATGTATCCCAGGGACGCTCCAGCTGATTCAGCTAGAGTGATAGGTGTACGCCATGCAAAGGTGTACAAGTTTGCATTCCAACCCCTTTTGGCATTGAGCAGTAGTACCGACAGCAGAGCTAGCAATTCTGAGCTGTGTGAGATTTGGCACCGCAGGATGGGACACATGTATCATGGAGCCTTGAGGACATTGCGGGAGATCACTACAGGTGTGCCAGATTTCAGTACTGATCACTTTGATACTTGCAGAGGTTGTGTGATGGGCAAGTTTGCCAAATCCCCTTTTCCCAGTAGTGACAGCAGAGCGACGGGGATACTTGATTTGATTCATTCCGATGTGAGCGGTCGGATGTCTCATGTTTCCTTGAGTGGATATGAGTACTATGTTTTATTCATTGATGATCACTCCAGGAGGACCTGGATTTATTTTTTGAAGACCAAGAGTGAGGTCTTCAAGCGGTTTCAGGAGTTCAAAGCTCTTGTGGAGACCCAGACAGGTCGAAAGATCAAGTCCTTGAGGTCGGACAATGGAGGAGAGTACACCCTTGGAGAGTTTGTTGACTATTGTGCGGAGACAGGCATTAGGAGGGAGTTCACTGTTCCTTACAACCCCCAGCAGAACGGGGTTGCGGAGAGGAAGAACAGATCCATCATAGAGGTTGCCAAAGCCATGATACATGATCAGGGGTTGCCATTGTTCTTGTGGGCAGAGGCCTGCAACACAGCTGTTTACTTGCAGAACAGGAGTCTGCATCGTGCTTTGGGGCACATGACTCCGGAGGAGGCTTTCTCTGGGAAGAAGCCTGATATTGGTCATCTTCATATCTTTGGATGCATTACATACTCCTATATACCCAAAGAGAAGAGGACCAAACTAGAGCCCACCGCAGAGAAGGGTATCTTTGTGGGCTACAGTGAGACCTCAAAGGCCTTTCGGATTTACATTCCTGCACAGAGGAGAGTTGTTGTCAGACGAGATGTGAAGTTCGAGGAGGACAGGGCCTTTAGGAGGTCACGGGAGTTAGAGTATCTGGATCAGCCAGACCCTCAGCAGCAGTTGAGTCAGTCGCAAGGATCCAGTGGGCAGGGATCAGGAGGATCCGGAGGTACATCTATGAGGATGTCAGGTCCATCAGTGAGCAGTGGCTCGCCAAGCCAGAGGGGTGGTGCTCCGGGCAGCATGCAGAGCAGTTCACAGAGCAGTTCACTAGGGAGTCCACTGATGGACAGTTCACACGGTACCTCAGCTTCTACAGGTTCAGGTGCAGGCAGGAGGACAGCAGACAGACAGTCAGGAGTTCAGGCTACTGATGGTGATGAGGAGGAGGACTTTCATTCTCCTATGGGAGAAGCATGCTCAGGGAAGAGGAAGCCCAAGTGGCTTCAGGACACCTTGAGAGATGCCACATCTGTTGCTGAGCCGAAGAGGCCGGTCAGAGAGAGTAGACCACCTGAGAGGTTCTGTAGCTATATGGCGATGGTTACCAGCATCCTTGACTCTGAGCCTTCTAGCTATGAGGAGGCAGCTAGCCAGCAGGTCTGGAGAGAGGCCATGCAGGAGGAGTATTCTTCTATCATGAAGAATGATGTTTGGGAGGTGGTGCCGAGGCCTGAGGGCAAATCCGTGGTTACTTCCAGATGGCTTTACAAGGTAAAGCATGCTGCAGATGGCAGCATTGAGAAATTCAAAGCGAGGTTTGTGGCTAGAGGGTTCTCCCAGGTAGAGGGAGTTGATTATGAGGAGACCTTCGCTCCCGTGGCTCGATATACTTCGATCCGCTCCATTATATCGATAGCAGCAGAGATGGGTTGGAAGATCCACCAGATGGATGTGAAGACCACATTTCTCAATGGCTTCATACAGGAGCAGGTGTACATTGAGCAGCCACAGGGCTTTGAGGTGCATGGGAAGGAGTCCCATGTGTGCAGACTGAAGAAGGCCCTTTATGGCCTGAAGCAAGCTCCCAGAGCTTGGTACTCCAGGATAGATGCATACTTGCAGGGGATGGGTTTCACAAAGAGTGAGGCAGATCCGAACCTTTACTTTATTGTGATTGGTGAGGAGCCTCTCATTCTGGTGCTGTATGTGGATGACTTGATCATTACAGGTGCAGAGAGACCCATAGAGCACTGCAAGAGAGATCTTGCGGCGGAGTTTGAGATGAAGGACATCGGCTTGATGCATTACTTTTTGGGTTTGGAGGTGTGGCAGGAGGAGGGGCATTTCTTCCTGGGGCAGGGGAAGTATATTGTGGACATCCTTAGCAGATTCCACATGGAGGATTGTAGACCCATGTCGACACCGATGATCACCAACTGGAAGAAGCTTCATGCTTCGGATTCCGAGTTGGTGGATCCCACATTGTACAGGCAGCTGATTGGTTCCTTGATGTATTTGGTCAACACTAGACCAGATATCTGTTTTGCAGTCAACACGATGAGTCAGTTTATGTGTGAGCCTAGGAAGGTTCACTGGGTGGCTGCAAAACACATTTTGCGGTACTTGCAGGGGACAGTGGATTATGGTCTGGACTACAGGCAGGGAGATGGAGTGAGATTGGCAGGATACACTGATTCTGATTGGGCAGGTTGTGCTTCTGATAGGAAGAGCACTTCAGGGTGTTGTTTTGGGTTGGGTTCAGCAGTAGTGTCATGGTTCAGCCAGAAGCAGCAGTCAGTAGCACTGAGTTCAGCGGAAGCAGAGTATATGGCAGCCAGTCTAGCTAGTTGTGAGGCCATCTGGCTTCGCAAGATGTTGTTTGGCTTATTTGGTCAGCCGTTGAGACCTTCAGTGATTTACTGTGATAATCAGAGTTGCATTAAACTCACGGAGAATCCAGTATTTCATGACAGGTCAAAGCATATCGGGATCAGATATCATTTCATCAGAGACTATGTTCAGAAGGGAGCTGTGAAGCTTGAGTATATTTCCACTGATGCGCAGGTTGTAGATATCCTTACCAAAGCCTTACCACGGGGCAAGCATGTCTACTTCAGAGACAAGATGGGTGTGGTGAGGAACACCTTCCTCGGTAAGAGGGAGTGTTGAAATTTGGTACCGGAGGACAGGTGGTTCCCTTAGGCTTTGATCTTTGGCCTAGGGAAAAGTGTCCAAAAGAATTTAATTTTTCTCCTAAAGTGACTTTATAATTTTATAAAGTTAAATCTAATTTAAAAGTGACTTTAAGTGATAAAGTTATTAAGTCTAATTTTAAAGTGACTTTTATAAAGTCAATGAAAAATTAAAAAGGAAAAGTGACTTTGGAAATAAATGACTAAGTGAGTCTTTATTAAAGTGGGGTGAATTAAAAAATAGAAAGTGAGATTTAAATGAGCATTTAATCTCAACCATTGATCTAAATCTATTTCAGCCATTGGATTTAGAGATCACCCAAAAGTCACTTGGATCACCCAAAAGTCACTTGGAGTTATATTAAAGGAGGAAAAGGTCATTCATTCTTTCATGAGCAGATTGGGAGAAGGAGAGCAAGAGAGAAAGAGAGATTTCTGAGCAGGGAGGAGAAGGAGACAGTAGCTTGGCACACATTCCAAGGCAGCAGTTGAGCAGATTTGTACAGCTGATTCAGCACATAGTGAAAGGCAGATTTTTGCACAAAAATCGAGGAGCAGTTTGCTGATTTTTCTGCACACAAAACGGAGGTCGTACAACATTTATCGCTGTCCTGTTTGCTATAATTTCCAGATTGTTGTGAGGCACGGGAAAGGAGATAAGTTGTAAATTTGCTTGCTGATTTTTTGCTGAATAATTCTCACTGTAAAAAAACAATTTTCAGAAATAAAGAAGAGCTCTCAAACTGGTTTTCCCCAAGAGTTGTAGGGGGTTTTTCCAGGGTCAAGTTGACCAAAAATATCAGTGTTTTAATGTGTTTTAATGGCTGTTTTTTATTGCTGATTTTTAATTCTGCAATTTCCAGCATTCTGAAAAATTTCCAGAATTTGTGTTTTCAGCAATATTTATTTTTTTCAGTCTGTTAAATGTATGGTTATGGGAATGGGCATTTAACTACATGGGAGAAATAAGGAGAAACTGAAAACCGGGGTGGGAAAACAGAAATTTTTACACATGATGTTTTCTTTTTCTTTTCCCTTGAGAATAATGGTAAGCAAAGTGTCCCAACTTCCGACAATTGTAACACCTAATCTTAAATACATCCTTCTCATGATCTAGAACTGATCTTCTATTTTTCTTCGAATTGTTGTTTCTTCTTTATTTTCCTTTCTTCACATGAGTAGCAAGAGCTTGATTTTCTTCATCATTGGTCTTATGTGCCCTGGATATCAGTCTTGATTCTTCTTGAGCACAATCTATGTTAGTTTTTGTAGCATTAGATGGTGTTCTTGTCTCGAGACTTTGTGGGGCGACTAAAACAACAGGAGTTCTCCAAAACTCAAAATTCGTTTCTAGAAATTCCACCTAGAGATGGCTCAATTAAATTAATTGACCATAATTAAAAATTTCATAACTCTATCTTAGGAAAAGTGGTTAATTAATAGGAATTAATTGAGAAAAGTGTGAATCATCTATAAACTCACACGGATCAACTTGGAGATGATCTCAGCCATTGATTAAGTTTTAATCTTGGTCGTTGGAGTCCCAACTATAGATTATAAGATGAAGTTGATGGGTGGATGGAGAACACATCAGTGCAAATACTTAGTGACCTGGGCAATTCGATTTTCCAGTGCAGGTGATTCAACAGGAGAAATTGAGCCAGTTGGTGGCAGAGGGGCAGTAAAGCAGCATTCCGAAGGAGATTCTAGTTCCGGAGATTCCAAGGACTTGCTTCTAGCAGCTCTTTAGGTGGGGATCATGGGACAACCAACTGCTTGTAGGACTTCCTCTTTCGATGTCATGAACTTCTTTAATATGAAGCCTACATCTTTTGGGACTTCTTTGTAGGGCACAGACCATCCATCACTTTCATTCATGAATCATATTAGTCATGTCTTCCTTCTTTTTAATGGAAAGTGATCCATTAGTGCATATCTGGCCTGCCTTCATTCCTTGTTTCCTTCTTCATGTCATGTTTCCTTAAGGACCTTTCATCCTGCCACATGAGCATCAGTTGTAGAAGACATCCACAGCTCTTCCCTTGGCAACCCTGCATAAGCCCATCCAAATATTGTTCAAAAATAGAAAAAAAGAACATTAAATCAAAATTACCTTTGTGATGGTCTTTCATCATGACATCTCCTTGTTTGCATCAACATCCTGCATACATATTGACACATCTCCAAAAAGATATATAATGTCAAGGGTCTCTTTCTTTTTCAGACTTCATCAGGATCTTCATATCTTTCCCATGGAGATATCATAGTCAAATCTTTTAGTCCTTGGATGTTGATTGTCTTCTCCATAGTTGCATTTATCATGATCTCTTCCTTTTGTTATTCACACATTTCTACCCAGGAACTTCCATCCATAGTTCCTATATCTTCATTAACCACCTCATATTTCATATGAAAACATATTATGTTGATTTCATCTAGTCAATGTGTGAACCATGCCTTCATGCATCCTTTCACAAGAGGAGATCCTATCTTTTGATCATGCTCTTGAGGTAGATCACTTATTCATGATATCTGCAACCATACAACATGAATTTATTTTATCAAGTACAAGCATACATACCTCATCTCTTCCTTTTGGTCATCTAGTCTTTCTTTAGCAGCTTCCTTGATTGAAAGAACTTCAATCCCTTGACCTGCGTCACTTCTTTTGTCATTATATCATCATCCCATGAATCCCATACAAGTTGGAATTCCCGACGAGACACTTGCTTCTTTCAGTAGGTGAACCTTCCAATGAAGATTTCAATGGAGGATCTTAATTATCCTCATCCTGCAAATGCTCCTTTTGAATGATGTATGATGAGCTCTATACTAGATGACTTTCTTTTTCCCATAAGTACTCCTGCTTCTAATGAGGTTACCAAAAGCTACATCCTTTTATAGGTGACATCCACGGACTTCTATTTCATCTATCTTTCATGGTTCTTTATGATGATGTTACGAGCTCTCACTTTCAATTGTATGCTTCTATGATGCCATCTCCTATGCTGCATCCTATCATGTTTCTAATGATTCTTACCATAATAATTATACTTTACAACAGAAATTTTGAAACAAAAACTTGAAAAGAACTAGGTGAGGAACACTATCTCAATCACAGTAGAGATCCTTTCCTATACTTCCTCCTGCTTGGATTTCTTCTTTTCAGCTTCTTCCACTTCTTCAGTGATATGGGATTCTTCCCTTCCTCTTTTGTTCTTGTCTTTCTTGAGCTTAGGGCAATCTCCCTTGTAGTACCCATATTCTTGACATCCACGGCATTAAACAATTGCCATGTTCTTATTTCTTTTCTGAGCACCAAATTTCCCAAACTTCCCTTTTCTCTTTGCCATAGCAGCATATGCTTGAGTTTGCTCATTTGATCCTACATCAAATTTTGCTTTCAACCTAGTCTCTTCTATTTTACATAGTGACCATAGATCCTTGAATGGAGTAGCTTCCTTCTTCCCATAAATGCTTGATGTAAAGTTACCCCATTCCTCTGGAAGTGCATTTAGTACTATGGTAGTCATTTCTTTGTCAGACATAATTTCTCCCAAATCTTGAAGTTGATCCCTTATTTTAGATATCCTCATAAAGTATGAGGCTATTCCTTCTTTTGATATCCTTAGCTTGTAGAGTTCTTGTCTTAATGAGATAACTTCTCCTGTAGTGCTTACAAAAAACAACTCTACAAGTTTGTCATATATTTCTTTTGAAGTTTCAAGTTTTGATACATAGGGAATGAGGGGATCCTTGATGGATTCTATGAGAATCCTTTGAGCCCTTACTTCCCCTTTCATATACCTTGCAAGTGCTTGAGCATCTTCTTTTGGAGGTTTGGTGATTGAGCCCTTAACATGTTCCATGACCTCATTTTCTATGAGGTTTAGATTTGTCCTTTTCTTCCATGCAAGAAAGTTTGAAGCCCCAACCAACTTGTTGCTTTCCTTGCAAAAAGACATTTTAACAGATTCAGATGTAGACATAAATATACTTACTTGAGAAGATGCTCCTTCAACCTGTTGCCTTCTTGAATTTGATCATGATATAGGAAATTGAAAACTTCTTCTTGTTGAAGATGTTTTACTTCAAGAGTGATCCTTGGTTCCAAAGAGAAGGAGAAGGTGTGATTTCTCCAGAGATGATAACTGCTTGTGAACACTTTTTTTTCTTTTGATTAGGTTCTTCTTTAGCTTGATTATTATAGTGTTCTTTTCATCAAACAGTGATCAAAACATCAACAACAATGAGACAAGGGACACAAGATGTAGGCAATCAGCCAAGGCCAAAACCTCTCCAACTTGAGAGGAAAACCCAAACGAATTCTTCTTATAGAATCTTCAAGTGATGAATTCCAAGACCAAGTCACAAGACCTTTTCCACAACTTCTCTTCCTTACTCAAGTCAACACTAGTCAAACTTACTTCTAGCGCTACTAATCTCAGCTACTCTGAAATTTTGACCCTTTTTCACAATCCTACAATTCTCGGTCTGCCTGAACATCTGCAATTCCACACGTGTGAGCTGATTGGAGGACTTTTAGTGATGTCTTCCTTCTTCGCTTGACTTGGAGACTTCCCTTTGTGATCTCGGCTAGCACAAACGTTGGTTTGGTGACTTTCTTCTTAGCTTCTTCAAGGAACCCTAACTATCACACATGCGAGGAGGATGACCCAAAACAATGTCAAAAACTCTTATCTTTCCTTCCTTTCCTTTTGTTGGTTATGAGGTTGCCTTCCAGTGTCTTCTTGCACTTAATCTCCTATTGCAGATGCTTGAACAAAATAGTCTTCAAGTGAGGTTGAGTCCTCCTTTCTATAGTAGTTTGCCCATGAAATAAGTCAACTTGTGCTAGTCTGTAGGCCAGCATCCTCTTCTAGAATGATCTTCATCTCCTTTGGAAGGTCAACTTGATAAAATACTTGTAAGTTGTGACAAGGTCTTGGAGGGTTTATGACTCAAATAAATTATTTTTTTACAATATGTAACATGCCCAAATGGGTCTTCAATACATGACATTGACTCAATAGACATTATGACATAATGACCAAACCTAATAGCTCATATTGGGAGCTTGAGCTACAAAATAAAATTCCTTGAGCATGAAACCCATGCCTCAATCATAACAAAATAATTTTATTTTTCTTCTTTTCATTAATTACATAAAATCATAATTACACATGCCATTATAAAGACCAATGTTGCACTAATCGTTATCGAGATAATATCGGTGCGAGGAAAAAATCGAAAAAAATTGTAATAATCGGGAAAAAAATCGGTAATAATCTGGAAAAAACCGTTTGGTACAAAAATATTCATTTTTTTCAATTTTTGTAATATCTAAACCATCTACAACATAAAATAAATATTGACGCATAAATATGATACAAGAACTAATATATAAGATGTTTAATATCATTTCTAGTGTTGAAATCACACATAACAGTGAATCATGTCCTGAATAGTAAGTTCTGACTCCTGAGTCCCAACTCAACCTCAAAATATCAACAAAAAAAATAATAATGTATCTCATATCATGATTCATAATGTCATATACAAATAAATGAACCAAATAACTAAAGTCTAATACTACTGATTTCCTTTGCCCCTCTAGATGTAGATGTTGGTGGAGTTGGCAGGCCGCAGTAGACTATGGAGTCTGTTGTGCTCTAGAAGTTGAAGAACTAGGAGCTACAGGAGGTAGACCACGTCCTCTACGTGTGACAGGGGAAGCTTGGGTCAACTCCTCCTCCTCAAAAAAGAATTTTTTTTTCCACAATTTTTTCGAAAAAAACGGGCAAAAAAAAAATTTCTTAGTACTAAGCGCGATTTTATCTTTGTTGTTGAAAATATCGCGATTATATGATAATATCGCGATTTTAACAACACTGATAAAGACCGAACCTAGTTACATATTTCAAAACTCCCTCTTAACTAGGGAGATATTCATAATCCATACAAGGTACCTGGACATTCTCAATCTGAAGAATTCTCATAAGAAGAGTCGGATTGCTAACCCATCTATATAGCATCATATCACCCAGCATTGTCACATAGCAAGGCCTTAGCTAACAACTCTATATCTCTCCACAAGATCAAAGCACAGTGCTGGTGAGACCAATGATTTATAAACACCCTCATCATTGTCTCTCTCGAAACATACCCTACCCGGGTTCTCCCAGAGTATGTTCCACCAAGACTATACTTACCTTGGATTCCCAATCCCCGAAGAATATCAGTTCTCTACGCTACTCTTATCTTGGATTCCCTACCACATCCTCAAAGAGTATCGGATGCCAGATGCTTACCCAATCCTCCATTCTATCTTCCAAAGTGAATACAAGAAAGATGTGTCTATATATCCCTCTCAACTAGGGAGGATATACCCATTCCATTGAAGGAATGTACCTATTCCTATAAAAGGAATGTATCCAAAATCTCTCTTGACCAGGGACTTGCTTCCAGCGGCTCTTTAGGTGGGGGTCATGGGACAACCTCCAGCAGGATAAGGAGTTGGTTGAACCTCCCACCACTAGTGGCCGAACCAGCAAAGAAGTTCGTCAGACATTGAGAGATGGAGAGTTCATTGGAGCTCCTAGGACGAACGAGAGAGAGCGAAGACAGCCTGACAACTACCAAGCATTGGTGGCTCAAGTTGCAAAAACTTCCATCTTTCAGGAGGTCGCACATGCCATGGTAGAGTAATACAACTCTATCATGACAAATGATGTTTCAGAGGTGGTGTCGAGGCCTGAGGACAAGTCAATTTTAGGTTCTCATTGGATCTACAAGATCAAGTACATTGTAGATGGCAGCGCGGAGAATTACAAGGCTAGATTCATGGCAAAGGGTATGCGCAGAACTATTGGATAGATTGTGAGGAGACCTTCACCCCAGTATCCAAATATACTTATATCTGATCAGTTATATCCCTAGCAACTCAGATGGGGTGGCAGATTCACCAAATGGATGTCAAGACAACATTCTTGAACGATGATAAAGGAGGTGTACATAGAACAGCCAGAGGACTTCGAGACTCATGAGAGACGCACACATGTGTTCAAACTAAAGAAACCACTATACAGACTCAAGCAGGCTCCCATGGCATGGTATGGTCGAAATGACAACTACTTGCAGTAGATGGGATTCGTCAAGAGTGACGCAGATCCCAACCCTTACTATTTCATGGTAGAGGATGAGCCACTCATCCTAGTATTGTATGTGGATGATCTCTTCCTGACAAGGTCATCAAGGCTCATAGAGGACTGCAAGAGGAACCTGGCAGCAAAGTTTGATATGAAGGATTTGGGGTTGATGCACTATTTCCTACGATTGGAAGTGTGTCAGAAGGACGGGGAAATCTTCCTTGGTCAACGGAGATATGCTACAGATATTCTGAAGAGATTCAGAATGCAGGATTATAGACCCATGTCTATGCCCATGATCACCAACAGGAAGAAGATAGACGCATCAGATGACAAGGATGTTAACCTCACCTTGTACAGACAGCTCATCGGTTCTCACATGTATTTGGTCAACACTAGGCCAGATATTTGCTTTGCAGTCAATACCATTAGTCAATTTATGGTGGAACCGAAGAGGGTATATTGGATAGGAACGAGGCACATTTTGAGGTATGTACATGGCACAACAGAGTATGGGTTGAAATATACAAGAGGGGATGACGTCAAATTATCTGGGTTCAGATATGCAGATTGGGCAGGAAGTTCAGTGGACAAGAAAAGTACCTCAGGGTACTGCTTCAGTGTTGGATCAAGGATGGTTTCTTGGTGCAGCAAGAAGCAGAAATCAGTAGCACTGAGCTTTGCAGAGGCAGAGTATATTGTAGCTAGCACAACGACATGCAAATCTATATGGCTTCAGAAGCTACTGGGAAGCTAGTTCAGGCAGAGGTAAGCTAGCTGGTTTTTTATAACTTGAGAGAGGCATCCAAAAGATATTTTAGTCGCCCAATAAAAAATTAGAAGCGAAAAAAATTAGAATTAAAATAAAAAAAAAAACGTCAAGTGTTAACTATAAACTCCGTCGTACTGCCTAGAAACTCGTTTCCGGTCACACTGGCCACGTTTCCCCAGCGTGAAACGGGCCAGTACGGCCGAAAACGAGTTTCCAAACCGTACAGTACGAGTTCCTCGTTTCTGTTTCGTTTCCAACCGGAAACGGACCACTAGGCAACGTTTCTTGCAACTTAGCTTCAAAACTAAAGTATATTAGACTAGTTGTGTTTTTTTCGTTCAATGGTTCATATGCTCTAAAACTTCATATGCAAAATACTTGGATGAGTCTTGTGAATTATTTTAATTGATTTTGAGCATTCCGTTTTCGTATGGTTTATAGCTCGCTCTCTCATGGTTTCCTTTGCCTATTTGCACTAATTCTCTCATAAGTTGCCATTGTTCTTTATTTTGCAAAGCATCATCAATTTGTCCAAGGTATCTTATCCCTAGTTTGGCAACCGCAATTTTTTCATCTCCTTTGAGCAATTAGTGTAGTTCAGTCTCTTAGTTTGTTAGTTCATTTAATTTGAATTCTTTTGCACTTAGACGAAATCAACCTTCAGCCTAACTGGTTGAAGTAGTTTAATTTAGGGACCCTTTTCCCCTTATGCCTTCTTATTTTGAGATTGGGGGAATGGTCACCACTGTACTTGCTAAATCAGAGTGGGTTATCCCAATGTTGGATCTACTTGCAAGTGGGGTGCATTGAGAATCAAGTGGATACTCATTAATAAGCTAACCTTCTCCACTCGAAACTCCTTTCATCTTTCTTTAACCCATCAAGGATAAGGACAGAAGCGAAAGTTGAATTGAAACTAGTTTGATTTGCATGTTGTAACTTCAAATTTATTAACACAAGAGACAATCTAATAACTCTAAAATTCAAAAAAGAAGCACTCCACTACATTTACTTCCTAGCATTTTGTTCTTGATTTATCCACTTATTGCCACTTTATTTGTCAAAGCTTTTTAAGTTGTGGGCAATTTTCATTTCAATTTCAAGTGCATTTTATCTTCAAAGCGCTTTACATTTTCAAGTACTTCATTTTGAGCATCTATCAAGCACACTCTTGGCACTGGTCTCATTGTCCATATCTTTTACTTGTCAATTATTTTATTCATTTGTTGATCATCATTATATCTATGGTTTGTGAAATGAGTATGATGTTTAATGGTTAATTCTTAGGGTTATTATCTACATGATTTGAAGTTCATGATATGATTTATCTTGTTAATGGAGGATTGCTTCTTGTAATTCCATTTAACTCTGATAACTTGTGTAGCTTAGACTAATCAAGCCTTAATTTTATCCATTAGGGACTAACCCCCTTGGCTTCGCTAGGAGTTAGCTTAGACGAAGGAGTTGGGAATTGGGTGACAGCCCCAACTAGCAACTTGCCCAAGGCCACACTAAGTGAAGTTAGAGACTTTCTCCACGATAATCCCAGGAATGGATTTAGGCGACAATAGGACCAAAGAACTAGAACTTGTAAAACATGAAAACAAGTTTAACAAAAACATATACATGTCACTTCTATCTATATGTAGGAGAGAATCAAATAGTGTTCTTAAATCCTAAAGACCTTAGAGAAGCAATGAAAAGCCTCCTAAATAATGGCACAAAGTGTGAAGATGTGATCTATCGTTTGGTAGTTGGGGCAGAAGCTTGCTTGTCCTTTAGCCCTAAGTTGGCCATTCTCTAGCTCCTTCGAAAGCCATTGGTGTAAGACCGTGGCATAGAAGTTCGAGAATGTATGGCCCACCATGATAGTCCAATAGTTGTTTGGATCAATATTGTCCCCTGATTTGTGGATCAAATGAATTATATGTCTAGTCTAGGAGGGGGAAGTCTAAACGAACCACATGATTAAATAAATCAGCAATATGGGAATGAAGGGACTGGACACCTGCTTGAGGAATTCAACCTAAAGCCCTTCCTCATCAACTGCTTTTTTGGTACACATAGATCTAAGTTCTCTCCTGATGTCTCACTCAAAGAAAAGGTAGCAAGTTGGGCGGGGGGACGACGAGACATGAGTGGAGAGTTGTCCAGGAATATCATAAAGAGAGGTGGTGTGGGGGGGAACATGGTCTGGGGGTCAAGGTCAACCAAAATGGTATGTGATCAAGGAAAAAGAGCATGCCATAAGGTTTTTGGGAAGTGGTGGAGGGCATCACAAGTTTTTGTCGTTTCTATAAGAGAAATGTTAGTTTTTTACGGGGAAGGTGATTCCGGTATGTTTTGCAAAGGTGAAGGGAGGAAGATGGGTCGTGAGTGAGAGTGGCTCAGAGCTATTTGTGGAGGGATTTAGCTTTTCAGATTCTTAATGTTTGTTATTTTATAAATCTAAGTTTATAGCAAACAACATAAGGTTTGTAAAATAACATGCTAAAAGTCTATCTACAATCATGATTAGGGATTGTATAAGCACAATGTAAAGCGAACAAGCACAAGTAAAACAGATATGGAGGTCAAAATAGCAGAAGTTAGCTAGCTTTATAAGTAAGAATACCCACCAAATGGAATTTGACTTTAATGTGAGCATATCCACAATTTACTTTCCTTCACTATTAGTATATGCCCACTCTTTTCTTCTAAGAAAATAGCAATAAAACCTCTAGGCTGTTTTCCTCATAATTGGATAATCATTAAGTGATGACAAGAAGCTTGCATCAAAATATACTGCAATCAAAAAAGTAACGCATAGTTCTTTTATTATGTAATGCATCTTCCCATATGCAGCTGCACAACCCATAAACTCCCAACTTCTTCAACATTTAAACCTTAAACTACTTTTAGGACCAAAGAACTAGAACTTGTAAACATGAAAAATAAGTTTAACAAAAACATATCCATGTCACTTCTATCTATATGCAGGAGAGAATCAAACAGTGTTCTCAAATCCTTCACAAGTAAAAGGTAAGCAGGGTATAAATCTATTTCAACATCCCATTTCATTTTATAGCTAATGGGCCAATAATATAAAGTACCTAATCAAATCCTACCCAACAGTTTGCTCTTATTAAAAATATTAAAATTATGGTAATCAAACTAACCTGCAGATATCCACGCTTGTCTTGGGGAGATGACATGAATATAGTAAATAAAGTTGAAAGAAATTCAGGAGAAATTTTCCTCAAAATCTTCATATTCTCTGATGCAACTTTTGAGTTGTAGCGAGAATTGGCTCGTTGCTCAGCCAGACTTATTTCCAAGCCCTTCACCTGTTCTAAACTACTCAAGCTATTGAGAGCTTCTTCCTGTGCTTTTTTGTTCTGCTGAATAAGTATCTACAAAACCATGACACAATAATTGCAGAAGTTAAGAAGATTTAACCATTAACATTCTCAACTTATCATTGTAAATATAGTCTGGAAAATAGGGCAAAGTATATGATACAATTATAACCTGCAAGCTTGAACAAATTATGCCACGTAAATCTGGCTCTTTAAGAAGTGATGCACGCAATTTCTTAGCAAGATCCAGAAAGTTCTGAGCTGTGTCTATTGGGTAGTTGCAAAACGATGGAAGCAGTGACCATAGAGCATGAACACAGGCTTGTATATTACGTGAAGCTACTGGGCGTCCTTCCACTTCAAGCTGCAAGATGAAGTGAACATTAAAATCCTAATCACAGAATAAATACTCTCCAATATTAAAGTATACATGTAATTACTTTTCTGTGTTTTCATTGGCCCCCTGTTGATAAGGAATACCAGTGCTCTGTAACAAAGCAATGCAAGTCAAAATTTATTGCCTAACATATGCCAATTTCACTAAGCTTTCATGATCTATCCAAAATCTCAAACTTTCATTTCCCTTGTTGATTTTTGCATGAAGATATTTTAGATCTCACTTTCGCTACAGTTAGTTTATTTCTCATCTTGAGGGAAGGCATTTTAGAGTCCTGCCCTGTTTTTGTATGGGCTTCTCAGGACTGATGAAATCACTAGTCCCTTTATCTATTTGTCTTTAGAGGAAATTGATATGAATTTCATTTTATGCATTCATTGCTATATTTTTTTGGATGTTTTCTATGCCTATAGAATGCTGCATTTTTTATTGTGCTTTAAGTTCCATGAGCAACCATTTTAAATGCAGACTGCGACTACGGTGAATGTAATCAAAAAAATGTAAAATAAAAAATCCCAAATGACAAGTTCAGGAAATATTGTTGCATACCATCTTAGATTTCTCATGCAGTCTGTCCACTAACCCAAGAATATTGTTTGTGAAGAACTTCAAGCTTCCCCCAACTATATGTTGCTTCAATATAGGAAGCAACCAAATATTGGACTCTGACAACTCTTCACAATCTAAATTGAGAGGCAGGATATCCAAAAATTTATCTGGGCCCATTGCCGCAACTGCTGAACCAACACATTTATGCAACTGCAAGATGGTCAAGATGTGCTTGTAAGACAACTAAAAAGCTTAAAATTTTCAGATCTTCAGAGAATCACATCACAAACATCTCTTCTATAAATGCTTTTATTTCTTTAAATGTGGATCATGCCAATAAATACACTCTACAGTTTAGTTTGGAATATTTAACCATGGACCATGGCTGAGGTGATTCATGTGAAGAAACAAAAATCTACAATCATATGTTTGCACTGATTCACTTAGATTTACCACTTTCATATTCCTCTAATAACGACGAGAACATTTTCCTCCAACTAAAATTGTTAAATTTCATAAGTAGATATTAAAGATAAAATGAACTGCTGCTGATATTTCTTCCTTCTCTTCAATTTGCCAGGGTACCTTTTAATTTTATTATAGAAGAAAATAGAAAGGCTTTGACACGTATTCAGTACCAAACTATATATACTATATAGTGTAAACACATTGTCTTGTATAGATGATAGAAACAATATTTAAAATAAATTTAGCTTTCAAATTTACATCAGCCTGGAAATCTCTTTGGCCTTAGATGTTTACATCAAAATTCAGAGGGTGGCAAAATCGTGGGGAAAATTGTGAAATATAAGTATGGCAAATAATAATACAATATAATTAGAACTGTCAAGGATAAAATTCTACCTACCTGCTTCCTACAGGTTAAATCTTCATCAGCAAGTTTTTGCAAGTCAGCTAGGTTCCTCAGGACACCTCCCATTAGAAAACAAGAAGATTCCCCTGCAGTATAAACTTGACGTTAAACACTTTGCAGGAATGAGCACAATCATGAATTTACTGGCTTGTATTTTAAATGAAATAAATGGTATTAATTTGATATAGCTTATTTCTGACAATCAGTTGCTCAGACCATAGCATTTACTTTGAGATTCAGTTAGACATAATTACTGGGAAACAGCTTCCGTGGCCATAGATTCACTTCCACGGACAGTTAACATTTTCAAAAGTTACACATAAAAGTTAACCTTTAAGATTCTAACTTCTAAGAACTTGGAAACATACAGTACAGACAAAATTAACATTCAAATTTCCACATGAAATATATACAACCAAGTCAATACATGTAAGATCAATACAAATTTAGTGAGCGAAAAGATTAACAAAATTCAATGCTGTTAAAAAAAAAGAATAAGATCGTTTTATTGTGTCCTTCAAATCTGCTCTGCGGCCCTCCTGAGCTCTGCAGAAGCCCTAGATTGATCCTGCAATGGTTACCCCAGAGGGGCCTCTCCCACTCTGCCAGATGAGGCCGCCGCCTTCCAGGATCTTGTGTCTGCTCTATCAAAAGAACCCAAAGGCAAAGAAGCGCAAGCTAAGTTCATGAAGAAGGCAGAAGCCATTACTTCAGTGGCTCTTCCCACAAGAGTCCGAAGAACAACTCTGGCTTTTTCTGATCGAACTTTGGTAGGAAGGTTCACAGGGATGTGGCTGTCCCCCCGATCTATGGAACCCTGGTGATAAAACTTGGAAGCTGATGATTAAGGGTAATATCAGACTGTATGCATGTGGCAATGGCTTTTTCGCTTTCTTGTTTGAACTCAAGGAGGATAAAGATCTTACCTTCAGAAATGGACCCTATTTTTTTGGATCTCGACGTCTGTGCTTGAATAAATGGTCTTTGAACTTCGACGTAGATGAAGATATTCTGAATGCAATCCCTGTATGGGTTAACATTCCACGGCTCCGACTCTCTTGCTGGAGCGATGACTGTCAGCGAGAAATAGGAAATGGAGTTGGAAAATATTTGGATAGAGCTGAACCCAAAGGATCCCAATTTGCATGTGCCAAGATTTGCATGGAGGTCGATCTAGAGAAGGGTTTGCCTTCAGAAATTAATCTCACCAGCAGGGGTTGGACTTATTGTCAGACGCTAGATTATGAGCAGATTCCATTTAAATGTTGGTTCTGCCACGAATATGGCCATTTCGCAAGAGATTGTAAGAAGGACCAAGCAAGTAAAGGCACAGACGCACCAGCAGAACAAGTGGAGCAATGGCAGACTCAGAAGCAAGGAGGCCATATTGGCAAATTGACAGCAGCTAAGAACCAAAATACCCAAAACAAGAATGGGGCCTCATCATCGGCAAATCCTTTTGATGTCCTATAGACCCAAGTCGAAAATGATCAGGAAGAATCCAACCGTAGCTCAAAGAAGGGGAATTTCAGTGAGGAAAAAGAAAATCTGGAACAAGAAGATGGGGAGATAAAAGACATAGTGGAGGATTCAATCACCGAACATAACACAGATCTGCAACCCACGGATTCGATTCATGTAGAGGCTCAAAATGTTCTGATAAATAATAATGAAAGTCCCCCATCCAAATCTAGGAGAGCTAAGGGTGGTCCATCATCCACAAGGATAATAACTTGAATCATGGCACAAACCCTAAGCTGGGCAGATGAAGATAGTAGTCATGGGACAGATAGTAACAAGAAAAAGAAAGGAAGGCCCTTTAAGAAGACTGCTCGAGAAATAGAGGTGGAACAGAATAAAAAGTTTGGTAATCAGCTGATAATCACCAAAATACTCAAGCCAATAGCGCCCAAGGGGACGGAATCACCATAAGGAGGAGTTAATTTTCAAAATCCTCCCAAAAAATGATGCATATCTTGTGTTGGAAACTAAAGCGTCTAGGAACCCCATAAAATCCCTATCAGTTAAGCAAGATGGTGAAACACAAGCTGTGATGGATTCTTCTACTTCAGGAAACCAAGCTCGAGGAAGCAGAAGCTACCAATGCAGCTAAATCCTACTAGAGGGATAGCGCTGGAATTGCGCAAGGCTCCAAGGGAGCCTTAGGCGGATTAGGTACGTTTTGGTCAGAACTCTATTTTAATCTATTAGATTGTATAAAATATCAATTTTGTGTAGTTGTGCTTTTGGAAAGAAAGGATACCTGAGAGCAGATCCTTGTTATCAATGTATATGCACCTGGAAAGAAAGGATACCTGTGAGCAGATCCTTGTATATGCACCTGTGCTATATGGAGAAAAGCCAGAATTTTGGGACTCATTAAGCTCTCTTAAAGAGAGGTTATGGCACAACAACTGCATAATAGGGGGGGAGAGGGGGATGTCCAGTTTGTGATCCATTCAGAGAGGGAATAGAAGATTTGATATCTGAGTGTGATCTCGTGAACATTCTCCCAAAACAGGTAAATACAAACGGACAAATAGAATGAAGGGGGATAACCACATAGTAGCCCCATTGGATCAGTTTTTAATACATAGTAGTTGGCCCCTTAAGGGGATGGACTGTATTTATGCAATCACAACGCAAGGGTGAGTCCGATCATCGACCACTCTCTTTGTTGATGGACCATATGGAAGATCAAGGCCCAACCCCGTTCAGATTTAATCCTGCATGGTTATTGGAAGGAGTTGTGGAGTTAATCAGGCAAACATGGAGGCTTCCAGTCATTGGATGACCTACCTATGTGTGGGAATCAAAATTGAAATCCGTGAAACAAGTACTAAGGAAATGGGTCAAGGAAAATTATCAGGTCGCTAGTCACAAACGGGTTGAGCTAGTTAAGCAATTAGAAATTCATCAAAGTCTGATTGAAACAAATCAGGTGGAGCCTAGCATCTTGAAAAAGAAAAGGAGCTAACAAGGAAAATCTTTGCAGTAAGCAGACAGGAAGAAGAGCTTTGGAGGTTCAAATCTCGAAGCCTGTGGCTCTAAGTTGCACGATACAGGGAAACGGGTACGGGTACGGGTACGAAACGTGATCCCCACAAATTTTGGAAACAGGGATTTTAATATTGTTCTCAGGTCCTCGGAGGAGAGAGGAGGATGTCTAGTTTGTGATCCATTCAGAGAGGGAATAGAAGATTTGATATCTGAGTGGGATCTCGTGGACATTCTCTGCAAAACAGGTAAATACAATAGACAAATAGAATGAAGGGGGATAACCCCATAGTAGCCCCATTGGATCAGTTTTTAATACATAGTAGTTGGCCCCTTAAGGGGATGGACTGTATTTCTGCAATCACAACACAAGGTGACTCTGAACATCGACCAATCTCTTTGTTGATGGACCATATGGAAGATCAAGGCCCAAATAGGAAGGAGTTGTGGAGTTAATCAGGGAAACATGGAGGCTTCCAGTCACTGGATCAGCTACCTATGTGCAGGAATCAAAATTAAAATCAGTGAAACAAGTACTAAGGAAATGGGTCAAGGGAAATTATCAGGTCGCTAGTCACAAGATGGGTTGAGCTAGTTAAGCAATTAGAAATTCATCAAAGTCTGATCAAAATAAGTCAGGTGGAGCCTCACATCTAGAAAAAGAAAAGGAGCTAACAAGGAAAATCTTTGCAGTAAGTAGGCAGGAAGAAGAGCTTTGGAGGTTAAAATCTCGAAGCCTATGGCTCTAAGTTGCACAATATGGGGAAACGGGTACGAGTTTCCGAAACAGGTACGGGTATGAAACGTGACCCCCACAAATTTTGGAAACGGGGAAACGCAATATATATATATATTAGGACATTTAAGAAATATGTGCAATCATAAAGCACAGACAAAACATTATAATTTATTACATTATGATTAAATTGTCCAATGTCAATGCATAAACTACTATGTTACACGGGAACCGTTCCCAAGAGTTGGGAAACCCGTTCCAATGGTTCCCACGCTCTTGGGAACTTTGGAACTATATGGGAACGTTCCCTTTTCAGCAGGAGCTGCAATGGGAGCTTGGGAAAGTTCCGGGAGCTTTGAAGACTATTTTTTTGGAGTTCCGGTGTTCCCTGGGGTTGGGGAATACAAAGTCTTTAGAGAAATATGCTGAACTACCCACAAAACATGAACCTAAGTTGAAACCTTCACAGGAAGAAAGGCCAAAGACATCCTTAACACCGATATCTTTAATTGAGAAACTGGAGCAATCTCTTGATGGGTTAAGGAAGTGTGTGGCACCTCGATGTAAGGGCGATATCTGGGATGTCATGTTGATGAGTATTTCTTTTGTTGTTTATGTATATATATCGCAGAAGATTGTGTGTGCATATTGTATGTGGCAGTCAATGCTTAAACATTAGAGTTGCTTTACTTTTTCTCTTAAGAATAACTAGAGAAACAGAGGTAAAATTGTCCCTTTGTATTTTTAAGACAAATTGTTTCAAAGACTCGTCATGTGTCATAATGAACTTGACATTTTAATATTTTATATATATAAAAGGGAGAGACTCACAGAGAGAAACACCCACAGAATATACTTATATATAAGAGAGATTATATATTTATTATTTATATATTTAAATTGATTTTAATATTTGAATATTTTGATTCAATATTAATTTTGATTACTATATAAATTACATAAATAAACAAAAAAATATATATACATATATATATATTATATTTTTTTATTATATAATATTAACGCTCCAGATTAGCCGTTTCCTGTAAATTTTGGGGAAACCTCTAGCCGTTCCCGACACCCATACCCAAGTTCCCAACGTTCCCACGTTCTAGAAACTCATGCAACATAGATAAACTATAAGTCTCTAAATTTACTTCACATTTACCCATGAATGATCACATAATGAAAATAACAATATCCAAAATCAGCCACGAGAAATTTCTAATTTCTTGTCTCGTGCGTGATTGGGAGTTTCCTCCTGCATAGTCGAACAGCCTTAGTGCCCTTGATTAAATACAAGTCCCATATGCTAGTACCCTAGGTGCTCTTGATTATTGGGAGTCCCCCCTACATAGAGGGCTTGGTTCTCTTGATTGCATACAAGTTCCATACCTTAGTACATGACAAAATCCAATGGAAACATTGCAATCCCCCCAATATTGAAATCCTGAAAAAAAATGACAAGTCTGCTGGATTTTGGGTAAGATCTAAAATTCCATTGCAATCCCCCCAGTATTAAAACCCTGAAAAGATTATAACTCTGTTGGGTTTTGAGTGACATCTAAAATTTTACTTTCTCCATATGAAATCTAATGAGGGTGAATCCACTCTCAAACAACCTGAGTCATTTCATGGTAATGTTAAAAATTTAAGTAAAACGATGAAAATGAAAGATAAAGGAGAATGTCTCTTTTACAATTTAACATTACCATAAACTGCATATCAACACTAGGGCCATGGATTTGACCATTAGGTTGCCTCACTCAAAAAAAATTGTTTCCAATATTCAATAGCTCCCTCTATTACTCTTGAATTGGCAAAGAGAGAAAATATACAAAACAAAAAAAAAATTTAATTAAATTAAATAAAAAAGTCACTTTATCGCTGAAAAGTGGTTGTACGACCTGGAAATGCGTTTCAGGTTGTACTGGGCCACCTTTCCCTCAGGTGAAACATGGCAGTACGGACTGAAACGCGTTTCCAGGTCGTACCAAACGCATTTCTACATTTCTATATCGTTTTTGCCTAGAAATGGGCTCAGGCCCAACGTTTCCTACAACATAGTTGTGGCTCCAAGCAAGAGATTAAAATACTTCATACTTTCATAAGCAAGCACAGGCTTGCGAACTTCGAAATAGAGTTAAGGAAATAGCCCCTACAAAAACGCTGAGGTTGACTTCATTTGAGGATATCAAGAAGGAAGCATATCTTCACTTTCAAGCTCTCTATAAAGAAGACAAAGTAGTAGACATGAATCAACCTTAGGAATTCCTTCAATTTATTCCTTCTGTCGTCTCGAAATCTGACAATCAGCTCCTAGTTAAAGAAGTCGAGAGAGCAGAAGTAATGGAAGCAATATGGGATTTGGACCCAGATAAAGCCCCTAGTCCAGATGGCTTCACCATAAGCTTTTGCAGAGCTTTTTGGCCCATGATTAAAAAAGAATATGGCCAGAGCAGGGATCCAAAACATGGAAATTATGCAAAGCGGTGGCCCATATAATCCTCGACCACTTGGGGTGGCATGTTGGAAATGGCGTGCACATCAATGTGGAAAGATCATTTTCCATTAGCATAGGTCGCGTCTATTCATCCTCAATGTTGCATATAGATAGAAGGTGACTTAGCCTCATTTGGATACACTCATCTTCACACTTCTCTCTCTCTCTCCTCATTGATTTGGTATGGATTTCTGGGCCTCTCTCTCTCCACAAGTCTGAAATTTCAGAAGGTCGAAATTTCAAGAGAGCGAAATTTCAGGAGACCGAATTTTTGGACAGTTTGACCACCGTTGACTGCAGCTAGGGCTGATCGCAAGTGGGTTGTTTGACCAGACTTTGACTGGGCTTAATTTCACAGTTTTGAAGGTTGTTTTATCTTGTTGTTTGGAGGCTGAAATTGACTAAAGTTGACCAATTAGCTGAGTATCAAATCTACCCTGTTGACCAGCGTTGACTTTTCTGGTTAGGGCTCTTTTGTTGTTGTTATAAATTATCAAATTTGTAAATTGTACTATCTCTCTGCTGAACTATTGAAGACTAAAAGAAGATTTGATCAAGGGCTTCCCCACATTGGGTTTGTCCCCG
The DNA here is from genome assembly GCA_031772625.1 of Pinus tabuliformis. Lineage (NCBI taxonomy): Eukaryota > Viridiplantae > Streptophyta > Pinopsida > Pinales > Pinaceae > Pinus > Pinus tabuliformis. The sequence goes on from CM062805.1 coordinate 507,558,685, forward strand.
CTGGTGCCACATCTTGTGTCCTCTTGTCTTCTACTGTTTATGTTTATGTTCTATCTGCATTTTACTATCATGTTGATGTGCTTGCTAATCGGAATATTGATACTGGGCTAATAAAGAAATTGAAGTAAAATTACTCTAAAGCATAGAACATACCATTGTTGCCTAAAATTAACAAAACTTAACTTTTATTTCAATATTCAGTGTTCATTGTTGGAACTTCAATATGGTTTAAAACTTTAAACATTTATTTTCATTGTACATTGTTAGTAGTTACATTGTACAGTTACATACTTACATGTATGATGTATGACTATATGATATCAAGTTTTTCGTTTTAAATTTGTTTCAGTTATATGATTCATCGATTTATCCTTCATGATGTGAGTGTTATATATTATATAATGATAAAGACAGTTACATTATAAAATTTCAATCATATATCATATATTTATATTTACAAGTTTTTAGTATTTTTAGTATGTCGGGATCCCTTGTGTTAAAGACCCTAACATCCCCCCGCGTTTTCTAAAAATTGGTGGGGAGATACTGCATAGGCCACTCCTGTGTATCCACAATCCCTCGTCCCCACATCCCGAAAACTTGGTGGAACATTGTTTATTTCTAGTTTATTGGAATAATCATCAAGATGGCATGCATAGAGTTGAAGCTTCAGTTAAGTGGAAGTCTTCATCAATTTGACTATAGAACGAGATGGCCGTTACAAGTTCAGTTAGAGCGAGTTAGTCTTTAGTCTTGATTGAAAGAAGAACGAATCGAGTTAGTCTTCAGTCTTGATTGAAAGAAGAATGAGTTAAGAGTGTTGATTGAAGAGAGAAAGAGTATCACTCTCAGTTAACTCGTCAATCAAAACTCGAGTTTTAAAATTGAATTGAGCCTTCCTTGCATGATTGAATTGGGTCTATGAAGAGGAGGACAAAGGCACAGGAAAGAACAAGTTTTGTTCACAAGGTTTGTGAGACAAGACAGTTCACAAGTTTTGTGAGATTATCCTTGATTGTGGAGAGCGCAGAGAGCTTGTGTCCTAAGGAATAGGAGATCACAAGTGCACAAGTATTTAGGAGATTGTGTGCAGAGCTTATGTCCTAAGGATTAGGAAGTCACAAGTGCGCAAGAGAATAGGACGAATTGTGCTAGGAAATACGGACCTAATGCGCAAGGATTTAGGAGGCTTCTAGTGCGCAAAGATCAAGAAGAAGAGAGCAGGGTTTACAGAGCAAGTCAAGGAGGCAGCAGAGGAACAGTTGTGTGCTAGAGGGTCGAGATCAAATAGTGATCAAGGCAAGCCAAGATCAATTGTATCAGTTGAGCTTTGTGAGAAGAAGTAGAATGCTCTCTCAAAGACAAATTGCTTTGTAATTGATCCAATTGCTCAAGAACAATCAATAAAATACCATAACCAAAAAAGCAAGTTTTCCCTATTGGATTTCCTGAGTAAACAAGTGTGTCAATTTGTGTATTGTGTTTTTACCTTTGGTGTTTATTTCGTTGCTTATGAATTGTTAAGAAACTCTTTATCTTGGTGAAAGTAAACTATGTTTCAGTTTTTTGTTATTCATCTAAGTAGTTGCAGAGTTTCATAGAAATTTAACATGGTATCAAAGCAGAGATCAATGTCATTGACCAGTTAGCAGAGAGAGTAGATCAAGTAGAAGGCTTGCGCTAGAGTTTGAAGAGCAAAGCAGTTCTTTGGATGGCAATATGGTGTTCCAAGGACCAAGGTCAGATCACAGTTTAGAGGGAGCCTTGAACTTCTGCTCACGGAAGGAGCAGATATCAGTGGTATTGGAAGATAATGGGGTGCTCGAGTTTGTGAAGTAGCAAACAATGGCACCTCAAGATGCGCAACAGTTGATCCAACATAACAAGAATGACACCAAGGCAAGGAGGATCATTCTTTAAGGAATCAGAGACCATATTATCCCTCATCTCCATGAGAATAAGACAACTTATGAGATGTTTAAAGCCATCTTAGATCCGTCTCAAGGTTCTAGTGATGCCAGGAAGCTTGCTCTCAAGGAGAAGCTAAGAAGTATCTGGATGAGCAAAGCAAAGCCCATCATTACGTATTTATCAAAGTCACTAAGGTTCTCGATGAGCTAGGTGGAGTGGGTATGATTGTAGCAGATAGTGACCTTGTGAGTCTTGTGGTTATGGGACTTCATAGGTCTTGGGAGAACTTTCATGATGCAGTAAGTGGCAAAGAGAATATTCCCAATTGGGAAAGGCTATAGAGAGACTACATTCAAGAGGAAATTTGGAGAGGAACCAGAGCTGGGAGATGAACTCCGACAAAGGACGAAAAGAACTTTGCCCTGGTAGGCAAAGGTAGCAAAGCCAAGGGCAAGAAGGGCCAAGGAGACGTAGAGTCTAATCAAAAGGGCAAGAAGAAAAAGGAAAAATCTGAGCAAGATCCAGTGCTTCCATTGCCATGAGTTCGAACACTATGTCACTAAGTGTCCTAATCGAAAGGATTCTTGTAAGGATCATGTGGCTAAATCAATAGAGGTAGATGCGTTTTCTTCTCAGTTTGAGAAATATTTCTCAATGACAGCTTGCATGACAAGCTCAACAAACAACAACGTATGGTATATTGATTCAGGAGCATCCTTCCACATGACTGGGAACAAGGAGTATTTCAGCCACCTAAAGGAGAAGGACATGCAGTTTTAGATTGAGCTAGGAGATGATGGCAAGTACGCAACTAGGGGAGTTGGTATTGTCAGTTTTGAGAGGGAGTCAGGTAGCTCTCTCCATCTCAGAGATGTCCTCTATGTTCCAGGCCTGAAGCAAAACCTTGTTTCAGTAGCTAACCTTGAGGACAAGGGTTATGATGTTACCTTCAGCAGAGGTAAGGCTTACCTCAAGCACTTGGCTTCTGGATGTAAAAAGCATATAGGTGTGAGGATGAAGAATATGTACATGCAACAGGTTGAGACAGGCACAGCTTTGAGCAGCAAAGCGGGATGTGCGCAGAGTAGAGACATGAGGGTTGACGAGAGCAGAGCTCTGAGGGAGTCCTTAGAGCGAGAGCAGGTTAGAGCTCCCAAGAAGGAGCCTCAACTAGTATCACAATTTAAGTCTCGGCTAGTTGGCAAGTGGGTTGACCAGCAAGATGAGGAGGAGAAGAGACCAAGGAGAGTGGAGGCAAAAACTCAGTCTGTGACTCCCAGTATAGGGAGAGTTCGAGCCAAGAGGGCAGAGGAGTTGTTTAAGGGGGGTCCAAAGAGAGTTAGACCTCCTAGTACCACATTGAGGCAGAGTAATCAACCACAGAGGTACATCGGGTATATGGCAATGATGAGTGAGTTGATAGACTCAGAGCCAAAGGGAAAATCAGTAGTAGGCTCAAATGGGATGTACAAGGTGGATCATAGGAGCATGGTTGGAAGAAACAGGTCTTCAGACCAAATTCTACAGCAGGAAGAAAGGAATTCTTCTAGTTCAGAGGGAGAAGCTACAGCAGCAGATAACATGGTAGTGTTGGAGACCGATCCAGGAGAACGATGTTCTTCCAGTGTTGATTTTTTAGTAGCTTGGGAGGCACTCCAAGCCCTAGGGTTCAGGGTTTGGAGGGTGGAGCACCACAAGAGTCACTTGTGGGCTTGGAACCCAAGGTTTGGGTTTTGTACCCATCGTGATTTGGGCCAAACACCATGGAGCATTTTGGACATGTGATGGGATGAGATGATAGAGGGCAAAAAGGAGAATCCAACGCTTCGAGAATTGTCAAATTCCGAATGTCCTTGATGAGATACGAATTTTTGAAGGATATGGTTAGGGTTTGCACATGTATGGTCAAGTCAGCCTAATGATTATAAGGCTAATGACAGTTGTACAAGCCCATGTGAACGTCCAAATGAAGCCCTCATTAAATGGTATATATGAGGTGTGTGTCAAATCATTTCTCACATCCAAGAGCATTCAATCCAAAGAAAATTCTATGAAATTGGGCCGCAATCAAGTACCAAAATAGGAAGGAGAATAGGAATCGTTTTGGGTGAATTTAGGGTTATTTTGCCACTACAATGGACGTTGAGTTCTGTTGAAAGAAGGCCGAGTAAATTGGAGAAGGTTTGGGGTTGTGTGAGTGTGTTTTAGGGCTGTGTATAGCTACAAGACTGGGTCGCAGGTTTCTCTGAAGGAACAGCAGGTAAACAGCCTTGTTTGTGGAGGCCGAGGGGAGGAGCAACCTCATTTGGCTAGGTCGCAGTCAAAGGGAGAAACAACAAAGGTTTAGGAGCAAATCTGGAGCCATACACAGGAGACTTGCAGCAATGTTTGGGACAGTACTAGATTGTCATCTCAAGATAAAATACACAAAACCAGTGGTCAAGAGAGGGTATGTTTGGTCACTTTCTTGTTGGCAGTGTTTACTAAGTGGATGAAGTTTTGATGCAGCAAGTGGGAGCCATGTGTTGAGGTTGACTTGGGCAGTTAGAGACCTCAACTAGGAGCAGATCTTGCAGTGATTGGATTGGGTGCCATCGGACCAGTGGAGGGCAGTGTGTTGGCAAGCCAAAGTATCCCTTGACAAGTTGTCCTGAAGGAAGTGTGATAGTTGAAAGTTGGGTGAAGTGGATAAGCCTAATGTGCAGTCCATTGATGGACTAGTGGACTGCTAGATTGGCAGATTGGAGCTCAGGTATTGGCCAGCCTAGAGAGCAGATTGGATCAGCCCGTGTTCATTGTAGCAGAAGCGACTTGCAACAGTGATAGGAGGCATCCCTCCTAGAGACTCTATGTGTTGTCCTTTGATAAACTAAGGGGCAGCTAGAGCGCAGATTGGAAGCGAAGACCCAACAGGACAAGATACGACATAGAGGCTACAGTGAGATTGTCGATCTTGTATTCCATAGGCTATTGATTATTCAGATTGGTTTAATATAACGAAGATCAGGTTTTACATATTTGTACAATATTTTGTAAAAAGTTGTAGCAGAGCAGGAAGTGCGCAGAGTAGAGAGGTGAGGGTTGACTAGAGCGGAGCTCTGAGGGAGTCCTTAGAGCAAGAGCATGTTAGAGCTCCCAAGAAGGAGCCTGAGCTAGTATCACAGTTTGAGTCTCGACTAGTTGGCAAGTGGGCTGTGACCAGCAAGATGATGAGGAGAAGAGACCAGGGCGAGTGGAGGCAGCCACTCAATCTGTGACTCCCAGTACAAGGAGAGTTCGAGCCAAGTGGGCAGAGGAGTTGTTTAAGAGGGATCAAAAGAGAGTTAGACCTCCTAGTACCACATTCATGCAAAGTAATCAACCACAAAGGTACCTCGAGCATATGGCACTGATGACTGAGTTGATAGACTCGGAGCCAAAGGGAAAATCAATAGTAGGCTCAAATGGGATGTACAAGGTGGATCATATGAGCATGGTTGGAAGAAACAAGTCTTCAGACCAAATTTTGCAGCGAGAAGAAAGGAAGTCTTCTAGTTCAGAGGGAGCAGCTACAGCAGTGGATAACATGGTGGTGTTGGAGACAAATCCAGGAGGACGATGTTCTTCCAGTGTTGATTTTTTATTAGCTTGGGGGGCACTCCAAGCCCTAGGGTTCAGGGTTTGGAGGGTGGAGCACCACAAGAGTCACTTGTGGACTTGGAACCCAAGGTTGGGGTTTTGCACCCATCATGATTTGGGCCAAAACCATGGAGCATTTTGGACATGTGATGGGATGAGATGATAGAGGGCGAAAAGGAGAATCCAACGCTTCGAGAATTGTCCAATTCCGAAATGTCCTTTATGAGATATGAATTTTTGAAGTATATGGTTGGCTTTTGCACATGTATGGTCAAGTCAGCCTAATGATTAGAAGGCTAACGACAGTTGTACAAGCCCATGTGAACGTCCAAATGAAGCCCTCATTAAATGGTATATATAAGAGGTGTGTGCCAGATCATTTCTCACATCCAAGAGCATTCAAACCAAAGAAAATTCTCTGAAATTGGGTCGCAATCAAGGAGCAGAATAGGAGCCGTTTTGGGTGAATTTAGGGTTGTTTTTGGGTGAATTTTGAGTTATGTTGAAAGAAGGCCGAGTAAAATGGAGAAGGTTTGGGGCTATGTGAGTGTGCTTTAGGGTTGTGTATAGCTACAAGACTGGGTCGCGGGTTTCTTTGAAGGAACAGCAGGTAAACAACCTTGTTTGTGGAGGCCGAGGGGAGGAGCAACCTCATTTGGCTAGGCCGCAGTCAAAGGGAGAAACAACGAAGGTTTAGGGCCAAATTTGGAGCCATACGCAGGAGACTTGCAAGACTACCATCTCAAGATAAAATACACAGAACCAGTGGTCAAGAAAGGGCATGTTTGGTCACTTTCTTGTTGGCAGTGTTTACTAAGTGTATGAAGTTTTGTTGCATCCTATGGGAGCCATGTGTTGAGGTTGACTTGGGCAGTTAGAGACCTCAGCTAGGAGCAGATCTTCCAGTGATTGGATTGGGTGCCATTGGACTAGTGGAGGGCAGCATGTTGGCAGGCCAAAGTATCCCTTAACAAGTTGTCCTAAAGGAAGTGTGATAGTTGAAGGTTGGGTGAAGTGGATGAGCCTAATGTGTAGTACATTGATGGACTAGTGGATTGCTAGATTGGCAGATTGGAGCTCAGGTATTGGCTAGCCTAGAGAGCATATTAGGTCAACCCGTGTTCATTGTAGCAGAAGCGACTTGCAGTAGTGATAGGAGGCAACCCTCCTAGAGACTCTATGTGTTGTCCTTTGATGGACAAAGGGGCAGCTAGAGAGCAAAGAGGGAGCGAAGGACCAACAGGACAAGATACGACATAAAGGTTGCAGTGAGATTGTCATTGTATCTTGTATTCCATAGACTATTGTATGATTCAAATTGGTTTAATACAGTGTTATTTGGGAGCGAGAGCAAAAGCGGGGAGCAAGAGCGAAAACGTGTGCGGGAGCGACATTTTCAAAAGCTTCCGGTTTGGGACCGAATCCTAGAGCAATTTTTATATAATATATATATTTTTATATTTTTTATATTTTGATACATATATGTCAACAAAAACATGTAGAATGATGAATTAGATATAAAAAAAACATAGATTGATCATTGAATCATATAACATCAATCATCTAGAATTTATAATCTTCATCAACCACGTCCACAAGTTAGTAACATACAACATATTGAGTCTCGTGAATCATGATTCATCAATCTTAAAGTTTCAACTTCAAGCTTTCAAAATTGAAAATTCAATATATAACATTTATCATCATTGATCACCAAAGTTGTACTTGTAAGCTACGTTTAAACTTTAACCACTACAAGAAATAATATCTAACATGAAATGAAATGTTATAAAATGAATTATGAAATGAAATGAAACAACTTTCACGAAGCATCATATTCATAATTCAAAATCATTACCAATGAGTTATAATTGCCAACTTCAAACTTCAAACTTAAATTGTCACAGTGATATATTGTTTACAAAAAATAACATTATGATATGAAAGAGTCAAGACTCAACAGTTATGAAAACTAATAGAAACTAGAAAAAACAAGTAAACTGTAAATCTATTATCTACTACTTCATGTGGCCCTTGCCACGAGAAGTGTCTGATGTATGAGCAAGTCGTGGTGGTCTTCTAGGAGTCTCCTCCCGCACAAACCGACGACCAGAACCAGAAGGCACATGCCCTCCACGTGAGGGTGTAGATGGAGGCGGCGATAGCAAAGGAACAAGACTCGGAACTTGAGCACTGCTACTGGATGGTGGAGGTGGCATGGTTGTTGCTTCATCTTCCTCTCTCATAAGTTTCGCTTCTAGTTCTTCAAGATGTATAATGCCATCCTCCAAATTATCATCCTCTGGGTGGTTGTCCCAAATTTTATATGTTGGATCTTCATAAACTCGATCACAGTAATGACTCAACAACCTCAAGTTGTAGTGCACATAAACCAAGCTTTCTGCCCTGTTTTCATTGAGTCTGTTTCTTTTCACATTATGTATGAAGTTGTAGGTGCTCCAACACCTCTTTGCAGAAGAAGTATTTACAACCTGTGAGAGAACCTTTTTTTGCCAATTTTGGCAAAAGTCCATGGCCGCCATATGATTCCCACCATGTGAGAGCATCAAATCTGTCTCTATTTTCCATTGCATGAAAGGTACCAAACAAACCAGTGCCACTGAAGTATCTGCCTAATTCAAGACGCACACTAGTACATTCCTCCCTGTCAGGTATCAACTTTTCTAATGCTTGCAAATATCCTGTAGATACCTCTTCATCTATATGGGGTTCGACCCTAACCCCACCCCCTGGTGCAGGTTGGCCCAAGCAAGATGTAGAGTAGTATTTTGGTGTAAGGATATACGCCAAGCAATGTAGTGGAACATTAAGTTTATCCCACCGTATACACACACAATCATGAATCAGTTTATACAAGTTGGGATCATTGTTATGAACAATATCTTTTATTTGCCCCAACATGGTATCCATCTGCACATACACCTCGCCAATCACTGATTTATCTGTATCTGCAAACCGAATCATGTGATAAATGGGCTTGGTGAAATCCAATAATTGCCTCACACGTGCCCAAAACATACCATCAAGAGCGGCCTCCACCTATTCAAAACCTTCCCTATCCGCTGCATTTGTAGCCCTTTCCTTTAATACCTGCCAGTGTGGACTTGATACCATGCTAGCCAATCACTCTCTTACCTTCAAAAGGCGCCTGAAGGTGAGGTAATAGCTAGCAAATCTAGTCCTCGCAATCTTCAACAACTCCAATCTTGAGTGACTGCGGAAAAAGCCATGGGTATTGCTATGATTTGTAATAAATTTTATCATTTGTTTGCCTCTCTTCTACAAATCACCAATCCATTTGTATTGTTCGTTTTTGTTCTTAACAATATCATGCATCAAAAGGTTCATTGTGTGAACTAAACACCCAGACCAAAATATGTTGGGGTATTATCCTCAATAATTTATCTCGCTGCCTTACAATTAGGAGCATTATCAGTGATGACTTGGATGACACTGTATGGCCCAATACGCTCAATTGTTTCAAGTAATGGTTCTGCAATGTTGATGCCAGCCTTGAACTTGTCTGAGTAATCATATGCTGAAAGAAAGTTGGCACCACTAACAAACACAACAAGAACATTTATCAATGGCTTGCCTTTTACATTTGTCCATCCATCAGATACAATGGACACCCCATGGCCAGTCCAAGAACTTGTCATTCTATTCAAAGAATGTGATATTTTTGCTTTTTCATGATCAAGTCCAATGGTTCTTGCCTTCTCATACCCAGGGCTCTTGTATCCTTTAGGGGCATCATTTATGGCAGAAACCACTTCGTGCCAATAAGTTGAGCGAAGAACATTGAATGGTATCCTACATGCATAGAGAAACCTGTAAACTTTTGAACCCACATCATTCCTACACCCTTCATCAAGGAAATCTGATATACTTCTACGCCTTAAATCTGGTGACCCTATGCCTCCATATCCACTGCCTCGGGAGGATGCTGAAGGAGTTCTTTGTGCATGTGATTGTGAGCTTGGTTCAAAGAAACCCTTTGATTTTTTAGATTTATATTGGGCTTCCTCCTTTCCCTTATGTATTTTGCTCTATCTGTTGCTAACACACCTGAACAAGTTTTGATTCCTATTTGTTAATCTCCATCCCATGGCCTTTTCCCACAGAGGTGCTTTCTGGCACGGATGTATAAACCTGTGTAATTATTGTTGCAATGGGGGCAATGAAATTTAGTGGTTCCACCCCCTTTCCCTGCTTCAAGCCTATAACATATTTCTGCAATGGAGTTTGGTCTTGTTTAGTTTTTTGAGCTGACTCATGTTCACTCTCCTCCAGCGCCTCACCGGGGTTTTCATCAAATGCACTATGACCCCCTTCTTCATCCCCTTCTTCATTTTCAACCCTCATTTTTCTACTCTCCAACACCATAATAACCAAAAAATGAACCAAGAAGAAGAAAATGCCAAGAAATATGACCATGATGTTTGAAATTTGAAGTTTTGAATTTGCAAAATTTTTAAAAATGGAATGGGAATGGGAAATAGAGAAAAAAATATTATTTATTTATTTAGGAATGAACATTAAAAAAAAAATTGCTAGACACTCTATTCAATATTGTAGAGCCTACCTCTTTGGCATCCAATCTCCCCTTGCTCCTTGCTTTCTCTTGCTCTCTCACTCTCTTGCTCCTTGCTCCTTGCTCTTTCTTGCTCTCTCCTTGCTCCTCACTCTCTTGCTCTCACTCTCACTCTCACCCTCTCTCTCACTCTCACTCTCATTACAATGATGAAATGAATGAGAGAGGGTTTATTTAACCCTCCCTCCCTCCCTCCCTCCCTCCCTCACTTTATTTCCACAAAAATTGTTTTTTGTTTCCGCCAAAAACCTTTTTTTCCCGCGCGTTTCTCCGGGCGTCGCTCCGGGAGCAATTTTTATAACCCAAGAACGGTCGGGAGCGATTGCTCCCCGACCGCTCCTGGGTTATAAAAATCGCTCCCAGAGCGCCAAGAGAGACGCTCCCTATATCGAATTGAAAAAAAAAACCAAGGAGCGTAGATTTTTTTAAGGGAGCGCACTCCCGAAATCGCTCCCTTTTCGAAACCGATTTCAAGAGCGCGCTCCCAAGTCACTCCCCCCCGTATCGCGGATTGGGAGCGGGTTCGATGGGGGGGGGGCTCCCCCGCAACACTGGTTTAATATAACGAATATTGGGTTTTACATATTTGTACAATATTTTGTAAAAAGTTGTCCATACTTGTGAAACTGTGAGTTACCACTTTATATTGTTATGTTGTACAAAGTAGTTTTGTTGAGATTCTTGGTTTGGTAGCGTAAGAGATTCTAAGATTCTATCCTAGACCCAAGATCGTGGAAATTCAACATCCAGAAGTACCTTCTTCGATAAGAAGGGAGTGTTGAAAATGTAGCGAGTAAAGGTCTTTTGGCTTGTGCCTTAGCCAATGAAGACCTTGATTTGTCTTTCTCTCAATATGAGTGTGAGATCATGAGTTAGACTTCAGTTAGGATGAGTTTATTTCCAGTGTACTGGAATAATCATCAAGATGGCATGCATAGAGTTGGAGCTTCAATTAAGTGGAAGTCTTCATCAGTTTGACTACAAAACGGGGTGGCAGTTAAATGTCCAATTAAAGTGAGTTAGTCTTCATTCTTGTTTGAAAGAAGAACGAGTTAAGACTATGAGTGTTGATTGGAGAGAGAGAAAGTGTATCACTCTCAGTTAACTCGTCAATAAGAGCTCAAGTTCTAAAATTGAACTGAGTCTTCTGTTAAATTTACGTATGTTATATGCTTAGAGCAATTTACTTCAATTTTTCATATTAGTCCAACGACAATATTCAAATTAGCAATCACATCAGCATGATTGTAAAGTGCAAATACAAGCCAAGACAAGACGACACAAGATGTGGCACCAGCCAAGGACAAACCCCAATGTGGGGAAACCCTTGAACAATTCTTCTTATATTCTTCAATAGTTCAGCAGAGAGAGAGAGATAGTACAAATACATAAATCTGAAATTTTATGACAGCAGTAGAAGGTACATCATTATGACAGTCTTCAATCATCAAGAGGGTTGAAGCAGATCATGATGCAACATTCCTCAAATTGCTAGCTGCTCCAGCGATTCTGGTTGCAACCCCAAACTCGACTGTGATGAATCGCTGATCTGAACAATCTCCACAGTCCTAGGACAGCAACCCCAAGGTAACCCCTGCTATGGTGCTATGGCCTGTGGCCTAGCACATAGCAACACTGAAGAAAATGCCTTCAAAACATCATCAATGCAGCAACACTTGCAATCATCTTAACTGTGAATGAATGTTGATCTATGGAGCAGACTTCAACACATTCCTTCAATGTATTCACCTTAGCAAACAATTCTTATGGCATGCCCATACCAACTTCCTTATCACACAGTCACCTACAGCAAACATGTAATGCTGTGATAAGACATCTCCTTGCTGCGTTATAGGGCTACCTTTGCTGTGAATGAGAGTCTTTACGTAGCTGTGAATAAGGACTTCATTAACAGTGGATGAGTGCTCCTTTAGGACTGTGGTTAAGGGCTACTTCAGGCAGCGTATAAGGGCCTTCATTTACAGCATATAAAGGCTTCTTCTGGACTGCGTATAAGTGCCTTTAGGACAGCAGATTAGGACCTTTCCTAACTGCGGATTAGGGCCTTCATTTAGATCTCGGTTGGGCCTCCTTCATACAGCGAAGTAGCCTCCCCTTGACTGCGGCTTACTGTGTATAGAAACCTTCCTCTTGTCTACGGCTAGGGCTCTTTTAGGGCTTCCTCTAACAGCAGATTAAGGTCTCTTCTAGACCTACGGCTAGGGCTCTTTTAGGGCTTCCTTTGACAGCGTTGAAGCTCCCTTAGACAGCGTATAGAAAGCCTCTCCTTGCTGCGTAGAAGAGCCTCCTCTTGACTGCATATAAAAGCCTCCTTAACTGCGGCTATATGTCTCCTCTAGGACAGCGTATAGGGTTTCTCCACTAGACTTCTCATTCCACCAAAACCCAAATGAGTGGAGAGAGAGATCAAAAGAGATGAGTGTGTCAAAATGACTTGAAGACCTCTTCTATTTATAATACAACGTTGAGGATAAGTTGGGGTAATTCAGTTGCTGGCTGACCTTGATTGATTGTCAAGTAACACAAATAAATTCATATCTTCATGAATAAATGTTGGAATCGGATGATCTTTAGATCAATCCTACACCTCTCGAAGAGAGGAATCCAAGAAAAATATCAGCTGCCATAAATAAGAAGACCCGCATGGAGTTTGGCCCTAGTTGCCAATTTTAACATCTTCCTTGCATGATTGAATTGGGTCTATAAAGAGGAGTACAAAGCCACAGGAAAGAACAAGTTTTGTTCACAAGGTCTGTGAGACAACAATTCACAAGGTTTGCGTGATTATCCTTCATTGTGGAGAGCGCAGAGAGCTTGTGTCCTAAAAAATAGGAGATCACAAGTGCACAAGTATTTAGGGGATTGTGTGCAAAGCTTGTATCCTAAGGATTAGGAAGTCACAAGTGCGCAAGAAAATAGGACAAATTGCGCTACAAGATTGGAGCCAAACCTGCGCAAGGAAATAGGGGCTGATTTGCCCTAGGATTTAGGGACCTAGTACACAAGGATTTAGGAGGCTTCTAGTGCGCTAAAGATCAAGGAGAAGAGAACAGGGTTTGCCGAGCAAGTCAAGGAGGCAGCAGAAGAAGAGTTGCGTGCTAGAGGGCTGAGATCAATTATATCAGCTTTGGTTTGTGAGCAGAAGCAGAACGCTCTCTCAAAGACAGATTGCTTTGTAACAGATCCAATTGCTCAAGAACAATCAATAAAATACCACAACCAAGGAAGCAGATTTTCCCTGTCGGGTTTCCTAAATAGACAAGCGTGTCAATTTGTGTGTTGTGTTTTTTATCTCTGGTGTTTATTCCGCTGCTTGTGAATTGTTAAGAAATGATGGATCTTGGTGAAAGTAAACTAGGTTTCAGTTTTCAGTTATTCATCTAAATAGTTGCAAAGTGTCCTGGAGATTTAACATGTTTTATATTCTAGTAAAATGTAACGATGAGAATCAACATACCTAGCTTCTCAAACAGTGTCGAAATCACTTTCAAAGCAATATCCCAAGCTGTGTTATACTCATGACCAAGCAAACTCTCTGCTGTTGTGCAAATGCGTTCAATGGGAGCTGGTTTAGCACCATCCATATTGAGTTGGTTCAGGCCCTGCTTAATCATTTCTTCATCTATACAATTCTGAACGAGGTGCTGCAGTGCCTCTGAAGCACCATATATGGCTTCCTCATGCTGAAATGCAAGAACCCCTGCATAGAGCAGAAATATAGAACATGATCTACTCATCAATATACCATGTTTAAACAACAAAACTATGCAGCTTAATTTATTGAATCTTCTGCATTGAGAGTACTGAAGAAAAAAAATGAAGCTCAATATATTATTGCTTCTTATTTTTACCATTTTTACTAGTCATTAAAATTCATATCTACCAGCATCACCTACAGCATGCATGGTCTTTATCATAAATCAATGTACACAAATGCCAACTAGCATGTACTTTAAGCTATATATATCATAACATGCCCCCGGCATGACCATGCACACCAGAACATGCTCCTAAGATGTGAACCTAGCCAAGCCTATGATCATTCACTGCCTTGAATGCATTGTATAACACTTGAGACAATGTGCTATAGATTTCATCCAAAATGAAATTCAGCCAGTACCAAATATCATTATGTTAGTAGCTAATGGAATATGACCTTCCCCATTTTAAACATTGTTATCTAAAAATTGTTAGCAAATAAAAATACCTACTAATTCTGATCCTTCACAAATCTTCACTTATCCGAAGACCACCGCATTCAACTTTGGTTAGCTTTTGTTAAATGCGTGTGGCATGGTAGTTGTACATGTTAGAAACCACTCAAATAGTAATCCAAAGAGCTAAGCATGTTCTCCTAAATACCAACATAAAGAAACTCACCTGCAAGTGAATGAAAAATAGCAGGAAGTTTATCTGCACACAAGTTCTGGTCCAAGTCATGAACCTTTCCCATTCCATGCTGTAGTACACGTGCTGCAAACATTATGACATCTCCTGATTTCTGGTCGTCAAAAACCACCAAGCAAAGCCAACCTAATAAATCCGCCAATCCTGATGCAGGAAGTTCTGCTGTTGGACTGATACATAGTGCATGCAAGACACTCATGACGTGACTGGTCAGAAAAGATTGGCGTAACTGCAGCAGCAATTGGAAATGTGGCAGAAGCTTTGAGATTACTTTTTTTGAAAGCAAAGGTGCAATAACCTTAAGGGCATTAAGAATGTATACAACTTCCATGGCTCCATTAGCACCATTAGAAGCGACCTGAGTTTTTCCTATAGTACCAACTGAATTAGATCCACCTGCTATAAGAAGAAACTGTTCAAATATTTTTTCAACTCCTTCACTGGCCTTTACTAGTATAGACGAACATTGGTAACTTCTCAAAACCTCTTCCAGACACAAGTGTGCACGTTTCCTCACCTGTGTTCCAGCAATCAATGTTAAAAATCCAAAATTTACTGCATCAAATGTAAAGTACAAGTGTCAAACATGATATGCAAAGTTAAAACAACTTGTTATTGTGAAAGTGACTGATAACTTGATGGAACGTCTACAGGATTCAGAGAGAGGTTTGCCAATTTTTCCCTGATTTAAGCCTTTTAGGTTGATTGCAATGGTTTGTTGGAAACAAGGGGCACATATGCTCCCATCCCATTTTTGAATTCTTCATGGGTAATTGAGGATATTAAGATTTTGGATAGATCAAGCTTGCCCTTTTATGTTTGAAATTAAACCTTGCCTGGAAAGCAAACTTCGTTGTATTTTGCATGCTGCAACAAAGCATAGACGCAATACAAAATCCACATAGATCATACTTTTCAGTATTCGCATGATGCAATAAATACAGAATCAACGTAAAGTCCGTCCATTCACATCAGAAACAAGGGCATCAACTAATCAGTTTTCGAGAAATCTCTTTGTTAGGTGTGACATCACATTATAGAACTTAGATGTCCCAGGGTAGCTCAAGAAGACCCTCCTCAATTAGTGATTGAGTAGAACCTCAATTAGTGATTGAAGTAATGCGAGTCAGGTAGTTTAATTGGTAACTTAATTGATGACTCAATTAGTGATTGAATTAATGCCAGTTAGTAACTCATCAATTGGTGAATTGGTGATTGAAGTAATGTGAATTATGTGAAAAAGAGGCCAAGTCAAAACAAATAAACAAACAAAAACATTATAAAACTTAGATGTCCACTCTTCCTTTGCAACTCCCGGATGACACTGACGGAATAGACACCCCTGACTATCTGAGCCAAAGGCAGAGCCCACTTCGTTAACAGAGGACGATTTATAAAAACAGCAGTATTGATGTAAGAACATAGTTAACTGAGCATATATGGTTTGGCCTGGGTAAAATATTTCGTCCATGTAAAGTCCTGGATGACGTTGACGGTATAGATGCCCTGTCTATTTAAGCGGGCGGCAGAACCCGCACTTAGTTAACAAGGGGTTCTTTATTTAAAAATGGGGGGTATTTTCATAGATCCATTAGCAACATAATCTAGCATCGATGCTGACTATTTCCTTGGTTCATTGGATATCTGAGTTGCCCAAGGCCTCGCTCAACAGTGATCTTATACATAATGCTCAAATTGAACATACCTTGGGCCGACGGTCGGTTGCATAATTGAGCAGTACACCATATGCAGACTCAACTGGTAACCAGTTAGACTTGTCCCCAGTAGTAAGCAAGTACGAAATGCAATTCATCCCGAACTTGGCGGTCCCGGCAGATACAGAATTCTTCTTAAGAAATTTAACAAGACTGTCGAGTGTGGCCTCCCATTTGGATCTCAGAACAGCGTGCGAAACCTTGGGCAAAACCATGGATAGGAAGGTACAGAGGGCCGCGGCGACGGGCTCGTCGTCCGCCGCAGAGGACTGGTCACCCGCTT
Organism: Pinus tabuliformis; assembly: GCA_031772625.1. Classification (NCBI taxonomy): domain Eukaryota; kingdom Viridiplantae; phylum Streptophyta; class Pinopsida; order Pinales; family Pinaceae; genus Pinus; species Pinus tabuliformis. The sequence goes on from CM062805.1 coordinate 507,575,255, forward strand.
GACGCTCCAGAGACGTCATGGTGGCTGCAAAATACGCAGTAGGGGAAGGCGGGAGGTTCTGGTCTTTAAGTACCTGAGCCATGGCCTCCACTGCGGCGCAGAGATGCCTGTGTTCCGTCGCCTTTGAGTTTCGAAACCTCGACGCAACTGCCGCGCCGAGGTCTTCCTGGTCGTCCCCTAGCATTGGGAACTCGTCAACATCGTCACACTCCATGGTTGCCAAAACTCTGGTATTGCTCTGATGGAGAGGAAGATACAGAAGCAAATAAGTCTAGGGTTTTACCACACCATTGAAGAAAACAGAATAGACGATACGACAACGTTGAACTTGAAAAGTTTAAAATCGGGCACTAGATTGTGTTAAACCCTTGTTTAGGGCCAAGGGGTTTTAAGGCTGCTTTGTAGGTGCTAAGCCATGACATGAAAGATTCGAGTAAGTTTTGTTGTGAAATTAACAATTAAAAGTACTCCTCGAGTGTAAAGGTTGTCTCTCTATTTTTGTTATGGAAAGTAATAATCAGTAAGAGGTTGAGCTTTTTGTCCATGTTGTGTGCTTTATTTTTGTTATGGAAAGTAATAATCACTAAGAGGTTGAGCTTTTTGTCCATGTTGTGTGCTTTATTTAATGCTTTTATTTGATGATAGATTATAATTAACATTAATAACAAATTTATATGGACAAGTGTTTAAGATTATTTTTTTTAATTAAAAGGTGTAAATTATATATATAGATTTGTTGTTTAAGAATTTTTTTTAATTAAAAGGCGTAAAATATGGAGGAGGAGGAGGACGACGAGGACTACTTATGGATCACTTTGGTTGTGAATTTGAATGTGATGGTCACTTGTTCTATATTGTATAATAAGACTTTTGCATCTAATTTACTTAGTAGATAGTTGACGTTTGTTTTTCTTTGTATAGCTTCATGCATTTCCATGCTTAACAATTTCAACATATGTTTCTTATGCAATGTGAGTGAATTAAATGCCAATATCACTCGTTATCTATTGTATTGCAAGACTTTTGCATCTAATTAGTCACCTCTTAGCATATAGATAGTTGGCATTTGTTTTTCTCTCCCTAGCTTCATGCACTTTTCACTTTTAACAATTTCAACATGTAATGTCTCTTCTAATTACCCAAATTTTGTAAATGTAACTGAGACTACTAATACTTGATAATCAGTAGAGATATTATGCCAAAGTTCATTTAATGTGTGTTATCGAGATTTTGTAAATGTAATCACGACTGTTAATACTAAATAATCAGCAAAGATATTATGCCAAAGTTTATATTTTATCAGGAGTCTCAATTACGTTTATAAAATTTGGGTGATTTTGTAAATGTAGTTGAGACTCGTGTGTGTGTGTGTGTGTGTGTGTATGTATCGATGCTCGAGGGGGGGAGTTGTGATGGGGATATATATTGTTGAAGCTAGAGAAGAGAGCAACCAACACATATCTCAATGCTTGAGGGGAAAATTGTAAGAGGGATTTGATAAGTTTCATGAATTACCTTAATTAAATGTATTAAATTTTGATTTGATATTTGAACCACCCAATTGTCAACAAATCATGGGAAGGAATGGGAGAGGTACTAAGTTGCTAAAGGAGTATGGGTCTTTTACCCCTTTTTTGAGAACTAGGAGGAACCACATAGCCCGTGAGAGGGAACCTTAAAGGTTTCATACCAGAGAACTGCAACATGTGATTTGGGTGGACATAACATTTCCACACATGTAAGTGAGGTGACTTTGAATAGGAGGTGATTGGAAGTCCTCTGAGTCATAACCACTTAGTTTATTCGGATTGGATCATTGTATTGTTCGTCATCCATCTTGATGCATTCGGAGTGGAAAAAGTGGAGGAATCAACTCACGGGACCATTATTACCAGCGGGACCCAGTTTGGAAAAACGGGGTCTGAAATCTTTCGGGAGTGTTTTGAGGCATCAAATGACGTTTTTTGGGGGTAAAACTTTGTTGCCTTAGTGCCACACATTTTCAATGCTATTCTACACACAATGGTCTTTCCAGCGACACAAGAAGCGTGTCAATCAGAGTTTGTATGCAAAAGTTATGCCACTCAAAAGTTGACCTTCCTGTTTTCACACCTATAGTTCAAGAGGATGCCACATTAACCCCCATTATTCATGGAAAGGGGTCTAGCCATGTGTTTTTTATGTAAAAGACTCTAAAAGAGTCTATATTGTAACTCTAGTTAAGAATTGATGTAGTCAAACTTAACCACTAGTAGGCTATCGAGTTGCGTTATAACGAGACCATTAAGAGGAAGAGGCATTCTATTCTTTCAAGAGAATTTTGTTTCATAGTTGAGCAAAGATAGCCAAAAGAGATAGGAAGTAGAGCACATAGAGAGGATTTGTGCATTGTAGCAGCCCACAGGCCATAAGCATTACTTCTTTGTACTTGTAGTCTTATTTTTCAGACAAAGAAAGAGAGTGAAGCAACATCACCTTCCAGCTAGGTTTACTCCTGGAAGGTTTTCCCATAGCATATCTTATGTTTATGTGTGTGTGTGAGTTTATTTTTCCGTTCTCTACTTTTTTGCATAATTTCCATTTACATGCATGCACTAATTACAGTTAAATTTACAGATCTAGAAGTTTAATAAAACTATAATAGTGTAAAAATTCAAAATTTTAATATATTATTATCAAATCTATTATGAGGAACTATCCAATGGAATATCCACGATAGTTTATGGATCATTTGGTATCAGAGCAGGTTTCTTTGGGTGTTTTGTGGATATTGCGGGAATCTAGATCGGCGAGGCCGAAAATCGTAAAACCCTAATCATGGCCAACGAATTTGTAAGCGAACCTTGTGATCTTGCAGAGGTGAGTTTTATGTGACTGGAACAACAAGTCGCAGATACCAACCCCAATGTAAGCCTACTCATGGTGGCCTTGAATAGCAAGCTGGGGATATTTGGAGAAGATGGGGGTTTGAATATAAAGGACAAATCTGAACGGGGATCAGAAGATTGAGGAGAAACAAAGAACTAGTTGAAGAAAGAATCCGGAAAATATCAACCTGATTTTAGTGTCGTGAATCAGTCCCTATTTAAAATGGAAGCAAAAGTTGATATCAAGCCATACCATGGCGAAAACGTGTTACACATCATTTTGTCACATTAGACAAATGACCATCGATTTGGATCTCTCGCTATCCATAAATGTGTCCAAGAGCATTCCCCTACAAAGTTTCAATCTAAATCATCCCAAAGAAAGTGAAATTCATGGATCCCATGGTACAAAACCTTGAATGTTATGTTATAAGAATGTTGCAACTTTTGAATGAGTTCCCACCTTGCTTCGCCATTCTTCCATTCATATCTTCCTTTGTTTATCAAATTTGGTTGGATAATTGTACCAAACTCTACCATTTCTACAACCATATGTTCAATTTCACTCCTTTGGGCATATGGATATCTATAAGGTTTGATGTTTGGAGGAACACATCCTGGAATAAAATGAATAGCATGATCATGATCACGACTACATGGGAGACCTTTGGGAGTCTCAAATACCTTGGAATGATTGTCCAAGACTTTTTGGAGATCTAAAGAAATACATGATTTCGATGTGCGAACAGTTAGCGAACATAATTGTGCAATTACGCCTCGTTGTTCTTTCTTTAGAAGCTTTGTCATTCTATCAGAGTTGATTATCTTTCCTGGTTTCCTTGAGATACCCCTTAATTCAACTTCTTTTCCTTCCGAAGAAAATTTCATAAAAAGTTCTTGAAAATTAAAAGCTATTGTACCCAAGGATTGTAGCCATTGGACTCCTAGTACAACATCAATACCACCCATTGGAACGGAAAACATTGGGCTATTCAATACATATTCTCCCATGGATAGCTTGATATTATGGCACTTTCCAGAGCAATTTATGGTTCCTCCACTTACAACGGTCACTTGACACTCTGGTGCTGGGTCTAGGAAGCAATTCAAGTCCTTGGCTACCTTAAAATTAATAAAATTATGGGTACTACCCGAATCAATCAACACTATTACCTTTTTCTTATTGATATGTCCTTCTATCTTTACAATTCGAGGAGTGGTAATTCTGACGAATGCATTACAAGATATGGTCGGATTCATTTCTTCTTTCACTGGGGTTGGTTCCTGGTGAGTCTCCTTTTCTTTTGGTGTTTCTTGATACTTTTCTTCCTGGTATTTCACTATTTGAACCTTCTTCTTCTTCTTGATATGTCATTCTATCTTGAGAGTTTGAGGAGTGGTAATTCTTGCCAATGCTTTACGAGATATGGTCGGATTCATTTCTTCTCTCTCTGGGGTTGGGTCCTAGCGCATATCTTCTTCTTTTGATGTTTCTTGATCATTTTCTTCATCCTCTTCATATTCTATGTGAAATAATTTCTTCTCAACACACTTATGACCTTTAATGTATTTTTTATCACAATTGTAACAAAGCCCATTTTCTCTTTTTTCTTCCAATTGTTGTTGTGTAATCCTTGTAGGTTGTGGAAGGCTAGGAGAAGAAAAACTTCCATAATTATAGTCATGAGTGGTTGGATTCATTGTTTCCATAATTTCTCTTTCAATTTTTCTTTCCCACCTGAATGCCTTCTACAATGAATCAGGTTCCCAAAGATGAAGCTCATGTTTAATGTTATCCTTTAAAGTACCTATGAAGACATCAATCCTTTGCTTCTCTGGAATATCATTTACCCTTATATTCAATTTTTGAAAGTCCTCAATGTGCTCTTCCATTGAACACTTTTGTTTGAGATTTATCAATTGGCTAAACAAGGTGTTTCTCCTTGTATCCTCATAATGTGCTATCATTTCCTCCGTGAAAATTGACCACGTAACAAGTGGTTTACGAGAACAAAGCCCTTTATACCATAAAAATTGATCTGGTTCTAAATATGAATATGCAATACATACCTTTTGTAACAGTTGTACCTCATGTAGATCAAAATATTGCTCCATCTGTAGTATCCAATTTACCGAATCCTTACCATCAAACTTCCTTATATCGACTTTTCTTGATTTTAGGAGCTCAAACTTGAAGCGACTATAACTTTGTAATTTCGGCACTTCTAGTTTTGAAATTGCGACCTGTTGTAGCCCTCTGTGTCCTCTTTCCATTGCTACCAATTTGATCGAATTTAGATTCTCCAAGAAAGAGTTATGCACAATCTCCCACAGTGACCTGATTATAGACTAGTTTAGTAGAGCGAACTTGTACGATGTGCCACGTGTCACTGTTTCGACCTTTAGCTCTGAAAAATATATACAAGAAACTACAGTCTATCCTCTTTCTGTACCTTCTTACGAAATTTCAATTCGATGCTCAGAGATAAAGTTATGATGATTTCCCCAGGTCACCTGTTTGGAATGTAATTCAGGAGTCTACAAAAAGACCAACTTCCTCATATCATATCTCCGCAAATATAGCACGAAAAGCTCTGAAATTCGGACCCGAGGTTCAGTGCGATTTCTTCTCAAATGGGTTTTTTTCGCTTCTGAAATGTCGCAAAATATATATATATATATATATATATATATATATATATATATATATATATATATATATATATATATATATATATATATATATAATATATATATATATATATATATATATATATATATATAGTGAAAATGCCACGATGACCTATTTGGAGCAGCGAAACCCTAGAATCCAAAGCTCTGATACCAAATGTTATGAAACAAACTCACAAAAAAATAGAAAAGATAGATTAACGCCTTAGAATTCAGCCTCTTTGAGGGGGCAACCTCATTTACATTACACAAATGAACAATTCTTGGATGATACAAATGACAAGACCTCCTTTCTATCTATAGGAGTCTAAGGGGTCATAGTATAATCAGAACCGATATAACAATAATAATGTAAGGGCACAATCATAACAATAGTGGGCTTCTATGGGGCACAATAATAATAATATGGGGACTACATGGTTACAACCATATAATAAGGGGGTCGTACTAATAACAATAAGGGGTTACACTAGTAGTATAGGGGTCTAACAACTTGCTCTTGCATCTTGGGCCAATACACATACCTCTGCAAGTTAGCCATGGTCTTCCCTACACCAAAGTGCCCTACAACCTTGGAGGTGTGAGCCTCTCTAATCAGCTGCAAATGCTCACCTTTAGGAACACATAGCTTATTCAGCCTGTAGAGTAACCCATCATGGAGATGGTATTCAACAGTTTTGTCGCCATCGTGCACATGACTCTGACTCTGCAACTGTTGATACACCTCCTTGAAGTCCTCATCTTCTAAATATGCCTCTTTGTATGCATCATGGGTGAATGGCTCCATGTGCATAAGAGTCCCCAAAGTTGTAATCTTTGACGTGGGTGGCTTTGAAAGTATATTGGCCAACTTGTTTGTGTTTCCCTTCTTATATTTGATCACCAGATGAAATTGTTGTAAAAACCTTATCTACTTGTAATGCTTAGTCTATTGTAGCTTATTATGGGTCTACAAGCACTGTAACGACTGGTGATCTGTGTGGATTATTGTCTCCTTTCCCACCAGATAGTGTTTTCACTTCTTCACAGCTTGCACCATGGCATAGAGCTCCTTATCGTAGGTAGGGTAGTTAAGAACTACCCCATGAAATACTTCAAAATGGTAGCAAACGGGCCTTCCTCCTTTCATCAAGATAACTCCCATAACATACTCATTCGCATCTGTCTCCACTTCAAAGGGTCGTTGCAAGTTTGGTAATGCCAAAACTGGTGCTTCACTGATCCTCTTCTTTAATTCATCGAAAGCCTTTTGCTGCCCTTTTGCCCACTAGAAAATCTTCCCACTTGCTAATATGGCATGGAGCGGTGTTGCTACTGTTGAAAACAAGGCTATGAATTTCCTCAAGTATTGTACTGCTCCAATGAAACTCCTAACCTCAGTAACATTAGTAGGCACCGCCCATTTCATGATGGCATCCATCTTGAAAGGATCTATCTTCAATTCTCCTCCACCAATCACATATCCTAAATACACCAAGGACTATTGTGCAAACTCGCACTTCTTGAGATTTGCTCTTAGTTGGTGCTTCTTCAATGTTTCCAGCACCTATGTCAAATGTGAAATATGCTCCTCCCAGGTAGCACCATATACCATTATATCATCCAAATAGACAATAACAAATGAATCTATACAAGGGTGCACTACATCATTCATTAATCTCATAAATGTAGCTGGTGCATTGCATAGGCCAAATGACATAAGTAACCACTCATACAAACCTTGCCTAGTTTTGAAGGCGGTCTTCCATGTATCTTCTTCTTTGACTCGAACCTGGTGATATCTAGACTTCAATTCCAACTTGGTGAAATACTTTATTTGTTGCAACTGATCTAGCAAATCATTTATCCTGGGTAGGGGGTGTCTATTCTTGAGCGTGATTTTATTCAACGCCCTGTAATTTATAAACATCTACCAAGTCCCATCCTTCTTTGACACAATGATGATGGGTGACCCACATGGTGATGTACTTAGTCGAATGCACCCTATTCCAACAACTGTTGTAATTGTTTTTTCACCTCACTTGCTTCTATACCAGGCAACCTGTACAACCCAATATTTGGCAATGTGGATTCTGGCAATAGCTAGATCTTGTGCTCCACTTCTCTATTAGGGGATAGCCCTTTAGGATCTCGGAACACGTCCTTGTATGCCTGTAACAACTCCTCCAATTGTTTTTTTTTTTCTTAGTACACCCTTCTAGGGATGCCTTGCCTATTATTGACTCCCCTATAGACTAATTTTCTATTAAAAACAATAAAACATACTTCTTGTTGGAACTGGTCAATTTCTTGGCTTGGTTGGCACTTACCAGTGAAATTTTTGACTTGCCTTTGTGTGCGTTGATGATGAATGATTTTCCATCCTTGATGAGCCGGCATTGGTTAGCTCTCCTCATGAATATTGCATCACGCATGTACACGTATGGACTCCCAAACATGAGTCCACATACATCAAGGGGAACCAGATCCAGATCTACTTCATCAATAAAATTAACATTGATAGAAAATATATTTTTACAGTGTTTTGTTACCTTAAGCTCTACATCCTTATGTACCCATCCCAGTGGATATGGGTTTGGATGATCACGAACTTCCAACCCCAACATCTTGACTAGATCTACTGCAATGAGATTTGCCTGCAATCCTAAGTCAAACAAAGCATCGGTCTTTGTCTTCTTGACCTGTATCTTTACATGGAATAGTTTGGTCATTTCTTTCTCTTCCTGTTGCTGAAGGCTACTCAAATTCACCTCCTTTTGCATTGATGTACAAACGATCTTCTCATCCATGTCTGAGCTACTTTCAACTTGGTTGCTCGAATCAGTGGCCATGAGATTCTTCTTCTTATTATATTTCTTCTTGTTCTTCGGGTTTAGCTCTGGATGCAACTTCCAACACTTCTCCTCTGTATGGCCATCAATATTGCAGTGGTTGCTAGGATATTTGCACTGGTGTGTTGTGGCTGCCATATTTTTATCTTTTCCCCTTTTTGCTTCTTCTTCCCCTCCTTAGAAGTGTCTTGTTGCTCCTTTTGCTTCGATCCACTTGATTGCGCTCTTTTCAGGCCTATGTTCTCCAGGTACTATGCCTGTACACAAGCCTCGTCCACCATTTTGGGCTTGAACAACATCACTTTCTCACACAGATGGCGGTGCAGACCCCCCAAATACTTGAGGAGTACATCTGGGTTCTTTGGAGAGATACCCAACATTATAGTCATCTTTCTAAATTCTGTGGTGTACTCCTACACGCTTTGACCTAACTTTTGCCTGAAGTAATGCCACTGGATCCACTGGTCTTCCATGTACCCAATGGGACAAAAATGTGACAATAATGAGGGTTTTGAAATCTTCACACTTAGTCACTGGAGGTTCTCCCTCCAACATCAGGATTTTCGTGTGGATCTCCCACCAAGTCAATGCATGGCCCTCCAATTTCAGTTGCGCGAATGAGATCTTCTGCCCTTCTTCGATTCGATGGACATTGAAATAAACTTCTAGTTGTTGCAACTAGTGATTTCAGCTTCACAGTGTTGATCTCATCATGGTATGGCTTGATACCAACTTTTTCTTCCACTTTAAACATGGATTGGTTCATGACACTCAAACTGGGTTGATCTTTTCCATGTTCTTTCTTCGGTTGGTTGTCTGCGTCTTCCTGATCCTCCTTTTGGTTTTTCCTCTGCATTCGAACCCCCTTCTTCTCCAAATATCCCCAACTTATTGCTTAGGGCCACCATGAAGAGGTTTACATTGCGGTTTATATATGTGACTTGTTCTTCGAGCCGCGAAAACCTCACCTCTGCAGGATCACGAGGTTTGTTTATAGATTCATCACCCATGATTAAGGTTTTACAATTTTTGGCCCTGCCGATCTAAACCTCACCTCTGCAGGATCACGAGGTTCGTTTACATATTCATCACCCATGATTAGGGTTTTACAATTTTCGGCCCTGCCGATCTAGATCCCTGCAATCTCCACAAAATACCCAAAGAAACTTGCTCTGATACCAAATGATCTATAAACTACCATGGATATTCCACTGGACAACTCCTCACAACAGATCTGATAATATATTTAAATTCTGAGATGCTACACTATTACAATTTTATTTAATTTATATATCTACAAAATTAATTGTAATTAGTGCATGCATGTAAAAGTAATTCAAGCATAAAAGTAGACAATGACAAAATAATCTCACACACATAATACACAAGATATGCTCTCTGGGAAACCCTTTCGGGAGAAAACCCAGTTGGAAGGTGAGGTCGCTTCACTCTCTTTCTCTGTTTGGAAATATGACTGCAGATACAAAGAAGTAATGCCTGTGGCCTGTGGGATGCTATAGTGCATAGATCCTCTTTATTTTCTCTACCTCTTATCTCTTCTGGCTATCTTTGCTCATCTATGGAACAAAATTCTCTCGTAAGAATGGAACGCCTCTTCCTCCTAGTGGTCCAGTTATAACATAGCCCGATAGCCTAATAGTGACTAAGTTTGACTACATCAACTCTTAACTAGAGTTACAAAATAGATTGTTCTAGAGTATTTTACATCACAAACACATGGCTAGCCCCTTTTCCATGAATAATGGGGGCTAACGTGGGATCCTCCCAAACTATAGGTGTGAAAACAGGAAGGTCAACTTCCGAGTGGCATAAATTTTGCATAGGGACTCTGATTGACTTGATTATTGCGTCGTTGGAAAGCTCTCTATGTGTAGAATAAGATGAAAAGGTGAGGCACTTAAGAAGCATAGTTTTACCCCCCCCCCCCCCCCCCCCCCCCCCAAGAAAAGGAAAAAAAAACAAAATAAAACAAAACAAAACAAAATAAAACAAAAAACAAAAAAACAAAACAAAACAAAACAAAAAACGTCATCTGATGCCTCAAAACGCTGCTAGAAGGTTTCGTACCTCGTTTCGCCAAACTGGGTCCCGCTAGTAAAAACGGTACCGCGAGCTAATTCCTCCTCTTTTTCACTCCAAATGCATCGAGAGGGGTGACAAACAATATTATGATCCAATTCGGATCAATGATCTTCACTCGAGATGGCATAAGTGAAGTTACTTGCACCAGATTGTTTCATTAAGCAGGTTGTCAGTGTAACTGGTTCCACTTGCTCTATCTACAACCACTTTTCACTTTGATTTATGCAACGTTGGATTTCATTACCAACTAGTGATTTCGTTGTGAAAAGCTTGTTTGCATGGTTTGAATCCTTAGATTTTTTAGCGTGTGTTAATTGTTTGTTTTTACTTTTTAGAGACCTTAGGATTGGATTGTGAATATTGTTTGATTTTGTGATAAATTTTCATCCTGGCTGAATCACCAAGGCAGTCACGTAGAATGCAAGGTAAACCTCCTAAATACACACCTAGTCAATTGGAAAAGATAAAAACTAAAAGGTCAAAGTCAACAGGATCAAAAGCCTCAGAAGAACCTGAAACATCAACAATTTTACAATATGAGACAGTAGAAATTGAAGTGAATCCAACACAAGAAATAAAATCAGGCTTAGTTTACTCTGGCCCAGAGATTACCAAAGTAGTTCACACTAAATCTGATACTGGTGAAGTTTCAAATACTGAACTAACCGAACCAGAGGTAGAACATCTTAAGTCTGAAGTTTCTCAACCTGAATCACCTTCAGTTGTTATAACTCCTACTCTTGAGCCACCTTCAACTCGAAGGAAGCTGATAGTTACGACTGAATTACCTCTTGGGTTAATTAGCATTGAAGATATTACTGAAGAGACAGAAACACCTTATTCTCCATTTACCGATATTGAAAATTTTGACCCAAGAGTTCCTTTCTCTCCTTTCCAACCTGGCCCTTGGTATTCTACCACTTTGAGTTTTTTAGGTCAGAATTTTGTCACCGCCACGCATTCCTTCTTATTTTCCATAAAGAACTTTGTCAAAAATTCCTATTGGGAGCCAACTTATTGATTCATCTATGTTTACTAGCTCCCCAGAATCATTATTGTATGGTGGTCCATCAGTTCCTCTTGGATACCAGTCACTTACTGGGACCTTTTCAGGAGTTGCTTCTTCTCCCCAACCTTCTACTTGGTCATCTGGTTTATCTACATCTATTGTTTAGAGCATGACTTCCATGCCTGAAGTGCTTACAACATCAGACCAACAAATTCACATGGTTTATGGTAATTCAAGTAACCCTCAAGTAACCCCGACTAGTGTTTATTACCAGCCTAGGGGGCAACCACCTTATCCTCCACCTGGAGGACAACCTATTGTTAGGGGTCAACCTTTTACCAGAACTTATGGTAAGATACCTCAGCCCGGTCTAGGTCAACCTGTTGTAAATCAACCTTTACTTGGTACTCCTTATCCTGGGATGAACACTATTTGGAATCATGCTTATACTCAACAGTATGGTCTAGTTGCTCCATAAGTGCCACTTTATTAACATGTTCAACCTATTGGACAAACTATTGCTCAAATACCTATTCTAGGTATTATCGTACCTGTTTAGGGGATTCCTTAAATAGTTGTCCAACAACCTGTCTAAAGAATTCCTCAAACACTTGTACAACAACCGATTCAATGACCTATTCAGAGTTTTCCATTGCCTCCTTTTGAAACGCCTATTTCGCAACAGATTCTAAGTTCTCCTAAGACACCTATTCCAGGAGTATGACAAATGACCGTTCCAATTACCCCTCAAATATTTGCTCCTCAAACTACTCAGGAAATCTTGCAGGATTCTACTTATCAAACTATTCCTACGATCTAGTTTATACCACAGATTCCTATTGGGCAACCCATTGTATGGAGAATGCTTTCCAAATCCTACCTTTTCAATGTCAAGCTTACCAGGTTCCACCTTTTCAAGGAAAAGTTTTTCAAAGTCCACCTTTCCAAGGTCAAACTTTCCAAAACACGCCTTTTGAGGTCAATTTATTCAAAATCAACCTGTTCAGTGTCAATTTGTTCAAGGTCAACCTTTGCAAGTTCAACCTGTACAAGAGCAATATTACTTAGGTAAAATGGGTCAAGCTCAATTTTTTCAGAGTCAACTGTACCCAGGTCATACTTATCAAGTCCCTATTCAATCGTAACCCGATATGGTTCACCCTGGTGGAATTCCAAATCCAACTGCACAAGCTATTCGAGGATATCCTGGGTATCCTCCTCTAGGGACTAGTCTTAAACTGCAAGGTCATCAAACTTTACCGCAAGACCCTAATCGACAATTACTATTTATTGCAACCTTAGATCTACCAGATTTATCCCGGTTAACCAATGATCTTATTTATTATTATCCTTATTGGCCGGCGATTCCTACCAAGTTACCGAGTGACATACCCAAATTTGAAGGCAAATCGGGAGAAGACCCATCCAATCATGTGATGACATATCATCTTTGGTGTGCATCAAATTCTTTAATTGATGATTCCATCCGTATTTGCCTTTTCCAATGAACTTTAACCGGTTCAATAACCAAATGGTACATTGAGCTACCTTGCGCCTCTTTCCATAACTTTAACTCCCTAGCAACAACATTTTTAACCCACTTTCGGTTGTCGATCCATTATGATACTGGTACGAAATTATTGACTTCTTTATATCCATGAATGGAGATGTAGACGTCGCTTAGTCAAGGTTTTTATTCTAGATCAGATTTTAGCTGAGTGGTTTACAAAGTCACTTCTTCCCATTATTACAGAGGATGTTGCTAAGGGAGGTGTCATCACAGAAGAGCAGGTAATTTCTCGTGCCCAGTACTTAGACTTAGTCTACACTCAATCTGGCACTTTGTACGAGAAAATCCTGAATTTACCGCGCCCTATGGGTGAACCAATCATTACGTCTCCTACAGGATCTAATGTCGTTGATGGTATTATAGGTTTTGTTAGCCAACAATCTAAGGGGAAAAATAAAAATTCTAAAAGTACTCAGACTTTGGCCATACAAGATACACCATCTGAAAGCCTTTCTCCAAAAACTATTTCCAAGATTAATGTCGTAGAATCATCTACTGGCAAGACAAAATCAACTAGAGGTAAAAATAAGGGGAAAGGTAAATCGAAACAAAATGTTTCTTCGAAATAGAAACCGCTAAAATTGAGCCTACTGACGAAAAATGAAAACCTCGCTATCCTTGCCTTATTTGCAATGAGGATCATTATACAAAGGAATGCCCACATCGGGCAGAGGTTTCCAAATTCATTAAAGGTTCTCCAAATCCCGTTGTTTTGAAGGATCCATTTCCTTCTTAAGGTAGCAAAATGGTGTCTCATAACACATATTCCTGTTCCACATCGCAAGATATCATGATGATGTCTTCGCAAGAAGTTATGGTAGCTATGAGATCGAAAGATTACGGGTCTAAGCATCCCGTCGAAAATGGAAATGAGGCTAGTTCATCTAGTCAACCTTCCAATTCAATTCCTCCTCCTTCTGAACCATTACAGATCGAGAAACCGAATCTTGACATGATGATCCGACCGCCTCCCAAAGGTGTGCTTCGGAAATCAGCTTTCAACCTGCATGCTAGAGCTACACAAAATTATAACATTGTTGAAGACCTGACTATGTCTCCTTCCGTAATGTCAGCTCTGGAGGTGCTACAAACATGCCTGACACAACAAAAGATTTTATTTTCATCCATAGGAGCTATTGATCCACAAGATTCTAACCTAATTATCTTTGATCTTGAGAGTCATATCCCGAGACTCCCTCATCAACTAACATTTCAAATTCGAGTTTTGTTAAAACTGGACAAGTATTTCGCACAGTTGTTGAGGAAGGAACTTCTACGTGCATCATGTTGATTGCTTGTTGGAAAGCTTTAGGTTATCCAACCATCAATTAGTCACCTACCACTCTAAAAGCCTTTGATGGAAGAGGTTTTCGTCCTTATGGGATCCTAAATGATTTTCCCATTGAGTTAGAAGGCAAAATGGTCGCAATTGAAGTTGAAGTTGCTGATGCTCAACTCGATTACAACGTTTTGCTTGGTCAAAGTTGGACCTACGCTATATAAATAACGGTCTCATAATTGTTTCGAATGATTCAATTTCCTCACAAATGCAAAATTGTCAAAGTAGACTAGTTGTCTTACTACACTTCATACCCTAACTCTACAAGTAGCATACCTTTTGTCTGAAAAAACAAACACTCTTCATGAGGATATTGGTGTTGGTTTACTCAAAGATTCATCATTGATGAGAACCTTTGTGATGCCTCCACATAATTTTCCTTCTAATCTCGCCGAGGTTAACATGATTACATCAAGCACCATGGAATCTTTTGATATGTGGATAGTGGCTTTAGAGTTTGAATTAGCCTCTTATGGAAATGAGATGCCTTTGAGCCCTTTTGAATTGGCTTATCAGGTGGTACAATCGTTTTTTGACCCTTCATCTTCTGATATTGATCAAGTGGATACAATTAATGATGATTATTATACTTTACCTTGGTTAGAACCAGTTTCACTCTTTGATCCTTTCGATTATACATTTCCAATTGACGAAAGTATCATGGAGGTCATTAAATGCCTTGGAACGATTACCATCATCGTTAATCTTTTCTACCTGACCCTAATAAAATCGAGAATGATTTTTCAACTATGTTTTCACCTAAGATAGTTGATAGTCCAGAATCACCCATTTCAGTTTTTCAAACTGAGTCTGAAAGGAATTTGGGGAATATATTTGCAACGATTACAATTGACATCTCAGTTAAAACAAGGATTATTGAAAATATTCACATAGGCGCCTCATGCTCAATCGAAGAAATTCGAACATATAAGGCCTTATTTCAAGAATTTCGCGACATTTTTGCTTGGTCCTATGAGGAAATGCCAGGAATTGACCCAAGCATTGTAGTACATGAAATTAAGACTTACCCGGATGCCAAACCTATCAGACAATGATTACGTCCGATGCATCCGTGAAAAGCTATTGCGATTAAAGCTGAGGTCGAGAAACTGCTCAAAGCAGGTTTCATCTACCTGGTTCCCTTAATTGATTGGGTGTCCAATATCATACATGTTAACAAGAAATAGGGAACCATTAGAGTATGCGTTGATTACAGGGATATCAATAAGGCTTGTCCAAAAGACAACTATCCTACTCCCTATATCGATCAAATCATTGACGAATGTGCCAGAAATGAAATGTTTTTCATTATGGACGAATTTTCTGGCTACAATCAAATCAACATACTCCTAGTTGATCAACATAAAATTGCATTCATCTGCCCATGGGGGAATTTTGCCTACAAAAACTCCCATTCTGATCCAAGAGGATCTCGTCAGATCAGTTGCACAGGTGTTCAAGTGTTGTCCTCACTGTTCAGAGTCGTCGTCAATTCAATTCGGTGTCGTTAGTGTTAGGTATGGATCAGATTGTTCAGGTAATATGGTTTTGCATGGAGTTCAGTTGATATGGTTTAGCACCTGGCTGTCGACTTGTGTTCATCGGCAGTTCCACCAGGATTTGGTCATCGACATGTGTCTTGTCGTTCGACTCGCATGTTTTGGTGTCGACATGGGTTTTGGTGTTATCTCGCAAGATGATCATCAACATGGTTGTGTCGTCCATTGAAGGGGTTCGATATGGTTCGTCATCATGGTTGTTTCCGCAACTGCCATTTTGTCGACGATATGTATTTGGTGAATGTCACTTTGCGACATTAAGTTGTAAAAGGAATTTTCAAACTAAACATAAAATCCTAAACCTAGAACCTAAAGATATACTGCAAAATGTATTGAAATCAAAATACATTAAAAAAACCCTATGTGCAAAACCTAATGCTAAAACCTAAGTCATCAAACCTAACCCTAAGCCTAAGTCTTAGCTCTCGGCATATGAAATAGATACAAAACATTGTAAAAACCATAACATAGGCCCTAACCGTCACCCTAACCGTAGCGAAATCGCGAAGGGGACAGGCCGCATGTGATCAGAGCAATGTGAACCATCGGGTTATCAAACCAACGGGCTTAGGGGTTAACTGCCAGTTGAAACCGCGTCAGAAAGATGACATGTGAACGGAGTCAGGGTTAGAACTAGCAGTCAGGAGGTTAGCCATGGCGGAACCATCAGCAAAACCGTCAGCGAGTTAACCACAGGTTCGGTCACCACTCACATGAGCTATCCAACCTCCGCCCGGTTAAGCCGACTGCCAATAGTTTTATGGTTATTCTAATGAATTTTTGGGTTGTTGATAAGTTTTATTAAAACAAATTAATTCGATGACCATACCAACTTGATTAGGTGTTAACTTACAATAAGACCGAGCTCTAAAACTCATCTCGAGGCAACCAAATTCACCTCGAACCTAGCCAAGGTGGTTTTATGTACCTGTAGGCCTTTAAAAGGTGGATTTTCCTTCATCGATCAGAAGAGAGTGGTTTTGACTTTTGTTTGCAGATTCTGGAGGTCATATGCAGTTTTGTTTTCAATGTAACAGGAGCATCCGGAGTCAGAATTGGGAACCGTGACAGGCATTGGAAAGCTGGTTCAGAGGGCTATCTGATGACAATGATCAGAAGCACCTAAATGCACATTCAAACTGATAAAATCTCTATCTAATTGACCTCATATGTTTCAATCCTAATAAAGTGTTTGCCCATCTTGAAAGCGGACCCGGAGACGTAGTCCATCAAGGACAATCTCCATAATCAATTTTTTTGTCTGGTATCGCTATGTTTTTACTATTTTCACTTATGTTATCCATCTATCTTGTGTTTAATTAGATGTCGTAAAGTCTTATTTTTAAGCAGTTTTCCTCGATTTCTGTGCTTTGAGCTAACATTCAGATCATTAATGGTTAATCAATTCTACATCAGTTTAAGTCTATGATCATTTTCAGATCATGTAATTTGGTATCAGAGCAAGTTGCATTTGTCCATTGAATGTTAACCAGGTCAAAGTCACAACGAGGAGAAGGAATCCTTGAGTAGATCAATCCGGAGATTGGAAAGCGATGAATCGTTCATAAATCGACCATGTCAGGACCTGATGCAAGTGAAAACACTGAAACTAAGATGAGTGAAGAATAGTTTCAGCAAGCATTCTTGACTATGCATCAGATGTTGGGAGAATTGTATGAAGACAAGAAGGCGAGAGATGCAACTTCTTCTTCAAAGACATCGAAGAAGGAAAAAGGTAAAGGCAAGGTTGATAAACCACCTTCACCTCCGTCATCTCCATCATCCTCTTCTTCTTCTTCTTCTAGTACAGAATCTGAAACAGAAAATAAACCTAAGAAAACATATCTTTTGAAACTTGATGTGAAATTTGAGCTACCTATATATGATGGCAAAATGAATCCTGAAAAGCTAGATAACTGGATTAAGCAATTAGAAGTGTATTGCCGCATTCAGAATATTTCTAACGATAAAACAAAAATCCAGTTAGCTACACTTAGAATGGGGGGAACAACTTTAATCTGGTGGGAAAGTAAAACTCAAATAGATGTAAAGCTTAAAGGAAAAGCCATTTCTTCATGGTCTAAGTTCTTAAAAGCTCTTAGGAAACAATTCTATCCTTTAGGATACATGCAGCAAGTTGTTATTGATTGGTAGCATCTGAGGCAAGGTAAAGGGCAGAGTGTTCAAGAGTTTACTCACGAATTCAGAAAGAAAGCATTGGTGCTTGGTATTTCATTGGATACATGTGAAACTTTGTTAAAATACATCGACAGTTTACATTCATATTTGTAGCATACTTTAATGATGTTTAATCTTGATGATTTTGATGAAATGTGTGTTCAGGCCATACATATTGAATCAGGTGGCAGACCATTCAAGTTTTCATCGCAGTCATCCAAAGAGTTGGAAACCAAAGATTCCAGTGACAGTAAGGGGAAGAAAATTTCGAAGAGAAAGAAATCAGTGATAGCTTAGAAGGAAAGACCTACTTGTTCTCATTGCCATAGAATCGGTCATGATGAATCTAAGTGTTGGAAACTTCATCCAAAACTTAAGCCCAAAAAGTTCCTTAAGAAGAAGGATGAAAAGAAGGCCATTGCAGCAATCCAGCAAGATCTAGGTTCAGATTCAGGTGATGAAAGGAGGATAACCGTCATGGTTATGATAGGTAAAACTTCTGACACTGGTTCAAGTTCGAAAACTATTGCATCTTCATCAAACATAAATCCTTCACATGAGGATAAAAGAGTTGAATTGTTTAACATAAGGATAACTTCTAAGCATACAAAGATAGATACAATGTTTGACAGTGGATCACAGGCGAATTTAATATCTGAATATTTAGTTAAAAGTTTGGGTTTGGAAACACGAAATCATCCAAGACCTTACTGTTGAAATATGGCAACAAGAATATTCTAATTTAATTTGTCCTTGAATTAAATTGTGAATTAAAATCGAATTTAGTCTTAACAGCTACTTGGAAATAATTAATTAATTTATTTTAAATTAATTAGTTGGAGAAATTCAAGTTAGAAGTCTTTCTGAAGTCATGCAAGAGTTATCCCTTAAATTAAGGAGATAAGATTGAGTTATATTTGAGTTGTAATTAGTTAACTCAGTTTACTGAGTTAAGTCGAGTTAAATTAGTTCCAAACTGTTTGAGGAACTAATAGTGAGTTAATAGTTAGTTGATGTATTAATGCACTCAACTAGTGCTACTCCAGTTAACTGAAGATTCCCTCATCACAAACTCATGCATGTCTATTTTGAGAAAGATCTAGTTGATATTAATGTTCAAGGACAATGTACTATGAGTTGCATGTGTTTTCTCATGGAGAAAACTCATGCATGCAGTCAAGGATTCATCCTTGAGGATTGTGTAGTTCTAAAGGCTTGTTTTTCAACTTGGTAATAGGCTAATCATCCACAAGGAACAACACAAGGAAATAGGAGCTTGGAGGGCAGAGAGGAAGGTTGGAGAGAAGCCAAGATTGCTTGTGAGCATATGTGAGGATTGTATTGAGAGCTAAGGCTATGTATAATTCTTATGTATTTCCACCATGTATGATAATACAATAGTGTGGGGCTTTTATCTGAGACTTTCCCCAAAGTATTTTCATATGTATTGTGCCATTGATTCTTCTTCTTCCGGTTATATTGTTCAGCTCGATCTTTAAGCTTCCGCAAATTTATGGTAGATGTAGGTTATAATATTCTACTTTGATTTATATTGCGTTATCAGGTTAACCTATCACAAATTTTCTACATTGTATCAGAATTGTGAACAGTATACTGAGAAGAGAATTCGAAGTTTGAAGTTCGGGGTTGCAGGTGCAAATCAAATTCATATCATACTTCAAGGTTGGCCAATGGTGTTCTATGGCTTGAGACTCGAGTATGCCTTGGAAGGTAGCTCGAATTACATAGCATGGAAAGATAGAATGGAGGCTGTATTAGAAGACAATGGCTTGAAGGAATTCATTGATCAAGAAATCCCAAAGCCAGCTTCAACTAATGCACAAGAGTTGGCTGAGTGGAAGAAGTGTGTGGCGAAGGCGAGGTGGATCATCCTTGAGGGAGTTCGAGACCATATTGTCTGAAGTCTCCATCGGAAGGATACTCCATTTCCAATGTGGAAGACATTGAAGGACCTCTACCAGAAAAGTAGCGACTAGAGGAAATTGGCGCTCAAGGATAAGCTTCGAAGAATCAAGATGGAGAAGGGCAATACTATTTCCACATATCTGAACAAGCTCACCACCTGCAGAGATGAGCTTGGTAGTGTGGGAATAACTACTTCCAATGATGATATCGTGAGCCTCGCTCTCCTTAGTTCCAAAGAGTTGGAATAGCTACCAGGACTCTGTGAATGGAAGGGAGAAACTGTCGGATTGGGAATGAATGTGGTCGGATCGTATGCAGGAGGAGATCAGGAGGAGCACACGAGATGGCTCTTCATCCAAGAATGATGATGAAGAAAATCTAGCCTTAGCAAGTAAGGCAAGGAAAGGGAAGGGGAAGACTTCCCATTTCAAATCGAATTCTTCTCATGGAGGGAAGAAAGGTGACATGTCTAAAGTAAGATGCTTTAATTGTCACAAGATGGGACATTATGCCACTAATTTCCCATCGATGAAGTCCACGAAGGGATCCTCGGAAGGATCGGAAGGTGAGGCATTAGCCTCGTAGTTCGAAATGGACTTTACCCTCATCGCATGCATGGTGTCATCGATGATGGGTGTGTCTGGTATCTTGACAATGGAGCCTCATTCCACATGACCAGTGATAAAAATTTATTCAGTTCCTTAGAGGAGAAAGACCTCAAGATGCACATAGATATGGGTGACGATGGAAGGTATAGTGTTTCAGGAGTGGGCATTGTTGCTTTTCAGAGGGAGCATGGAGCTCCTCTCACCTTGACAGATGTGATGTATGTGCATGGACTGAAGAAGAATTTGGTATCGGTCATGATGTTGGAGGACAAAGGCTACAATGTTGTCTTCAGTAAAGGAAAGGTGTTCCCAAAACACATAGCCACAGATCAGACCAAGAGGATAGGGATTCGGGTGAAGAATCTCTATAAAATAGAGGTAGATGATTGTGCAGCATTGAGTACAAAAGCAGAATTGGTGCAAAGCCAAGACATTGGCGAGTTGTGGCACAAGTGGTTGGGCCATTTGCATCATGGGGCTTTGAAGATAATGCAGCATATATCTACAGGACTTCCCAAAGGTAAACTTGAGCAAGTTGACACATGAAAAGGTTGTACCTTGGGAAAGTACACCAAGTCTTCCTTTCATGATTGAGACAGTCGAGCAGAGGCTATCTTAGAGCGAGTTCATACTGATTTGTGTGGACCATTCTCGACAGCATCCACAACGAAACAAACGTATTATGTGATTTTCATTGATGACTGTTCTCGTAAATGCTGGATTTATTTCATGTAGAAGAAGGACCAAACCTTCACAAAGTTTTGTGAATTCAAAGCTTTTGTTGAGAAAGAGTCAGGGAAGAAGATCAAGGCCTTGAGAAGTGACAATGGTGGAGAATATGTCTCTCAAGAGTTTAAGGAATTCTATGCAACAGAAGGAATTAAACGAGAGTTGATGACACCTCATAACCCACAGCAGAATGGGGGGGCCGAGAGGAAGAATAGAACTATTATAGGGGCAGCACGGGCAATGTTGCATGACCAACGCCTACCACTTCACTTGTGGGTTGAGGCATGCAACACAGTGGTCTGTTTTCATAATAGAAGCCCGCATCGCATACTTGGGATGAAGATACCAGAGGAAGCTTTCTCCCGTAAGAGAGCAGATGTGAGTCACTTTAGGATCTTTCGCTCATCGGTATATTTCCATATGACAAAGGATGCATGGAAGAAGCTTGAGCCAACTGCAGAGTTGGGGATATTTGTGGGGTACACTGATACACCTCACAACTATTGGTGTACTTTCCTACCAGTCGGAGGATAGTGGTTCGCAGAGATCTCAAGTTTGATGAGCAGAAGGCCATGCGAGTTTCCCTTAAGAGGGAGCTCCAACTACATGCTGTGGAGGAACTGTTGGTTCCTAAGGAGGAGGAGCCTTAGACTGATGCAGAGCAACCGCATGCAGAGGTTCCAGGAGTGGAGACATCCGCTCAAGCAGATTCTTCCAGAGATAGACGGAAGCGCACAAGACAAGCTGATAGATTGTTGGAGGATGTGATAGAGAATGTGGGAGCACCATCTTCTTAGCGCAGACAAAGGAGGTCACCTGAGTGGTACACTGGATACATGGTGTTTGGTCAATTTAGTGTCCTAAATTGCTCTACATAAATTATCAATCCGGGTATCGTAAACTGATGAAGTGTAGTGCACTATATGTGCTAGATGACCCTTCTTACCTCATTGTTTTTGAGTTTTATGTTGTTTTGGGGTTTTGATCCTTTAATTCCTAATGTTTTACAATGTACTTAACAAAATCTTAAATCTACTTCTGCTAAGAATCCAGAGAAATGAAATGAGGACTACAAGTGCTTTAAGCCAGATTTGGAAGTAAAGTTTAACCAAGAAAATGAAAACAGAGTTTCTATTTCTATTCTTATTATTGTTCCAAATCATGGACTAAAATAACTTAAAAGTGAAATTGCAACTATCTAAAACAAAACTGAAATGAAATACTGAAAGTGAGATTACAACTAATGTTTAGTCTATTGCAGAATCAAAACTTAATGAAAAACTGAAAATGAAATTGCAACAAAGCTAAATGAAATACTAAGATTGAAAATGAAATTGCAACTAATCTACTATGGAAACTAAATGAAGTGCTTAGTTACTCTGCTACACAATTTTCGGAGAACAACCTCCTTGTGATAACATTTTGAGGAATTCTTGTACTTCATTATTCTAAGGGAAAATAAATACAAAAATGCATAAAAATACTCATTACATAAATGAAATATCCCACCACTTAGTTTAAGATGAACCATCAACTAGAATGGTTTTTAGAAACATTCACTTACAGTATGAGTCACTAAACTAATAATAAAATGGCAAGACAGAAATGGCACTTATCAGTTTTAACTAAAAACTTAAAGATTAATGAACAACAAATGAAATAAATTACTCTACACCACTGAACTCAACTTCAAGCTACTGATAAGAAACTAGAAAGAAATGAAACAAAAGAACTATTCTGTACTGAAATAAGCTATTTTGCGTTAGTAAGAAGATGATAAAAACTGCATTATGAACAAGGTTAGAAGATGATTATAAACATTATGGAAGAAACGATGAATTCACAGTTTAACTATAAAAGACAAAATCAAATGAAATGTAACCTTAGCCAGTGCAGGGGCCCTCTGCAACTGCTCAGGTTATATGTATTTAATCAACACTCCAACAAACGCTTTCAGGTATCCATGAAACACATAGTCTTCATATTAAAAATAAAGAATGAGTTCTCAGCATTACAGAGTAGTAATCTGAACTTAACACATGAGCAAATTCGAACTTGTTCTACATTCTTCACACAGGTATTTATAGGGAAATTATACAACTGTTTTATGGAGAAAAATAAGCTACAACAAAAACATGTGGGTAGACAAGCAGACAGAATTCTCTTCCTTGGTTGCTGGAGACATAAATCTAAGGTGATGGTTGTTGGATTCAGTTTGCACAGATGGCTAATGAAGTCAGTGGCCTCAGGAAGTTGTTTCAGATCCCATCACTGTGAAATGCGTACAAAACAGAGTCCTATTTGCCTTAGGTCTTTATGTTTGACTTCCTTTTGACCAAAGTCTTCCTTGTTGATCTCGGCTAGGTGAATAGGACACGATCCATGCCATGATGTTTTCCAAGCTTCCCATGTAGTTATTTCCTCCTTCTGACACCTGGAACCTATAAAAGCATGAAAGTAGTTGCAGAACAGCCGATTAGCTGCAGAATAGGCTGTGTTCTGTAGCTAAAAGACAAAAACTTATTCAAATAGCAAACATAAAAGTATAACATGAAAATCACTAAAATGTTCTCCTTAAGGCAATGTATAAAGGTTTTTGGTGATAGGAATGCATTTTCCTTGGAAAAACAAAGAAGGAGGGATGAGAAAAGTTACTAAGGAAAGGGCAGTTTTGAGACTCAACATACCCCCACTGCAAGACTATTGCATGTCCCCATGCAATACCCCCACTGCAAGACTATTGCATGTCCTCCTCCTACTGCATTTGTTCTAATACTTCAGCCAAAACATCCAACTTCCTCTTCTTGCTTTTCTTTGCACCAACTACCATCCTTGGCTTCCTCATGAGAAGTCTATACTTGAGGTTAATAAGTGCCCTTTTTAGCTTCTTATTCTTCCTTTTTAGTTTTTTATTCTTCTTGTGCCATAAACCCAAGTGAAGCATTGTGTTGTCATGAATAATCTTATCCAACTTATTATGTTCCTTTAAGGCTTCATTTTCTCTTTGGATGTGCCTATTCAGAATTTCTAGCTCATAGATCTCCTATTTAAGGGAGCTAGTTAAAGTTTCTTGTGAGGTGGCAGGCTGCTCTGGATTAGCTGAAGTCCCTGGGTCTACTGATGTACTCTTTTTCTCCAATGACTCTATGTAGTCATAGATTTTTTGTTGGATTGGATCAATGCCAGGAGAAACTCTTCTTGGGCTGCCCTCAAATTTATGTGGAGGAGAGTTCTGTGGGATTTGCTCATATGGAATATTATCAGGGCACTGAGTTGGAGTTTCTTCCTCTAAATCTATAAACTGGGTCTCTTTTGATTTCACTTTCTTCACTTTTCCCCGAAGTCTAGAACTCCTCCTCAAGTTTTGGGAGCCTATGATCTCTTCTTCTGTAACCTGTATCCTCTTTCCTTGCTCCTTATCTTTCTTGATTTGTTCCTTGATTTTGATTAGTTTCTCAGAAAGAAGCTCTTCATCCTCTTTAGGTGATGAAGGTTCAGGAATATCCTTGTGGATTTCTTCAACCTTTTCTTTCATTTTTCTCCTCTGCTTAGTCTGCTTTCTGATCTCTGTTAATTTCTTAGAGATTGGTTCTTCTTCATCAATTTTTTGTGCTGAAGTTTCAGGGGTGCTTTGAATGGTGAGATTGGTCTTCCTTCTCCTGCTTCTTTTAACAGGACTTCCCTCAGACAAATCTGGAGCATCTTGGAAGAAGTTCCTTACCAAAAAGTCCTCCCATGTATCCCCTACACTTCTTAAATGAAATTCAACTAAAATCTTCACTAGTCCATGGTGATATAGAGTGGTTTCTATTGATTCAAATTTCTTTTGAACATTAGTTTCCATTCTTCTCAAACTATTCAACAGGAAAAATTGAAGATTGAGGGTTCGATTCTCTTGAAAATTCATTAACAGTCGTATATGATAAACATACATGGAACCAAACCTCCCTTCGCATGTAATAAACTTTTGCAGAATTAACAACATGCTACTCCATTTGTTTTTAAGTGCAAAGATTGGAATCCCTTTTCTAAAAACTAAAGTGTCCATACTTGGATTTTTAAGAATGACCTTCCAGGATTCATCATGAAACTCTTTGTTCTTAAACCACCTTTCTCCTAGCCTTGGAAGTTCTATTGCTTCAGTTATAAAGGACTTGGTAACTGCAAATTTGATGTCACCTATTTCTACTTCCATTCCATCAAATGACCTGGCAAAGGATTTAGTAATTTCTTTATGGTAACCATCAAATTTTTCAATAAAGCACAACCAACCAGCCTTTTGTAACATTCCTTTCAGCTGCAGATAACCCTCCATGTACTTCACCCTTATGGGTTCAGTTCTAACAATGAGCCCCATAACTTCTGTTCTCATCTACTCTTCAAATGGAATGACTGCATAAAAGAGGACTGTGGACTGTGTATATAGAACGATTGTGGATATGGAAATGGAATGACAAGGTATATGGAAGCATAATAGCTGTGAATATGGGATAAAACGACTGTAGATACGGAATATATGGAAACAGAGTAGTTGTATACGTAAACTGTGTGAAAAATAGAGTGATTGTTATACACAAAGAATATGAAACAGAGTGACTGTATGCACAAAGAGGCTGCGGAAGTATGAGAGAAAAACTTAGTGTAATAAATGAACAATCAAGGTTTGAAGATCAATACATAGATAGGTCATGTCGTTAATCTAATCGTTAACAAGTGTAACTGTAGAAGTCTGGTTAAGTACGAGTCATGGAGTTTAAAATGGAGATTAATTATGAAGGCATCATTGGACCGTTTGGCATTGAAGACAGAAGATATGGCGGAGGAATCATGGCAGTTAAATCACATAATGATTAATCATGTTATACAAGCTTGTGTTTTGAATTGCTTTTTGAAATAAGTTTTTGTATTTTACCTTTGGAACCTTACCTTCCGCTTGCTAATGTTTTGATGGTTGCTTCCACAGGTGCTTTAGGCATGATTGATCTTCAAAGTTGTTTTCTCTTCAATTATCTGCATATAAGATTTTATTATGAACTAGCCACTTTGTGCTTGGACTAATAATCAAACTGTTGCTGCAGAATCAAATTAGTCGCAGAACAGGATCAACTACGGAACAGAGTTAGCTGCAGAACATGGAAACAACTATAGAATGTAAAACATAGCGTAAAATATGACTTATGAAGGAATGAAATGGAAACGATTCTGTGAGTGAAAATATGACAAGATGATAAATGAAAATGGAGATGAAAGAAATGCTGGAAAAGGAAAAATTTATTGGTGAAATATGGTAATGGAGTGAAGTGAAATTGTAAAAGTAAAACAAAGTGAAATGAGATGAAACAATGAATTTTTGCAAAATGCAAAGTGAGTCACCATTTTTTTTTTTTTTTTTTTCAGAAAAGGAAATGGAAAATATAGGGTGTCAGGAGCTTCTGATTTTCACCATGTATTTTCTGTATAAGCATGCTAATCAGTGATTTGTTTTCAACCTTATACAATTTATTATTATTATTATTTATTTATTTTAGATAGGAAAAACAAAGACTAAGTTGGTGGAGAAAAATGATTCTTCTTCACCATTTGATCCAGTCTATGCTTTTGAGCTTTTGATAAATCCATCCCCAACTAGATTGCCATATTGAAAGTTTTGATTTGAAACTCTATGGGGAACAAGACTTGCTTCCTATAAACAATTTCACAGGGTGTATGTCTTGTTGTATTCCTCTATGTAGTTATATAGGCCCATAAGGCTTCAGGAAGACTTTCTGCCCAATCTCTTCTATGTAGATGCACAGTCTTGGTGAGGATTCCTTCAATCACTTTATTTGTAGACTCCACTTGACCATTTTCTTGTGGATGGTAAGGAGTAGATTTCCTATGCTTGATCTTGTACTCCTCCATAAGCTTCTCCATCATGTTGGATGTGAATTGAGATCCCTGATCTGTCACAATTTCTCTTGGAACACCAAAGCGAGCAAAGATGTCCTAAAAAAGAAAACTAACTACAGATTTTTCGTTAGCAAAAAGTAATGCTTTGGCTTCTACCCATTTGGTGACATAATCAATACATACCATTATATACTTTTTCTGCTTAGATGGAGGATTAATTGGTCCAATAAAATCTAAAGCCCACTTTTCAAAGGGTTCAATAAGTACCTGAGTTTGTAATGGCATTTCTTTTGAGGGAGCAGGTTTCCATACCCTTTGGCAACGGTCGCACTTTCTGACATATTCCTTAGCATCTTTGAAGATAGATGGCCAATAATATCCTAAAGAAAGGATTTTATAGGCTGTACTTTTGTTAGCAAAGTGTCCACCACACGGCTCATCATGACATGCTTTGAAAATATCAAGCATCTCATCTTCCCTGACACACCTTCCAATCATAAGATATGGCCTTGTTTTATATAATTTGTTAGTGATCAATGAATATCTTGCACTTTCTTGAATAATCTTTCTTTTCTCTCTAGGAAACAAATGTGAAAGTAACTTCCCTGTAACCAAGTAATTAGCAACATCTGCAAACCAAGGAGTTTGAGTAGTTACTGCAAAGAGATATTCATTAGGAAACTTATCTTCAACCAGAGAGTCTTCTTTGATATTCTGAATCTTGGACAAGAAATCAACAACTATGTTTTGTTTTCCAGGTCTATCTAGCACAATAATGTTGAATTCTTGCAAAAGTAAAAGCCATCTTGTAACTCTGCCATTAGTAATAGGTTTATTCATTAAATATCTAATTGCATAGTGATATGTATGAACAAAGGTTTCATAGCCTGTTATATAGTGTCTAAACTTGTTAATTGCATGAACAATAGCTAAGAAATTTTTATTTATTTATTTTTATTTTTATTTATTTATTTATTTTATTTTATTTTTTATTTATTTATTTTTTTTCAGTCACAATATAATTTAACTTAGTGGGAGTCAAATTTTTACTTGTATAGTAAATGGCATAAGGAATCAAATCTTTTTGTCCCAATACAACTCCCAGAGCTGTATCTAAAGCATCTGTAGAAATATGGAAAGGAGGTTTCCAATTTGGACCTCTTAAAATAGGTGCTTCAGATATTTTTTCTTTCAAAGTTTCAAATGCTAATTAGCAATCAGGATTCCAACTAAATTCACAATCTTTTGTAAGCAATTTGAAGAGTGGAGATGCTATTTTAGTGAAGTTTTCTATAAATTTTCTATAGTATCCTGTAAATCCTAGAAAACTTCTAACATCCTTTTGGCAATTTGGAATTGGTAACTTAGAGATGACTTTAACTTTAGATTTGTCAACTTTAATCCCATCTCTTGAAATGTGATGTCCTTAAACAATACCTTCGGTAAACATCATAAATCATTTTTCATGGCTTAGTGAAAGGTTTGTTTCTTTACATCTTTTAAGAACTTTTCCAAATTCTCCAAAGCTTCTTCAAATGTGTTTCCATAGACTGTAAAATCATCCATATATACCTCTACACAATCATGTATTAGATCAGAAAAAATTCCTAGTACTGCTCTTTGGAATGTTGCAGGTGCATTACATAACCTGAAAGGAAGCACTCGGTAGGCAAAATTTCCCCATGGACAAGTTAATGTGGTTTTATCCTGATCTTCAGGTGCTACCTAAATTTGATTGTAACCACTAAAACCATCCAAGAATGAGAAATACTTTTTACCTGCTAATGTATCTAACACTTGATCTATAAAGGGCAATGGAAAATGATCTTTGAGGGTTGCTTTATTCAATTCTCAGTAATCAATGCACACCTTCCATTTACCATTATTTTTAGGCACAATTACCAAATGAGAAACCCATTGGCTATCTGAAATTGGGTAAATGAAGTTTACATTGAGTAATTTTTGGAGCTCTTCTTTCACAATTTCCCTAAGATTTGGATTCATTCTTCTCTGAGGTTGTTTGATTGGTCTACTGTTTTCCTCAATATAGATACGATGGATACAAGTCTTAGGATCAATGCCTTTCATGTCGGTGTATTCCCATGCAAATGCAGTAGAATTTTTTTGTAATATTTTGGTTAGCTCTTCTTCTTGTAGTTTCTCCAAGTTTTTGTTTATGTTCAATGTCCTACCTGGAAAAATTTCAATTGTAGAGCTACCAAACTCTTCCATAGAATAGAAAGACATCTACCTAGATGACAAGTATTCAACATTAGATTTTTCTTGAAATTGTGCATGATCATATTCTGAAGATGTTTCAAAATTTTCCAATGTGTTCAAAATTTGACTATATTCACTAATTTTTGACATAGTAAAGAGAGGTTGAATATCAAATTCATCATCAATCCATTCCTTGTCATCTATTTCTGTGATTGATTTTGTTGGGGGATACAAAGTAAATTTCTTTGTTGAATTACCATAAGAAATATACATGTCACCATATCTACAACTAATAAAAGCATTAGCTGTGGCCAGCCAAGGTCTTCTTAATATGAGTGGGTGTCCTCCTAGATTATTCTTGGGAGTTAAAATCATGAAATCAATAGGATATTCCCAAGAATTTAAGGAGATTGAAATATCTTCTAGCACACCATCTGGTTTGATTACTGATCTATCTGCAAGTTGCAGTAAGGTAGGTGTGTAAAGAAGGTTAGAAAGCTTAAGCTGTTCCATAGTTTGTCTACTCATAATGTTTATTGTTGCCCCTAAGTCAATCAATGTGTTTGGAATTTCAATCCCATTTATATGTGTCTTGACAATTGGACTTCCTGGATCCACATATTTTTGCATGGCAATCTTTCCCATCATGATGTCTACTATCTTTCCTACCAGGTGAATTCTTTTTGTTTCTCTTGGTTTTCTTCCTGGTCTTTTGATGCTCAACTCCTTTATTGTCTTAGATAGAATTGGAATTTCTCTAATGGCTTGTAACAAAGGAAGTTTGATACAAACATTATTCAATTCATCTAGAAAATCATAATTGGGCAACAAGATATGTTTTTCTACCCCTCTACCAATTTGTAATCTCTCAGGAAAAGGAGGTGTAGAAGTAGATGTTGGTTGCTTAATGATAGGAGTTGTGTTTATTGATTCTTTTTGTTTTTCTTTTTCAATGTTTTGGTTTTGGAGGGATGTTCCCTCAAAACTTTTATTGACTTTTAGGGAATCCTCCTTAGAAGTGTCTTGTTCTTGAATAACTATAGAAGGTTTTTCCTTTTCTAATATCCTACCGGATCTAAGTTGAACATCATTAATTTCTAGAGGAGTAATCATGTAAGTTGGAAATTGTTGTCCTTCTACCACGTAAGCATTCTGAGAATTTTTATTATTTGGGTTTGGTAATGGTTGGGTAGGTAGCTGATTTGGTTTTTGCTGAAATGGTAGCAAGAGTTGAGGATTTTGATTTTGTTGTGGAGGTTGTGGTGGAAATGGCAATGAAAGTTGAGGGTTCTGATTTTGAAGTTGTGGTTGCTGATTTTGTTGCTGATTTTGTGGGGGAGGATAATTTTGATAAGATGGAGGATATTGGTAATATTGGGGAAATCTCCCATAAGGATTTTGTACCCCTTGTGCCCACGGTTGAGATTGATACTGAGATTGAGGTTGAGGCCAAGGTTGCTGCCAAGAATTCTAGTTTGGTGAAGGCTGAAGATACATTGGATTGTTAAATCCTTGGTTTTGTGGCCCCTGCTAAGGTCTTCTTGCAACAAAACAAAGAGATTCTGTAGAATTTGGGACTGTTTCCTCTTGAAAGATAGCCTTAAGACCTGGGATTGAAGGACAACCCTTGGTCTAACAAGAGAAGGATCTCTCAGCCCTTTTCCTATTTTAGATTTCCCTCTTGAGAAATGAACACATAGTTCTGCTATGTCACTCAATGGAAGTTGAGAGATATCTCCCTTCCCCATCATGTTAAGGATATCTATCCATTCATTTCTAATGGCCTTTAACAAAAGAGCTTTCAAAGTTTCTTCATCTAAATTGTTCATCTTTGCTCTTTTCAAATTATAGTTGAATCTCTTAAGCAAATCCTCTAAGTTTTCATCCTCTTTTTGCACCATTTTGAACACCTCATCTTTATGATTGGTACGCATACAATAATCCAAGTATCTATCCAAAAATGTTTGTTTCATGTCATTCCATGTTCTAATGGATTGAGTGACTAACCCCGTGAACCATTTGAAAGCAGCTCCTTTTAGTGTTGAGGGAAACAATTTGAGTTTTTGAGAGTCTTCTAGATAGTCATAGGTTCTGCACAAGACTTCAAACTCAAACAAAAATATTTCAGGGTCCTCGCTTCTCAACCCATAAAAGTTTGGGAGGACAGATAGTGAGATGTTTTTCATTGTGGTATGTGTTTCGTCATCCACTACAGGGAATCCAAATGAGTTATCTACTTCCCTATTTCCTCTTCCTCCTCCATTATTACCTCTACCTCCTCCATTGTTTCCTCTACCTCTCCCTCTACCTCCTCCATTGTTTCCTCTACCTCTCCCTCTACCCCCTCCTCCAAACAGTGAGAATTGTCCATCTTGTTCTTCTTTTGCCATTATAGTTTCTTCAGAGTCAGTATAGGGCTCAACCTGCAAGGTTATTCCCTCTTCCTCTGGTTCTTCTATTAATGGACTATGAGAGAGAGTTTCTACTTTTTCTTCCTCACCAGGTATTCCTAATTCTTCAACTGCAATAGGCTCCCCTGTGGAGGTGAAAAAGGTTATCCCTGCTGTTGGAGTTTCAAAATTTTTCTCTCCTAGGACTATTTTGGTAGATGATGTAGGAGAATCTTCTGATTGAGTTTCTGCCCCTTGAATTCTAGGAATCCTATGGCTGGGAGTATGAGTTTGGGATGGAGGTGTGTCTTTTTTAACTCTTGGTGGAGTAGGTAGTGTTGTAGGAATCGAACTTCTGCCCCTAGCTATAAATCTACCCCTAGAGTCTCTTTCTCTATGCATGTCATAGTTTTGTTTTGTTGTTTTTGTTTTTGTTATTGTGTGTGTGTGTGTGTGTGTTTTTTATGAATGTAAGAGATAAGGCTACCTTGTTACACTTCCCTGGCAACGGCACCAAAATGTTTGGTCAATTTAGTGTCCTAAATTGCTCTACATAAATTATCAATCCGGGTATTGTAAACTGATGAAGTTTAGTGCACTATATGTGCTAGATGACCCTTCTTAGCTCATTGTTTTTGAGTTTTATGTTGTTTTGGGGTTTTGATCCTTTAATTCCTAATGTTTTACAATGTACTTAACAAAATCTTAGATCTACTTCTGCTAAGAATCCAGAGAAATGAAATGAGGACTACAAGTGCTTTAAGCCAGATTTGGAAGTAAAGTTTAACTAATAAAATGAAAACAGAGTTTCTATTTTTGTTCTTATTATTGTTCCAAATCATGGAATAAAAGAACTTAAAAGTGAAATTGCAACTATTTAAAACAAAACTGAAATGAAATATTGAAAGTGAGATTACAACTAATGTTTAGTCTATTGCAGAATCAAAGCTTAAATGAAATTGCAACAAAGCTAAATGAAATACTAAGACTGAAAATGAAATTGCGACTAATCTACTTTGGAAACTAAATGAAGTGCTTAGTTACTCTGCTACACAATTTTGGGAGAACAACCTCCTTGTGATAACATTTTGAGGAATTCTTCAACTTCATTATTCTAAGGGAAAATAAATACAAAAACACAAAAAAAGACTCATTACATAAATGAAATATTCCACCACTTAGTTTAAGATGAACCATCAACTAGAAGGGATTTTAGAAACATTCACTTACAATATGAGTCATTAAACTAATAATAAAATGGAAAGACATAAATGGCACTGATCAGTTTTAACTAAAAACTTAAAGACTAATGAACAACAAATGAAATAAATTACTCTACACTACTGAACTCAACTTCAAGCTACTGATAAGAAACTAGAAAGAAATGAAACAAAAGAACTATTCTGTACTGAAATAAGCTATTCTGCGTTAGTAAGAAGATGACAAAAACTGCATTATGAACACGGTTAGAAGATGATTATAAACATTATGGAAGAAACAATGAATTCACAGTTTAACTATAAAAGACAAAATCAAATGAAATGTAACCTTAGCTAGCACAAGGGCCCTATGCAACTACTCAAGTTATATGTACTTAATCAACACTCCAACAAACGCTTTCAGGTATCCATGAAACACACAGTCTTCATATTAAAAACAGAGAATGAGTTCTCAAAATTACAGAGCGGTAATCTGAACTTAACACATGAGAAAATTCGAACTTGTTTTGTGTTCTTCACACAGGTATTTATAGAGAAATTATACAACTGTTTTATGGAGAAAAATAAGCTACAACAAAAACACGTGGGCAGACAGGCACACAGAATTCTCTTCCTCGGTTGCTGGAGACATAAATCTAAGGTGATGGATGTTGGATTTAGTTTGCACAGATGGCTGATGAAGTCCATGGCCTCAGGAAGTTGTTTCGGATCCCATCACTGTGAAACGTGTACAAAACAGAGTCCTGTTTGCCTTAGGTCTCTATGTTTGACTGGAGTCTTCCTTGTCGACCTGGGCTAGGTGAATAGGACACAATCCATGCCATGATGTTTTCCAAGCTGCCCATGTAGTTATTTCCTCCTTCTGACACCTGGAACCTATAAAAGCATGAAATTAGCTGCGGAACAACCGATTAGTTGCAGAACAGGCTGTGTTTCGTAGCTAAAAGACAATAACTTATTCAAATAGCAAACATAAAAGTATAACATGAAAATCACTAAAATGTTCTCCTTAAGGCAATGTAAAAGGTTTTTGGTGATAGGAATGCATTTTCCATGGAAAAACAAAGAAGGAGGGATGAGAAAAGTTGCTAAGAAAAGGGAAATTGTGAGATTCAACACATGGCCATTGCTGGGGAATGTGTTGAGACCGAGCCATCTTCCTTTGAGGAAGCAGTGGAACAACCAATTTGGGTTGATGTTATGGTGGAGGAGTATGACTCCATAGTTTGTAACAGTGTTTGGGACGTGGTTCCGAGACCGGAGAACAAGTCAGTTGTGAGTTCCCATTGGCTTTACAAGGTAAAGCAAGCTGCTGGTGGTAGTGTGGAGAAGCATAAGGAAAGTTTTGTTGCCCGTCGCTTTTCACAGGTCGAGGGGATTGAATATGATGAGACTTTTGCTCCGGTTGCAAGGTACTCATCTATCATATCTATGTTGGCACTATCAGCACAAATGGGTTGGAAGATCCATCAGATGAATGTGAAGACTGCATTCCTTAATGGCCAGATTGAGGAAGAGGTGTACATAGAGCAGCCAGAAGGTTTTGAGACCTTCGATCGTGAGTTGCATGTGTGCTAACTCAAGAGAGCGTTGTATGAGCTGAAGCAAGAACCTCGTGCTTAGTACACCAGGATAGACAACTACGGATGCGAACCTGTACCACATCGTGGTGAAAGGTAAGTTATTGATCATCGTACTTTATGTTGATGATCTCATATTGATTGGTGATGATCAGTTGATCGTGTCTTGCAAGGAGGATCTTGCAAGAGAATTCAAGATGAAAGACATGGATCTCATGCATTACTTCCTTGGCATGGAAGTGTGGTAGAAGGATGGGGAGTTGTTTGTGTCTCAGGGCAAGTATGCCAACGAGATACTCAGGAGATCCCACATGGAGAAGTGCAAGCCCATGCAGACTCCTCTAGCAGGTAACTGGAGGAAAAAGGCTGTTACTTCAAGAGAAGTGGTAGAGGCTACTGTGTACAGGCAGCTTGTGGGTTCACTGATGTACTTAATGAACATACAACTAGATTTGTGCTATGCGGTGAACCAGCTGAGTCAAGCAATGGTTCAGCCTACCAAGATGTTTTGGAAGGCGACAAAGCATATATTGAGATACCTCAGAGGCACATCTCAGTATGGATTATGGTACAGACGGATAGAGGGAGTGAAGCTACAGGGCTTCATTGATGCAGATTGGGCAGGGAGTCCATCAGATCGGAAGAGCACATCAGGAGGGATTTTCAACTTTAGGTCAGCGAAAGTTTCTTGGTACAGCAAGAAACAGAGGTCGGTTGCACTCAGCTCGGCAGAGGCAGAATACATGGTTGCAAGTCAGGCAACATGTGAGGCCATCTGGATGCGAAAAATCCTAGTTGGTTTGTTTGATCAGAGGATGGATCCAATTGTGATCTATTTTGATAATCATAGTTGTATCAAACTCTCTGAGAATCTAGTATTTCATGATAGGTCCAAGCACATCGACATCTAGTATCATCATCTCAGAGACTATGTAGCGAGGAGGATCATGTTGCTGCAGTATATTTTGATAGAGGAGCAAGATGTTGACATTTTGACAAAGGCATTGTCAAAGTATAAATTCGAGTTCCATAGAGACAAGATCGGGGTGGTAGATAATCCCTTTCTTGTTGAGAGGGAGTGTTGAAATACAGCAACAAGAATATTCCAATTTAATTTGTCCCTGAATTAAATTGTGAATTAAAATCGAATTTAGTCCTAACAACTACTTGGAAATAATTAATTAATTTATTTTAAATTAATAGTTGGAGAAATTAAAGTTAGAAGTCTTTCTGAAGTCATGCAAGAGTTATCCCTTAAACTAAGGAGATAAGATTGAGTTATATTTGAGTTGTAATTAGTTAACTCAGTTTATTGAGTTAAGATGAGTTAAATTAGTTCCAAACTGTTTGAGGAACTAATAGTGAGTTAACAGTCAGTTGATGTATTAATGCACTCAACTAGTGCTACTCCAGTTAACTGAAGATTCCCTCATCGGAAACTCATGCATGTCTATTCTAAGAAAGACCCAGTTGAGATTAAGGTTCAAGGACAATGTACAATGAGTTGCATGTGTTTTCTCATGGAGAAAACTCATGCATGCAATCAAGGATTCACCCTTGAGGATTGCACAGGTATGAAGGCCTGTTTTTCCACTTAGTAAAAGGCTAATCATCCACAAGGAACAACACAAGGAAATAGGAGCTTGGAGGGTAGAGAGGAAGGCTGGAGAGAAGCCAAGATTGCCTGTGAGCATCTGTGAGGATTGTACCGAGAGCTGGCTAGCTGTGAGAGCTAAGGCTTTGTATAATTCCTATGTATTTCCACCATGTATAATAATACAATAGTGTGGGGTTTTTATGTGAGAGTTTCCCCAAAGTATTTTCATGTGTATTGTGCCATTGATTTTTCTTCTTCTGGTTATATTGTTGAGCTCAATCTTTAAGCTTCCGCAAATTG
This sequence comes from Pinus tabuliformis, assembly GCA_031772625.1. Taxonomy (NCBI): domain Eukaryota; kingdom Viridiplantae; phylum Streptophyta; class Pinopsida; order Pinales; family Pinaceae; genus Pinus; species Pinus tabuliformis. The sequence goes on from CM062805.1 coordinate 507,611,861, forward strand.
ATAGTAGAAGTAGGTTATAGTATTCTGCTTTGTTTTATATTGCATTATCGGGTTAACCTATCACAGATTTTCTACATTTACCCATTAGGATGGCTAAATAAATCAACTTATATAAAAGTCACCAAACAATGTCGATTAAGATTTGCCATTACAACTAATTACATTGATGAAGTGGAATTAGATGTGGTTCCAGTGGACATATGTGGAGTTGTCTTTTACATCGATGAAGTGGAATTAGATGTGGTTCCAGTAGACATATGTGGAGTTGTCTTAGGAAGTCCGTATCTTTTTGATCTTAATGTCGTATTTTACAGGATAGAATATAAATATCACCTTAAGAAAGATGGGGTTGAATTTATTGCCAGGGCACATCAAAACAAACATCACTTGAATTCAGTTAATGTTAATAAGATGAAGTGATTAATAAGTCCAACTAAAAAATTTGTAATCATGTGTGTGAAAGGACAACATAACAATCGACATGATGGTTGTTTAAGTTATGAGACTCAGCTTAAAGATGGTTTGATTAAAGAGATAGAAACTATTCCAGTTCTATGTAAAACCAAACATCTTATTCATAAGCAGGGATTACAACATGAATTATAGTTTGTGCCTAAAGCTCCTCTTCCTAATGTCAAAATGAATCAATTCAGTCCAAGTTTGGAAATAAACAGTTGCAAGGATACAGGTCAATATTGGGGAAACTGAGTGTTCAATTTCTCTTGTACTGTGTCGCCATTTCATGTCTCAAACAGTTTGGAAGCCTCTTTTCGAGTGGAGAGCAAACCTATTTGATTCATATCCAAGCCTTTTCTAGAGTAGTGTCAAAGTGTTTAATGGGAACTTATGCATCAGAGGAAAGTGCTAATCAATGGAAACATCATTTGAAAGTGATTAAAACAAATCAACAACTAATTCAATACTTTCAAGGACAAACTAAGTTGCAAAAATTTTCAAATTATAGTTTGATGGGTTCATTGCAGTAAGTTCACTTAGTAATCAGGAAGTAGGAACAGTTTGTCAACTCAAGTAGCTAGTTTGATGTCAAGAGTATTTTTTATTGTCTCTGTTATTCCGCAAAATACATTGTTAATACATGTTGATGGTATTAAACAATGTCCAATAGAGATTGTTTTCAAAGATGATTATGAATCACTAACTCATGGCTCTCCATGGAAAGAAATCAATTGCCATGTTCATAACAGGTTGTTTGCGCATCGTCGCAAGTTGTTCGTACTGCAGATGGATGAAACAGGTCACCGACTCAAAACGTTCCATGGTTAGCATCATCAGGGTCATTACTTGCAGGTGATTGATCGAATGTATTGGTACATCGTCAGGGCAAGGTGGAAAGAGAGGGAGTTCTACCCTCATCGATTATTTGTTTAGTCAAACTTTTGGTGGTCCAAAAGCTTTCAAGTGGAGAGGATTGATCTAGGAGGATCTCGTCAGATCAGTTGCACAGGTGTTCAAGTGTCGTCGTCAGTGTTCAGAGTTGTTGTCAATTCAGTTCGATGTCATCAGTGTTAGTTATGGATCAGGTTGTTTAGGTAATATGGTTTTTCATGGCGTTCAGTTGATATGGTTCAACACTTGGTTGTCGACTTGTGTTCATCGACAATTCGCTAAGATTTGGTCTTCGACATGTGTCTTATCGTTTGACTCGCAGGTTTTGGTGTCGACATGGGTTTTGGTGTTATCTCGCAAGATGATCATCAACATGGTTGTATCATCCATTAAAGGGGTTCTATATGTTTCATTGTCAGGGTTGTCGTCGCAACTGTCATTTTATCGACGACATGTATTTGGTGAATGTAACTTTGGAACATTAAGTTGTAAGAGGAATTTTCAAACTAAACATAAAATCCTAAACCTAAACCTAGAACCTAAAGACATCATGCAAAAATGTATTGAAATCAAAATACATTAAAAAAAACCCTATATGCAAAACCCTAAGCCTAAGTCTTAGCTCTCGGCATATGAAATACATACAAAACATTGTAAAAACCATAGCACAAGCCCTAACCATCACCCTAACCGTAGCAGAACTGCGAAAGGGACAGGCCGCATGTGATCAGAGAAATGTGAACCTTCGGGTTATCAAATCAATGGGCTTAGGGGTTAGCCGCCAGTTGAAACTGCGTGAGAAAGACGGCATGTGAACGGAGTCAAGGTTAGAACCCGCAGTCAGGAGGTTAGCCACGATAAAACCGTCAGTGAAACCATCAGTGAGCTAACTGCGGGTTCGGTCACCGCTCACATGAGCTGTCCAACCTCCGCCCGGTTAAGCTGACCGCCAATAGTTTTATGGTTATTCTAATGTATTTTTGGGTTGTTGATAAGTTTTATTAAAACAAATTAATTCGATGACCATGCCAACCTGACTAGGTGTCAACTTATAACAAGATCGAGCTCTAAAACTCAACCTGAGGCAACCAAATTCACCTCAAACCTAGACAAGGTGGTTTTATGTACCTGCAGGCCTTTAAAAGGCAGATTTTCGATCATTGATTAGAAGAGAGTGGTTTTGACTTTTGTTTGCAGATTCTGGAGGTCATAGGCAATTTGTTTTTAGTGTAACAGGAGCATCCAAAGTCGGAATTGGGAACCGTGATAAGCGTTGGAAAGCTGGTTCATAGGGATATCTGATGAAAGTGATCAAAAGTGCCTGTGTGCACATTCAAACTAATCAAATATCTGTGTAATCGACCTCATATATTTCAATCCTAATAAAGCGGTCGCCCATCTTGAAAGCGGACCCGGAGACATAGTCCATCAGGGACGAACTCCGTAATCAATTTTGTTGTCTGGTATCACTGTGTTTTTACTGTTTTCACTTCTGTTATGCATCTATCTTGTGTTTAATCAGTTGTCATAAAGTCTTCTTCTCAAGCAGTTTTCCTCGATTTCCATGCTTTGAGCTAACATTCAAATCATTAATGGTTAATCAATTCTACATTAGTTTAAGTCTATAATCATTTTCAGATCACATTTAGTTTGAAAAACGTTGGTGCAACTTTTCAACGGGTACTGTCTTATGAATTTCACGATATCAAGAATATTGTGCAACCTTATTTGGATGACTTTCCAGCTCATTCACTGAGACAGGAAGACCATCCAATGAATTTGAGAGAAATCTTTATCAGATGTCATCATTACAATATTCACTTGAATCCACATAAGTGTGTTTTCTGTGTGCAATTTGGTCGATTGCTAGGATTTGTCGTTTCAAAGGAAGGAATTCGTGTCGATCCATTGAAGGTTGAGGCTATTCTGAATCTGCCTCCTCCTTCCAATCTTCACCAACTCCAAAGTTTGCAAGGGAAAGCAAAATTTCTATGTCGATTTATCCAGAACTACGCTGAGTTGACTAAAGGTTTTACTTGAATTTTGAAAAAGGGCATCTCATTTATCTAGGATGAAGTGGCTCAAAAGGCCTTTGATGCACTTAAATATGTGTTGACCCATACACCGCTGTTGCATCCTCCCGATTATCACCAAGACTACTTTTTATACTTAGTCACATTTGATGCCACCATTGGCATGGTTCTAGTTCAGGAAGACGAATCGAATGAAGAGCATGTGATATATTACTTAAGTCATAATTTGACCAAAACTAAAGCAAAATATGCACATGTGGATAAATTGGCCTTTATGGCTGTTCAAGTTGTCCAACGTTTCCATCACTACATTTTATTACATAAAACTACTGTGATTTCTAATTGAAACCCCATGGTTTACATTCTTACCAGAAAATTGTTGGGGGGAAATTATTCCAAATGGATAGTCATCTTATAAGAATTCGATTTGGAATTCATTAAATCCAAATCTAAGAAATCATTGGTATTTGTTGAACTATTGTGTGACTTTCCGTGTGCTGAAAGAGGATTCTCTTCCAGATGAATCTCTCTTTCTAACTAGTACTTTAGATCTATGGTATGGAGCTATCATCATTTATCTTCAGACCTAGACATTTCAGCAAGAACTGAGTTAAACTCATCGTCGTCGTAGTCGGTATCAATCCAACAATACAATATTGTTGGTGATACACTTTATCGTCGTGGTGCCGATTCTATTTTTCGACGATGTTTAACTCACGAGGAAGCCGAAAAGGCATTAAATGACTGCCATTCTGGAGCTTGTGGTGGTCATATGTCAGGGTTTGCCATTGCTCAAAATATCCCGCGCGCAGGTTATTTCTGGCCTTCTATGTTCAAAGATTGTATAACTACAGTTCGAAAATGCCATAATTGTCAAATCTATGATCAAAAAATGCGTGCACATCCATCTCCTCTTCACCCAATCATTGTTGTTGGTCCTTTCGCTAAATGGGGCATTGATTTTATTACATGTAACCCTCACTCAGTCGGGGGCATGGGTACATTATCCTTGTAGTAAATTATTTTACAAAATGGGTCGATGTGATGCCTACATATAAGGATGACAGTGAAACAACATCCATTTTCGTGTCCAATAATGTAATTACTCAGTTCAAAATTCCACAAGCTATCATTACGAACCATGGTAGCCATTTTTGAAACTATATGATGACTAATCTTACCACGAAGCTAGGTTTGCGTCATGACAGTTCTACTCCATATTACCCGCAGGAAAATGGCCAAGTGGAAGTCGTTAACAAGGTTTTAACCACCATGATTAAACGAATTATCAAGACTCATAAACGAGATTGGCATCTAATGCTTTATCCAACCTTGTGGGCATATTGTACCACAACAAAAACTTCAAATGGTTTTACTCCTTTCCAGCTTGTCTATGGCATGGAAGCAGTTACCGATTGAATGCGAGATACCGTCTTTAAGACTGGAAATTGAAATATTACCAGTCACCTCTGCGGAAGAAGATCGTTTCTTGTACATAGCACGTCTCGATGAGAATCATCATGATGTTGCATTAGCTAGCAAGGTCCAAAAGAAACTAGTTAAAGCACAATATGATCGAAATGTCAAACCTCGTTCATATGCAGAAGGTGATTTAACCTTGGTCTATCATCAAGAGCATGATAAGTTAGGCACTTGTAAATTCTAGCCTATGTGGCATGGCCCTCATATTGTAAAATGTGCACTGGAAAAAGGGGCCTATGAACTAGTTGATTATGACATAATTCCTTTGGGAAATCCCAAAAATGGTCTTTACCTAAAGAGGTATTATGCTTAGATTGTTCGGTGAAACATTTGTATTTTAATTTACCATAGTTTATGTGTGACATTTCTTAGCAACTTTTCCGATTTTCCGCTACTTGTCCTGCTCATCTTGTGTTACACTTGATTTGCAGACATTGACGCTCCCTCAGACTTACATTAGCTTCGTTGATGGCACTAGTCATAGTATTCAGAATTTATCTTCTGCAGCGTGGGTCATTTATTCACCCACAGATGAATTAGTTTCTATTCATGGGGTATGCCTTGGTCGAACAACGAACAATATTGCAGAATATAGTGTAGTGATTGAGTTACTATCTGATGCCATTGCATTTGCCATTCATCGGTTGATCGTTATGTTAGATTCACAACTCATGGTATTACATTTAAATGGTATTTATTCAGATGGAAGTGCTTCCATGTTAAGGATGTTTTTGCGGGTTCGTCTCTTGTAAAGAGAATTTGATTATATTGGGTATCAACATATTCCGAGAAATTTAAACACATTAACATATGCATTAACTAATTATGTGTTAAATTGGCACTTGTAAAATATTTATAAATAAATTAATGCAATATTCATTCATATAGTGTACAAGATAGACAAATAGAAGTTGTTAGGGCCTAAATCTGCCTTAGGCTGAAAGAAGGCAAAATTCAGGGTAACCACAAACCACGCTCAGTCTGGTAGCTAACCCTACCAGAACAGGAGAGGGCTCTCTCCGGGTCACACTCAGGAAAATAAACAATAGGGTCTGAGATGACTCAAAAATGAATACTGATTTTAGGCTAGTTAAATAAATATGATGGAGGTATTTTGATAAATGACTGAGTTTTCTGGGATGTGTGGGGCCAAGGAACAACATGAGCAGAGAATTTAACTCAAAGACGCAGGTTATTTCGTGAGGCAAGACAGGCGGAAAGTCTAGAAATTAGATTTGAAATAATATGAAGTGGAGAGGTTGTTTGAGAGTGTGAAAAGGGCATAAATACATGAATCCTTTTCAACAAGAGAAAACATAGAACGTGAAAACTATCCCAAGGAAGAGCAGTACATTGAATTCTACCTTTTTTACTTAGAAAGCTTTCACTAGAAATGAATATGAATGAAAATATGAAACATAATGAAATACATATGAAACATAAAGAAGATACATTTGCTAAACTCACGCCACAGGAATCTCATGAACCAGAGCTGCAATCTTTCATTAATTCTCTGTCAGAATGTATAGTGAGTGACTGGGTTTCTCTCCCACAGTTTCCCAGAAATTCCAACCCTTTACAAAATGACTCTCAATACAATAAATAAGCTTTTCCATGAGAAAGTCGATCAACCTAGGAAATGAAGAGCCAACCATCAGCAGTTACATTTAATTTTCTATGAAGACCAATTAGAAAAAAGCAAATATGAGCGTAGATTTTTTGGGTGGTTGTTCGCCTTCATTTGGCCACTTGAATAGAAGCCAAAAATGTTTTTTAAACTTTGCCTTTGATGCTGGGAAAAATTTATTGTAAATGAGCGGGCCCAATTGGAGAAAATTGCGAATCGAAATTTCACGAAGCGGGAGTGATTTTGGCCTTTGGGTCTCTGTGCGCCGCGCCAAAAACTGTATGCGTCACGCTAATTTGGAGCTGGTTTTGAGGCACCTTCTAAAGTCCAAATTGAGCCCAAGTGTGCTTGTTGGAAATCCCTGCCTGTCTACTCTCCAACCCAAGTGAAATTTCTGAATTTGGTGCCAATTTTCCCCTCCAAAACTGCAATCTCCCAAGACTGCTTCCTGTGTGTCAAAATAGGGGCAGAGAGGTCATTTTTTGGGTGTTTTTGACCTCATGAGGACTCAAAATTGGCCCAAACTTCTTGGCCATGCACCAACAGTCATGATTTTCGATGGAAAATCCAAAAATGTAAACCTTTTGTCATTTGGAACTTCCTATTGTAAGTGCGCGCCATGTGGCGCGGTGCACAGGGAGAAAAGCCATGTTTTTTGCACAAAAAATTCCAAAAATACCAAAAATGCCTCAAATTTCTTGAAATTTGGGCTGGATTTTCCTTATCAAGTTTTATGCTTGGATAAAGAGGCTTCTACCAATATCTGAAGTCGATCGAGCTCCCTTTGCCTCTTTTGCTTCTTGATTGCCTTCACCAATTTCGCCTTCAAATTCCTGATTCGGGCCTTGCACACTTTGTTTCGCGCCATGTAGTGGAAAGCCATGTGTCTCAGCAATGCATGGTCCTTGTCGGCCTTGTCCAGCAACCTCTCTAAGTGCATGTTAACTCTCTTGAGATTGGCCTCCCGATCCTCATTAATCTCTTGCTCCAATAACGTGAGCTCAACTCTTCTCCTTTGCGCAGCTTGGCGATTCTCGCGAATGTTTTGTAGCTCCATGATCGCTTGTTGATCCTCAAGCTGTTTGTTCCTCTGCTCCAAATATTTCATGTTCCACTTAGCCCTCTCCAAGTCAAGGGATAAGGCTTCGATCTCTGATTGCTGCTCCTGGATCATCTCTCTAAGTTTGGCGCTTTGTGGACCCGTATCTGTATCATCATCATGAAGGAGAATGAAGTTTGTCTCTCGTTCACCTGATGGCTCACCTGAAGGCCCCTCATCCTACATTGGCTCCTTGCCTTTGTCCTGTTCCTGTGATGCTGATGGAGGAAGCGAGGCCCCTTCCACCCCGGGTGGAGATAACACTCGCTTTGCCGCTGCAAACAAACGTCTGGTGCCTTTCTGATATGTGATGAAAACCGACACACTAGTAGTCTCATGGCGCTCATACCGATGAGAAGGTTCACCCTCATGCTTAACCTCTGATACTCTCTGTGATGCTCTAAAGAAATCACGCGAGATGAAATCATCCCAAGTGATGCCTTGCAATCCAAGCTGATGAACCACCAAAATCTTAATAAGAGCAAAATGATAGACACTGTTAAGTTGCTGCTGAGGTGTTTTGCGTTGTATAAAGGTGGTCATCCTCTCTATGTTTCGGCAAATGAAATACGGAATGTTCATCATCCGTACCCTGGTGAAATGCATGAGCAACCTGATGTGATAAGCATAAAGACGAGAGAATCGCCCCTCACAGCTGAAATATTTCATAATCAATCTCATTAGTGGAGCATATTCATCTTTCAGATACCGGAATGGAAACACTCTCTTGAGCTGCCTTAAGAAACTGGTTTTGATGTATGGCTCATAATGCTGCCGGTCAATCTTCTGTTTCTTGTGCCATGGTTCACCAATGTTCGGTATACCGGTTGCTAATGAGATAGATTCTGGTGTAAGTGTGAAGGTGACACTAGCTAAGATGGCTTGATCTCCGTGCAAGTGCAACACAAAAAGACGAGCCAACTCATGATGAAATTGGACACTAGCCACCTTTTGACAAAACTCATAGCATGACTGATGCTGAAAACAGGACATAGCAAGAGGGCAGGCTTGCAATTCTGTAAGGGTGTTCGGTTCTTCTCTAACATGTCTGCCACTTTTATGAGGCCTCCGGGGTGCCTGTTCTTCCAAGGGTGAGTCACTTTGGGTTTCCACCTCATAGTCCGATGAATGCTTAGATGCCATGACTGCTATACAAAATACCTTAAAGACAAGATGACTGTTGTGTATGAACTGTGCTTGAACTGCTCTTTTTTGTGTTGTATTTCAATTTCTGCCACCAAGGGAAAAAACAAATGCAATAGGGACTGTTGGGGATTGTTAGGAAGGGGAAACAATATTGAGGAATGAGAATTATTGGGATAATTTTAATTAGGGAGAGGAGGGGGATTTTATATATGGGAATAAGGTTTAGGGTTTGGGATTAGTTATATAGGGTTGAGGAGATTTTAATAAGGGCTAGGGTTTTGGGATGTTGAATGTAATGTAGGATTGATCAACTTGGTGGGGGGGTAGGAAATGAGGCAACAAGGGAGAATGGGGAAGGAGGAGAGTCCTTGGTGACAAAATTGTGAGCTCTGAAACCCTGGCAGCAAATTTGTTTGTGTTGGGTATGAATTTTTGTTTCAACCTTTATTCACCCTTACACCACCATCTCTTATCATAAAATCTGAAGCAATGTCAAAATAGAAGGCCCTACCTGACAACTCCACGCAAGGGATGAGCAATTTGAAAATATTTGACACAATTTCGGGCTCTGAACTATGTGCGTCGCGCCAAGAACCCAGTGTGTCGTGCCCTCTATGTGCGTCGCGCCCGTTCAAATTAACACTGGGCGGAAATCCCCAGTGCGCCGCACGCTCTATGTGCACCGCGCTCCTCCACCTGTGCGCCGCGCTCCAACCTTTAACACAGTCACGACCTTTCAAACTGCGGTTTGTTCTTCAACCTCGAAATTCGACTTTGCTATAAGATTTCATGAATATAACTTGGTACAAATGATTTATATACTTGGAGAAATATCTTGCAAGAGTTGGATTTGATTTTTTCTTCCTCCAAAACCCATTTTGTAATGTTTTCACTTTGGCACTTTTTCACAATTAATACAACTCTGCTTTTCACAATTCCTTTTGATTTCTTTGACTAAAATGATGAAATTTTTGGCAATTTTTTGCAGGAGTAGCCGACATGGAATTTGGCTAAGGAGTGCAGGGCTGCGCTTGGTGAAATCCATTGAGAAACTTTTGAAAATTATTACAAATGACAAACTGTTGACTTTTCTTCAAAACAGAGTTTTGAAGAACAGTCGTAATCTATCGATATGACGATGAAAATCTTTGAATCACAACTTTATAAGAGCCTCCCTCTGGCCTTGCTGGCTTTTTTGGACATTGTTTGAAGACCAAATGACTAATCCTTAGACTCAATGACCGAAATGACTCTCGTCCATTTAAAAGATCAAACATGGACTGTCATGGACTTTAATACACATTGATGAAAAGACCTAAGCCAGCAGGTACAAGACACGAGGGGAATGAATGATAAGGCCCTTCCGTCAGATAATGGCATGCCCCTAGGGGAATGCAGCTGAGTGAAGGGCGCGAGACACCTAAAAATGAAATGCAGAAAGAGTTTTTATCTCTGACAGAGGACTGACAAGACCGACTCTAATATAAGTAATAGCTTTCATTAGATAAAAGTATGTAAATAGTGTGGCTTTTACAAAAAATGTCATCCAAAGACATGAAGCCACGTAGCCTTATTTCCCGAACATGCTAATATATTGTTAAAAATAAAAAATCTAGCCCGTAGACTAGTGACCACACATGATGATTATCATGGTAGCATACCATATCACATGCTACTCGTCGTAGCAGACAATTAATAGGTCTAGGAACCCCTACAGTTTGCCTCTGGTATCAGAGAGACAAATCATCTATTGCGGCGTCTAGGATGTCCAAATTTAACCTCTCAAGGTTGTGCTTTACCTATGTCAGTGTCTCTATTGCCTCCAGGTTTTATACTATGGGAGTTGTTGGCTGCTCACCATGCCGATCATATCTACGTAATCCAACTGGTCTCATTGGGGCCACATCTGCATGATCATTTCACATAATTAGCTTTGGATGCCAAAAATAACAAAAACTAAATTTTTTCAAAAAGTCAACCAAAATGTGAAGTTTTACCTATAGCACCTCGAGGCAGTGGCATGTATGGATCTCTTGTGTAGTCCATCCCTGCATACGGAAAATATTCAATCATAATGATATGATTTTCCAACCAATCGAAGAAGTCAGGAGTAAATATAATCGTTGGTCCTTCACCACCTCCATGGCGTGACATAAGTGTAACCCATTTCAACATCTGAGGGTCACGAGGTCCTCCTCTCTCAATAGCTACCTGTGGAGCTAGAAGAGGAATCCACTCCAAAGCAAATGAAATAACGAAGGCACCATACCCAAAGTTTTTGAGTTTGCTTGTTCTGACCCTGGTTAGTTTCCCCTTTAGATTGGCAACTACAACCTCACTGCAGTTAAATATGGTATGTTGAAAACAATCCAAAATAATTTGCAACTGAGCCTTCGTGAGCAAATGAAAAGTTGCACTACCACATAGCCGTGCAATAGTGAACTTGATGGCTTTCAAAGGAATTTGTGCTATGGTCTTGATGTCAATCCTGCCATCTTTGAGAGCTTCCCCTCGAGTGCAATGTTGTAGCAAATAGGTAGCATTGGTTTCGCAACCTTGCTTATGCCCATACAGGTTGATTTCCACCCCACGACGTGGAAGTCCAATCAAGAAGTAATTGTCATCAACATCAATGACAAGTCTATGGTCTTCGACAATGAAACATTCTTCCTAAGCATTCCACTTTCCCACCATCCGTTCTAGCAAGACTAATTAGGCCTTCATGCCCGAAATGGTAAAAAACTTGTACAAGCCAAAATTTGTCAAGGCCTATATGGTTGTTGGATCATTTAGAGCAGCTATATCTTTCTCTTCATGCTCACGTTCTCTCCATTCCATGTTTGTGGTTCAAAAGCCTGCAATTAAACATAAAATATCATTAGAATGAATTATGGAGAGAATTAGAAAAAAATTGGGCGTTTTCTATCTTATTTTTCATGCCCTCGGCATTGTGCACAGCCGACTATTGTGAACAGTGCGCATGTGCACGGTTTCTTCCTTAGAAACTGTGCACATAGCATTAAAAAATAAGTCGATGTGTGCAAGCCCGATAAGGGCGATCTGCACACATCGAGGGTGAAAATCATTTTGAAAACCCTCCCCAAAAAACCTAAATCTACGGTGAAAAGCTAAATAAATGGCATGAAAATGAAGAGCTCAGAGAGACCATCTAGTTGGAAAAGACAAATCACAATTTCGCCCAACGGTTTGCTTGGAATCAACTTTAGAGGTTTCTGGTAAAAAATGACTTTCTCAAAAGGATAAAAAAACACAAATGGTGAAAACTTTTTGCTTTTTGGGCTTTAAAATCCAATTTTATAATGTTTTCATTTTATTTTTGAGTAGAGATAATTATTTCGAGTTTAAGTGTGCGGGTTACTGGGTATTTACGGAAATGGATCATTTTGGTATTGAGTACATTTTTATCACTTTTTCGAACGCGTTAAAATTTACGAAAAAGAGGAACCATGGAGTTCTCTTTATGGCCTTTTCAGACTCCTTAGAAATGACAAGATCGCTCAGTACTTGATTCTTCGAACTCTTAAAAGTAAATGAACAACCATTTATTAAGTATAAGTTTCCCCCTTTTACAGACTGAACCAAACTATTTACGAAAAAGGTATACGTTTACTAATCACGGTCAATAGACTTCTCCCCTACATTATTTTATCCTTTTTCGGGCTGGAGAGACTAAATTTATGAAAAAGAACATTGCGAAGTTTACTTATGTTTTTCTTCTGACTCGCTAAAACTGAAAAAAACTGAACTTAATTTCTCTGGGCTCGTTAAAATTTACGTTGAAAGTGTTGAATGAGTTTTCTTCTTTTTGTCTTTTCAAACTCTTTAAGCATGAAAACGACATTGAGTTAAGCCTTTACTGGATTCGTAAAAATTAAACAGTACAAGACTCGTTAAGCATGACGAGACCGAACCACTCCTTCTTAGGGTTCATTAAAAATACTTTAGAGGACTCGTCAGAAGGATGAGCTTACAGGACAATCATAAGTTATCCTTCTCAAGCTTGTAAAAGTACTTGCTAGTAATGGTGGGGGGAAAGTGAGAAAGAATCTTTGTTTTGTATTTGTAAAAGGCAGTATGTCGCTCTTGAACATGACACTCTGTCACTTTTGTTTCCAGGTTGGGAAATCCATTTGCTACTCAGTTGACCATACCTCATTGAAAGTCTTCAGTTGGTTTGGGTTTTATTTTTGAGTCAAATGCTGCCAAGTCATTATGTCGTGTCTTTGATATGTTCAAGAGAAGTTCAACCTCAATCAAATTACTTTGTCAGTCTTAGCCTTCAGTTGCGTTGACCATCCTTGAGTCAGTCCTGGATTACTCCAAACTACTGTTCTTCAAAACTTGACATGAGTTTCGTGTCATAGGCCCTCCTACGATGAATCGCTTCCTATCGACTTCAGCTCATTATCTAAGAAGTTGATCTAGAAACTTTCAGTACCTTGAGGCTTGAATGCCTTAATGGCAGGTTTCTCACCTTCAACGATAGGTTATCATCATTTACCTTTGATCAAATTATTTTATGAGCGTTTCACATCAGCACATTTATTCCCACTTCATAGATTGTACTGGAGGTACCTTGAGAGCCATTGCCATTATTGGCAGTTTCTCTCGCACTTGTTAATAGTTCACATCATTGACCGATAATCAAGTGGTTTCTACCATGTTTGACTACGAGACATTCACTTGCATGGCTAGATTCGTACTATGGATTGAGAGATGGAGATCAAGACCCTAGATCTAGTTTCATCCATCCAGGTTGCGTGGAGTTATTAAATATTCATGATTGTAAACATAGATCCATTGGTGGCTGCGTCCATACTGTGTTGTCTATTGACATGGATCTTCATATGTATTTCCGTATTGTGCTTTGAGACATTTATGTTATGAATATGGGAATGCATACCTCAACGATGATATTATATATTGCATTGTAACTTTTGTTTGATTGTTTCAGGTCTCTGACTGCAGTCTCTAACCCAAACCTTTGCATGATAAAGCACTTCAGTCATCAAAATATTTCTTTTGACTTTGCACTTTAGGGGGCAATCTGTTACGTGTCATTTTGTCACATCAGGAAAATAACCATCGGTTTGGATCATGCTATCCACAAATGTGTCTCAGAGAATTCCCCTGCAAAGTTTGAATCTAAATCATCCCAAAGAAAGTGGAATTCCTGGATCCCATGGTACATGTTAGAGCCTAGATTTGTCTCAGGCTGAAAAGACAAGGTTCTAGGTCCACATCAAACCACGCTCAGCCTTGTAGCTAGCCCTACGAGGACAGGAGAGGGCTCTCTCCGGGTCGATATCGGCAAAATAAAAACAATGGGGCTCGAGATGACTGAAATAAAAGCTAATTTTAGGCTAGGTATGAAGTACAAGGGTTTGATTTGAGTTTTTTAGGGGTTTTGTGTTGGAAATAGGGAAAGGCAAATTGGGCTCGGGGATGCGGCACAGTTTCTACAGAGTTCTGATTGGGGCAAGGAAGGCAATCTTTTTGATGCTTTAAATTGAGTGAAATGGATAGCTCAGACTGGTGAGGAGCTAAGGAGAGCAAGTGAGTTTCAAGAATTCTCCTTAAACAGACGAAAACATGGAAATTTAAACAAATTCAAAGGCAGATTATAGTAGTTAATGGATTCCACCTTAATCACTCATTTGTTCAAATTCATAAGAAAAGACAGGAAAATGATACACATAACACTAATGAACTTACAATTACTTAGAGAAGCACACCATCAAAAACATAAAGCCACATGGATCCCAAACAGTGCTGCAAAACCCTGGTCTTTCCTTAGCCAAAAATGCAGAGATAAAATGTACAATGATATGCCAAAGCAATCCCTAGTGTCCAACCCTGAAAATGACTTAGGAATTACATGATATAGACTAGCCCAACCCAATCCCTTGCCTCTAGGGGTCGAGCTCATCATTCTAGGAGCTATTTCAACCAATTCTAAACAAAGCACTAAAATCTAGGCAGTCAAAACAACTTGCCTCTATAAGGTAGGAAACTGATTCATTCATTAAATTTTCACTTTTTAGTGAATGAATCCTCTAGAACAAGTAAAGAAGTGCCAAAATTACATCATGTTTATCCGATTACATCAAGATAGATAAAAAATTACATCACAAAGCAAAACTAGTCAAACTGGCCGAATTTCTGAGCTGGAAGGTGAAAAATTGAGCAAAAATCCTCTATGCACAGTGCCAAAATCTGTATACATCGCGCCACTTTGAGGCTGAGTTTGAGGCACTTCCTGAAGTCCAAATTGAGCCCAAGTCTACTTTTTGGAAAGCCCTACCTGTCTACTTTCCAACCCAAGTGGAATTTCTGAATTTGGTGCCCATTTGCCCCTCCAAAACTGCAATCTCCCAAGACTGCTTCTTGTGTGTCAAAATAGGGGCAGTGAGGTCATTTTTTAAGTGTTTTTGACCTCCCGGGGACTCAAAACTTCCCCAAACTTCTTGGCCATGCACCAGAAGTCATGGTTTTTCATGCCAAATCCAAAAATATAAACTTTTTGCAGTTTGGAGCTCCCTAGAAAAAGCGCGCGCCAGGTGGCGCGGCGCACATGGGGAAAACCCTGTTTTTTGTACCAAAATTTGCCAAAATGCCCTAAATTTCTTGAAATTTGGGCTGGAGCTTCTTCATTAAGTGTTATGCTGGGCTAAAGAGGCTTCGGCCAATATCTGAAGACGATCAAGCTCCCTTTTCCTCTTTTGCTTCCTTATTGCCTTCCTCAATTTTGCCTTTAAATTCCTGATTTGTGCCTTGCAGACCTTGTTTCGTGCTATGTAGTGGAAAGCCATGTGCCTCAGCAATGCATGATCCTTATCGGCCTTGTCCAATAGCCTCTCGAAGTGCACTTTAACTCTCTCGAGATTAGACTCCCGATCCTCATTAATCCCTTGCTCCAATGACGTGAGCTCAATTCTTCTCCTTTGTGCAGCCTGGCGATTCTCGCAGATGTTCTGTAGCTCCATGATTGCTTGCTGATATTCAAGCTATTTGTTCCTCTACTCCAAATATTTCATGGTCCACTTAGCTCTCTCCAAGTCAAGGGATAAGGCTTGGATCTCTGTTTGCTGCTCCTGGATGATCTCCCTAAGTTTGGCACTTTGTGGGCCCGTATTTGTATCATCATCATGAATGAGAATGAAGTCGGTCTCTCTTTCACCTGAAGGCTCACCTGAAAGCCCCTCATCCTGCATTGGCCTCTTGCCTTTGTCCTGTACCTGTGATGCTGATGGAGGAAGCGAGGCCCCTTCCACACCGGGTGGAGATAACACTCGCTTTGCTATTGCAAACAAATGTTTGGTACCTCTCTGATATGTGATGAATACCGGCACACTAGCGGTCTCATGGTGCTCATACTAATGAGAAGGTCCACCTTCATGCTTAACCTCTGATAATCCCTGTGAAGCTCTGAAGAAGTCACGAGAGATGAAATCATCCCAAGTGATGCCCTGTAATTCAAGCTGATGAACCACCAAAATCTTAATAAGAGCAAAATGATAGACACTGTTAAGTTGCTGCTGAGGAGTTTTATGCTACACAAGTGTGGTCATCCTCTCTATGTTCCGGCAAATGAAATACAGAATGTTCATCATCCGTACCCTGGTGAAATGCATGAGCAACCTGATGTGATAAGCATAGAGACGAGAGAACCGTCCCTCACAGCTGAAATATTTCATGATCAATTTCATTAGTGGAGCATATTCATCTTTCAGATATCGGAATGGGAACACTCTCTTGAGCTGCCTCAAGAAACCGGTTTTAATGTATGGCTCATAATGCTGCCGGTCAATCTTCTGCTTCTTGTTCCATGGTTCTCCAATGTTCGGTATGCCGGTTGCTAATGAGACAGATTCTGGTGTAAGTGTGAAGGTGACACTAGCTAAGATAGCTTGATCTCCATGTAAGTGCAACACGAATAAACGAGCCAGCTCATGATGAAATTGAACACTAGCCACCTTTTGACAAAACTCAAAGCATGACTGATGCTGGAAACACAACATAGCAAGAGGGCAGGCCTGCAATTCTGTAAGGGTGGTTGGTTCTTCTCTAACATGTCTGCCACTTTTATGAGGCCTCCGGGGTGCCTGTTCTTCCAAGGGTGAGTCACTTTGGGTTTCCACTTCATAGTTTGATGAATGCTCAGATGCCATGACTGTTGTTTTTCAAACTGCCTTGAAGATGAAAATGCTGGTGTATGAAAACTGTTTAGACTGCTCTTTTAGTAATGTGTGCCAACTCTGCCACCAAAGGGGAAAACCAATGAAACAGGGATTGTTAGGAAAGGGAGATAATATCAAGGGATTAGGAATTATTGGGAGAGATTTTTTTGGGAAATATGGGAGGGGGTTTAGTAATTTAGGTATGGGAATATGTTTTAGGGTTTTTCACATTTTAAATTTTTGGGAAAGGGAATTTTAGGATAGGGGTTTAGTAAGTTTTGGGGATAGGGAAGAATGAAATTTAGGAGAAATGGAATAAGGGAGAAAGGAATGATGGATAAGTGACTTTGGTAGCAAAATAGTAAATTGTGGAAACCACATCAATTTCCTTTGAGGCACGTTTGAAGTAGGGTTTGGATTTTTGCTTCAATCATTAACATCCATAAACCACCATCACTTAGCATAAAAATGGATAAAACACTGAGATGTCGACCCTACCTGGCAAATCCACGCAAATAAATGGAAATTTGGAGAAATTTGAAACGTTTTTGGGTTTTCAAGTGTATGCGTCGCGCCGTCCCAGTGCGCCGCGCCCGTTCAGATTTACACTGGAAATTTTCTCCCAGTGCGCTGCGCCACCTACTCTGTGCGCCGTGCCGGCCAAATTTCCTCTAACTTTCCCCAAATCACACACCAACTCAACCAATTTGCTTTGAGTGGCTTTCTCCTTGGTCTTGGCATGCAAATAACATTGATCTTCATGAAAATGTCTTTATAAAGGCATGGATTTAATTTTTGACTCTCCAAGACCCATCTTTATAATGTTTTGGCATTGGCACTTTTTCTATTTTAATACAACTATGTTTTTGAATTTCTTTTTGATTTTTTGACTGAAACAATGAAATTCTTGGAAAATTTTTGTAGGGATAGCTGACATGGAATTTGGCAAAGGAGACCAGGGCTGCGCCTGAAGATTTCAAAAACTAAAAACTTTTGAAAATTATTACAAAGGACAAAATGTTGACTTTTCTTCAAAACAGAGTTTTGAAGAATAGTCATAATCCATCGATATAATGATGAAATTCGTGAAATAGAAAACATGTGTAGAACCTCCCTCTGGCCTGCTGGCATTTGAACACTTTAACGACTCAATTTTTGAAACCCTAGACCTATGATTGACATGACTCGTTGCCCATTAAAAGATCAAACATTGACTGTCATGGACTTTAATAAACATCGATGAAAAAGCCTAAGCCAGCAGGTATAAGACATGAGGGGAATAAATGACAAAGCCCTTCTATCAGATTTATGGCATGCTCCTAGCGGAATGCAAGTGTCGAGCAGGATGGGACACCTAAAAATGAAATGCAAAAAGAGTTTTTATCTCCGACGGAGGATTGACAAGACCGACTCTAACAGTACAAAACCTTGATTTTGGATACTTGTGCAGTTCCCTAGTTGCTTTATGCGCATATGTAGAGAATTAAGTACGCACTGTCTTACACTATGACCTGCAAACATGACTTAAAGTATGTAATAATAAAAAGTAAAGTCTAGAAACATTGTTGGTTGCATCTATCTCAACCAACAATATTTGAATGGGTGCCTATTCAATATTGATCCCTCCCATCATGGAGTAAATCCCCTTTCTTTGTGGAACCTCTATCCCACTAATAATGGATCTCATCCCTTGGAGAATGGATCCAAAACTTCCCATTCTTGGCCTATAAAGCTACTACAAGTATGAGGATTGGGAGAGGACTATTGGAAGTAGGTTTATGCTATTGAGATTAGGTTGGAAGGATTTTCTTACAAGGGAGAGGGTTGGAGATTGTAGAAGGGACTTGCAACATCAAGGTTATATGGTTGTAAGGATTTTCTCCAGTTTTATGAATATAAAAGCAATTTTTCTTTCTCAATTACATCTTCATTGATTTAATTTGTAGGATTCCTTGATCACCTACATGGATTTTGATTTCATAATTGATCAATTTATTATTTATAATTGGTTAATTAGTCCATTTATCTCTTTAGTTATATGTTGTATGCTTTGATCTCTTGTTTGTCTCTGTCTATCCAGATCTCTTTGAGGACATTATGGAGAAGCTATCAGGAGCGACAAAAGGACATCTAGAGCATTGAGGAGAGAATGGTCGAAAGCTTTGAGGGACTTCATCAATCATTTTGTTAAATTGGTAAGAGGCCTCTATCATTCTATTTGCTTTCAGTCAATTAGAGGTTAGAGAAAGGTAGCAATTTTTGGTTGTTTGTTACTAGGGTTTTTTGAAGTCCACGGAGATCGCTCTTGTCCAAAAGAGGGATAAGTCCACATAACATAATGACACTATGAAGCTGAACCATTGGTTTCATCCGCTAGAAGTTTATTTCAGTGTCCATTAGATTGAGGAAGGACAAAAAATCTCATTTGCATGGCTGAAATTGGAGGGTAATGCATTGAATTGGTGGGAGATCCACACAAAAACCTTGAGGTTGGAGGGAGAACCTCCAATGATTAAGTGGGAATATTTCAAAACCCTCATTAAGTCACCGTTTTATCCCATTAGGTATGTGGAGGACCAACAGATCCAATGGCATTACTTTAGACAAAAGTCGAGCCAAAGCATGGAGGAGTACACCACAGAATTCAGGATGATGGCTATAATGTTGGGTATCTTTCCAAAGACCCAGATGTACTCCTCAAGTATTTTGGGGGGTCTTCACCACCATCTGTGTGAGCAAGTGATGTTACTCAAGCCCAAATTAGTGGATGAAGCTTGTGTACTGGCACTGTACGTGGAGAACATAGGCCTGAAAAGAGTGCAATCAAGTGAATCGAAGTAGAAGGAGCAACATGAAGCTCCTAAGGAGGGAGAGAAGAAGCAAAAATGGGGAAAATATAGAAAGATGACAGCCACAACACACCAATGCAAAGATCCTAGCAACCACTGCAACATTGATGGCCATATAGAGGAGAAGTGTTGGAATTTGTATCCAAAGCTAAACCCAAAGAATAAGAAGAAAGATAACAAGAAGAAGAATATCATGGTCACAGATTTGAGCAACCAAGTTGAAAGTAGCTCAGACATGGATGAGAAGATCGTTTGTGCATCAATGCAGAAGGAGGTGAAATTGAGTAGCCTTCAACAAAAGGAAGAGAAAGAAATGACCAAACTCTTCCATATAAATATACAAGTCAAGAAGACGAAGATTGTTGCTCTGTTTGACTTAGGATCACAGGCGAATCTCAATGTAGCAGATTTTGTCAAGAAGCTGGGGCTGGAAGTTCGTGATCATCCAAATCCATATCCACTGAGATGGGTAAATAAGGATCCAGAGTTGAAGGTAACAAAACAGTGTAATATTAGATTTACTATCAATGTTGATTTTATTGATGAAGTAGATCTAGATGTGGTCCCCCTTGATTTATGTGGAGTCGTGTTTGGGAGTCCATACATGAACATGAGAGATGCAATATTCATGAGGAGAGCCAATTAGTATCGACTTGTCGAGGATGGAAAATCATTTATCATCAACGTGCACAAAAGCAAGTCGAAAATTTTATTGATAATTGCCAACCATGCCAAGAAATTGATTAGTCCAACAAGAAAGTTGTTTTATTGTTTTTAAGAGAAAGTGAGTCTGAAGAGGAGTCAATAAGAGGCAAGGCATCCCTAGAGGGGTGTACTAAGAAATAGAAACAGCAATTGGGGGAGTTAATACAAGAATATAGGGATGTGTTTTGAGAGACCAAAGGGTTATCACCTAAGAGAGAAGTGGAACATGAGATCAAACTATTGTTCGACTCCCCATTGCCAAATATTGGGTTGTACAAGCGGTCTATTATAGAAGCAAGTGAGGTGAAGAAATAGTTGCAACAACTATTAGAACACTTGGAGATAATGCTTACATGATAAATTTAGAGTTGGTTTGGGATTTGGTTGAGAGATTATCTCAACACCCATATTCATATTTGGAGTTAGTTTGATCTCAATCCAACTATATATATGTGTATCATATTTGTGTTTAATTGTAAGTGTGAAAAATATTTTTGGGTGTGCAATTTGTTTTTCAAATTGGTATCAAATCCCGTAAGGGCCTAGGCCTTAGCCTCTCCTGGGCTGAAGGCAATAGACGTATGTGAAAATGGTTGTGTCAAAGTCAGCTTTGTGGAGCCAACATGTAATGCATCATTAAGAAACCCGTGTGTGTGGCTAACAACATTTTGGTGGCCTGAGTTATGCAAGGAGGAAGCCACATCGTGGAACCTATGGTGTATATGCATGAAAATATTTGGGTGATAAACCCAAATGCCATCCAGTCCTGAAAACAGGTATGGAACAGGTGACTTCCATGATGCTGCAAGTGTGGGAGTCAATATCGTCTGTCATTGAATATTGATTCAATAAAGAAATCACATAACAAAAATAAAATCTCTTTCTGTCCACCTATCCAAACAACTATGGGTATTGTTTCGATTTTACCCTTCAACTCTTGTGCTTTTCCTCTATCTGACATTTTCCAGCTGGGATCGTTAATCATTCATCCTTGAGTATATAAAAATATTGAACATTGGCATTGAGGTGTAAATAGAAATTTTTAGTAATTGTGATGGAATATGCATCAGGGGGTGAGCTCTTTGAACGGATATGTAACATTGATCGAATTAGTGAAGACGAGGCACATTTATTCTTCCAACAACTTATATCTGGGGTGAGCTATTTCCATTATATGCAAATTTTTCACCCAGATCTAAAACTAGAAAATACTCTTCTGGATGGGAGCCCTGCCCCTCGCCTTAAGATATGTCACTTTGGCTAGTTGTCAATCGACACGTAATGGAATCGTACGATGTGGGAATCTACATTGCTGGAATGGGGTATGTGTGTTTCATTAATTGATTGCAAATTTGAGTTGATTGGAAATAGTAGCAAATCACGGAGGCAACCTCCATGCATGTATCTTCGATCAGTTCAACAAGCTTACGTGGCAGGCCACTGTAAAATGAAGTTGGTTTGGCTTGATTTGATTCCACTGAAATTGTCGCTGAACCCAGAGTAAGCGAGGGCCTATTCGATCTTTCCATATTTCCGCATCTATGAGTGACTAGTTTAGGCACCCTATTTCTTGGTGTTTATTTAATCCATTTTAAAGTGTGCTCTATTTTGGTTTGTAAATTAAGAAGTGAAGAACCAATTCTATAGAACAAAGAAATATTGTCAAGTTAATGGCTCTTAAGGCTCTTTGGTGCCACGAGAACGTATCATTGAATTGGTTATGTTGAGTATGTTATATGTTTATGTCTCTTGTTATGCTTAGGGCTTCAAGAGCATCAACTACAAGTTATGTTGTCCTTGTATGTCGAAAGGTCAGTTGCATAATTGACTACTGAATATGCCCAGTAATTAGACAAATCACCTATATAACTATCAAAAAGTGTAGTTCGCTGCATTTTGATAGATGGGAGTTTGTCCATAGGGTGGTCCAGTATCGAGATTTTCCTTCGGAAGATCAAGAAGTGTCAAATATACAAAGGTCATCAAAGATGGTCAAAGGCGATTATGTCTTAAATGAGTTGAATGGGAAGCTCAAAAATTATGGTGGTGAAACGAGTGTTGTCCGAGAGAATTCAGAGTGGGGATAAGTGTTGAGGAAGACCAGTCAGACAAATGAGACATGTGAATTGTAGTTTGTAATTTTTTGTATTAATCTTTGTAATGATGTAAATGTAAGCATTAAGGGAGGTAGTTGGAGATACTGCTTACATGATAAATTTAGAGTTGGTTTGGGATTTGGTTGAGAGATTATCACAACTCCCATATTCATATTTCGAGTCAATTGGATCTCAATCCAACTATATATGTGTATCATATTTGTGTGTAATTGTAAGTGTGAAAAATATTTTTTGGCGTGCATTTTTTTTTTTACAAATGGAACAGGGTGTCATTCGACTGAGTACATCTAATGTGGGTCACCCATCATCATTGTGCCAAAGAAGGAGGGGACTTGGTAGATGTGTATAGACTATAGGGTGTTTAATAAAATCACTCTCAATAATAGATACCCCCTACCCATGATAGATGATCTACTAGATTAGTTGCAACAAGTAAAGTACTTCACCAAGCTAGACTTGAAGTCTAGATATCTCCAGGTTTTAGTCAAAGAATAAGATATATGGAAGTCTACCTTCAAAACCATGCAAGGTTTATATGGGTGGTTAGTTTTTCCATTTGGACAATGTAATGCACCAACTACATTTATGAGATTAATGAATGATGTACTAAGCCCTTTTAAAGATTCATTTATTATTTTCTATTTGGATGATATACTGGTATATAGTGCCACTTGGGAGGAGCATATTTCACATTCGAGGCAGGTGTTAGAAAAATTGAATAAGCACCAGCTGCTAGGAAATCTCAAGAAGTGTGAGTTTGCGCAGTAGTCCTTGGTGTATTTGGGGTATGTGATCGGTGGAAGAGAACTGAAGATAGGTCCTTCCAAGATGGAGGCCATCATGAAATGGTCAGTGCCTACTAATGTTTATGAGGTCAGGAGTTTCATTGAGGAAACACAGTACTTGAGGAAGTCCATATCCTCCTTTTCAGCGGTAGTAGCACCGCTCCATGCCATAACAACAAGTGGCAAGGGTTTCCAGTTGGGAAAACGTCAACAGAAGGCTTTCGAGGAGCTAAAGAAGAAGGCCAATCAAGCACCAGTTATGGCATTACCAAACTTGCAATACCCCTTTGAAGTGGAGACAGATGTGTTTGGGTATGCTATGGGAGCTATCTTAATGCAGGGAGGAAGGTCCATTTGCTACCATTTTGAAGTATTTCATGGGGTAGTTCTTAACTACCATACCTACGATAAGGAGCTCTATGCCATGGTGCAAGTTGTGAAGAAGTGGAAGCACTATTTGATGGGAAAGGAGACAATAATCCACACAAATCACCAACTATTACAGTACTTTCAAGCCTAGAGTAAGCTACAACAGACTAGCCATTACAAGTGGACGGGGTTTTTACAAAAATTTCATTTGGTGATCAAGTATAAGAAGGGAAACATAAACAAGTTGGTTGACATGCTTTCATGGCCACCCACATCAAAGATCATAACCTTGGGGACTCTTATGCACATATACCCATTCACCCATGATGCATACAGAGATGCATATTCAGAGGATGAGGACTTCAAGGAGGTGTATCAATAGTTGTAGAGTCAAAGTTATGTGAACGATAACGTCAACACCGTTGGCTACCATCTCGAGAATGGGTTACTCTACAAGATGGATAAGCTATGTGTTCCTAAAGGTAAGTGACTGCAACTGATTATAGAGGCTCACACCTCCAAGGTTGTAGGGCACTTTAATGTAGGGAAGACCATGGCTAACTTGCAGAGGTATGTGTATTGGCCTAAGATGCAAGAGCAAGTAGCTAGGTTCATAAGAGGATGCATGCTTTGTTGTAGCAACAAGCTTAACAACAAGAAACATGGTCTATATCATCCCTTACCTATACCTACTCGTCCTTGGGAAACAATTTCGATAGACTTTGTGAGAGGTTCATCGACAATTAGGAAGGGAAATGACTACATATTCGTGGTAGTTGACAGGTTCAGTAAGATGTGTATTCTCACGCCCTGTAAAAAGACCATCAATGGACAAGAAGTAACAAGCTTTTTCTTTCGACAGGTCTGGGTGCACTTAGGATACCAAGGAGCATCATTTCAGACAGGGATACAAGATTTCTCAATGTATTGTGGACTACATTGTGGGAGAAGATGGACACAAAGTTGAAGAGATCTACAACATTCCATCCATAGATAGATGGGAAGATAGAAGTAGTCAATAGGACTTTGGTACAACTTATGAGGGGATACAACCAGAAGCATCTTAAGACCTGGGATGAAAATCTGGTATAGATACAACATTCTTACAATAGAGAAATGGTGCTTCTATAGGAAATTCCTCATTCGAGACTTGTTTTGGATATTTTCCACCTTCACCTTTGGATATTGCATATGGGCAACTTGGAGGAGTGAGGGAAGATCTTACAGGAGATGCTTTGAGGGATGAAAATTTTATAGAGAAGATTGAGTAGATCCACATACAGGTATAATACAATATAGAAGTCGTAGGAGAAGTATAAGGGCAAGCATGATCAATACATGATACATAAATCATTCAAGGTGGGAGACAAAGTATGGCTACAGTTGAACAAGGAGAGGTTGTAGGGGCCTGGTAATAAAATAAAGGCTCTGAGGTATGTTCCCTTTGAGATACTGGAAAAGGTGGGTAATAATACCTATCAGCTCAGTTTACCACCGTATATGCACACTTACTCAGTTGTGAATGTAGAGAATTTGAAAGTCTATGAGCCTTCCATGCTAGATCAGGAAGAGGAACAGGTCCTACCTTCTGTGGAGGATTTGGTACCAGACACTTAGGTAGAGTTGACAAAAGATACAATTTTCCAGAAGAGGTCTAGAACAACAAGACATGAGCAACATGACCTTTGGCAGATTGGGTTGAAGGGACAATTTCCAAGCAAAGCTAAATGGTACACCAGAGAGAAGGTGGAGAAAAAAATTCCTCACCTCATTCAGTAAAAGCTTTTGGGGACAAAAGGCTTCCCAAAATGGGGGGGTTTGATCCAGATTGGATCATTATATTGTTTTCCATCCATCTCAATGCATTCAAAGTGGAAAAAGTGGAGGAATCAGTTCACAAGATCGTTTTTACTGATGGGACCCAGTTTGGAAAAACAATGTCCAAAACCTTTTGGGAGCATTTTGAGGCATCAAACAACTTTTTTTGGAGTAAAATTTCATCACTTTAGCATTGCAACTTTTCATGCTATTCTTCACACATACATTTTTCCAACCGTGCAAGAAGTGCGTCAACTAGAGTCCAAATGCAAAATTTATTCAATTCAAAAGTTGACCTTCATGTTTTCACACCTATAGTTTAGGAGGATGCCACGTAAACCCCCATTATTCATGGAAAAGTGGCTATCCATGTGTTTTTTTTTATGTAAAAGACTCTAGAAGAGTCTATATTGTAACTCTAGTTAAGAGTTGATGTAGTCAAACTTAACCACTTGTAGGCTATCGGGTTGTGTTATTGATCCAAAATGGAACCAGCATAGCCTCCAGATCTAAGTTCTTCAAATACAGGTGAAATGGAAAAATGTTGAAGTGCTCGTGCATACGAAGCCAATGGAGCGAACCGCATGAAAATCCGAGTACGAACAGGGAAATTAGAGCTAATCAAAGATTCAGGTCAAAGAGTCAAAGCCTACGTCAACAGGACATGTGATAACCTGGGAAAGAGTCACAGGTACCTGATGATGTAAGCACAGAAGATGATGTGGCAATTGAAGATTGGTTCAGACCTCAAGTGATGAGGAACAACAATCAAGAACGGAGATTGTCTGATCAAAAGAGATTGACGCATATCGCGTTGAAACATGCAGGCAAGTTATCTGGAAAAACAGACGTGATAAAACTATGAGAAAGGAGCTAAACTTTTTGAGTTCCGACAGGAGGGCGGTAAATGGTTTATCGCGTGCCCTCAAGGCAAGAAGTGGTTTTAGACTGGGAGCACATGATTCCACTTAGCACTTGACACGTAGCCTCGCGAAAACCACTTTATCACGTGCCTTCAGAGAAATAGCGAACGTGCTAGTTGGAGTGTGAAATTGTGCGATAGCCATTAGATGGTAGAGAACAAATCAACGATGCAGGTTGTCCGAATCATTTGAAGAGCGGGACGCGATAGTCGTCAAATGGTTTGTTCTTGAGATCAGTGTCGGGGAAAGGCCGGATGGTTGGGGTCCACCCGCGCCTGCCGGTCCTTTCGTTTATAGCCTGTTTCTATTGTAAATGTATTGTTCTACGTTTATTGCAATTTGTAACTAAAACGTGTTATATAAACACCATAACACAACAAAGTTGACAGGAGAGTGTTCAGAGGATTGTATTATGAATTGTTCCAGGGGGTCTGGAGGTCAGGGTGACCAATACGGTCATGTGTATGCTCATTTCGACTCGAAGTTTCGAGTGGAACATAGTGGTGAGTTCCATTTCTGTGTTGAGACTCTGTTTTTGAGCTCACACTTGTAACAACCATTTGAAGACATAATAAAGAGGTCAGCACTGGAAGCTAGGACCAGGAGACGTAGCCAGGAAGTCTGGTGAACTCCTTTATCAATTTTTCTTGTGTTGATGTGTCTGATTGTGTTTTTATAATTGTTTAAGTGCATGTGTTATTCGCAATCTTATTGATCCATTGCACTAAGTAATATAGACAACTCCACACATAAGTCTGTAATACCTTTATCAATTTCAGATCAAGTCGTATCACAACTTAAGGTTTTTAAGGTTTGACAAGTTTGTGTGGAGATTTGAATGCTTACTAGGTTAAGGCTTGGACGAGGTGAAGAAGAACCTGTTGAGGCGAAGCCAAAGATTAGAAGGGTCTTTTCACGAAGAAGGATGGCAGATGAAGGTCCACTTGGGACAGAATCCTAGTTCTTGGATAGCTTCATGACGATACATGTCATGGTGGAAGAAATGTATCATGAGTTTAAAAAAGGTAGACGTGAAAGCACTTCATCACCTAGACCAGACAAAGGAGCAGAGAAACCTTTTCTCTTTGTCCCTCTAGAGAAAGAAGATAAGGAGGATAAGGGAAAGGGAGGAATGCAGCCTCCACCATCTCCTCCATCATCACCATCATCGTCATCATCATTGTCTTCCTCTCATAAAACTAGTTCTTCTAAGAAGAAGAAAAATAAAGCCTCTTTGATCAAATTAGATGTAAAATTTGATTTGCCAATTTATGATGGAGAACTTAATGCAGAAAAGCTAGATAATTGGATAAGGCAAATTGATGTATATTGCAGGGTGCAGAAAGTTGATTCAGAAAGGAAGAAGATTCAGCTGGCTAGCCTTCGACTTGGAGGAACCACACTTGTGTGGTGGGAAGGCAAGACACAAGCAGATCTTCAAAAACATGGTAAAATCATTTCAACTTGGAATGAATTTGTTTTTGCCATTAAAAAGCAATTTTATCCTTTGGCTTATATGCAACAAGCAATGATGAGTTGGCAAACATTACATCAATTGAAGGGTCAAAGTGTACAGAGTTATACTTAAGAATTTCGTAAAAGAGCTTTAACATTAGGAATATCATTGGACTCACCAGAGACATTGTTAAAATATATAGGTGGTCTTCATAGTTATTTGAAGCATACTATACTTATGTTTAATCCCACTAGCTTAGATGATGTGTCAGTCCAAGCAACTCATCTAGAGGCTAGAGGTAAAAATGTAACCCCAAATGTTGGGAAGTCATCCAAATATTTTGAGAACAAGAATAAAGGAAAGAAGAAACTGAAATGGAAGGAGAGGAAAACAAACACTGTAAAGAAGGATAAACCTTCATGCACTCATTGTAAGAAGGAAGGACACGATGAGGCACACTGTTGGTCTTTGCATCCAGAATTGAAGCCTAAGAAGTTCAGGGGTAAAGAGCGAAAGAATGCTGCTGCTATTCAAAAGGACTTGGGATTAGACTCAGGTGATGAAACAACAGTTACAGCTGTAGGTATAAAAGGTAAATATTTTGAAGCATCTACAAGTAATTCTTCACATTGTGTTGATAATGAAAGTAATGAGAGGAAAAGAAATGAGCTATTTCATATTAGATTCATTTCCAAGCACACTAAAATTGATACTTTATTTGATAGTGGATCACAAGTAAATTTGATTTCTAAAACAATTATAAAGAAGTAGGGTCTAGAAACAAAACCTCATAACAAGCCATATCCATTAGGTTGGATGTGTGATGAAACAAAGCTACAAGTTACGAGACAATGTAAACTTCGGTTTGCTATTGGGTCAACATCTGTAGATGAGGTTGAGTTAGATATAGTCCCATTAGACATATGTGGAATTGTATTAGGAAGTCCATACTTGTACGATAGAAAGGCTATCTTCTATCGAGCTGAAAATAAATATCAACTCACTAACGATGGAATTGAATGTATTGTAAGGGCTCATAAACTCAAAGATAACTTCTCTCTCATAAATTCAGGACAAATGAAAATAATTGTAAATTCAAGCAAGCAATTTTTACTAATGATTATAAAGGCAAAGAATCCTGATAAATCCGATGCATTCCAAGGCTATAATCCTAAACAGAAAGTAGATTTAGTTAAAGTTGTTTATGATTATGATATTCTGTTTAAAGAGCCTCAGGGGCTTCCACCCAAGCGAGAGATAGCACGTGATATTTATTTGCAGCAAGATGCTCCACTACCTAACATTGGAATGTACAGGTTATCAGCTTTAGAGAATGCAGAGATAAAGAAGCAGGTACAGGAGTTGCTCGATAAAGGGTTTATACGACCAAGCACATCACCGTGCGGATCACCAATTGTGTTGGTGCGAAAGAAAGACGGTTCGTGGAGAATGTGCATTGATTTTAGAGCACTAAATAAAATCACGATCAAGAATCGTTATCCTCTTCCTCGTATTGATGATTTATTAGATCAATTAAAAGATGCAGTTTACTTTTCTAAATTAGACTTGCGAAGCGGCTACCATCAGATCAGAGTTGCAGAACAGGATGTATGGAAAACTGCTTTCAAGACGAAGCAAGGACTTTATGAGTGGTTGGTTATGCCTTTTGGCTTAACTAATGCTCCTGCTATGTTTATGCGAGTCATGAATGATGTATTTAGACCATTTATTGATGATTTTGTAATAGTCTATTTAGATGATATTCTTGTTTTTAGTAAGACATGGGATGAACATGTAAAGCAGGTTTTAGATGTTTTAAAAAGAGAAAATCTCTATGTGAAACTGTCAAAATGTGAATTTGGCAGGACATCTTTGAATTATTTGGGTTATATTGTAGGGGGTGGTGAATTGAAGATAGATCCCTCTAAGGTTGAAGTCATTGTGAACTGGCCTAAACCCAAATCTGCTATAGAAATTAGAAGTTTCTTAGGGGTAGCACAATATTGGAGAAAGTTTATTGCTAACTTTTCGTTGATTGCAGCTCCTTTACATTCTTTGAAAAGTGTGAAACATGTATTTCAGTGGGGAGGCAAACAACAGAAAGCCTTCGACACCTTGAAAGAAAGGATTAGTACAACGCCAGTACTAGCACTGCCAGATCTCAACATCCATTTGAGATCGAGACAAATGCAAGTGATTATGCCATGGGAGTAGTGTTGATGTAGCACAAGAAGCCTATATGCTTTCATTATGAGACATTTACATATGCAGTAGTTAACTATCCTACATATGATAAAGAATTGTATGCATTAGTATAGAGTGTTATAAAGTGGAAACATTATATAATGGGTAACACACAGATCATAAACCACTTCAATATTTACACTCACAAACTAAATTGAAACAATCCAGACTTTATAGGTGGATGGGTTTTCTACAACAATTTCATATTGTTATCAGATATAAGAAGGGCATACATAATAAGGTTGCAGACATGTAATCAAGACCAATCATAAATGCAACCACTATACTTAAGCATAATTCAGTAATTCACGAAAGTTACATTGAACAATATGCTCAGGATACAGATTTTAAGGATGTGTATGCAACTTTAAGTCATGGCAAGCAGGTAGAAGAATTGGATTACTACATTAAGGACAAACTCTTATATCATTTGGGAAAGTTATGCATTCCACAAACTGAAAGAGTTAACATAATTCAGGAAGCACATACTTGTCTCATATCAGGTCATTTTGGTGTAAGTAAAACAATTGAACAATTGCAAAGGTTCTGTTATTGGCCACGAATGCATGAGACAATTTCTAGATATATCGAAGGATGTACTATGTGTGCTACCAGCAAGCCAGGTAATAGAAAATTAGGCTTGTATACTCCACTTCCAATTCCTTCTCGTCCTTGGGAAAGTGTTTCCATGGATTTTGTTAGGGGATTGCCAAAGTCTAGAAAAGGTCATGATTATTTGTATGTAGTTGTGGATAGGTTCAGTAAGATGTGTATTTTGATACCTTGTAATAAACAAGTCACAGTTGAACAAACTACAAAGTTGTTCTTTCAAAATGTATGGGTTCATTTTGGGTTACCCACTTCTATTCTATCTGATCGAGATTCTCGATCTGTTGGGAAATTTTGGTCAAGTCTATGGGAGTTAATGGACACAATGTTAAAGAAGAGCACAACATTTCATCCACAAACAGATGGTCAAACTGAAGTGGTAAACAGGACAATGATACAGTTGGTTCGAGGATATTACAACAAGCATCCCAAGCTTTGGGATGAACATTTGTGTTATGTGAAGCATGCTTACAATCGCGCCAAGCATTATTCTACTCAGAGATCTCCTTTTGAGCCTTGTTTTGGTTTTATATCAAAGTCTCCCTTGGATTTTGGCTTTGGTAAAGACATAGCAGTTGATGGACACAGTGATGTGGACAAAGCAACCAAGTTCATTGAACAAATCCAAGAAATTCACCACGCAGTACAACAACAACTCGAAAGAAGTCAGGCCAAGTATAAGGCGTGACATGACAAGCATCGAGTTGAGCATAGTTTTCAAGTTGGTGATCAAGTTTGGTTGTACATTAGCAAAGAAAGAATGCAAAGGGAAGGTAAGAAGTTGAAACCAATTAGATATGGTCCTTCCAAAATACTTGATAAAATTGGTGAAAATGCTTTCCGCCTTGATCTACTAGCTTATATGAAAATCTATTTAGTCGTTAATGTTGAAAACTTGAGGTTGTATGAACCTTCAATGATTGAAGATCCCGAAGAGCAAGGTCAATTACCTTCCATTGAGGATCTGTTGCCTGAGTATCTCAATGAGTTACAAGAGGACACAGTTCTTGATAGGAGGATAAGAACTTTGCGATGAGGGGATGTTGAGTACCTAAGAGTTGGACTCAAAGGTACAAATCCAAGTAAAGCACGATGGATAGGAATTGTGAAGGAACTTTATCCTCACTTACTCGATAGCTAAAACCAACTTTTGGTGGACCAAAAGGTTCCAGTGGGGAGGAGTGATACAAAATGGATCTAGCATAGCCTCCAGATCTAAAGTCTTTAAATACAGGTGAAATGGAAAAATTTTGAAGGGCTCGTGAATACAAATCCAATGGTGCAAACTGAATTCAAATCCGAGTACGGACAAGGAAATTAAAGCTAATCAAATATTCAGGTCAAAGAGTCAAAGCCTACATCAATAGGACATGTGGCAACCCGGGAAAGAGTCGCAGGTACCTGATGATGTGAGCATAGAAGATGATGTGGCAATCAGAGATCAGTTCAAACCTTAAGTGATGAGGAACAACGGTCAATAGTGGAGATCATCTGATCAAAGGAGATCGACGCATATTGCGTCGAAACATGCAGGCAAGTTATCTGGAAAAATGGACGCGATAAAACTATGAAAAAGGAGCTAAACTCTTTGAGTTTCGAGAGGAGGGAGATAAACCATGGTGATAAATGGTTTATCACATGCCCTCAAGGCAGGAAGCGGTTTTAGACCAGGAGCACACGATTCCACTTAGCGCTCGACACGTAGCCTCCCGAAAACCACTTTATCGCGTGCCTTCAGAGAAATAGCGAACGTGCTAGTTGGAGTGCGAACTGCGCTATAGCCATCGGATGGCAAAGAACAGATAAACAGTGCCGGTTGTTCGGATCAGTTGAAGAGTGGGATGCAACAACCGTCAGATGGTTTGTTCTCGAGATCAGTGCCGAGGAAAGGCCGGACGGTCAGGGTCCACCCGCGCTCGTCGGTCCTTTCGTTTATAGCCTATTTCTATTATAAACGTATTGTTCCACGTTTATTGCAATTTGTAACTAAAACATGTTATATAAACACCATAACACAGAAAAGTTGACAGGAGAGTGTTCAGAGGAGTGTATTGTGAACCGTTCCAGGGGGTCTGGAGGTCAGGGTGACCAGTACGGTCGTGTGTATGCTCATTTCGACTCAAAGTTTCAAGCGAAACATAGTGGTGAGTTCCATTTCTATGTTGAGACTCTGTTTTTGAGCTCACACCTGTAACAACCATTTGAAGACATAATAAAGAGGTCAACACTGGAAGCTAGGACCAGGAGACGTAGCCAGGAAGTCTGGTGAACTCCTTTACCAATTTTTCTTGTGTTGATGTGTTTGATTGTGTTTTTAATAATTTTTAAGTGTCTGTGTTATTCACAATATTATCGACCCATTGCACTAAGTAATATAGACAACTCCACACACAAGTCTGTAATTCCTTTATCAATTTCAAATCAATTATAACCAGGCCACTAGTAGGAAGAGGTATTCCATTATTTTTAGAACATTTTGTTCCATAGTTGAGTAAAGATAGCCAAGAGAGATAGGAGGTAGAGCACATATAGAGGATTTGTACAATGTAGTAGCCCACATGCCACATGCATTACTTATTTGTACTTGTAGCCTTATTTTCCAGATAGAGAAAGAGAGCGAAGTGACCTCACCTTCCAGCTAGGTTTTCTCCTAAAAGGGTTTCCCAAAGCATATCTTGTGTCTTGTGTGTGTGTGTGAGCTTATTTTTTCATTCTCTACTTTTATGCATAATTTCCATTTGCACGCATGCACTAATTACAGTTAGATTTACAGATCTAGAAGTTTAATAAAACTGTAATAGTGTAAAAAAATCATGATTTTAATATATTATTATCAAATATTTTGTGACGAACTGTCAAGTGGAATATCCATGACATTTTGTGGATCATTAGTGGAAGGGAATCTTGAAGTGAATTAGACAAGGAATGAATGAGAAGCCTTCACTTGAGTTTCGGGGGCCTAGAAGAATTCATAATGATTTGTCTGACTAAGGCATGTAAGGCACTAGAGAAAAGAAGAATTAAGGGAGTGTTATTTTAGTGAAGCGACTCTCTTTTATGCTGTGTAAGCCTAGGTGGCCATATTTTGTTGTCTTAAGAGGCCCTGGCTCAACCATTGAAGTACAATTCCTGAAATTCTTATAAGTTAAGGAGAAATTCTTATGAAATTGAGACATGAAATTCATGAGATGCCACATTTCATAGCCCAAATATATACTTGTAAGAAACTTATCTAAGTGTGTTAAGATGATTGGAAACTGAAGGAGGGACTTCCACTTTCCACCAAACCATAGCCAACTACATTGCAACTTTCTTGTGTTAAGATCATTGGAAACTGAAGGAGGGACTTCCACTCTCCACCAAACCATAAGCCAACTACATTGCAACTTTGTTACAACCGACCACCCCTGAGCTAGATCCAAAGTCTGAGGGGATGCTTGCTAACATAAATTACACCAAAGTCTTGGTTAACCTATCAAAAGGTGGAATCAATTATCCGTGTGGATTATCAGTTTCCCTTTGGCGGTAAGCACCACAACGATCCAATCATTATTTTGAGCTCATTCACAGGAATTCCTTTGGCGGTAAGCACCACAACGATCCAATCATTATTGTGAGCTCATTCACAGGAATTCACCCAAGGTCCATATGGGGTATTGCTTAGTCAAATAGTTGGAACCCACTATCCAGGTGGTTGATCAATTTCCCTTTCATAGCAAGTACTACAAAGATCAACAATCCATTGCCCAAGTGGTTCATCAGTTCTATAGTAAGCACCGTAGTGACCAAAATTTCCTTATCCAAGTGGTTTATTAGCTATATATCAAACACCACAGTGATTTAGTCATCCATTAAGCCCCATAC
Source organism: Pinus tabuliformis (assembly GCA_031772625.1). NCBI lineage: Eukaryota > Viridiplantae > Streptophyta > Pinopsida > Pinales > Pinaceae > Pinus > Pinus tabuliformis. Next base: position 507,646,535 of record CM062805.1, read on the forward strand.
TAACCATTCAAGCATAGACACATAGTTTAGTGGCCTCAAACACAATTTCACGGGGTTATCACCTAAATCCACGGGTTTTAAAGCCTACTAATCAAGTCTTTGCATTCCAACTCCACTAGTGTTAAGCCTTCCACAACAACAGTTCCAACATTCCATGTAATTCCATTGCTAGCAACAAGATTGTTGGGAAATTTATTGGGCTTAAATTGCTGCATTAAATTATCGACTAGGGAAACTCGTAAGCTTGTGATGATGCCAGAAAAATATATGCAGGAGTAGGCAACTAATATGTCTAGCTAAATTATTTACGATTCAATATAATATGCAAGGGAAGAGTCTCCTAACTAAGGAGGTCCTGGTTGTCCTTCCCTACAGTAGAGAAATTATTGATTACATAAAACTAGAAACTTGAAATGAAGACAAGAGAATGAACTTTAATTGTTGTTCAGATTGAAAGAGAGAGAAAGACTAACTTAGTCTCTTGATTGTCCTCTCATGTACTAATCCAAACTAAACTAAGATTCATTCATAAGCATAAGAAATGAAATGACTTGAAACATAAAAGCACAAAAGAATGAATTTCAATTACCATATAAATCAATGGAGAGAGAGCCTAACTTAGACTCTTGGTTATCTCCTCATATGATACTTGAAACATAAAAGCAAAAGAATGAATTTCAATTATCATGCAAATCAAATGGAGAGAGAGCCTAACTTAGACCCTTGGTTGTCCTCTCATATGCTGATAAGATTCTAATTTAAAACTCATTCATCAATCACAAACAAATCCTCAAACATCTAAGCAATTAAATGAAATAAGATCTACTATGAAATAACATGTTCCTTTGATCCTTCTAGAGTGAGCTCAATTCTCCTAAGAACAAAGTGACAAGCTATTCCATATACTACATTAAGGCAACTTGTATCTAAAACTACATAATGGAAATATATGTAAAACTTATATCCAAAACTACATAATGAAAATATATGTAAAATGAAGCTTTATTCTATTCCATCATAAGTTGGATACAATGCTCCAAGAGTCCTCCCTTTGGAATGGAGGAGGTACTCCTATTTATACAATGAGATGAGATAACAAACTCATAATGATGATCCACTAATCTCTCTTTAGTTCCATACATTTCTCAACCATCTAGACACATAACCCTATCCTCCATGATTTCCTCCATGAGGTCCATGATCTTCTCCATGAGATCATGATCTTTTCCATGAGGCTTATCTTATCAAATTCGAATTTGATCATTCAAGGCCACATAAAGATGCCCTGGAAGCTTCCTTTGTACCCACACATGTCAAAAAACTCATTCTAATTGTTAGGTATAAGTATAAGCATATTATTTTCTAAAGTTTAGCCATAAATTCACTTAAAAATGTTAAGAATTAATAAACTTTGGAAAAACATTGTTATAACCCAATAATGAGGTAAATGTAATGATATGGAGGTGGAATGGAGGTGACATGAAGGTAAAATGTGAAGATATTGGTGAATAATGGAGTGAAAATAGGGACTATTTTGAGGCCCAACATCTCCCCCAAACTCAAGGTATTGCATGTCCTCATGCAATCTATTACATTACTTTTTGAGCTTTGGCTTAAACTCTGCATGATATCATTTACATAACTTTTGCAAAGCGTTATTTTGATGAACTACAACTTGGTTGGTTCTTGTGTTTCAACCATATTTTGTTTGTTGCATTCAATGTATGATCTTTGCATATTGATAATGTGATTTTTATTGCAGAGTATTTTTGTTGGAATGCATCATGGTTGGTTCTTGTGTAACAACCATGATTGTGTTGGCATCCAATTAACTTTTAAATACTTTTGTCAAAGCCATTTGTATGCTCATGTAATAGTGGCAAAGTATTTTTGTTGGAATGCGTCATGGTTGGTTCTTGTGTAACAACCATGATTGTTTTGGCATCCAATTAACTTCTAAATACTTTCGACAAAGCCATTTGTATGCTCATGTAATAGTGAATATATTTTGAAGGTAAGTGGGGTTAAGTGGGGTTGTGATATATGAATGTGAATATGAATGTGACAAAGCATGTATGTAAATGTATCTTTCCCCTTAAACGGATGGTTTGGGCAGTTATGTGAAATGGGGAAAGGAAGTGAAGTTTTTCCAAAAATTATTATTCTAACTTTTCAAGGAATTTAATGGTTAAAAGTTAGAAAATATCATACCTTAACTTACCCTTCCAAAAATGGATGAGAGTTGTGCATGTGTGGCTGCAAAAACTGTTGTTCATGGTCTTCTCTACTTGGTTGTGAAAATGGTGGATGAAGGATGGATCTGTATTGTCGTATTAGCTGCTGAATCCTCTGCTACTAGATAATGAATCTGAGGAGTCTGCTGAACATGGCTGAAAGTTGTATCTGCTGCTGGATGATGAATCCGATGAGTCTGCTAAATATGGCTGAAAATCTATAAGGCTTGGAAGGTATACAAAATATAGAAGTTACATTTCCCTCCCAGCCTTATTGATTGACTTGTCCTCAAGTGATGACAAACTGAAAAACAATGAAAGGAAAGTGGCTTCATCTGCTACAAAATATGGGTCTTCAAGTCTTCAACGCTCGATGGCACAAATCTTACTATGTGATTAAATGTGTCGATGTCGAACATAGCAAGAAGTTTTTGACTTAGTGGCCTTTAATGAATGCCCCTAGCCAACCCAAGAGCTCCCACCATTGATTCCAATGGGAGTCAGGATGCCTAACACATCTTTGTAGGTACGAATAAATTTGTCGTGGTCGAGTCACCTACAAGATCCAACGAACAAGGGATATTAATGTACTCCCATTGTTCATTGGCAAGAGTACTTGCCATTAAGGCATGCAAGCCTCTAGGTGTTTTTTCAATGATGCTTAGACTCTAGGACTTTGACTCAAGCAGGGTTTTATTGCGGAAATGAAGGGGAATGGTAATGACATGGAAAATGACAATAAGCTTGTAAGGAATGGATGGAAGGAAATGCATGGTGTATGAATAAGAACTCTTGCTGTGAAAAATGGATATGGAAAGGTCATGCTTTATGGTTTAACAATTGGTGGAATTGAAAATCTTTTGCAAAATGGGAGTTGCAAAGGAGTGGTTGTAGAGCTGGATTTGTAGAATTTTTCATGACTTTAGTCTTTTGAAGACCAATTGTCGTCACAATGTAATCTCCTTATGATCACTTGATTATCCTGTAACCTGTAAAAAAACTTGGTACAAAGAAAACATAAGTGTGCTCTAGAAGAAATGGCCAGTTTCTTCATGATTCTTACGCAAAAATTTCATACCAAATAAAACAAATTAAGGACAAACAAAGTGTTAAAATTGACTTAATCATGATATTAATATCAATCCAGTTGTTTTAAAATAACCATGAAAAGTAATACTCCCTGTTTGTGTCAGTTGAATTTTGTGCATGGCGAAAAGTTTGGCATTTGTTGTGTCCTGCGGATTAGTACGTTATAAAAGCATACAACAATATTAATTTGCCAACTCTAAGCAAGTTAATCAGCCTTTAAATACTCCACCAAATGTTATTTTAAATTATTCTTCCTAATGGTCCATTATTTATTTTCAAACCTGGGTGAATTTTGTGATTTTTTTTTTTTTTCCTTTCATCCGGTTCTTCTAATTCTCATTTTCATGCCCCCAAAGTGTTGTTTATGCCAGTGCCCTTCACATGCCAATGTTTTTTTTTTTTTTATTATTATTATATATATATATATATATATAATTTTTTTTTTGAAACTTGATAACAAAAGATAATATATTATCATAATATATTAAGATATTAATATAATTAATACAATCATATTAATATATTAATATATTAATATAATTAAATTAATATTAAAGGGCATGCCCTTTCCCTGGCAACGGCGCCAAAATGTTGGGCAATTTATTGGGCTTAAATTGCTGCATTAAATTATCGACCAGGGAAACTCGTAAGCTTGTGATGATGCCAACAAAATATATGCAGGAGTAGGCAACTAACTCTATGTCTAGCTAAATTATTTACGATTCAATATAATATGCAAGGGAAGAGTCTCCTAACTAAGGAGGTCCTGGTTGTCCTTCCCTACAGTATCATAGAGAAATTATTGATTACATAAAACTAGAAACTTGAAATGAAGACAAGAGAATGAACTTTAATTGTTGTTCAGATTGAAAGAGAGAGAAAGACTAACTTAGTCTCTTGATTGTCCTCTCATGTACTAATCCAAACTAAACTAAGATTCATTCATAAGCATAAGAAATGAAATGACTTGAAACATAAAAGCACAAAAGAATGAATTTCAATTACCATATAAATCAATGGAGAGAGAGCCTAACTTAGACTCTTGGTTATCTCCTCATATGATACTTGAAACATAAAGCAAAAGAATGAATTTCAATTATCATGCAAATCAAATGGAGAGAGAGCCTAACTTAGACCCTTGGTTGTCCTCTCATATGCTGATAAGATTCTAATTTAAAACTCATTCATCAATCACAAACAAATCCTCAAACATCTAAGCAATTAAATGAAATAAGATCTACTATGAAATAACATGTTCCTTTGATCCTTCTAGAGTGAGCTCAATTCTTCTAAGAACAAAGTGACAAGCTATTCCATATACTACACTAAGGCAACTTGTATCTAAAACTACATAATGGAAATATATGTAAGACTTATATCCAAAACTACATAATGAAAATATATGTAAAATGAAGCTTTATTCTATTCCATCATAAGTTGGATACAATGCTCCAAGAGTCCTCCCTTTGGAATGGAGGAGGTACTCCTATTTATACAATGAGATGAGATAACAAACTCATAATGATGATCCACTAATCTCTCTTTAGTTCCATACATTTCTCAACCATCTAGACACAAAACCCTATCCTCCATGATTTCCTCCATGAGGTCCATGATCTTCTCCATGAGATCATGATCTTTTCCATGAGGCTTATCTTATCAAATTCGAATTTGATCATTCAAGGCCACATAAAGATGCCCTGGAAGCTTCCTTTGTACCTACACATGTCAACAAACTCATTCTAATTGTTAGGTATAAGTATAAGCATATTATTTTCTAAAGTTTAGCCATAAATTCACTTAAAAATGTTAAGAATTAATAAACTTTGGAAAAGCATTGTTATAACCCAATAATGAGGTAAATGTAATGATATGGAGGTGGAATGGAGGTGACATGAAGGTAGAATGTGAAGATATTGGTGAATAATGGAGTGAAAATAGGGACTATTTTGAGGCCCAACAAAGATATCTATCCATGTTCTAGGGAGATCCAAACAAAACAAAAAGAAAATAACAAAGAGAGACCACATGCCCTCTCACTATGCAATCGCCTTTATTTTTCTTTCCTTTGCAATGTTTTTTCTGTCTCTCTCCTTCCCTATTGATTGATTATTTTCGTCGGCACTCTTCTAATGAAATCTCACTAATGTGTCCCTCATAGGTTGCGCCCATCCTTGGTCCATGAGGGGAATGGGGATGGGCACAGTCCTATGCCCACAATTCCCAATCCCATCTCATCAATTTCTATTAGTGGGTTTGTTCCATTAGCCTATATTGGCTTTATAAATTAACTAGGTTGACTCATGGCTCTTTAAGGCATGCAACAAGCCTTCCCCTCAAGTAATGGATTTGTGGCATCCCCTCCTTCAAGCCATCATTAGAATTCAAAATTTAATGTTCAATTTTCACAAGATTTTGCCTCAGCCAGTCGTGGCTTCCATGCTAGCTTTACATAGTTATATTTATAAACATGGGGGTGAAATAAAAGGGTTGTTACAATAAGAAAAATATATTGGTTTGTCGTTTTTTTGAGTTGTCTATACTATATACAGATACACCATGAACCATATTTTTTTATAGGCATCAACATTGGTGAAGAGAAATCACTTTAGCTATGTTGAGTGATGTCAACCTCTAACATTTCTTGAACCATACACTCAATATGCTTGTGCATGTGGATACATGTAAGGCTTAATGTTAGGTGGTACACTTATATGTTGCAATGTGTTGGACACTTAATTTGTTAGGGTTGGTGTGGACGAATATGAGTTATCGTGAAAGTCCAAGAGACCTCTTGGATATGAAACTAAGGGCCAAACATATGTATTAATATGTACATCTTTGTGAATAGAAATGCATTGCACTATTTATCTAATTTGTTGTTTACATTCGTGCATGTTTAACATGGTATCAGAGCAGGTGTATTCCTGCACTGCTCGAGTTTGAGCCACTAGTTTTGTGGTTTTCAGTTGGCGTGGGTGCTCTTCCTTAAGTAGATGAGTGATTATTTAATTCTTTGTGTTTGTTTCCTCTGTTCGTCATCTCTTCCATTACGAACAAAATCTGCTTATTGAGCACTTGATTATTTTTTGGATTGCTCGTTCATATTACCCACTAGCAATAATGTTTTGGTTTCCACTTTGTGGGTTGTTTGCGATTTTGTGACCTCCCGTGATTTGAGGTAATGCTTGATTCGCTACCATCTCTCTAGGCATACCAAAATTAGGCCTATAAGATCTTCCCATGCTTAAGCCTAGCCTTCCTCAACGTTGTCTTAGGTCATTTATCTGCCATCAATCGTTTCTAGCCTGCACTAACTTTCCATCTCTGTTGATTTTCCACTCCCTTGCCACATACAGTTCTAAAAAATGCTCCCTACTTTTTAACAGGCCGATTCTTTGCTTCAGATATTTGTTCAAAACACTCGTGCATTCATACTAACATCTTGAATATTTCTATTCAATTGTAAATCCAGTGGAATGGCAAACTATGAAGGAGGATTGTTAATAACTTGTCTCTGCCATGGTCAAAACAGTGAAACATAACTTGTTTTTATACAAGTCACTCCATATTTTGAATTTCACCACTGCATTTCATTTATTATGCCCCTTCCATGTAATAGGATTCAATTTCTCTATGAATAATTTGCTAGCCAACAAAAACATATGAAAATTGTAAGCCTTGCGTCTACCATGCATGTTATTTTTAGGTGATCCTTCCATTTGCAAGCATGGTGAATGACCTTGAAGTATTCTAGGTGCTTTAGTTGATTCTTTGTAGTAGTCGAAGTGAAGATATCTGAGGAATATTGGAAACTTGACACTTGTAGATGATTTTGGCACCCATATAAGTCTTAAATACAAATTTTGGTTGTCGGAGAAGAATTTCAAGATAAATATTGTTACCCACATTATTTGGTTCGTCAGAGAACTTGTAGCTACTAGTAGTCGTAATTGCATCGATAATTTTGTTTAGTTGTAAACAAGCGACCATCTGCAATCCTTTTGGTGGTTCATGAAAGAACTTGTTGCATATTAGAAGCCTCTTGAAAGTGACAAGAATGATTTGGCAGTTGGAGTGATTGCATTGCAGTTGTTTAGAAAGAAATTATTAAGATTGCTTGTTTTAGGTGAAAACTTTGTCGATGTTTGATTTGGTCATTAAATTCAAAGAAACCCTCCACTAAATAAGTTTTATGTGGTGCAAGATAGAGTTTAGCGAGTAAAGAAGCTTTCTACGGGCACACAGTTTGAATAAGGGTGGGATTGCAGTGGTTTTTGGCTCATAGATGGCCTCAATTGTTACTACCACCCAGAAGGAAATTGACGATTTAGGAATGCTTGGCTTTTGGGTCACTGACATATTATATTCACATATTGTCTCCAAAATTGTTGTTACACGGGTGCATTGTTTAACTAGGAGTGTGCTTGGTGGAAGTGCACCTAACCTCTTCACTCCTAGAAAATGCCACTTATTTTTGTTCTAATTTTAGCAGTTGTACGATTCACACAAATAAGCATGTTTCATGATAGGGAAGAGCACAAAGTATCACGTTGTCGACATTGTATGCATATATCTTGTATCGATGAATCAAGTACTGCAACATCTTGTGAGAATGTGAAAGAAGTAGATATATAGTAAATGCAAGAAGTTGGCAATTGATTTATCTAGTGTTGCATTGTATTCTTTGTTCTGAAGCTCCTAATATATCCGAAGGATTTCTGAATTAAACAAATTCTTCTTAAATGTAGCCCAAGTCTATGTATCAATTGGTCTAGTTCGTATTTTGACAAGATTGATCTCTCAGAGGACCACCTTGAGTAATTCCATAAATGCAAAGAACCAAACCTCCCTGTCAATGATTGGACCACTGCGGGTGGGGCAGGTTTCGCATAGGCTGAATTTTCAGTTAAAATTTAGGGTTATGATCTTGAGGTTGTAAATAGGATTTGGGGATGGTTGAGTGATGTTGAGAATTAGATTGTGTTCTTTTTATGGCTTGATATAATTTTCCAAGAGGGCATTTCAATTCGTTAGAGTTAATACTTTGAGAGGATACAAGGCATTCTAGAAAGCTTCTCCAACATTATAATATTAATGCTCCTCTTCCGAGTTACCACAAGTTTAATGAATCTTGTTGAGGCTACAACAAAATGAGATTGTTACTATTATTAATGATGCTAGAACCCCAAGCATTAATGATCTTGGTCCACAACCTTCATCAGCTTTAGGGACCATTTGCATTCTTTTAAGTTGCAGTTATTTGGCATTGTTTGAGCTATCTATCTGTTCGTAAGTTCATTTGTACTTTTGCATTATAAACATGTGCATTTTCGGTTGAAGCCAACAACCTTTTATTTGTTGAGCTTGAGTTGTTAATAAAATTGCTTGGATTAGTGAAGTATTAGAGTTCCTAAAAACTCTGATACACTTTATTGTTCACGATATAGTAAAAATCAGTAAAGCCAATGTTGTTGATATTAAAATTTATCTATAAGATGCACAGTAGAAAATCAAGTTTCTCCAACTTGAATCACAACTACAACAACATGAGCAACATCAAAAGAGTCATCATTTTGAACTGGTTCTTGTTTAGAACAATTCACTTTTTGAGTTCAAGACAAACTCTTATCAACAGGCAACACCTAATCAGATCAGGGAGGCCAGTTCAGAAGAAATTTGAAATTAACATGTAAAGGTTCAGGTTTCACTTCCCAAGCCCCTCATCAAACCTTGGGACGAAGTTATCAACAACAAGAACAAAATTGATCTTGGATATGCCAAGGACATGTCGTTTCATATTCTAGACTACTCCAAACCCATCAAGTTCCAAAGTGTTGGGTTTCTTTAGAAAGGTTCATCTTCACTTGTTCCACATCCTGGTCCTCTTCCTTAGCCGTAACATATTGTCAAACACCAACATTGTGATTGAGTTGGCCATGTGGAAGATTGATGTTTTGATCTTCACCCTTGTGAGCACTATGGTAAACACAACCATCATTCAGACAAATTCTCTATGTTGAGAATGCAACAAGATGATGGAGCTTAGTGGAAAGAAGTCGCCTTCACTAAGTGGGCCCGCAGGCTATTTTTGGCGCAAAGTCTATTTTTAGACATATGGATCATGGTCTATGAGTTGCAGGATGCTATTTGTGGATGATTGGTCATGTTGGTAAAAATAGATGGACTTATATTTTTAGACATATGGGCGGTTTCTATTTTTAGACTGTCAGGCTAAAAATAGAACAATCGAATATTATTAGCTCATAATAATATTTGGACTATAAACATTATCTTATCCTCTTGGAGCACTTTAGTTTGAGCTACAGATGTGGCACATGCAGCTGTTAGAAGGAAATACGCTTTTCTTGTGAGTTAGTTGAGCTATTGCATGCAGGACTTCAGTTAGAACTCATGTGGTTGAGTTTGGTGGAGTTGATGGAGTTGTGTTCAGTTTGACTTGGTTGAACTAGTTGTATTTTAGTCTAACTAAAGAATACTCTAGTGATGAGTTGTGTGAATTAATTATTAATTAATTCACTAATTATTAACTCATAAAGCAACTGAAGAATACATCAGTTAACTCAGTGCATGTACAATTCAGTGGAGACAGGTGTTAGAGGTTGAGATTGCTATCAGTTGTGACTATAGTTGTGCATGAGATTCACACATTCATGGATGGAGATTGCCCATGAGGCTTGCGTAGTATAACAAAAGGAATTCGATTTCATAGAGTGATTTTTCTCTTGCAGGATTGCGCAGTGGAGGTAGGCAAACAGTGGAGGAGATTTGAGGCTTCAGATCTGAGCTAGTTTGTGTGTAACAGGTGGAGATAGTACTGAGTACTTGTGAGGAGTATTGTACTATGTATTGTTACATGTTCTCTATCATTATAATACATAGATAGTGTGGGGTTTTCAGCTGTATGCTTTCCCCGAGTTACATACTGTGTTAATGTGTCCATGCGATTGATGTTTCATTGTTTTTAATGCTGCTAAATTGATGATCAACATATAGAAGGTTATGTATTGTGCATGTATTCCACAATAGTGTATAATCGGGATAATCTCTGTGAATAAGTGTTTATTATTCAAAATTTCTACATGGTATCAAAGTTGTTGATCATCAGATTTATTATTCAGAAAGTGTTTACATTTTATTTCTTCAGGCAGAGTCTGTAATCGGGCCAGGTAGCCTCTGGATTCATCCTTCCTTTGGAAGGTGAGATATCTGGTAAAAGCCCATACAGTAAATCTCTGTACAAGAAATACTTTGTTCTCACGAATTCTAGATCAGAGGCGGTTGAGTTTTTGAGCTGGTGGAATTCGAATTTGCAGCAGTGTTTTCTTAGTATCAACGTGGCAATGTCTTTCAACGGATTGCGATTGGAGTATGCTCTTGAGGGCAGCTTGAACTATATTGCATGGAAGGACAGGATGGAGTTGGTGTTAGATGATAATGGGCTTAAGGAGTTCATAGAGGCTGAGGTCCCAAAGCCTACTGATACTGCGCAAGTTGATGCTTGGAAAAAGAAGACAACAAAGTGTCGAAGGATTCTGTTGGAGGGCGTGAAGGATCACATTGTGTCCAGCCTGCATGGAAAGGCTTCTCCATACTTGATGTGGAAAGCGGTGATAGATCTATTCCAAAGCAAGAGCGATTAGAGGAAGCTGGCGCTCAAGGATAAACTCAGAAACATTAAATGCGAGAAGGGAGACAATATGCCCAAGTATCTCACGAAGTTCACTCAGTGCAGGGATGAGCTGGGAAGTGTGGGGGTAACTGTCGATGATGAGGACTTGGTGAGCTTGGATCTCCTTGGTCTTCCGAAGAGTTGGCATTCCTATAAGGACTCTATCAATGGTCTGGAGAAATTGCCAGGATGGGAGAGACTTTGGTCAGATCTTGTGTAGGAGGAGATCAGGCGGAATACCCGGGACGAATCTTCATCAAAGGCAACTGATGAAGAAAATTGCGCTTTGGCTGCCAAAGGAAAGAAGGGGAAGAACAAGAAAGCTTCTCATTCCGGTGCGAAAGGCAAGAAGCAGGACATGTCCAAGGTGAAGTGCTTTCACTGTCACCAGCACAGACACTATGCCACAAATTGTCCGCAGAAGAAGAAGAATAAGCAAGCTGTTGGATCTGCAGCAGGAGAGGCCTTAGCCTCGCAGTTTGAGCTTGATTTTTCATTGATCGCATGCTTGGTATCAAGTGTGATGGGATTGGTATGGTTCTTGGACAGTGGTGTGTCTTTTCACATGACAGGAGATAGAGCTTTGTTTTCTGATCTGGAGGAGAAAGATCTTGGAGTGCACATCGAGATGGGCGATGATGGTAGATACAGTGTGACCGGTATCGGTACCATTTCCTTTGAGAGGGAGTATGGTAAACCCTTCGTATTGAAGGAAGTGATGCATGTTCTAGGATTGAAGAAGAATATTATCTCTGTGGCGATGTTAGAAGATAAGGGATATGATGTTGTTTTCAGCAAGGGAAAGGCTTTCCACCGCAGTAAGACAACTGGAGAAACCCGGAAGATAGGGGTTCGAGTGAGGAACGTTTATCAATTGCATGTAGATGGCTGCGCAGCAATGGCATGCAAGGTAGAAGGATTGGTGAGCTGGGATGATAGTGAGCTGTGGCACAGGAGATTGGTTCACCTTCACCATGGAGCCTTGAAGATACTGCAACAGATCACTACAGGGCTTCCTAAAGGCACTCTTGCGCAGTCAGATCAGTGCAAGGGGTGTACTTTGGGAAAGTTTTTGAAAGCTACCTTTCACGAGAAGGATAGTCGTGCCACGACGATCCTTGAGAGAATTCACACAGACGTGTGTGGACCTTTCTCAGTTGCTTCGATAGAAAAACACAGGTATTATGTGATCTTTGTTGATGATTTCTCTCGAAAGTGCTGAATCTTCTTCATGCAGAAGAAGAACGAGACATACTCAAAGTTCTGTGAGTTCAAAGCACTGGTCGAGAAGGACTCGGGGAAGAAGGTGAAGGCTCTTAGGAGTGACAATGGTGGTGAATACATCTCTGGCGAGTTCAAGGACTTCTGCAGCACAGAAGGGATTCGAAGAGAGCTCATAGCTCCCCATAACCCACAACAGAACGGGGTTGCTGAGCGGAAGAAAAAAACGATTGTGGGTGTTGCACGGGTGATGTTGCATGATCAGGGCCTACCCCTTCACTTGTGGGAAAAAGCATGCAATACTGCAGTATATGTGCAGAACCGTTGTCCTCACAGGATACTTGGCATGAGTACACCCGAGGAGGCTTATTCTGGTAAGAGGCTTGATATTTCTCATCTGAGGATTTTTGGTACATGCATGTGACAAAGGATGCCAGGAAGAAGCTGGAGTCGACCGCAGAGGTTGGGATATTTGTGGGGTACACTGATACGCCCCATAACTATCGTGTGTATTTGCCAGACAGTGGCAAGACTATTGTGCGACGGGATATAAAATTTCAGGAGAAAGCCATGAAGTGTTCGCTTGAGAGGGAGCCACACTTGCATGCAGATGAGGAGCTATTAGTTCCTAAAGATGAGCTTCAGGACGTGGATCAGCCATAGGACGAAGTTCATGGAGTGGAAGAGACCACTCATGCAGCGCCAACCATCAGAGGACGAAAGCGCTTGACAGAAGCTGAGTGACTAGCTCAAGATGCAGAGAAGGTTGTAGGGCCACCTACAACTCAACGTAGATAGAGACAATCACCTGATCAGTACACTAGATACATGGCTCTTGTGGGCAAATGTGTTGTGACTGAGCCATCCTCTTTCGAGGAAGCTGTGGAGGATCCCGCATGGGTAAATGCCATGGTGGAAGAGTATGATTCGATTGTCAGAAATAATGCATGGGAGATTGTCCCAAGACCGGAAGGGAAATCAATGGTGGGTTCGAGATGGATCTACAAAGTTAAGCAGACAACTGACGGGAGTGTGGAGAAGTACAAGGCAAGATTTGTTGCCCGAGGCTTTTCACAGATAGAGGGGATCAAGTATGAGGAGACCTTTGCACTTGTCGCAAGGTATTCTTCCATACGGACGATTCTTGCTCTCTCAGCGCAGATGGGGTGGCACATTCATCAGATGGATGTGAAGACTGCGTTCCTCAACGGAGTCATTGAGGAGGAGGTGTACATAGAGCATCCCAAAGGTTTCGAGATCTTCAGCAGCGAGTCGCATGTGTGCAGGCTCAAGAGAGCGCTGTATGGGTTGAAACAAGCACCACGTGCTTGGTACACACGGATAGACAGTTATTTCAATGGACTTGGATTCTCCAAGAGTGAGGCGGATCCTAACCTATACTAGATTGTGGTGGAGGGTAAGTTGCTTAACATTGTACTTTATGTAGATTATTTGCTTCTAACAGGTCATGAGCTGTTGATACTTTCATGCAAGGATGATCTTGCTAAGGAGTTTGAGATGAAGGACTTGGGCCTCCTTCATTATTTCTTGGGATTGGAAATTTGGCAGCGCAGTGATGGACTATTTGTTTCTCAGGGTAAGTATGCTCGGGAGATACTGGAGAAGTTCAACATGCATGGCTGCAAGCCTGTTGATACTCCTCTTCCTGGAGGTTGGAGGAAGGAGGATGCTACTTCATCAGAAGTAGTGGATGCCACTGTTTATCGACAGTTGGTGGGGTCGCTTATGTATCTGGTCAATACACGACCTGATATATGCTATGCTGTTAACCAGCTTTCACAAGCTATGGTTAAGCCAACCAAGATCTTCTGGAAGGCAGGCAAGCATGTATTGCGTTATCTCAGAGGCACATCGAGATATGGATTGTGGTACAGACAGGAGGATGAGGTGAAGCTATGTGGCTTCACGGATGCAGATTGGGCAGGGAGCCCAATGGACAGAAAGAGAACACCTGGAGGGATTTTCAGTATCGGGTCAACAACAGTTTCTTGGTACAGTAGGAAGCAAAGATCCATGGCATTCAGTTCAGCAGAGGCCGAGTATATGGCAGCAAGTTTGGCTGCATGCGAGGCCATATGGATGAGGAAGATCCTGGTTGGGTTGTTCAGTTCTTACTTGGAGCCTACAGTGATTTATTGTGATAACCAGAGTTGCATTAAACTCTCGGCTAATCCAATATTTCATGATAGATCCAAGCACATTGACATCAGGTACCATCATATCAGAGATTGTGTGCAGCAGAGAGTCATGTTACTTTCTTACATTCCAACGGAGGATCAGGATGCTGATATCTTGATGAAGGGGCTCACCAGGAGCAAGTTCGAGTACCACTGAGGCAGGATAGGGGTTGCTGATAATCCATATCTTGTTGAGAGGGAGTGTTGAGAATGCAACAAGATGATGGAGCTTAGTGGAAAGAAGTCACCTTCACTAAGTGGGCCCGCAGGCTATTTTTCGCGCAAAGTCTATTTTTAGACTATGTCTATTTTTAGACATATGGATCATGGTCTATGAGTTGCAGGATGCTATTTGTGGATGATTGGTCATGTTGGTAAAAATAGATGGACTTCTATTTTTTGACATATGGGCAGTTTCTATTTTTAGACTGCCAGGTTAAAAATAGAACTGTCGAATATTATTAGCTCATAATAATATTTGGACTATAAACATTATCTTACCCTCTTGGAGCACTTCAGTTTGAGCTACAGATGTGGCACATGCAGCTGTCAGAAGGAAATACGCTTTTCTTGTGAGTCAGTTGAGCTATTGCATGTAGGACTTCAGTTAAAACTCATGTGGTTGAGTTTGGTGGAGTTGATTGTGGAGTTGATGGAGTTGTGTTCAGTTTGACTTGGTTGAATTAGTTGTATTTTAGTCAAAATAAAGAATACTCTAGTGATGAGTTGTGTGAATTAATTATTAATTAATTCACTAATTATTAACTCATAAAGAAACTGAAGAATACGTCAGTTGACTCAGTGCATGTATAATTCAGTGGAGACAGGTGTTAGAGGTTGAGATTGCTAGTTGTGACTATAGTTGTGCATGAGATTTGCACATGCATGGATGGAGATTGCCCATGAGGCTTGCGTAGTATAACAAAAGGAATTCGATTTCACAGAGTGATTGATTCTCTTGCAGGATTGCGCAGTGGAGGCAGGCAAACAGTGGAGGAGATTTGAGGCTTAAGATCTGAGCTAGTTTGTGTGTAACAGGTGGAGATAGTACTGAGTACTTGTGAGGAGTATTGTACTATGTATTGTTACATGTTCTCTATCATTATAATATACAGATAGTGTGGGGTTTTCAGCTGTATGCTTTCCCCGGGTTACATACTGTGTTAATGTGTGCATGCGATTGATGTTTCATTGTTTTTAATGCTGCTAAATTGATGATCAACGTAGAGGAGGTTATGTATTGTGCATGTATTCCGGAATAGTGTATAATCGGGATAACCTCTATGAATAAGTGTTTATTATTCAAAATTTCTACACTCTACATGTAAGACTCGCAAGAACGAAGATTCACCTTTGATGGATCACTTCTTGGTAAATGGTCTTCAACAACTAAGAAGATATATTGGTCATACCTCAAAGTTCATTCTCAGGTATTAACACATCTTGCAATGGAGATTTATTCATATTCTCACCTTATATCTAACAAGATGGAATTAATGATCAATTACCAACTTTGAATATTTATCAAGTGAACCTGAGTCACAACCTGAACTAGAGCCAGTTGTCAGGGCATATAGCTAGAGTCATCCAAACCCAAAATTAGAGTTGTAGCTAGAGATAGAGTCGTGCTGCATGAGCATGTTTTTGGTTTGTGGCCTACCTTAAACCACCACAAGCAAAAGACTTCAGTTTCTACTACATTAGTTTATGGTCAACTTTAAGCCAACACCAAGGAGCACTTTCACTAGCAGAAAACTTTAACTTATAACCTAGGTTGTAATTGTTCTAAGAATTGCTTAAAGCTTTAGTGCTAGAGTTAGTGGTCAGCCTTAAACTACCATCTGTAGAGACCTCAAGTTCTTTTACTTCATTTGATTTGTGGTCTTGCTTAAACCACCTTTTTAGAGAGCACATCCAACCATTGGCTTCCATGCATTTTTGTATTTCAACTCTCTCCTTGGACTCATATACACTCCTTCAAATTAAGGGGTGGAATGTTGGACACCTAATTTGTTAGGGTTGGTGTGGACGAATGTGAATTGTCACAAAAGTCCAAGAGACCTCTTGGAATATGAAACCAAGGGCCAAACATATGTATTAATATGTACATATTTGTGAATATAAATTCATTACATGATTTATCTAATATGTTCTTTTCATTTGTGTGTGTTTAGCAAAATGAATAGCATGGTCATGATCTCAGGCAAGTGGAAGACCCTTAGGAATCTCTCTAAATACCTTAGAATGATTGTTGATAGATTTTTTAAGTTCCATTGAAGTAGAGGATATAAATGCTTGAATTTCTAATGAAAACAATTGCTTAATTACACCGTTGTGTACCTTTTTTAGCAATTTTGTCATGCTCTTAAGGGTTATCGCTTTACTAGGTTTCCCTTGGATACATCTAAGCTCAATTTCCTTTCATTCTAAGAAAAATCTTATGAAAAGATCTTGGAAATTAAGGGCCATTGTTCCTGTTATCAAAAAATCAAGCACTGAAGGCTGCCAATCAGTAAGACTCTGTGTAACTATTTCAAACCAGGCTTTTGACTAAGGCTTAGCCTCCTTAGTCTGAGAGGGCTCTCTCAAAGGTTATGAATGTTGACTAATGACAAGATGGCTAACTCTTATAAGACACATGAACAAGTATGCTGGCTGGACAACATTGAATTGATTCCCATTGGGCTTATGGAGTCACTCATATCTCAGTAAACAATAACACTATCTTTTCATAGAAATCAGGGCACTTAACATCTAAATGTTCAAACATAACTTTGAAACCACAGTTTGCAAAGGCATACAGGAAGTCAGAGCATGATCCATGAGTTCTGAGTGATTATGCATTAACAAAACTGTAAAAGAACATTAAAGAAAATATACCATCACACATTTGAACAAGAAGATCCTTTGTGAATCCTGAGAAGAAAAAACAGTCATTTGCATTACTGAAATCTGTTTATACATAAACCAAAACAGTCTTCTCCAAAACATCCAACCTCCATTACATCAAAGTTTGATCTATATATAGAGATACACCCTTAACTAATTTGAGCTTCCTCTTCCAGCATGAGGGGAGCTCGATGACTGCTACTAATTACCCCTATCTACCATTTAACTAACTCATTAAATACATTAAGTGCTGAGCTGTAATTACAAAGAGTCCCAACTAAACTAAAACTCTAATTCTATCCTCCTCGTAACATGATTCTTTCTTGATCCTTGACACCTGTCTCCTTTCAGTTTGGCCGAGATAGCTGAGAGAAGGATGCAATGAACAAGCTAGCTTTGGATACTGAATGCGCTGATGGTTCATTAATCATAAGGATAAAACCCCTGTTTTTCCGGTCCTTGTCTCCCACCATTCTTAAAAAATTAAGCAGCATGTTCCCAGCTCTTTAATACCCAAAAAATAACGAGCATCACCATGTTTCCAGATGTGTTGGAGGTTTCGTTGATGGACATGTGTGCAAGCCAAGACTCCTCGTATGCATCTCCTTCCAAAACCCTAACAACCGGTAATAAAGTACCTTTATCAAAGCTTTAACTTAAGACAAAATATTTCACCTTTACAAAAAGGCACACTTGTCATTATCTGAATGGCTATGCTAGCCTCATGTGGTCTCCTTAATGTTCCTTAGGTATTTCCTTTGATGATTTTCTGATCCTACCATCAAACTGTTTGTCTTCATCATAAAACAACACCTACAGCAGTTTCGTAGCGCGCTACGAAACTACTGTTTTTGCTAAAACAGAGTGTATTTGCCTTAAGGAATTTTTTGCTTGGACTTTTGACTTTTTAAACCTCCTTTACAGGTGGCAGAGACCTATATGCCTTCAGAATAATGGAACTTAAACAAAATTTGACAAAATTTAGAATATGACCTTTCTCACCATCAATGAGCAGCCCGTTAACCTAGCTGTGCTTTTAAATCTGCAACCTCTCTCCTTAAAGCTTTGTTTTCAGCTCTTAAACGCATGTTCATTTTTCTGATGAGTTTAGCTTGTTTGAGAGCTGGAACTGTCCATGTATACACATCAGCCACTGAATCCACTTGACCCACTAGGTTTTTACTACCTTTTAACACAGCTCTTCGATAGTTGGCATACCTGACTGCAAGCTCCCTAGTGACATTCTTTGCCTTGGCAATTTCATCTTTTGCTGCCTCCATCTGGTTCTTTATGGCTATGATATTACCCCCTTGGGAAATAATGACTGTTCTGTTCTTGCCTTTTTGCTTGATTTGTTCTGCCTCCTCTGTTCTAGACAATTCTTCAACTACCTCTGTTCTGGGCACCTTTACAACTTTCTCTCCTTTATGCAGCTTCTCAGCTTCCCTTACTTGTTTCCTTGTAACCGGCCTTCGTGGTTTGAAAATAAATTCCTCACCAGGTTCATCAAACCTTAGTCTCTTTGAAGCTTTGGATTTTTTAGTGCTCTCCGGTGATGATTGAGTCAAATCAATGTGCATTAGTTCAATATGCACTGGTTCAACCTGCTCAAACTCAATGGTCTCAAGCAAATCACTCAAGCTGGCCTTAGATATTGGACTTTCCTCCACAGCTACTGATTTGCCCTTTTCTTTGCTTATTTGACTCCTGGTCTTAACTCTTGATACTTTTTCAGACCCACTTGATCCAGGTACATCTTTCTTGTGCTTGACCTCCTCTTTTGATGATGGCTGAGGTGGCTCTTTAATAACCAAGGGCTTCACTGATTTTTTCAATTTAGACTTGGTCTTCTTTTTATCCTTTACCTCCTTTCTAAGCTCAGCTATTGTGGGTTCCTCAACTGATTCTTCTCTTTCTCTAACCGGCTGTGGAGTAAGGCCTGTTTTACTCTGGAAACCAGCCATAAAGATAAAAGAGTTCCAATCCCTACCAATTTTCTGAAGACCATCCAGCACTAACAGTTTCACTAAACCATGGTGAAATAATGATGTCTCACAGTCATCCTTCCTTAATTGAACTTTGTCACACATCTTGCTGAGACTACGAAACAAGTAAAATGGAATATCTATATATGCCTTACCCGTAAAATGCAACAACAACTTAAAATGATAGGAGTAAACCTTATTATATCTCCCCTCACAGGTTAAATACTTTTGAATATAGGTAAGAAGAAGGGCATAGTGCTCCTTAACATAATTTCTAGGCACAGCCTTTGTTAGATCTTCATTCACATATGCCTCTTTCAAGAACTCTTTGCAGGGGTTCATATCAAATTTGAAGTTCCTGAACCATTCCTGCCCCCCTCTTGGAATCTCAGTTACATTAGCAATTGCCTCTGGAGATACTTGAACCTCTAACATAGATACTTTAGAATTTAAACCTGTAAAGTTTAAGACAAACTCTTTTGTTACCTGAGCATGACCACCCTGCAGCTTCTCACAGAAATTCCAACAGCCAGCATCCTTGAAAGCTTTCCTCACACCTTCATCTCTCAATGCAAGGTCCAATCCTTCAGGCTCTGTTCTCTGACATCTTCCAGACCTATGCTCCTTCCTCTCCATTCCGCTTTCGAAATTTTTGCACAGAGAATGACCCCCAGCCTCAGCTCAAATGGCAAATTCAATTTTTTAGAACGCAGGCTCGCTTGTAATCAGGCTCACTTGAAAATGAAACTCGGGCTCGTTTGCAATTCGAATATCTTATCACACAAGCTGGCCACTTTATGCATCATTTACAAACATCATAAAACATCCATGCATGATAAAACCGTTTGAATGATTTTTATGTGCATGCCTATGAATCTATTGGTGAAGTGATGGCTCATAAGTGTTTGGGAGGTACGCCAACTGACAATAACCGGACGGAGACAATGACTCATACCCAGACGTGACCCTTTAGGAATCTGCGCTGTAAAATGCCCGAATCCGCGATTTCGTAGCGCAGATAGTTATAAATTAGCAAAATGCGCTGCGAAACGGCTGGATGCTGACGCGCTGCGAAATGGCTAAAACATAATTGCGCTGCAAAATCAACCAATAAGACTGCGCTGCGAAAATACGGAAAGGACCAGTGACATGTACAAGATAAGACATGGCTTATGCAATCATGATGGAGGATGACCAATAGTATTAGATAATGATTCACATCAAGACCCTTTAGAAACATGACCCCTAAGTAAGAAACATAGGACAAAACCCATTTGACACCAATTTTTGACAGTAAACTTTGGACAAAAATTATATACATGTGACTGTAGTTCTAGGTGATAACAGTTCCTAATGAATGTAACCATTGTATTGTGAATGCAACATCAACACTACCCATTTAGATTGGAATGCCCCCATATTCAACTTAATACTATGGCACTTCCATGAACAATTTATGGTACCTCCATTTGCAGTCATTACTTGAAATTCATCTCGAAGTACTATTGTTCAAATCCAGAGCACGCATGGCACAAACCCTAGCCCTCTTCCCTACCTTCAATGCTTCTGTGTATCCCTGGTTCAAGCCACCTCTGCTTCTGGAGGGATCTCTGACCTCGGCTCAAGGAAGTCAGCAATCTGACCCCAATTTGATTCAATATTTTCCCTCTTTGTGAATACCCTCATTGGAAAATCTCTTTGTTACACCTCTAACAGTGACTGCTTAGTAGCAGGCATTAGGTTTCGAGTTTCTAATGCTATAAGCATCCCCTTCTCCAAGTCAAATCTCTTGCACAATGATAGGTTGATGCAGTATGACTCCATTCCTCGAGATATGAGCATTGGCAAGGACACTTCCCTCATGGTCTCCTCAAGCTTGCTTGGGGGAGCCAAAGGATAAACTCGTTCTTAGTAGTCTTTCTAGGCACCAAGCCAAGTGAGAAATCCAGCTTCTAGGGTTAAAGGTTCCCCCCAGAATAAATATTTAGTGAATGAGTGAAGATAGGAGCCCCATATTTGGCTCCTAAAGCCCTCTCTGGCCCTTCTTTCATCATTGAACATTCAGAGAAAATTCCATCTGTAAAGGTAATGGAAGATTCTTATATTATGCATGCGTATCAATTTGTTAAAAATCTAATTACCTGTTACTTAAATGGGTTTCAACCCTCAACTATAGCTCTAAGAGACTGGTTGAACAAGACCTGGACCATAAATTACTCCCTCCTACTCTGTTCCAAAGGATACTTTTTTGTATACTTCAATAACCTGGAGGATCATCTAAAGGCCCTCAATCAGGGGTCCTGGTTCTAGGGGCATTCATGCCTCCCTTTAAAACCTTGGTTTCCCACCTTTAACCCTCTAACCAATGAGGGAATGAAGACTCCCATTTGAGTAAGGCTACCCAACTTGCCAATCCCATTTTTCAACCATAGTCTCAAGAGGAGATAGGTTCAACCCTGCAACATTTTATCAAAATAGACACAGAAATATTCCAAAAAGGCTTCTACACGTTTTCAAGAGTCTATATAGAGATAGATCTTAGCGATGGTCTTCTGGATAAAATTGATATAGATTGTCTAGATGAGCCTTTTATCCAACATTTGGACTATGAGAACACTACCTTTTGTTGAAAATATTGCCAAAAGGTGGGGCATATGCAAAATAATCGCCCCTCTTTCCTATCCTCAAGGCTTCATGGCATGCCCTTCAAGTGGCTAGGAAAATCCCTTTTCCTTCAGACTCTCCAGAAGCACAACCATTAATGACTAATCAATATTCCTTGAATGCACCCTCTTAAGGCACCTAAGTCCAGTGGCCTCCCACTGTTGCTCAATCTACATCAGAAGATCATGATCCAAAGCATTCCCAATAATCTACTAGACAATATGAACCCTCGTTATAGTTGGAAAGCCAACAAGTCACATCTCCCTCTCAAGAGGCAGAGCCATCAAATATGGAAATATCCTTAGAGCATATCAATGGAGAAAAAAAGAGGCCTCATGAGTTTGACAATTCAGACAATGACAAAGAAGTAACTACCATCACAGCCAGAGCACCAAAGGATAAGCCAAGAGATAGTCTAGCCATGGTGGTTAACACGTCAACATCTCCCAACTCCACATGTTGGATAGATGTTCAGAAGGAAAAGGAAAGAAAAAATAAACAAACTTTGTCTATATCATTCTATTAGTTTCTTAGTTTGTAAGTATCGAGATGCTCTTAGCGAGAGCTCTGCCCTATATTTTAGTAAATTATTAATAGAAGATTGCTTGCTTACAAAAAAAAATCATTACTTGAAATTTTGTTGCAGGATATACAAAGAAATTAAAAGTTTTGTCAATTTGTAATTAATGAAGTTATGGGTACAACATGAATCAATCGAGGGTTTATGGAGCACTGATGTCGACCAATGCATGAAAAGAGATTGTTGGAGTAGTCTCTTGCAACTCTAGATCTTGTGATAGTTCCACTCCTTGATATTATTTATCTTCATATCATATATAGAATAATCTTTTCTCACTACATTTATGCCCCTCATTATACTTCTTGTCACAATTGAAACATAGTTCCTTTGCCCTTCTTTCATCCACTTGCTAAGGAGTCAACATTATCAATTTAGGAAAGGGAGCATGATTTTCTCTATAATTATTAGTGACCAATTTTCTAGTGGCCATATTTTTACTTTCAACTTTCCTTCTAGACTAAAAACATGCTCTAGAGGTTCAAGTTCAAAGAGAGACACCTCGTGTTGGATGCTTTCCTTTAAAGTTCCCATAAATAGGTATAGCAGATTATCCTCTTAAATATTTTTTGCCCTTAGACTCAACTCTTAGAATTGTTGAATGTGTTATGTAACTTGAATTTTTTCTCAAAGATTTATTAATTGACCAAAGAATGTATTGCTTTTAATTTCCCCATAACATGCTACTAGTTCTTCTATGACAATGGACCAAGATATAATAAAATAATTTTCCCTTTTACAAAGCCATTGATACCATACATGTTTATATTGTTCTAAAGAAATGGATGCAAATATACCCTTTGTAAGGTCGTGGCTTGGTGTAGATAAAATTATTGCTCCATTTGAAATATCCATGTTATAAGATCATTACCATCAAACTTCCAAACTTCAGAATGTAGCAGTTCCTTGGTGCTGACTTGAAGCCCTGATTATGTGGATCTTGAATAAAAACTTCATGATTATGGTTTGGTGGTTCAACATTTGTGTTCTCTAATTATGATACCATACTCCCCATATGTGATTGAGTCTCAACACAATGCTTCTCTTTATGTTCATGATTTCCTTGGATCTCCACATCCATTTTAGCGGGATCTTCTAATGGAAGGATTTGTAATTCTTTTATTTCTTCCTTGATGGTTTTTCGTATATCTTCCTTATTTTCATTCATATTCTTTTCCATTTCATACACCTTCTTTTCCATTTCATCCGTCATATCTGTTTTAAGGTTTTCTTGAGAACTTGATAAATCCACCTTTTTCAACATAAAACCATCCATTTAATTGACTTTCTTCTCTAATATGAAGAACCTAAAATCTAAGTCTTCACTTTATTCATTTGTCTTAGATGAACTGTTATGTCCCTATAATACTAATGATGCCCCCATTACCATTGTCGTTGTATCGCTTATTAATATTGTTGTGCCCCTATTGTCCCCATATTGTTATTACCGTGCCCCATAGAATCCCTCTATTGTTATTTTTGTGCCTTTATATTATTATTGTTAGGTCATCTTGGTTATTTTGTGACCCCTTAGACTCCTATATATAGAAAGGAGGTTTTGTTATTTGTATCATCCAAGAATTGTTCATTTGTGTAATGTAAAGGAGGTTGCCCCCTCGAAGAGGCTGAATTCTAAGGTGTTCAACTATCTTTTCTATTTTTTTGTGAGTTGGTTTCATAGCATTTGGTATCAGAGCTTTGAATTCTAGAGTTTCGCTGCTCCAAATAGGTCATCGTGGCATTTGCGCCGTAACCTTTTCTTTCTGTGACGTTTCAGATGCTAAAAAAACCCTTTTGGGATGAAATTGTTATGAACCTCGGGTCCAAATTTCAGAGTGTTTCGCGCTATATTTGCGGAAATATGATCTGAGGAAGTTGGCCTTTTTGAAAACTCCCAAATTTCATTCCAAACAGGTGACCTGGGGAACATCATCATAACTTTTGTTTTGAGCATCAAATTGAAATATCGTAAGAAGTTATAGAAAGAGGACAGACTTTAGTTTCCTGTGTATCTTTTTCAGATACTAAGGTCAAAATAGTGACACGTGGCACTTCATAAAAGTTCGCTCTTTTGGAAAGGTTTATAATCAGGTCATCTTAGGAGATTGTGCATAACTCCACCTTGGAGAATCTAAATTTGATCAAACTGGTGGCATTGGAAAGAGGACACAGAAGGCTACTGCAGGTCGCAATTTCAGAATTGGATGATCCGAATTTACAGAGATACATCAGATTTAATATTGAGCTCCTACAAAGTGAAAAAATGTGTGTAGTTTTTTTTTTTTTTTAAATTTTGCATAAGCTTGGTTTGAAAAATTAGTTTGAAGGAATTCAAAGGGCATAATAAAGCATTATTATCGGTACTTGATGCCCCAAGTAAAGAAAATGCAAACACCTAGTAAGCAACCTGAAAGCTTTAGCATGACTCATGAAGAAGAGGAAGAAATGCAACATGATATATCAAAATTACGAGACCAAGCGCAACAAATGTCACTCGCACAAAAAGTAACATAATCTAAGATGGATGGTTTAAAGAGAGATGTAGAAGCTAATATGTATCGCGTGGAAGCTAAGATGGATGGTTTAAAAAATGGCATGGAAGCTAAGATGAATGGCATGGACTCTAAGATGGATGGCATGGATGATAAGATGGAAGAATTGAAGATAAATTTGAATAAGTTGCTATAAGAAATGGTCACTAATGGTGAAAGGGTAGTAAAGGAAACTCACGATGAGAACAAAAGAAATGTTAATCATGATTTCATAGACTCTAATGTTGGATCAAAGACCCACCATATTCCAAAAATCGATATGAGGAAGTTTGATGGCAATGATCCCGCAACATGGATACTACAGATGGAGTAATTTTTCGATCTCAATAATGTGCAAAACACACAAAAGGTATGTATTGAAACTTTATATTTGGAACCAAATCAGTTTGTATGGTATCAATGGCTTTGCTCTTGTAAACAAATTGTCCCTTGGGCAATTTTTACGGAAGAAATGACAACACATTATGATGATACCAAAAGCAACACTTTTTTTAGCCAATTGATAAGTCTCAAACAAAAGGGTTCAATGATGGAGCACATTGAGGAGTTCCAAAAAATTGAACATAAGGGTAAAAAATATTCCAGAGGAGCATAGGATTGATGTGTTCATAGGGACTTTAAAGGAGAATATCCAACATGATGTTCACCTTTGGGGACCTGATTCATTGGAGAAGGCATTCAGGTTAGCAAGAAAAATGGAAAGAAAAATTATGGCAACTAGGAAGCCTACCACTCACAACTATAAAGATGGAAGTGTTGTTGCCTCTAGCCTTCCACAACTTATAAGGTTGACACCACAAAAATTGGAAGAAAAAAGAGCAAAAGGGCTTTGTTACAGTTGTGATAGCAAATACACTAAAGGTCATAAGTGTGCTAAGAAGAAATTATTCTACATAGATTGTGAAGAGGAAGAAGAAAAGGAACAAGAAAGATCAAAAGAAGAGGATATACTCTAGGAACAAAGCCTACATAAAGAAGAAATGAATCTGACCATATCTTGTAATGCATTGGCTGGAATTACCACTCCTCAAACCATCAAGATAGAAGGACATATCAAGAAGAAAAAGGTAATAGTGTTGATTGATTTAGGAAGTACACATAATTTTATTCATTGTAAGATAGCAAAAGAATTGAATTACTTCCTATATCTAGCACTAGAGTGTCAAGTGATGGTCGCAAGTGGAGGAACGATAAATTGCTCTGGAAAGTGCCATAATATCAAGCTGTCCATGGGAGAATATGTATTGAATAACCCAATGCTTTCTATTCCAATGGGAGGTGCTGATATTGTACTAGGAGTTCAATGTCTACAATCCTTGGGTACAATAGCTTTTAACTTTCAAGAACTTTTCATGAAATTTTATGCGGAAGGAAAGGAAATTGAATTAAGGGGTATTGCAGGGAAACTGGTAAATATAATCAGCTCTAACAGTATGACAAAGCTTCTAAAAAAGGAACAACGAGGTGTAATTGCACAATTATGTTTGCTAGATGTTTCCACATCGAAATCATCTATTTCTCCAGATCTCCAAAAAGTCTTGGACAATCATTCCAAGGTATTTGAGACTCCCAAAGGTCTCCCACCTATTTGTGATCATGATCATGCTATTCATTTGATTCTAGGAAGTGTTCCTCTAAACATCAGGCCGTACAGATATCCCTATTCCCAAAAGAGTGAAATTGAACGTATGGTTGCAGAAATGCTAGAGGCTGGTATAATTCAACCTAGCCAAACTTCTTTCTCTGCTCTAGTAGTATTGGTGCACAAGAAGGATGGATCATGGCGCATGTGTCCGGATTATAGGGAGCTCAATAAGCTCACTATTAAAGATAAGTTTCCCATTCCTGTCATTGACGAATTATTGGATGAATTGAATGGATCAATTTACCTCACCAACTTGGATCTTCATTCAGGATATCATCAAATCATAATGAAGACCGAAGACATTATGAAAACAACATTTAGAACTCATGAGGGTCACTATGAATTTTTGGTCATGCCTTTTGGCCTTACCAATGCACCTTCTACATTTCAAGCTTTGATGAATTCCATTTTCAAACCCTTCCTTAGAAAATTTGTGTTAGTATTTTTTGATGATATACTAATCTACAACAAGTCTGGGAAGGATCATGTTGAACATGTTGACAGGGTGCTACAACTATTGGAGGAGAAACAATTATATGCAAAAAGATCCAAATGTTTCTTTGGAGTACAAGAGGTGGAATATATGGGTCATATTGTATCTCATTAAGGAGTTAAGATAGACCCTAACAAAATTAAAGCCATTAAGGAATGGAAAATCTCCACATCCATAAAGCATTTGTGAGGATTTCTCAGGTTGACAGGGTATTATCGCAAGTTTGTTAAGAATTATGGGAAAATAGCAGCACCTCTAACAACATTATTGAAGAAAGATGCATTTTCATGGACTCCAGAAGCAACAAAGGCCTTCGAACATCTTAAAGAGGCAATGTGCCAAGCACCGGTCTTAGCTACACCAGACTTCAAAAAAACCTTTATTATGGAATGTGATGCTTCAGGAAATGGAATTGGTGTTGTTTTAATGCAAGATGAAAGACCCATTGCTTTCAAAAGTCGTCCAATCAAGGGAAAATATTTACACAAAGCTATTTATGAGAAGGAAATGTTGGCAATACTACATGCACTTAAGAAATGGCGACCCTACCTAATGGGAAGACACTTCAAGGTAAAAATGGATCATGATAGCCTTAAATACTTTTTAGAACAAAGATTATCCTCTAAAGAACAATAAAAATGGGTCACAAAGATGTTGGGTTATGACTTTGAAATCATCTACAAAAAAGGGAAGCAAAATGTTGTGGCAGATGCACTCTCAAGAAAGGATGAGGATGTGGAAGCATTGTTGTACTCAATTTCTATTATCCAACCAGATTGGATAAACAAAGCAAGGGAGGAATGGAAGAATGACGAAGAAGTATGGGCACTTATTTGAAAGTTACAACAAGATTCCAGTACATCTAATACCTTTAGCTGGAAAAATGATTCATTATGGTACAAAGATCGCTTATACCTCTCTAAGAATTCCCAACTCAAACAAAAGATTCTTCTAGAATTGCACGCTTCTCCCTTAGGAGGGCACTCAAGATTTTTAAAAACTTACCACAGGGTTAAGAAGGAATTTTTTTGGGATGGCCTTAAATCAGATATTCAAAAGTTTGTGGTGGAATGTTTGGTTTGCCAACAAAATAAAGCTGAAACAATTAAGACACCAGGTCTATTACAACCTTTATCCATTCCAAGCCAACGTTGGGAGGAGGTTTCAATGGATTTTATCACAGGTTTACCCAAGTCTGAGGGAAAGAGTGTCATCATGGTGGTAGTTGAAAGAATTACCAAGTATGCACACTTTTGTGCATTATCACATCCATTTAGAGCCAGTACAGTTTCTACTTCATTTATGGAAACAATTCAAAAGCTACATGGAAATCCAAAGATTATTGTAAGTGACAGAGATCCCATTTTTACTGGAAATTTTTGGATAGAATTATTTTCTTGTCTTGGTACTTAGTTAGCTCATAGCTCATCTTATCATCCTCAATCTGATGGGCAAACTAAGATAGTAAACAAATGTTTGGAAGGATATCTTCATTGCTTTATATCTGATAAACAGACACAATGGATCAAATGGTTGCCTCTGGCTGAATGGTGGTATAACACTTCCTTCCATACTGCAACAAAAATGACCCCATTTATGGCACTTTATGGATATCAGCCACCATCCATCACATCATATTTAAGAGAAAATTCTAAGGTTCAAGCAATGGAACATCACATCGAGCATCAATAACAAGTTCTCCAACTCTTAAAGGATAACCTCATGTTGGCACAGAATAGAATGAAACAACAAGCAGATCAACATCGCAGCGAAAGAAGTTTTGATGTAGGTGACTAGGTATCCCTATGGCTACAACCATATAAACAAATGTCCCTCAAGCAAGATAAGAAGGATAATAAATTATCACCAAAGTATTATGGTCCGTACAAGGTGTTGCAAAAGATTGGTACTATGGCATGCAAATTGGAGCTTCCTGCAGCTTCTCGAGTGCACCTAGTTTTCCATGTTTCATGTTTAAAGAAGGCTATAGGCGACAAGCTCCCAGTTCAAACAATATTGCCAGAACTTGATGAGGAAGGAAAAATTATATTGGAACTGGAAGCAGTCATAGAAACAAGAACTCGACAACTACGAAATCGATCCATTTCGGAGTATCTCACCAAGTGGAAGAACTTATCTACTGAAGATTCCACATGGGAGGATGAGAATTTTATACAGAAGCATCCAAAACTACTCAAGCATTAAGGACAACACTTTTTTGAAGGAGAGGGGCATGTTAGGTCCCTATAATACTAGTGATTCCCCCATTACTATTGTAGTTGTATCCTTTATTAATATTGTTGTGCCCCTATTGTCCCCATATTGTTATTACTGTGCCCCATAGAATCCCTCTATTGTTATTTTTGTGCCTTTATATTATTATTGTTAGGTCAGCTTGGTTATTTTGTGACCCCTTAGACTCCTATATATAGAAAGGAGGTTTTGTCATTTGTATCATCCAAGAATTTTTCATTTGTGTAATGTAAAGGAGGTTGCCCCCTCAAAGGGGCTGAATTCTAAGGCATTCAACTATCTTTTCTATTTTTTTTTGAGTTGGTTTCATAACATGAACTTTCAAGAGGTTTAATTGGTGTAGTAGCTTTTGGATCTTCTTTGGAGCCATGTGAGAAAACAAAAATATTGCTCCTCTTTATCACAATTTCCAATCGTCTAAAAAGAATGGATCCTCTAATCAAAAGTTGGGTCACTTGCAAGTTACGTACCATTAAACTCAATTTGGAGAATATATGAATGTTTGAACTTATAAGTGGGATTGGTATATAATTGAGATTAATAAAATTTTATGGTGGACCAACATAGTGGTTGAGGTGAACAAACACATAAGTTGGCAATTATGTGGATTTGAATCTAATTAATAGAAAATGCTAATGACTTAGCCATTAAAAGCTTCATGGATCACGTTAGCTATGAATTTGAATGCGAGGATCACTTGTTCTCTATTGCACAACAATAATTTTGCATCTAATTTAACATCTTTTAATTTAATAGATAATTTATGTTTGTTTTATCTCTGCATAACTTCATGCAATTAATTTATGAAGCCATTGCAGGCCAATGGAACAACCCCTTTGATAGAAATTTATGAGATGGGATTGGGCGGTGTGGGCATCAGATTATGCCCATCCCCATTCCCCTCATGAACTGAGGATGGGCCACAACCTCCGAGGGACGCATAGTGAGAGGTCAGTAGAGGAGTGGCAAAGATAATAAATGATCAACGGGTAGGGAGAGAGACAAGAAAAACATTGCAGAAGAAAAAAGAAAAGAAAAAGGAGATTGCATAGGGAGAGGGCAGGTGGTCTCTCTATGTTATTTTTTGGTTGTTTTGTTTGGATCTCCATATAACATGGAGAGGTTTCTTGCCACTAGCAATGTAAGTACATGGACTGTTGGAACCGTGGTTGTGGAAGGTTGAATAATGATGAAGCTGGGATGTAGAGCCTTGTGTAGGCTTTAAAACCCTCTGGATCTAAGTGATAACCTCATGAAATTGTGTTTGAGGCCATTGAACTATGTGTCTATGCTTGAATGGTTAGTGGGAGGCTTAGTGGATGACTAAATCACTGTGATGTTTGATATATAGTTGATTAACCACCTAGACAAGGCAATTTGGGTCATTATGGTGCTTGTTATAGATTTGATAAACCACTTGGACATTAGATTGTTGACCATTATGGTTCTTACTGTGAAAATACATTTGACAAACCACTTGGATAGTGGATTCTAACTCCTGGACTAAGTAATACCCCATATGAACCTTGGGTGAATCCGTGTGAATGAGCTCAGAAGCATGATTGGGTCATTATGGTGCTTACTGTTAGAGGGAAGTTGATAAACCACATGGATAGTGGGTTCCACCTTTTGAGAGTTTAACTAAGCCTTTGGTGTATTTTCCCTGAGAAAAAATTTCCTCTAAATTTGGATCCAACTTAGGGATTGTTAGCGCTATGAAAGTTGTAGTGTAGTTGGCTTATGTTTTAGTGGAGATTGGAAGTCCCTCCTTCAGTTGCAAATCATCTTAACATACTTAGATAAGCCTATTTATATTATATATTTGAGTTATGAAATGTGATGTTTCACGAATTTCATATGTCTTAATTTCATATGAATTTCTCCTTCACTTATAGGAATTTTAGGAACTGTACTCCAATGGCTGAGCCAAGGCCTCTTAACACAACAAAATATGGCCACCTAGGCTTGCACAACAAAAAATGAAACCCCTTCACTAATCTAAAAATTCCTCAACTATTCTCTTCTCTAGTGCCTTATTTGCCCCAGTCAGACAAATCATTTCAAATTCTTTTAGGCCCAAGAAACTCATATTAAGGCTTCTCATTTATTCCTTGTCCAATTTTCATGCTTAACAATTTCAACATAAGTTTATTATGCAATGTGACTAAATTAAATGCCAATATCACTTTTCTTCTATTATATTGCAAGACTTTCGCATCTAATTAGTCATTTTTTAGCTCAATAGATAGTTGACATTTTCTTTTCTCTCCATAGCTTCATGCACTTTTCATGTTTAACAATTTCAACATATAATGTCCATTCTAATTACCTAGATTTTGTAAATGTAATTGAGACTACTAATATATGTGTGTGTGTATGAAATTGAAGCTGGAGAAAAAAATAGTCAACACGAACCTCAATGCTTGAGGGGAAGGTTGTAAGAGGGATGTATATTGTTGAAGCTAGCGAAGAGAGCAACCAACATAAATCTCAATGCTTGAGGGGAAAGTTATAAGGGGGATTCGAGAAGTTTCATGCCTTTCCTGAATTAAATGTACTAAATTTGTATTTGATATTTGAACCACCCAGTTGCCAACAAATTACGGGAAGGAACGAGAAACTATTAAGTTGCTCAAGGAGTATGGATCTTGTACCCCATTTTGGAGAATTATGAGGAACCACACAACCCGAGGAGGGACTCCAAATTCCCATACCAGAGTGTGCATGTGGTAATAAAAAGAGAGATGCAAGCTAGGGATAACACATGCAGAATGAGAGAGGGAACCTAAGATTTCATACTAGAGAACAACAACATGTGATTTGGGCGGACACAACCTTTCCACACATATAAGCGAGGTGAATTTGAATAGGATGTGATTGGATGCATTACGAGTCACAACCACTTAGTGTGTAAGGGAATCCTGAAGTGAACTGGACAAGGAATCAATGAGAAGCCTTAACTAGATTTTCTTAGGCCTGAAAAAAATTCTAAATGATTTGTCTGTCTGGGGCACATAAGGCATTGGAGAAGATAATAATGAGGGATTGTTAGATTAGTGAAGGGGCTCCCTTTGTGTTGTACAAACATGTGTGGCCATATTTTGTTGTGTTAAGAGGCCCCGACTTAAACATTGGAGTACAATTCCTAAAATTCATGTAAGCGAAGGTGAAAGTCATATGGAATTGAGATATATGAAATTCATGAAACATCACATTTCATAACTCAAATATATAATTGCAATAAACTTATCTAAGTATGTTAAGATGAATGCAAATTGAAGGAGGAACTTCCACTCTCCACCAAACTATAAGTCAACTACATTGCAATTTTCTTAGAGCTGACCACCCCTCAGTTGGATCCAACTTCTAAGGCAATACTTGCTTAGGGAAAATACACTGAAGGATTAGTTGAACTCTCAGAAGTTGGAACCCACTATCCATGTGGTTTATCTGAGCTCATTCATAGGGATTCGCCCAAGGTCCATATGGGGCATTGCTTAGTTTAGGAGTTGGAATCCACTATCCAAGTGGTTTGTCAACCATCCCTTCATAGCAAGCACCATAAAGGTCAATAATCGAATGTCCAAGTGATTTATCAGCTCTACAGTAAGCACCATAATGACCCAAATTTCCTTGTCCAGGGGGTTTATCAACTATATATCAAACAACATAGTGATTTAGTCATCCACTAAGCCTCCCACTAACCATTCAAGCATAGAAACATATTTCAATGGCTTCAAACATAATTTCACAAGGCTATCACCTAGTTCTGAGGGTTTTAAAGCCTGCACAATGCTCTACATCCTAGCTTCATAGTTGTTCAACCTTCCACAACCATGGTTCCAACAGTCCATGCACTTCCATTGCTAGCGGTAAGAGACGGTAAGAGACCTCTCCATGTTATAGGGAGATCCAAACAAAATAACCAAAAAATAATAAGGAGAGACCACCCACCCTCTCCTCTTTTTTTTTTTAATACTTTAGCAATGCTTTTCCCGTCTCTCTCCCTCCTTGT
This sequence comes from Pinus tabuliformis, assembly GCA_031772625.1. Classification (NCBI taxonomy): domain Eukaryota; kingdom Viridiplantae; phylum Streptophyta; class Pinopsida; order Pinales; family Pinaceae; genus Pinus; species Pinus tabuliformis. Next base: position 507,680,043 of record CM062805.1, read on the forward strand.
TGATTGTCTATTTTCTTCGCCACTTCTCTACTAACCTATTGTTATGTGTCCCTCGGAGGTCGTGGCCCATCCTTGGTTCGTGAGGGGAATGGGGATGAGCACAGTCCTATGCCCACACCAACCAATCCCATCTCATCAACTTCTATCAATGGGGTTGTTCCATTGGCCTGCAATGGCTTCATAAATTAATTTGGGTTGACTTGTGCCTCTTTAAGGGATGCAATAGGCCTTCCCCTCAGACATGGATTCATGACATCCCTGTAACACACCTCCTCCCGCACTTACCCAATGTAATCAATCCACCGGGATAAATATGAGACAAAGAGTTACTATGATATGATTTAACTCCCCATGTATAGTTAAGGAAGTGGAATCGACACACCAAAAACCAAACTTACCTTCCTTAGGAGCTATAGGAGCCCCAGGGGCTAACTAACCACACTAGATGCCCAACCCCTAAGTTAACTTGCCTTTTAATTGAACTAGACCCCCACTCGCTCCCATAACAAGCTCTCTGTGTGACTGTAACCCTCCAATCGCTCCCACAACAAGGCCTCCATGCAACTTTAATCAATTTCATGTTGGAAAATGTAACTAGGTTCGGTCTTCATTATTGTACTTGAGTCAAATGTAATATATTTTTCAAAAGAAAGTGAAAAGAATTCTTAATTTGATTTGACTTATTAAAGTGTGGGTTTCATGCTTGGGTCAAATGTATAGGTCAAGCCTCCATTGTAGGCTTTAGGTTATTGTAAAAATAAATTTGTGAAGACTCCTCCATCCATCGAAGTCTCCTTGTTGTTGAAAGGATCTCCATCAAGTTGAATTCCATAAGGAGATCACATGTCAGCCTACACAAATGAATGAATATGCATGTTGACTCAATAATAATGACACAATTGTTCACAATGTCATGTCGACCTATTACAAGGAGAAACTACTATATATACAAGCCTAACTCACATAAAACATAGATCTCAAGCTCAGATTTCAGAGAGTCTACTTTCGGTGATTACACAGAAGTTCGTATAGGGTTTTAGAGATATATGTTTGGTGCCTTTACACAGAGAAGTTCAAATATTTCAGTGTACATAGTTCGAATGACTTCAGAATTTGGTATTACAGTGACCTCCATTCGGTGATCTCACATAACCACAGTAACCTCATCTCGATGCATTGCAGTAACTTTAGTTCAATGGTACTACAGTAGTATTTCCATAGTATCTTGGTATTATTATAATGGTGCAATCACAATATGAATAAGCTCAAATTGGTTTTAAAAGTGATCTCTTCAAATACAAGTGTGAAGAAGACCGACAACTACAAAAGCCATGGAATTGATGCATAACAAGATTGACTTGATGGATGGAGGATGTCTTAGTTTATATTGTAAGGGTCTTGTTCGTCTCATCTTTTGAATCTACTGAAGGAAGAATTTGTGACTAGGTTTTCCCCTCGAGGGGGGTATTTCCCTGACAGTGTGCCTACATCCCGTGTTCTCTTCTATTTGTTTCTTGGCATTAGTTTTGATGATAAGAAAAGATAATTAAAATATCTAATACTAATAATGAATAGTTCACAAGTTAAATGTCATAATAAGGGAAATCGTTTAAACTGCCAAACACATGGATTTCCCTACATGATATCGGAGCTATGGTCAAAGTTAAAGGCAGTTTGAAGAACACAAATACATCCTTCAGGCATTCTTAGATCCCTTAAGGTCACAACACATTGATATTTCATTGCTGCCACAGAGAGAAAAAATTCGGTCTTTTTAGAATAGGTTCCAAATTATTTTGGCGGTGGAACAATCTCTACATCTCAGTAAAAGTTATACCTCGCTCCATAATTTAGAGAAAATCTTGCATAAATCTTAGAAGGACAAGTTCGGATACATCTGAAATGTTTGAATGTCACAAGTTAAGCTCTCAGTGATGCAACAAAAGTTCAGATTCCAACAGAGAAGAACAAGTTTAGATACTACAGGATGAGAAGGATTCGTTGTCACAACAGTGAAGGTTTTTTTTTTGACAGTTTCAGTGGAACCACAGTAAGGAGTTCAGATTACAGAAAGGAGGTCTCGATGTCTCTACAAGAGCTCAAAAATGGTGTTTCAATGTCCCTATAGTGAAAGACAAACTTGGCATTACAATGAAGACCTTTTGTGATCAATGCTATCACAAAATGAAGTATTCGGTGCTACCGCAGTGTGAAGGATTCACCACAATCAAGGGATCAGTGTTATCACAATAAAACTTAAGACTTAAGATGGATATTCATTGCTTGGGCTATATCTACAACAAGGACTGGGTTACTATCTCTATGATGACGAAGACAGGGATGACACTACAAGTATATAAATACAACTTTGTCATAAGTTATCAAATAGAATCAAAGCATGAAGTTGTGTCATCTCATCCGAACTCTGTCCTATGGCCTTGAAGACCTGATTGGATAAATCAGAAGCACAAGGAAATAACCCAAAGAAAATCAAGTAAGTATTAAGATACACTTAAAGTCAGAGGTATGTAATTCACAAGGTACATATGTTCATAAGCATTCAAATTTCTATCATCTCTAATGGTTAGTATGATCCTTGATTATAACTAGACTAGGATAAAGATAGTACTCCCTAGGTTAGAACCTTAATACTTGTTTTCTAGAGTTTACGAATAATCTAGGATGTAAAATAAAAGGTCATACTATTGATTGAAAGAATGAACAACTTGTCATAGGATTCCATCCTCCATGATTATGTAAAAGATCTAACTTAAGAAATTAATCTAACTTAAGAAATTAAATCTAATATATATGAAACACCAAAACTGTGTAGGGTTATTGTGAAATGCTATTTGAAGTTTTTATTGATGATTTCATGTTTGGGATTTCGGTATGATCATGAAATCTTAACTTGTTAGGTTTGAATGATGATTGACTGAAACCCCGAACCTTTGAAGTTTTGGTATCTTAGGGTTTGCTTTGCTATGTTATGAAACCCTAGATCTTTAGGGTTTGGTTGGGTCTATAAGAAAAACCCTTATTATGTATTTAGAGTCATAGGAATGAAACCCTAGGTATGTGTCCATTTGGTTGAAACCCTAGCCCGTTCTAGGTCAGGATATGTCTAACATATTAAATTTTCCTAACATATGATGTGCTTATGATATGTTGATGTATTCCTAGAAATATGTGTTGAACTAAGTGTTAATGGTCACAAGTCCTAGGGTTTGGAAACAAGCCCTAGTCAAAGTTTGATGGTCTAGGATGATATTGTTTGGAAAGTCTAGGGTTTTGTAGCTAAGCCCTAATATTAGTTAATTTTTCTAAGTATGTGTGATAAGGCAATCTGGAATCTATGCATCTACATAGTGATTGTTGAGATTGCGTAAATGAGAAAAATATAGGATGAATATCGAACCCTAGTAGATGCTAGTCATGATGTTGATTAAGCTATGATTGGTTTTGATTATTGAAGATCCTGTATGAAATCTAGGATATGTATGGAATTTAGTAAGGAGTCTAACATATGAATTTTGAAAATTGTTATTTTCATTGATTTGATTTGTTTCTATGGTTTGCTATATGAGGTAACTTGTCATTGAAACCGTAGATATAATGAGCTTGATATCTTGATGAGATGTGGATGTGATTTAGGGTTTGTAATAAAACCATGGAAAAAAGTTGAAGTATTGAAGTATAGTCTCTTGTTGATTATGTTTGTAAATTCTTCTGTTATTATAAGATTTTGATATGACTAACTTCATGCTTCTATAGATTTGGTTGTACTTGCTATCTAAGTTGTGCAGGTACACAATCTTCAAGATGGTGAATATGTTCGTTGATGTGATAAGCATGATATAAATGGTAATTGTGACTCTGATGAGAAGGATGGAATCCACGAAATATTCTTCAATGATGAAAAAATAAGCTGATCTCCCTAGGTTAAGAGGGAGTTTGTATAGAGGAGATCTACCTGAGTTTAAGCGGGAGTCTCGATAGATAAAATCTCCCTAATTGAGAGGGAGAGCATAGTTTTGATTAGAGAATGAAGTTTGAAGGATATGTTGCTATATGTGAAGTTGAAAAGGAAAGATTCAGTTGATAGTCATACCGTGTTGAGAAGAAACATCAAGAAAACCCCGAAGGTTTGTGTTTATTTATGAATATGTGAAATTATAGTATTGATTGGGGTTGTGTTTAAATTTCTCTAAGGTTTTGATATCATGTTAGTTACCAATCGATTCGATTTGGAGAGATTTGTTATCCTTGATCTATTGGATCAAGGAGTGTTGAGGCTTTGTGAGTGAAGCATTGCCTGGGAGGACATCTAACCGACACTTTGTGTTGATGTCTAGGTCCCAAAGTTTGAAAGGTGGCGTTGGTTATTGAGCTCTGACACACACCTACATTTATGGGTTTATGGTTAGAATGTAAGCTTGATGGTACCTAGAGAGGCTGAAAGATTGAGTCCATCTTAGTCCCACCCAGATATATTTCCCTGGTTAGGAATCTAGTTCGTGGCATTGTGGTGCCTAAATTGTTGAGATACCAATGGATAGATTGCCTTGGTCAAGAATCTAGTCCATGGCATTGCGGTGCCTAAACTTCTTCATAGATGATGTGTTGAGATCTTCCATGTACCTCTTTGATTATATGTAAATATGAATACCTCCCTAGTTAAGAGGGAGTGTTGGAAAATGTAACTAGGTTCGGTCTTCATTATTGTACTTGAGTCAAATGTAATATATTTGTCAAAAGAAAGTGAAAAGAATTTTTAATTTGATTTGAATTATTAAAGCATGGGTTTCATGCTTGAGTCAAATGTATAGGTCAAGCCTCTATTGTAGGCTTTAGGTTGTTGTCAAAATAAATTTGTGAAGACTCCTCCATCCATCAAAGCCTCCTTGATGTTGAAATAATCTCCATCAAGTCGAATTCCATAAGGAGATCACATGTCGACCTACACAAATGAATGAATATGCATGTCAACTCAATAATAATGACACAAATGTTCACAATGTCATGTTAACCTATTACAAGGAGAAACTACTATATATACAAGCCTAAGTAACTCACATAAAACACATATGTCAAGTTCAAATTTCAGATTCTACTTTCGGTGATTACACAAAAGTTCGTATAGGGTTTCAGAGATATATGTTTGGTGCCTTTACATAGATAATTTAAGATATCTCAGTATACACAGTTCGGATGAATTTAGAGTTTGGTATTACAGTTACCTCCATTCGATGATCTCACATAACCATAGTAACCTCATCTTGATGCATTGTAGTGACTTCAGTTCGGTGGTACTACAATGGTATTTCCACAGTATCTTAGTGTTATTATAATGGTGCAATCACAAGATGAAGAAGCTCAGATTGGTTTCAGAAGTGATCTCTTCAAAGACAAGTGTGAAGAAGACTGACAACTACAGGAAGCCATGGAACTGATGCATAACAAGATTGACTTGATGGATGGAGGATGTCTTGGTTTAGATTGTAAGGGTCTTGGTCGTCTCATCTTTTGAATCTACTGAAGGAAGAATTTGTGACTGGGTTTTCCCCTCGAGGATGGTTTTTCCCTGACAACATGCTTACATCTTGTGTTCTCTTCTATTTTTTGCTTGGCATTAATATTGATGATAAGAAAACATAATTAAAAATCGAATACTAATAATGAACACCTCACAAGTTAATGTCATAATAAGAGAAATCGTTTAAATTTCCGAACCTATGGATTTCCCAACATTTCAGGCAATTCTATGATAGCAATCCTGAATTCTGAGCCACTTTTTTAGGGTTAGGACTCAAACCTCCACCCAGAACTTAATGAAATTCGTAGAAATGATAAATAACAAGAAGAAAATGCCTCTAATGTAAAACTTGAACAAGGACTTGACCCAACTCATCCTAACCATGACATGCATTTCGTCAAACACATTATGAACATGTAATGTATAGGTCATAAAAACACATCTGAACATAGGGACCTCATACTTATCTAAAATTACTCATGAAGGTCTAATGCCCTCTCACAATAGCTGTATTATCATCTATTAGGTCATTCATTCATTAACATTTCATCTACTAACCAAAATACGATGAGATCCACAACTTAAGACTTTCATAAAACCATACTTATAACCAACATATAACAAGATAAACAACAAAAATAGAATGACTATCAAAGCCACATAATAACAAGTACATTTAAACACAAAACATAAGAGGAAAATATATCTTATTAAATATGAAATTCCAACCAAGTCAGGGAATTTCACGTACCACCCAACCATATACTGGGTTGAACCAAATCTCTCTTTCAGCCAATCACCCCCATGCCATATTCCAAGCTTGAATGTGGGATCTCATGGAATAACCAATCAAAAACAAACTGGGGCTTCGAGAGGCTAAACCACCTCAACCCTCAACCAATGATTCCACCTCATGGCCAGACATCACTAACCATCACCAGATCAGTCTCTATCCAAGATGTCTAGGGCTTTAGAGTGTCTGTTCCAACTTGGATTCTAGGACGAATAACTCAACTCATAGTTGCCACCAGGCTCCACAACATTTAGCCAACCATGGATTCCAGGAATAGTAACTCAACCCACCAAGGGCTCCAGAGCTTTTTTCCAACCAAAGCTTCTAGTACTTATAACTCAGCCCAAGATTTTACATGGCTTCCAAAGAGTTTGTCCAACCAAGGCTCCAGGAACTAATAACTCAACCCACAACCATAAGGAACATGAGCGCTAACTAAAAAAATAAAAATAAAACCATAACACCATGACTATTTAGGAAATGGAAAGGTTAGGAAAAACCACTATCAATCAAGGCAATCCTCCATGCCAATGAAAAATCATAACCAAGAAACCACATGCATGCCAAAACTAGCAAAGAAATCATACATGCAACTCGGTACCTACAAGAAAAACTTGTTGTAGTCGTTGATCCTACTATCCTCTTGCACTTTCCTGCTCTTCCTTTGCCTTCTTGCTCAAAATCGCATGTAAGCCACACTCCTCCAAGAGTGCTCCAAGATTATGAGAGAGAGAGAGAGAGAATATATAATGGGAGTTTCAAAGACTGAACTAACCAAAGCTGCGCACTGATCCTCATAAGCCTTTTTATTAATGAGGCCTTCTATTTTATTTTATTTCTATTATTTTCCCTTCATTTTCCTTTTCATATGCAACCTATGACCTTTCACCTTCCTTTTCTCCTATTTCCATTATTTTCATAAATAAAATGCCAATAAACACCTCATATATTTCCAAAGCCTTTTCCATTGCCAATTTCCATAGCCATTAATTAATCACTAGCGATCCCGTCACTATGTTTTTTTCCCAACATTAAGCTTGGAATACATGTCCCATGACCTTGGTTATTATTTTGCCTTTATTAACTTTATTACATGGATTTTTAAGTCGGGGATGTTACAGACCCCTCCCCCTTAGGGGAATATCGTCCTTGGTGTTCAATGACACCTACAACTAGTAAGGCCATTGAAAACCAAACATACTGCCCATGAATCTTTATAACTTAACTCATTGCATTACATTGTTGATGCATTACATACATTCTCAACATGTCCTCCAAAATCCCGTTGACCCTCTTTGTATGTCCATTTGTCTACAGATGATAAGTTGTGTTGAAGCAAAATCTGTACCCAAACCTACAAATAACTACTTCCAAAATCTGGAAGTGAACTTAACACCCCTTTCCAACACAATCTTCTTTAGTACATCATGCAACCTCACTACATCTTTGATGAATACCTATGCTACATCATTAGCTGAATAAGTAGACTTCACTGGAATGAAGTACGCTACCTTAGTCAATCTGTCAACCACAACCATAATAGAATCATGTTGTCTAGATTTCCTCGGTAAACCTGTAATGAAATCCATGAAATGACCTCCCATTTCCACTCTCGAATCAAAATCAACTGTAGTAGACCACCTGGATGCTTACACTCTACCTTTACTTATTGTCAATCCAAGCATCTATACTTAAACTCTGCCACTTCCTTCTTCAAATTTGGCCAATAGTAGAACTTATTCACCGCTGTCAATGTTTTCTGATATCCTGGGTGACCTGAATACAACTTAGCATGAAATTCCCTCAAGATAATATTCTTGAGCTCACTATGGTCCGAAACATAGATCTTGTCCCTAAATATGACCAAACCATCCACTGTGAGACGATAATCCACATCCTGATCACCTGTATCATGTTGTAACATATGCCTAAGATCCCTATACCTATCATCGTGTTGTCCTGCCTGCAAGATCCAATCCTATAGATACGTTTCGTATGAACTCATAACTGCTATATGATTTACCTGTACCCTTCTGCTAAGAGCATCTGCGACCCTGTTTTCTTTTCCCTTAATGTACCTAATCTCGAAGTCAAACTCATTGATCGTCACCAACCATCTGGATTTCCTAGCATTCAGATTCGGTTTGGTCAAATAGGTATCTCAATCCACTATGATCACTCATTAAGATGAACTGCCTACCAAGAAGATAATGTCTCCACATCTTCAATGCATGAATGATCGTTTCCAACTCAAGATCATGTGTCACATAATTATGCTCGTGCTCATTCAGTTTCCTTGATTCATAACACACTACCTGTACTTCTTGCATTAAGACTCCACCAAGTTCTCTTTTGCAAACATTTGCACACACCGCAAACTCTTTGTTTGGATTTGCAATTTTTAGAAGTGGAGAATTTGTAAACAACTACTTCAGCTGCTTAAAACTAGCTGCACATTCTTCTATCCATTCAAATTTCTTACCTTTGCTTTGCAATGTTGTAATAGGATAAGCAAACTGTGAGAAGTACCTGATGAACTTCCTATAATAATTTGCTAACCCCATGAATGATCTAACTTCATCCACACTCCTAGGAGTTTCCCATTCCATGATAGCACTTATCTTTTCCAAATCCACTCCTATGCCTTCCTTGGAAACAACATGCCCTAAGTAATGTACCTTTGTCTGAAAGAAACTAAATTTGCTAAGCTTGGCATAAAACTGATGCTCTCTTAGCAATCTCAACACTGCTAGTAAATGTTCGACATGCTCTTCCTCATTCTTAGAATATATCAATATACCATTAATGAACACAATAAAAAACTTTTCCAGATAAGGACACAACGCACTATTCATCATGCACACAAAAGTAGTCGGAGCATTAGTCAAACTGAAAGGAACTATAACAAACTCACAATTCCCATACCTAGTCCAGAAAGCAGTCTTGTAGATGTCCTCCTCTTTAATGCGTACCTAGTGGTATCCTAATCTCAAATAATCTTTGAGAATATTGTTTCTCCCTTCAACTGATCAAGCAAGTCATCAATCCTCAAAAACATATACTTATTCTTGATGGTCACCTTGTTAAACTGCCTGTAATAAATGCATAACTTGAGAGTACCATCTTTCTTATTCACTAACAACACTAGTGCACCCCAAGGTGACACACTTGGCCTAATGTATCCCTTTTAAAAAATTCCTTCAACTACGAATTCAATTCCACTAACTCTGATGTGTTCATCTTGTATGGTGCCTTTGATGCTTGTGCTATTGTGGTACTAACTCAATAGAAATGTCCACTTCCATGTGAGGCGGTAACTCTAGAATATTTGTAGGAAATACATCTTGAATTTTTTGTAGAACTGGGTACATGTTCAATACTTCTGCATCCTCAACATCCTTACCTTTATCACTGGAAATATGTACTGCAAGACCCTTTGTTCTCCATTGCTATCCAAACACTCAATAGCCTTGTCATAACAATCCACCTTGGTCCTATGAAGATACAACCAGTCCATACCCAAAAACATACTATGTGATCCCAATGGAAACACATTCAAATGTGTTGATGTAGGCATAACATTCAAGTCAAATGCACAAGCTCTTACCCAATGATGAACTCTCTTCTTAGTCCTTGTAGCCAACTACACTAACCAAGACTCTGCATGTAATTCTTTATTCAAACCGAACTTATCCACAAGGTTAGAATTAACATAACTATACTTATATCCAGGGTTAATCAAAATATAAACAACTTGATCACAAAGCTTATCATCCATATCGATAATATATGCCTAGTGATCTGCCTGCTTGTTATCCAATGCTGCATAAATATGAGGAATACTCTGTCCAACATCCCCCACTGTCTGTGCCTCTTGATCACTATAGATTTGCGGTCTACCACCCTAATGCTGTGGGCAATATCTCTCGCGATGATATTTTCCACAAGTCCAACACTGTAAAGGGTTCCTACCATCACCATTGTTCTGCTCCTCAAACTGAAATACTTGCCCTTGTTCAGATGCATTGAAATTCTTAGGTGGTGCTGCATTCTCTTTGTTACCTATGTCCTGAAGTCTTGTTCGCTTCTTATCCCATTTTCCTTTATTTTTCTCATTACCTTTCAAATCCTACTTAGTTTCAGATTTGTGCTTCGATTGCTCATAACAATGATTTATCTTTCTGATGGCTTCCTCCAATGATCTAGGATCATCAAAATAAATCCTGTATGAATGCTACTGAGAATCCATTAATGAATATCTGAATATTTGCTTTCTCCTCCTTTAGATAAGGTGTTGGAAATAATACTGAGAGGGGGGTGAATCAGTATTATCAAGTTCTTTTAATAAATCTTCCTTATTTATACTTTGAATTATTTTTGCATGTCAGTACCATAAAATAATGAGCATGAACAAGAAAAATAGATAGTCACACCAAAGAACACCAGATATAAGGTGGAAACCCAATGTGGGTGAAAACCACCTGCTGGAATATGTCTCTATCTTCTTCCAAATTAGAAACTCCTTTTACAATGATTTTGTACTGGTGCAGTCCTTTACCAGTACGCAGGCTGCAACCTGCAGAGAGCTACAACTCTCTCTCGTTTTCCAGTCTCTCCTGGAAGGGAGCTACAACCCCCTACTTCTTTTCTTTCAAGGACCACTTTTCATAAATTTTCAAACTGGATCCATGAACATCAAATGATCATCAAGTACAACTGCAGTAGCCAGATCAATAGAAACAGTAAACTAAACCCAGAACACCTTATCAACAGAGAAAAGTCAGTCAAATAAATGCCTTAATACAGATATGCAGTTTTTCTTTCTCTGGCCTGCGTGTATCCGCACTTCACCTTCTGCTCCCTTGCGTATACCCGCAGAGAGCCTACCGCTGCACCGCGTACCCACACACTGTTTCTTCAATTACGCCACGTACTGCTACTGTAGCCACGCACCCACAGATGCTATTGCGCCGCGTACTGCTACTATAGCCATGCACCCACAGATGCTATCGCGCTGCGTACCTACGCACCTGCGGCTTCTGAAGGGCAACGTACTTTCACTGTGCCTACGCACCTGCACCTCTGTCGTGCTGCGTACCCACGCACTTCGCCTTCTTCTGCTATGCGTACCCACGCAGTGCGCTTCTGCTGTGCGTACCCACGCACTTGCACTGTTAATTGATGAGCCCCAATTTTTGGTACAATTTGGGCTCATTTGGCCTACTTTCTCTGCTCAAACCATTCATTTTTTATTGCTTATGCATTCATTTCTTGGTTTATTCGTGTTGTTTGTAGGAAGAAGGGTAGGCATTCTATCTACGTGACTAATGCATGATAATTTCAGGTTTTTGGCATTAAAAGGGAGCAAAGATCACGAAAAAGGAGACAAGGAGACAATGAGGTGGCACTGCTGGTTTTTAGGAGAGGATGTCCACGGTCTTGGGACCTTCCTCGTGATTCCCACCATAGCTCCGAGCTCCAATCCATCTCCCCACCGAGCTTAGAAGCAGCCAACTGTTCTACAGGAACAACAGTTATAACTGTTCTACAGGAACAGCAGTTATGACTGTCCTACAGGATCAGCAGTTTAAACTTCAGTTGGACAGCCGAGCTCCTAAAATCAAGGACACCTGTTGGATGATCATTTGGCATAAATACTGAGGCCGTAGCATTGGATAGAAGCTTTTTGAACTTTTGTATTGCTCTTGTAATTTGGAAGTACGAGCTACAGCTCGGTTTTGTAAGCCAATTTTGGCATGTCATCAGACTTTCGTTTATGAATAAAGGCAGGAAGATTTTGATCTCATCCTGAGTTTCTAAGGGAGCTATAGCTCTCAGGTTAGGGCCCAACCTGAGAGCAATAGATCTCCTCGGTGTTGTAATGTGTTTGCATTTCGTTCCAGCACTTTGAGTTTTAATTTAACATGCAATTCGAATTTACAGTTTGTTAATTTAGTCTTTTTCATGAGCTTAGATAGGAGTAGTTTATGGTGAATTTGTTTCAGTTACTGAGATTCGATAGGAGGATAGTTATAAAATTATTGGAGCTCCAGCAAAAGGTTGTTAAGGCTCACTGCCATCTCTCTTAGGGATTGGGGTGCAGCCCATAACCAACCACCAAAAAGAAACGCAGTTCTTCTCACTTCCATGCAAGCTGCAACATAGACATTTTCGTTGAAGATCCATCCATGCACTTTTGACATTGAACCATACTTCTACATTTCACTTCCATGCACAACTTTCATTTCTTGGTTTTCCATTGCTGTTCATAGGTTTCATAGCACAGTTATCATAGGTTAATGAATTTCTCGTTTTTGGGTGCATAAGTCATTTGTTTCATTTACGCTGCTCCTCATCATTCCACTTTCTTCTTCTTCTTCTTGATCTCTCCTCAATCCACCTACTCAGCCTCTGTCCAACTCATTTACCCTCCAACTCATCCATTATTCACTTAGCTCCATTCACTTCAACTTTCGTTGATCACCATCCTTCCAACCATCAAACCACTGCATACACTCTTCCTCCATATGATTTCTCTGCTCCTGAGCCATCACCAGCTCCATCTCCATCTCACCTATCTTTCCACACCACTCCAACACTCCTCCACCTCCAAAAACCTCCACGGCCAAACATCCTGTAGAATTGCACAGACTTCCTGTAGAAACCCCTGAGTTTCCTGTAGGATCCCCTGCAGACTTCCTGTAGAAACTTGCAAACTCGGTTGCTGAGCATCCGAACGTGGTAGGCTTCTGTGGACTGATGCTGGAGACCCTCTGGGACCTCCCTTAGCCATCCTGACCTTGCCCATGCTTTCCTTCCATTCCAACCGCTCCTGCACAACCAAACCCTAATCAAAAGCATCATCGCAATAGATCCAACCACTTAATGAAAAAATACAAAAACATGATTTTTCAGATGCAAGTAGCTTAGATGCATGTATTTCAGTTCACTGCAAGTAATGGCATTAGTGTTAGTAGTTTCATTCACAGTTTTGCATCGTTAGGATCTAGCCTAGTCAAATTAGGGTTTACTAGGGTTTTCATGCTTTGTTGGCTTTCAGTTCCTTTCTGCAACTAGATTAGTCTTCTTTCAGTTAGCTTTCATCCATCATTCATAAAGCTTCTTCTGTGAGCCTATAGAAGTTGGCTTGAGCCCTAGCGGACTTGTGCCAGCTGACCAAGTGACAGCTGCGACAAGAGCTAGTACTTGTGCATACAGCACCGTCGCTTCCAAGTTTGTACGAACTACCGGGTTGATAAAATTAGAGATAGGAAGCTCCAGGAGTTGTAGCATTATTGCTACAATACTGGAGCCCACCATTAATCACCTGCGTACCTCTGGTTAGGGCCGAATTGGCAGTCCCCCAGTGTGCCACAAATAGTCAGATGCCCAGATCTGATCATGCGCCCGAGAGATCACCCTTCATGGATTCACTTTCAACTTCACTTTTATATAGATCAAGCTTTTAAAACGATAACCCAATATTTCAGATCTTAAGATATTCAATTTTCAAAGGATGCCATGGCCAAGTGATCTCCTTTGCTTTATATAGGCAAGATCTTCCTAAAATCATGGATCAATACCATAGATAACCAATACAAGGGGCCCAAAAACATGGGGCTCAATAATAATAATAATATAAAACAATACCACGGGCCAAAACCATAGAATCAAGAACGGCGGGCTAAATACCACGGGCCAAACATTAGAAACCCCACGTGAGCGAACTTCTCTGCCTTGAAGTAAGTGAACTGGGGGTACGCACCTTCTAAACGGATGACCTGCGTGTATGGCCGCAACCCCTTCACGGTGTACCTGCGGGTACACACCTTCTGAACTATTCTCCTGCGTACCTCTTAATTTCCAACATTTTGAGAGCCTGATCAGAGCATTGCCACCTGTATGAGTTGCCATCAAGTACAACACATGAATCATAGAGCCATACCAGACACATAATGCCAACAATCTCCCCCTTTGGACTTGATGGCAACCTAAAAATCTTCAACGTCATTCTCCCCCTTTGACATCAAGGGCAAAGGGTTATGCTCCCCCTAAGAACATGCTCCCCCTGAATATAAACCAGATCTGCAAAGAAGAACCATAATCCACCAAACACCATAAATGACCATGAAAGAGATAGAGACATATTGCAGCAATATTCAGACCAGCATCCATGATGTACATCCTCCATAATGCCAACAATGCATTATATGCTCCCCCTGAACCTGTGCCATTCGATCTTCAACCAATCCGCAACCCAGCAAATGTACGCATATACCCCAAATGAACCTTGCGTACAACCATCAATCAGAAGAGAGTCAACAACATGATGATGCATCAACAACCCCCAGCTTTTGCCTGAGGTATTCAAAGGTCTCCCTGGGCAATGGTTTGGTGAGTATATCAGCAACTTGTTCCTTAGAAGGAACATACTCCAACTTGACTTTTTGTTCAAGAACTTGTTCCCGGAGAAAATGATACTTGATCGGTATGTGCTTGGTCTTTGAATGCATGACTGGGTTCTTTGAAATGCTGATTGCACTTGTATTATCACATAAGATGGAGATGGGTGGTATACAAGTGATTTGAAAATCCTGCAAGGTCTGCATCATCCAAAGGAGTTGAGTGCAGCAAGATGCAGCAGCAACATATTCCGCTTCAGCTGTAGACAAGGCAATCGAACTCTGTTTCTTACTGAACCAAGATACTAATCTGGAACCCATAAAGAATGCACCACCACTTGTGCTCTTCCTGTCATCCACGCTTCCGGCCCAATCTGCATCTGTATAAGCATGAAGTGTGAGATCTGTATCTCTAGGATACCATAAGCCATAGTTTTGAGTCGCTTGAAGATATTTGAAGATTCTCTTTACTGCCTGAAGATGAGTTTCCTTTGGATTTGCCTGAAATCTTCCAACTATTCCTACTGCATGCATTATGTCTGGTCGGGTACCTGTCAATAGACTTCCAATCATAGATCTGTAGGTTGGTTGATGCACTGCTGCTGATTCATCATTTGCACTGAGGCTACATCCTGTGACCATGGGTGTACATACTGGTTTTGCATCTTCCATGCCATATTTCTTCAAAATCTGCTTGAGATACTTGGTTTGAGACAAAAAGATCCCTCCTTCTTTTTGTTGGATTTGCAAACCAAGAAAATATGTTAGTTCTCCCAGCAAGGACATTTCGAATTCTTTCTGCATTACCAAGGCAAAGCTTTGACTCATAGCTTCTTCATTGCTGCCAAAGATAATGTCATCTATATACACAACAAGTATTAGCAATTTATCATTTTCAACTTTTATATAAAGATTGCTATCTGCTGATCCTTTTGAAAAACCTTGTTGATGAAGATATTTGTCCAAATGATAGTACCAAGCCCTTGGAGCTTGTTTGAGACCATAGAGAGCCTTTTTCAATCTGCATACAAGATTTGGATCATTTCCAAGAATGAAACCATCTGGCCGCTCAATATATAATTCTTCTTCCAAGTCTCCATTCAGAAAGGCTGATTTCACGTCCATTTGAAATACTTTGAAGTTTTGAAAGCTTGAGAGAGCAAGGAACATTTAGATGGCCTCAAGTCTTGCAACAGGAGCAAAAGTTTCTTCAAAATCTATTCCTTCTTGTTGTGCATACCCTTTACAAAAAAGTCTGGCCTTGTTTCTAATTACTTCTCCATTTTCATTCAATTTATTTTTGAAGACCCATTTTGTCCCTATAACATTCTTATCCTTTGGTCTAGGAATCAGCTCCCAAGTGTTGTTCTTTTCGATCTGCTCAAGTTCTTCATCCATTGCTTTGACCCAACATTCATCTTTGCATGCCTCTTTCACATTTTGTGGTTCAGTGGAAGAGAGTAATGCCAAATAGCTTGAAGCTTCTGCAACTGTTCTTCTTGTTTGTACACCTGCTTCTTTCTGTCCCAAAATCTGAGATTCTGGATGATTCTTCTGAACATATCTGGATGGAGTCTTCTCTTCTATCCTTATCTGCTCCTCTGGTTCTTCTTGAGGTTCTTCTTCTTCATCATTCTGTCTTTGAGAGTAGTCTTCATCTTCTTCGATATCTTCATGATTTACTTGCCTAGGAATGTATCCCTTCTCATCAACCACTACATCAATGCTGTCAACAATTCTTCCAAGTCTTTTATTGTAGCACTTGTATGCTTTGCTGTGTGGATAATAACTAAGAAGAATGCCTTCATCTGCTCTAGGTTCAAGTTTGCCAAGTTTCTCATCAGTATTCTTAATATAGCATTTGCTCCCAAAGATTTTGAAGTGCTTTACCGAAGGAGTCTCACCATACCAGAGCTCATGAGGAGTTTGAGTGCTGTTCACTCGGACATTTGTTTTGTTGAGAATAACAACCGCAACATATGCAGCTTCACCCCAGAAAGTTGCGGGAGTTCCAGACTCATCAAGCATAGCACGAGCCATTTGTTGGACTGTTCTGTTCATTCTTTCCACTACTCCATTTTGCTGAGGAGTTCTAGCTGTAGAGAATTCTCTTCTTATCCCATGTTCTTCACAGAAATCGAAAAATTCATTTAAGGTAAACTCCCCACCTCTGTCGGATCTGAGGCACTTAATTTTGTATCCTGATTCATTTTCAACCAAGGCTTTAAAAGATTTGAATTTTTTGAATGCTTCATCTTTGTGCTTCATAAGTCCTAACTAGACAAACCTGGAGAAATCGTCAATGAATAATATCAAGTATTCTTCTCCTTGAGGTGTCCTTTTCCTGAATGGTCCACATACATTTGTATGTACAAGCTCAAGAGGCATGCTAGCTGGTCCTTCCTTCTCTGGAAAGTTAGTTCTGGTTTGCTTTCCAAACTGACATGATTTGCATATGGTGTTGTCTGGAATTTTGATATCTGGAAGACCGCGAACTGCCTGATATTTGCATGCTTTCTTTATTTGTGAAAAGCTTAGATGCCCCAACCTCCGATGCCATAACCAGTGTTCATCATCCTTGCTTAGATAGCATTGTTGTTGTCCTTCTTCAAATATGTATAGATTATTTGGAGTTCTTTTACCTTTGATCACCGTTTTACCTGTATCAAGATCACGAACAAGACATCCATTTGATCTAAATATCACCTCGGTTCCTTGATCACACATCTGGATGACACTCAGAAGATTATGCTTCAATCCATCGACATACAAAACATTTCCAACTTTGACTTTTTCTTTTAACTGAGCAGTGCCTTTTCCTTTTATAGCTGCAGGAGTATCATTTCCAAAAGACACTTTCTTTCCCTTTTCTAAAGCAGAATATGATTCAAGTTTTTCTTTATCACTTGTCATATGCTTCGAACATCCACTGTCAATGTACCATAGATTTTCCTGCCCCTCTGCATAAAATGATATCCCACATCTTTCTGTTTGTGGTTCCTTTATTCTCCATGTTTTGGTGCTTGAGGCTTGTTCCTTTGTCTGCTGAAACCTGCTCCTGCATTCAGAATCTTCATGACCAAATTTATTGCAAATAGAACATTCAACTTCATTTTCAAGAACCGAAAAATTGTTATAGGTCCTTTTTGTAATCCCGGTCATACTTCTTTGTTTTTGAGCTTCTCTAGTCATGATCGTTTTATATGCAACACATTGAGCCGCTTTGTGACCAAAGTTATGGCAAGAGAAGCATTGTCCATTGAAGAAACTTCTGCGGTTATCAAATCTTCCGGCCAAACGATTGTAATTTCTATTGTCATTCATTCTTGAAGCAAATTGCGAGGATTTTACCTGTGGCTGGTTGTAGCTTGTGTTCATCCTTAAGACGGATTGCCCCTGGTTTACTTAATAGTCTTTGTTTGTAATTTTTCCCTGCTTTACCTGGTGATCTCCATTGTGCTTTTGCTCATTCCTTCTAGCTGCATCAAGATGACTCTTTGAGGTGGATGCTTGAGAAGTTTCTCCATTATACCCCAGACCTGTCTTGTTTAGTGGAGAGCACTGTACATTGATGATCTCATCCAGAGTTTCAGATCCTTTGACAAACTTAAGATTAATAGCCTTTGTTTTCTCAATCTCTTTTCTAAGACCAACAATTTCACCTTCTAACTTTTCAAGATATTTTTCTTTTTCATCAATCTGAAATTGTAAAGTATCAATGATCATATTCTTTTCTTCTATACATGTCTTGAGTCTAGAAATTTCTTCATGAAAGCTATCCACATCTATAGAATCCATGTAATCATCATCTTCAAATGCCATTAAAAGTTTATAGTCATTACCTCGTTCATCTTCATCACTATTTGATAGACCATCACTATCTTCATGAGTGTAGTAGCTTTTCTTATTTGCATTCTGTTTCTTTCTCCATCTAGCAGGTTCCTTTCCTTTGTCAATCTTATCCTTATGAGGACATTTCGCAGCATAATGACCTACTCTTCCACAAGCAAAACATTTAAAAGGTAACTTACCTCTGAACCTTCCAGTACCCCGTTGAAGATTTCTGACAAAATTTGATTCTTCTTCTTCTTCTGGCACGTGACTTGCTTCATAGTAGTCTCCTTTGCCTGAAGCCTTGAAAGCAGCTTCTCTCCTTTCTGATGGACCTCCCTTTCTCATTTCATAAGCAGTTAGAATTCTGTGCAGCTGAGACATTGTAAGAATTCGTAGATTTTCCTTTTCTTCTATTGCAGATACTTTAGATTCAAACTTAGGGGACAATGATCTTAAAACTTTTTCAACCACAATAGCCTCTTTTATTTCTTCACCCAAGTTTTTCATGCAATTAACAATCTCGTCTACCCGAAGAAAATAGTTAGCCACAGTTTCATCATTATACATTCTGAGATTCTCATACTGAATCCTGAGGGTTTGAAGTTTAGCACACTTTACCTGTTCATCTCCTTCGTAGCTCAAGACAATCTTGTCCCATATTTCCTTTGCGGATTTATATTGCATAACATTTACGAATTCTGTTTGAGATAAGCATCCTAGCAGAGTATTGACTGCTTTAGCATTTGTTTCATATTTCTTCTTCTCTGCCGAATCTGTAGGAGTAGCTGAAGGAAAAGTGTAGCCTGTATCTATGATATCCCAAACTTCTGTACCAAGAGATTGAAGATAGGCAGTAACTCTTACCTTCCAATAATTGAAGTTTGTCCCATCAAAGATTGGTGGCCTGATTGATGCTTCCCTCTCGTAGTTGCTCATGATGAATGATCTTCCTTCAAGCGATCAAGCTTCTCTGAAGGAATTTGGCTCTGATACCAATTGTTGGAAATAATACTGAGAGGGGGGGTGAATCAGTATTATCAAGTTCTTTTAATAAATATTCCTTATTTATACTTTGAATTATTTTTGCATGTCAGTACCATAAAATAATGAGCATGAACAAGAAAAACAAATAGTCACACCAAAGAACACTAGATATAAGGTGGAAACCCAATGTGGGTGAAAACCACCTGCTGCAATATGTCTCTATCTTCTTTCAAATTAGAAACTCCTTTTACAATGATTTTGTACTGGTGCAGTCCTTTACCAGTACGCAGGCTGCAACCTGCAGAGAGCTACAACTCTCTCTCATTTTCCAGTCTCTCCTGGAAGGGAGCTACAACCCCCTACTTCTTTTCTTTCAAGGACCAATTTTCATAAATTTTCAAACTGAATCCATGAACATCAAATGATCATCAAGTACAACTGCAGTAGCCAGATCAACAGAAACAATAAACTAAACCCAGAACACCTTATCAACAGAGAAAAGTCAGTCAAATAAATGCCTTAATACAGATACGCAGTTTTTCTTTCTCTGGCCTGCGTGTATCCGCACTTCACCTTCTGCTCCCCTGCGTATACCCGCAGAGAGCCTTCCGCTGCACCGCGTACCCACGCACTGTTTCTTCAATTATGCCGCGTACTGCTACTGTAGCCACGCACCCACAGATGCTATCGCGCCGCATACTGCTACTGTAGCCACACACCCACAGATGCTATCGCGCTGCGTACCTACGCACCTGCGGCTTCTGAAGGGCCGCGTACTTTCACTGTGCCTACGCACCTGAACCTCTGTCGTGCTGCGTACCCACGCACTTCACCTTCTTCTGCTCTGCGTACCCACGCAGTGCGCCTTCTTCTGCTGTGCGTACCCACGCACTTGCACTGTTAATCACCTGCGTACCTCTGGTTAGGGCCGAATTGGCAGTCCCCCAGTGTGCCACAAATAGTCAGATGCCCAGATCTGATCATGCGCCCGAGAGATCACCCTTCATGGATTCACTTTCAACTTCACTTTTATATAGATCAAGCTTTTAAAACGATAACCCAATATTTCAGATCTTAAGATATTCAATTTTCAAAAGGATGCCATGGCCAAGTGATCTCCTTTGCTTTATATAGGCAAGCTCTTCCTAAAATCATGGATCAATACCATAGATAACCAATACAAGGGGCCCAAAAACATGGGGCTCAATAATAATAATAATATAAAACAATACCACGGGCCAAAACCATAGAATCAAGAACAGCGGGCTAAATACCACGGGCCAAACATTAGAAACCCCATGTGAGCGAACTTCTCTGCCTTGAAGTAAGTGAACTGGGGGTACACACCTTCTGAACGGATGACCTCCGTGTATGGCCGCAGCCCCTTCACGGTGTACCTGCGGGTACGCACCTTCTGAACTATTCTCCTGCGTACCTCTTAATTTCCAACATTTTGAGAGCCTGATCAGAGCATTGCCACCTGTATGAGTTGCCATCAAGTACAACACATGAATCATAGAGCCATACCAGACACATAATGCCAACATAAGGCACATACCTCAATAACTCCAATAATATGCTAATGTAATTCTCATCGGTCATGGATCCCATCTTCAACTCATAAAATCCTTTTTCCCTGCCTTCATAGTATCTCTCAGATAGATACTTGTCCTTGAAAAGTCTCTCTAACTTTCTCCAAGTCAACTCATATTCATGAATACCTCTAACATTCTTTACAACTTCCTGCCAAATGTATGCTTTACCTTTAAGACTGAACGTAGCTATTCTAGCCTTCATGTTCTCTGAGTAATCACGTAATTTGAATAACTTATTCATGCCAAGAAACCACACTTCTACATCTTGTGACTTTTTCATTTCTCCATTAAATGTATGTGGCTTTGCTTTCTTGAACTCATCCGACAAATATCCCCTGTCACTCCTCCTATAAGGATGATAATGATGATGACCATGGTACTTGTATGAACCAGAATTAGATTAAAGTCCATGTCCATTGTCTTGTCTATCAGGTGTATCCAAGAACCTGCCATATCTAACCATGTCATCTCTATCCAACCTGTGCCCATCATGAGACGTACTATCATGTGCTCCATTAGTCCTGTCCTCATGTCCATGACTGATATTAAATCTGATAAGCTCTGGAGGATGACTGCATTAACCTCTACTTGTTTCTCCTGTGCCCGAATAAGTCTCTCGTATGATTGAATGATTATGTCATTATCTATTTTGTAACTTCTTATTTCTGCCTTCAAACTTCCCATATTGTTTGCTATGTGAGGGGAGTATTCATCACCATGCTACTTATGTGATATGTAGGGAGAATATCATGAGCTATAATCCAAAATTTTGCTAGTCATCTTTGATCTTCTTCCTGCAAGTATATCATGTCAGCTAAAGCAAAACATAAATATAATCAACATACCTCAATATAGTTGAGGGGAGGATATCTCATTTGTAAGATCAACCAGTTTAGCACAATACATTATAAGCATAATCATATCAATATATAGAAATCATATCAATCATAATCCAGTTACCATGCATGATGCCACAACAATAACACCAATGAGATACAATGTATGCACAACAACATATAGACAATAACATGCATAACCAATGCATATACAACTCACATGCATTCACAACAAACACATCCCAACAACAACATCATCAACTTCTACATGACAACACAACTGTAACAATGACTACCACCATGCATACATAACAAACACATATACCATAAGAATAATGAACACATATGCAATTGACATGTATGCACGACCAACACATTCCACCCATGTAGTCTAAGGGTTGAACCATGCTCTGATACCACTATGTAACACCCCTCCTCCCACACTTACCTAAGCTAACGGGTCCACCGAGGTAAATATTTGGTGAAGAGTTACTATGACATGATTCAACTCCCCAAGTACAGTTAAGGAAGTGGAATCGATACACCAAAAATCAAACTGACCTTCTTTAGGAGCTACAGGATCCCCAGGGGCTAACCAACTACTCCAGGTACCCAACCTTTGAGTTAACTTGCCTTTTCACTGAAATAGACCCTCAGTCACTCCCATAACAAGCCCTCCATGTGAATGTAACCCTCTAGTCGCTCCCACAACAAGGCATCCATGTGACTGCAGTCTTTTTTAGGTAGTTCTATGCCAGCGACCTTGAATTTTGAGCCACATTTTCAGGGCTAGGACTCATGCCTCTGCCTAGAACTTGATGAAATTCTCAGAAATGATAAATAAAAAGAAGACAATGTCTCTAATGAAAAACTTGAACAAGGACCTAACCTGACTTATTCTAAACATGACAAGCATTTTGTCAAACACATCATGAACATGTAATGTACATGTCATAAAAACACATCTCAACATAGGGACCTCATACTTATTTGAGATTCGTAAAGAAGGTATGATGCCCTCTAAAAATAGTTGCATTATCATCTATTAGGTCATTCATTCATTAACATTTCATCTACTAACTAAACAAATGATGGGAGCCATAACTCAAGACTGTCATAGAACCATTCCATTTGAGCCAAAAGACATGTTGGGTTGTGTTATATTCTTTCCACGACTAACTTACGTAGTGAACTGGGGTTAGAGGGGGGCGGGTAGCCCCCCTCTACGGGGTTTGGGGCAGCACCCCAGGTTTTTTTTTTTTTTGGACCGTATATTAGGTTGGGTGAACCTACCTATGGTTTTCGGTCCATGGTTTTGGACGCGATTTACGGTCCATGGTATTGGATGCTTCAGCATGTATAAATATGTATTGTAACATTGAAAGGAATATTATGAAAAATCAAGCTAGTAGTCCCAGTTTTGGGATCCAGGGGAAAATCTCTGTGTATATGTGTTTTATGTGTTATGCTCTCGCATTGTTTATTTTCTGTGTTTTTTAGAATTCATATGCAGGTAATTTCTATACAGGGTTAAAACCTACATTTGGTATCATAGCTATTTTGGCTTCAAGGGGACGCTTTTATTGCTGAGGGGTTTCCCTCGGGCCTCTGGTAGACCCTGTTCAGTGGGAGATCTGTGAGATCGATTCTGGTGGTGAAAGAAGATGGTGAGCAGTGGAAAGATAGATATTGAGAAATTTAATGGTTAGAGTTTTGAGTTGTGGAAACTCAAGATGGAGGATCTGTTGGTGGATAAAGATCAGTGGATCGCGGTAGATCCGGGTACTAAACCAATGGGAGTGTCCGATGAAGAATGGAAGAAGTTGGATCAGAAGGCAAAGAGCACAATACAATTGTGTGTCTCAAATTCAGTATTGCTGAATGTATCAGGGGAAGCTACGACGAAGGCTTTGTGGGACAAGTTAGGGACTTTGTACCAATCTAAGTCTCTGGTGAATAAACTGTTCTTGCGGAAAAATCCGTATAACCAGAGGATGAAAGATGGAGACTCGATGACAGAGCATCTGAACGCATTTAATACTGTGGTAAGTCAGTTAGAATCTGTTGATATTAAAATTTCAGATGAAGATAAGTGCATCAGTTTGTTGTGTTCTCTACCAGATTTGCGAGATAGTCTGGTTATTGCAATAGGTAGCAATGCAGCTGCCTTGCATTTTGATGAAATAGTCTCATCCTCGCTGACGAAGGAAATGAGACGGAAAAATATGGAGAGCCAGAATGGTGATGCCTTTTCTGTACGAGGACGGTCACAGAACAGAAACAAAAATAAGTCATTGAGTGGGAGATCTAAATCTTCAGGAAAACTTGTAAAGGTGGTGTGCTGGAAATGCGGAAAGGAAGGGCACTTCAAAAGGGACTGTAAATCTAAAGCTCCTGATAAAGGAAAGGGATCTGATGATGCTCCTTCTATAGAGGCAAAAACCACCTCAGATGAAGGTGGGGATGTGTGCTTGGCTTCTTCAAGTACACATGTAGATCACGAGGCATGGTTGATTGACTCAGGTGCATCCTTTCAATTCACTCCCCATAGAGAGTGGTTCTGCGAGTATGAGAAATACGAAGGTGGTGATGTCTTCTTGGGGGATGATAGGAAGGCTAGAATCGTTGGTCAAGGAAAGTAAAGTTGAAGTTGCAAGGTGGAAGGTTTAGAACACTTCTGAGTGTTCTACATATTCCTGCAATGGCTAGAAATCTGATTTCTGTAAGCAAGCTGGATGATGCAGGTGTAAAGATAGTGTTCGAGAAAGATACCTACAAGATGGTTCAGGGAGCACTGGTATTGATGCGGGGAGTTCAGATTGGAACTCTTTACAAGTTGCAAGGTAACACTATTGTTGATGGGTGTAACAGTTCTATAGTTCCTGAAAGTGGAGCTGAAAATCTAGTGGTCTCTGGAGAGAAGACCATGCTATGGCATCAAAGGCTTGGACATATTGGAGAGAAGGGCCTTCGAATACTTCATGGTAAAGGTATGGTAGAAGGTATGAGTACGATCTCTTTGGATTTTTATTTCTGTGAAAATTGTGTATACGAGAAGCAAAATTGTGTGAGTTTCCCCTCTGGTGGTAAGAGGGCGAAACATATATTAGAGCTTGTGCATAGTCATCTGTTTGGACCTGTGAAGGTTCCATCACTGGGTAAGCCTGTGTACTATGTATCATTGATAGATGACTTCTCAAGGAATACATGGATATATTTCCTTAAGAAGAAATTTGAAGCCTTTGATAGGTTTAAAGAATTTAAAGCTTTGGTGGAAAACTAGACAGAGAAGAAGATAAAGGTGTTGAGGACAGATAACGGTGGAAAGTTTTGCAGTAAGGAATTTGAAGAATTCTATAAGAAGTGTGGTATAGCATGACAAAAGACTACTCCATATACACCTCAGCAAAATGGAGTTGCAGAAAGAATGAACAAGACGTTGATGGAAAGGGCAAGATGCATGCTCAGTGGTGCCGGGTTAGGACATGAATTCTAGGCAGAGGCGGTGGAGACAGCATGTTACCTGGTCAACAGATCACCTTCATCAGTGTTGGAGGATAAGAATCCACAAGAGGTATGGACTGGTAAGAAACCCTCTCTTTCACATCTGAGGGTATTTGGATGTGATGCATATGTACATGTTCCAAAAGAGAAACGAACCAAGTTGGATAGTAAATTTGAAAAGTGCATCTTTATTGGGTATAAGGATGGTTTAAAGGGTTATAAGCTTTGGAACCCAACAACAAGGAAGGTTGTGCACAACCAAGATGTGGTATTCAGAGAGGTGAAATATGTTATTAAACATGAAGTCCAATCAAAGGAACCTGAGAAGATAGAGTTTGAGCTAAAGGAGGAATAATCAGACTCTACAACAGAGGAGGAATCAGAAGATGAAGAGCCACAAACTTCGCGTGTGAGAAGATCAGTTCGAGAAAGAAGGCAGCCAGAAAGGTATAGTCCATCTGCTTTCTGTTCAAATTTTGCTTTATCTATTACTAATGATGATCCCAAAACTGTGAAGGAAGCAGTAGATTCAGAGGATGGAAAAATATGGAAAGAGGCCATGGTTGATGAAATGAAATCTTTGTACAAAAATGAGGCTTGGGATCTGGTGGAGTTGCCGGCTGGAAGGAATCCCATTGGCATCAAATGGGTGTTCAAGAAGAAGACAAATGCAGAAGGAAAGGTGGAGAAATACAAAGCTCGGTTGGTAGCAAAAGGTTATTCCCAGGTGTCGGGAATTGATTTTGGTGATATTTTTTCTCCTGTTGCAAAGGTAACTTCTATTAGATTACTTTTATCTGTTGCTGCTGCTTTTGATTTTGAGGTAGAACAAATGGATGTGAAGACATCATTTCTTCACGGGATTTGGAAGAGGAGATCTACATGAAGCAACCTAAAGGCTTCGCGGTGAAGGGTAAGAAAGAATTGGTATGCAAGTTAAAGAAGTCTCTGTATGGGTTAAAACAGTCACCAAGGATGTGGTGTCAAAAATTTGATACATTTATACGGGGACTTGGCTTCACCAGAAGCAAAGCAGATCACTATGTGTATTTTAAATTAATTGGTGACCGTGTTATTTATCTGGTCTTGTATGTGGATGATATGTTGTTGGTTGGAAATGACAAAGAAATTATCTAGGATTTGAAGACCCAATTTTCCTCCAAATTCGACATGAAAGATCTTGGTGCTGCAAACTATATTTTGGGCATGGAAATTAAAAGAGATTGGGCAAATAGGAAGCTCTGGTTAAACCAGAGGAAGTATGTCGAGACAATATTGCAGAGGTTTAATATGCAGGGTAGTAAACCGGTAAAGGTTCCTATTCCAGTAGGTGTAAAGTTATTTGCTGAACAATGCCCCAAGACACAAGAAGAGGAAGAGGACATGTCCCGTGTTCCATATGCAAGTGCAGTTGGTAGCCCGATGTATGCAATGGTCTGTACTAGACCAAACATTGCACATGCAGTGAGAGTATTGAGCAGGTTTATGTCAAAACCAGGAAAGGATCATTGGACAACAGTGAAGCAGGTTTTCAGGTATTTGCATGGCACTAGTGATTATGGTTTCTACTACCAAGGAAGACCAGGATTGGACAGAGTGTTGGATATTCATGGCTTTGTTGATGCAGACTGGGCTGGAGATTTGGATCAGAGAAGATCTACAAGTGGGTATGTGTTTAATCTATTTGGAGGTGCAGTCAGTTAGATGAGTAAGAAACAATCTGTAGTGGCACTATCAACTACAGAGGCAGAATACATGGCAGCCACTCATGCAAGCAAGGAAGCAGTTTGGTTGCAGGGATTGTGTTCAAGTATGGGGTTAGTATAAGGAGCTATAAGGAAAGACAATGACAACCAAAGTGCAATTTTCTTGGCAAAGAAACCTGCATATCATTCAAAGACAAAGCTTATTGATGTTCAATATCAATTTGTAAGGGATATGATAGAAGACAAAAAGGTGCTGCTGGTAAAGGTGGACACTTTGAAGAATACTGCAGATGCATTGACAAAATCTGTGAGCTCTGAGAAGTTCTCCTAGTGTAGAGAAACAATGGGCGTTTCAGGGCTGGAAAAATGACTAAACTCTCCTTTGGCCCCCTGTGGAAAGAAAAAAACAAGTGGGAGAATGTTGGGTTGTGTTATATTCTTTCCACGACTAACCTATGTAGTGTACCAGGGGGTTAGAGGGGGGACGAAGCCCCCCCTTCGTTGCGCCAATTGCACAACGAGGGGGTCACAGGGGGGGTGGTAGCCCCCCCTGTCTGGGGGGTTTGAGGGGGGCGGGTAGCCCCCCTCTACGGGGTCTGGGGCAGCACCCCTGGATTTTTTTTTTGGACCCTCTATTAGTTTGGGCGAACCTACCTATGGTTTTCAGTCCATTGTTTTGGACGCGATGGTTTTCAGTCCATGGTATTGGATGCTTCGACATGTATAAATATGTATTGTAACATTGAAAGGAATATAATGAAAAATCAAGTTGGTAGTCCCGGTTTTGGGATCCAGGGGAAAATCTCTGTGTATATGTATTTTATGTGTTATGCTCTCGCATTGTTTATTTTCTGTGTTTTTTAGAATTCGTAGATAGGTAATTTCTATACAGGGTTAAAACCTACATAATCAACTCAAAAATCACTTTAAAATCCAAATATAAACAAAAAACTAAAATTACAAACCTATCCATATTTTCAACATGGAAAATAGGTTCATTACCATCCATAGGTGACCTATAATTTTTCCTCTCTCCCCACATAGATGTTTAATTTTATAAACCAGGTTTGAAAACCATATAGTTTATTGCACTTTTCAACATTTACTCAAGCATATTCATCATTAACCATTAATGAATAGAGTACTAACAATCTTAATTCTTCTGTTAATTTGATTTGTATGTATTCTTGATCCTCTGTTTGAATTTAATCCTCTTCCGTGATAGGAAATCCTCCATATCAACATCTATCTTTTTTGAAAACAAAAACAAACTTCTTCCATTGATTAAAACAAAATAAAGTTACATATGCCAGTTTTTGTATACATCTATTAGTCCCAATTTTATTCAAAGATTGAGAAAGAGAGAAGGTTTATGGAATCACAAAGAGAAAATATCATGAGTCAAGGGCCAAATATTCCTCTAATGAAGCATGAACCAGATCAAATTGTATCCATTTCATAGAAAAACCATACAAAAAAATGACACACTGCTACAACAAAGTTTTGAATGATGAGCAACAGGTCTGAATAGGGCATGTGCCAAAAGGAAACAAAAATATATCCATCACTAGAAGAAGAAATGCCTTGAACTGGACAAAAACTCGATCATATGTTGATCTGCACATAGGACAGAAACCTAAGCCTTGAAATCCTCTTTTAGCAAGATTTTCCTAGGTGAGGATTTGATTATGTAACACTAACTAGGTGAAGCATTTCAATTTTGTTGGAACCTCCCATCTCCACATGTAGGCTAGCCAATCTGTGCTATGATCAAGTCGATATTGTTTGGTGATATATGTGTATACCTCTTTGACGGTATTATTACCGCCATGGGATCAACCAAACCATATGAGCCTGTTAGTCTTACTAGACAAAGTAATACCAGTGTGGCATAGTTTAGTTCGGTAGTTTTCCCAATTGACGACATGCACAGGAGGGAGATCCAACTCGTCTACATTCAACCATTTAGTAGAGGGAAATACTATACTATGTGGGCAACCAATGTTTGCTAAGGTGAAGAGCCACACCCATTAAGAAGCTGAATAATGGGGAGAGAGAGGATATGATCCCCCACCAGTCCAATCATAGCATCTAAACCAATGAATATTTTGTTACCACTACCGACCACCCAACTAAGATTTCCACACATCCAAGGTTTTGATTTCATCAAGTTGTGCCATATGAATGAGGCATTGTTCTTTAAAATATTAGCTAATGCCCAATAACATAAAATGTAGCCCACTACAAATTTGATATGCTGGGCCAATCGACCCCCCAGATTCAAACTAATACAAGAGTCTCAATTACTTCAAGACTAATTTACCAGACATCCAATCATATTTATGACAACACTACTAATATGAAAATGGAGTAATACTTACTGACCATTGGTTGGACAATATCTAGGAACCAATGTATGATGATCCCATAATCTATCCTCTAAGAAATCTCTAACAAGGGAAATATGCATTTGCCTTGGATGGATCTTGACATTCAATTGCTCCAATGGAATATTTTATAGACCAACTAGTATTATCTTCCACATTCGATAATATTGACGATGCTCCTAACACTCAGAGGGTTCCCCAAGACTGCCAAAATCAATCTGGGATAATATTCCACATATATGTCTTACTTGTACACATCCCAATATCTATAAATGGACCAAATTCAAATTCCTAGTTGGTGACCAACCATAGCAATTGCATTAAATTCTTTCATAGCCCATACCAATTGGGAAATCAGGGATCGAATCCAAATGCCCCTCTAATTAGAAGTAGCAGAGCATAGATGTTACCTTGATAAGTGCATATGAGACATTCTCTACTTCTCTATTCCAACAATGTATAACTAATATCCTAAGAAAAATCACAGTAGGGCAATATCAATCTTAAGTGTAATTGTTAACAGACCCCACTTGTAGTGACCTTCAGTAGATCCCGAATAAAATCAGGCACAACTTGCACAACACCAACAACATCTACACTAACATAGACTGCAAATATCCAACAACAACCACAACTCCATCCTATTTTACCTCCCTGATACCTTTTGTCCTCTAGGCCAACCCCTTCCAACTTATTGCCACCCACATGCTTAGTGAGCCACCTTATAAGTGAATTATTCTTAATCTTGTCATGTATCTTTTACACTTCTTCTACGATGTATCTATGACAGTAACTTGTATATATTCCAATGACATCATGATTATGCATTGCACCATGTCCGTTTACAACCATGGAACCATCCGACATTTTCCAATATCAACTTAAGCTTTGAGGATTATGACCTTATTATTATGCTCGTTCCATCGCATGGGAATGCACATTAGAAATTGAAATGGATGCCTTCTATGAATTTGTTATAAATCTTAAATATTTTGTAACAAAAAACTTGCAGAAAACTTCAACTCACTAGCACTTTTAAATTACTTCTCTTGAAATTTCTTTATAATATGTAGTAACTTTGGCTTGAGCAATATAAACTTGTGCACTCCAAATAAAATTAACACCAATTCTTAGCTCTAACCATGGACATATACAAACTTGTACCTTGAGGCTTCTCAATCAACTCATACGCCAACCTGCTTCCCTGCTCTCACCTTCTACATGAGCTATGGCTTGCAAGAGTCCAACACCACTATACTACCTTGATGTTTTAGCATCAAACTTACACCATAATACCCCCTTGAGGTTTTATCATCAAAGTTACATGAAAAAACTTCCATTTACAAGTAGTATTTCACATGGTAGCAACAACACCAATGCCTATGCACCGACCATCGCAGCACAAAGTTCCTCTGAGTATAATGTGGCTGCTTAATAATTTCTCTTCTCAACTTCTTTTCAAATGTCCATAATGATGAGGCAATGAGTAGAAGTGCTCTTGCTAATAGCCCCAACAACTACGAGAATTCAGTCATCGAAAACATCTCAACATATGTCTATTCGTGAGCATTCCTCTTCAAACTCTTCTCATTTACCCTAAGGGTTTCAACATCCATTCTTTGTTACCTTGCCACATGACCATGTTTCTTGATTTTTACATTTTCTTAATTTTTGGTATTCTTTCATGAACATAAGGTGCAAAACTAATTTCCACCCTTTTATTAGAAATTATATGGTGAGGGTCATATTGCCACTTTTCTCCTTTCTCAAAAACAAACTCCTTCATCATCACTTCCACCTGTGTAAGGGCTTGTCTATTGTTTACAATAAATGACCCTATAGTCCTCTCTATCTTGAAAATATACCCTTTTCGTGTAGGAACAAAATGTACTTGGTCAACACTAAGACTCTACCTTATAAATTCAAGAGAAAATAACCTCATAGGCAAAAGGATTGGCCTTGAAATGAAGGTTGAGTGTGCATTTTTGTGAAACAACAAAAAATTTCCTTACTTCACTAAAATGCATGCCCATAATTCATTTATCAGCCAATCTGATTGATTCAAATTGTAGACTATTTATTTAATGATTTTACACACTTATGAATTACTATATATTTACTTTGACCCTTAAAATAATTTTTCTTCAGATTTCATACAACATTCTAAGTTTTGCTTCGACTTGCCTTGTGAAAGTTATGTATAAGTGGGAAACATAGTTATGCAGGATATTTGTCAAACATGACGCAAGTTTATATCCTAAGATTAGGAATTGTCCAGTCATGTCCCATTTCCAATTTAATTAACAAGAGTGTAATTGGTTTGGCCTGGGAGTGCATATTTGTTCCGATTGTGATCATTGCTAGATATGATCAATTGTTATTTCGACAAACTTGGATTTTAGTGTATAACATTTCCTTTATGAAAATGACTCTGATATGTTGCATACAATTATTTGCATTTAGGTTGGAATGATAATTATAACACAATCAATTAAGTATAGGTCATGGTGTGCATTTATTTGAGGCACACAAACCTTGACTTTAACCCTACGAAATCAATCCAATTTGGCATATTCTTGCACAACATAAATTTCTATGTGCAAAATTAATGTTAATTATGAGTAAAAAAGTACTCTCCAAGTTGAATCATTCAATTTGGCCTTGAAATGAAGGGCGTGCGTGCATTTTTGTGAAGCAGGCGAAAATTGCCTTGCTTCACTAAAATGCATGCCTAGGTTTCATCTATCACGCCTAGGCTTCATTGATTCAAATTGTAGATTGTTTTTTAAATTATTTTACACATTTTTTTTTGTATTTAGGCTTCTGCGATCATAATGAATTAAGCAAATTCTTTCGGTAGAAATCACATAAGAGAAATTTTTGGCCAATGTGGTTCGAACCAACAAGTGTGGTTCATCACCGGGACCAGATGAAGAGATTTTGTTGTTGTTGTTGTTGTTGTATTCAGGCTTCTGTGATCCATAATGAATTAAGCAAAGTCTTTCGTTAAAAATCACATAAGAGAAATTTTTGGCCGACGTGTTTCGAACCAACAAATGTGGCTCATCATCAGGACCAGATGTGTCACGCCCCTATCCTGGCGGTAGTCTTTCAACCGCTCATAGGTAGGTGCAACACTACCTCTCAATTTTTTTTCAACAATACTTTCAAGTCTGGACTACGCTTAACATCCAATACTTAGTTTATTTTCACTTTCCTAAGCATTCATCAGTTATAATACACAACGAAAACATTCATTTTAATCTTCATTCATATGCATAAGTATACAAGTACACTTAGTCTTTTTAAGGGAGGGGCAACTCCTTGGTAAGAGCTTTCCCACAATATATAACATTATATTTTACAAATTCAATATACAACAATCTCTCCAAGGCAACCCAAAATACCCTTGACCAAACAAGGCCAACTCACAATTATGGAAAAATCACCTTGAACCACTGTTCAGCCTGCCTGACTCATCATGAAACCTTGCCCATAGGCGGTTTGCCTTGCTGTGTGGCCTTGCCCACCGTGTAGTTCCACCGTTCACTGCCGTGTCATTCGACGCCCATGTTTTCCCAGCCGCGGGTCGTGTCACCCGGCGCCCGTGCCAACTGTTCCACCGATCACACTAACCGACTCGCTGTTTAGCTTGCGGTTGTGCGCCTCTGCCCAAGCTCAGGTCGCCTGCCTAGCTTGTCCCTATTGTGCGGCGTGCCCAACATGTTCGAACCCATGATCTACTGGCTCACCTAACACAAATTGTTGACTTCCTACCCGGTGCACTTACCTGCTTGCCCGATCCGTCTGCCAATTCATCCGCCCGACTATCTGTCCAACTCGTCGCACCGACTCGTCACCCACCGACTCGTCACATGCTAGCTCATCGCATTTTACCAAGGGCATGATGCCCCACTTCGTCGCACATCACCTGTGTGACTCATGGGTGTGACATACTCCCCCACTCTAAATGGTTGTCATCCTCGACAACTCCATCCCGACAATCACCATCACCAAGGCTGTTTAGTCCACACAAATGTGTGTATGGGTAATCTAGATGTGCCCACCTCTCGACCTGCCTCATGCCATAGATATGCCAAACTCTGCAAGAAATCATGTGCTGGTACCCCTCATGTCGGTGACTAGTTGGGTAGCTAATCCAACCGTGCATCACCTCCATAAGAACTCATGCCCCTACATCATCATGACTGATCACTGCATGCTACCTGTCAATCTGTGTCATCTCACCCCAGATGTCTGCTCAAAATGTTGGAGACTCACCGCCATGAGAAACTAACAATGAGCCTCATCTCTATGATAAACTAAGAAGATGGGGAGGAAGTGGAGCCTGAAGGCTCTCCCTCTTCCTCACTAATCATCTCAATCCATCTATCAGGAGCCTCCACTTCTAACCTCTGTAGATATGCTTCCTGATCCTCTGTCTAAACATTCGGCCTAACGTCCTCTTCCTCATCCTTCTCCATTTCCTCTAGTCTTCTTGATAGATCCAAGATACTATCAAACAATGTTCGAATCACCTGTGACTGTTCCATAAGCTTTGCCTTCGTAGAAAACAACCTCTTATAGACCTCTTCATCTCGCTTGATATCCTCCACATTCATCACTGTCAGTTTACACTCGGCCTTTGTGACTCTTATGGTTGGCACACCAATAGGTACATCCTCTCGCCCGTCGTAAATGTACAACTTATTCATATGGGGAACTACCATAGCTTCAAATTGCTTCATAAATTCCATGCCTAGCACAACTTCGTAGTCATCTATCCGCACCACAGTGAAATCGACCTTCCTTGTCCATTCACTAAGTGTCACATCCACTCTCTCAGCTACACCATCATAGAATTCGGAGGAGAATTCACTGCCTTCATTTGTGCCTACACCAGTACAAACTTTAGTCCAATCTCAACATACTCCAACTTGTTTCTTTCAGGATCTCTTCGTGAGATCGCTTCCGTATGCACTGCAGCTCCTAGAATATGCATAACCCCAATGGAAGTTTCTTCTTTCTTCTTCGCATTTGATTGTGATATCACAGTCACTTTTGGTCTTGAAGGAAAATTCTTCACCATATGTGGTTCCTCACATATCCAACACTTCAATGGCTTCTTCGTCTTCACCTTGTCATGCGATCTCGAAGGCTCTTCTTTTATAGACTTTTCTTTCGGCTTGTTAGTCTTTTTCTTCTTCTCTTCGGTTCCTTCATCATAGTGTTCTGCCAAGCAATCCACAACAACAAATGCTTTCTTCAAGTGTTTTAATCTTTTGCCTCTTCACTTCATTGTGTGCCTAAGGCTTCAATCCTATAACAAAATTGAATACCTTGTCCCTGTTCGCCATGTCTGGAAGTTCCAAAACTGCACTTGAGAACTCTCGCTGATAAGCTTGTAGACTCCCTGTTTGCTTTATATACTTTATCTTCATCCTTGCATCCCATTTTTCGTCTTGTGGACTAAAATGAGTTTGCAAAGACTTATTCATCTCATCCCACGAAGTGATCTCCATAGCATTGCCATTGGCAATATGGTCCATCTTCCTTCGTCACCACATCTTAGCATCCTTTGTCAAGAACTGTTAAGCTACGTTGACTTTGCCCTCCTCATCGGACATATCCAAATGCTCCAAGTATTGCTCCATGTCCCATAGAAAGTTACCAAGAGTTTTTGCACTCCTTGTCATATCATAAGAATCAGGTTCCTTGAATTTCATGAGCCACTCCTCCACCTTAGTTGTGCCCAACAATCTATTTCAAAACCGCCATCGCATTTCGAGCATCATCAAGATCTTTTTGCAGCTTCAAGATTTTTCCAAACCTTGGTCCCTTGTAGCTCCAATCTCTTTGACTTCCATCTCCGTTTTTGTATACTGCCACTCAGTATACTCATGTCAGATCTTGAGGTTTTCAAAATCTTCTTTCAACTTCGAGTAGCCATCCCAAACTTCAACATTCCCAGCCTTCATCGAAGCTACTTCAAAAGATAGCTCCTCCATTCGATCCAACACCCTATCCATGAAAGTTGTTTTGGCATCCTTGCTAGATTCACCTGTCATCACTTAAGGTTCCTCTGTTAGTTCTGCCATTCACTTCCTTTGTAGTCTAGTATAGACCATAAACCGATCAAAAGCCTCTGTCGTTTATTTGCCTGAAGTGTTGATGAGCCCCAAAAATGGATGATTATTTGGGCTCATTCAACCACCTAATTCGACTTAATCCACCATTCTCATTAGTTTATTGCATGTTTTTGATTATATTTATGCTAATAGAGTGAATTGGGTTAATCATTATGCCAACAAGTCTAATGCATGCTTCGTGTAGCCTTTTTGGTCAATTTGGAGACAAAGTCAATGGTTGAAATGAGCACTTGGCAGCCAAATTCGTGGAGAGTATTTTTAGGAAGGTGTTCCCTTCATTTATGGGCCCTTACCTCAAATTCTCCACCATCAGCTCGGAGTTCAAGGGCCACCAAATCAATCAGCACAAGGGCAGCCAAGCAAGTCAAGTAGGACTGCTGTTAACTACAAGTCTTGGGCAGCCGAGTCCCTAAAGTTTAGGAGGACTGTTGGGGTCCTCAATTTGTATAAATAAGAAGGCTTAGGGCCTCATTTTGGTTAGCTAGTGGTTAGTCATTTTGTAGCCAATGGTTAGTCATTTTGTAGGCAGAAGTTAGCTAGTTTGTAGTTCGATTTTTATGCAGTAGATTAGCTTTGCTTTCAGCACATTTTCAAGTTTCCATTGTGGACAATTTTGATGTAACTCTTCTTTTATTGCTCAATAAAGATGAATCCAGCTTTGCACCAGCTCTAAATCTCTCTTAGGAGGCTGTAGCTCTTGGGGTTGGGTCCATCTCAAGCACCCAGTACCTACTTTGTTTACTTTCATGTGTCTTTGCTGCATTCTTAGAGTAAAATCTGCTATTTAGATTTAAA
Source organism: Pinus tabuliformis (assembly GCA_031772625.1). NCBI lineage: Eukaryota > Viridiplantae > Streptophyta > Pinopsida > Pinales > Pinaceae > Pinus > Pinus tabuliformis. The sequence continues at coordinate 507,716,564 of CM062805.1, forward strand.
ACTTGTTGTGTTATTTAGGTTGCTTTTGATGATTAAAGCAGATTTTCATGTTCAGATTGATTTGGATAGATTAATAACATAAAGGATCCTTGGAAAAAAGGGCTCAAGCACCTCTGATCTTACCTCTCCCTCAGTGGGATCGTGAGTTGGGACAAAGGTGACCTTGCTGCCCACAAAAACGCTATTTTGCTTCACCATGCAAGTATTAGTGTTAGATTCTTAGTTGTCAAACTTGATATCAGTTTTGACTGCATGCTTAGGGTTATGATTGCTTAGTTGCATAGTTAGTTCATCTGATTTTGCGCAAATAAACTTCTGTTCCATTTCTTTTGCTATTATCTAGGTCAGATTAGGTCAAGGTAATTAGGTTCTTGATTTTCCAAGTCTTCATTTGTTAAATTCGAAAAATAACTTGAAGAGCACCTGTTATCCTTCTCTATCTACCCATAATCCATCAGATAATCTGCTCCAACCGTTAGTCCATGATTCGTACCCTTCATTTGCCATACTTTCCCCACCTTGCCCTAATTCCTACATTCTTGTGCATCATCGCTTCCTCCATCCTTGAACAAATCCAATCGCTCCTTAGCCTCATCCACCAAGTCCTAGACCTCTTCACACCCCTATTTCACCTCCATACTCATTCCTCCATCTTTTTCCCTCCATCCATGCTCCAAAATCCCATTTCGAAACATCCTGTAGAAGAATTACAGAACATCCTGTAGAAATCCTGAACATCCTGTAGAACCCCTGCACACTTCCTGTAGAAGCTCACGAATGAGGTTTCTTGATAGCCAAACTCTGTGAAACTCTCTGGAAGGGTGTTGGGGACTCCTTAGACCCTCTCTGAACCTTCCCGACCTCTTCCAAGCATTTCTCCTCCTTGATCCACCTCTGCACAGTCAAAAATAGTTAAAAGCACATGCATGATAATTCCAACAACTTAATCAAAAATACAAGAAGATGTTTTCTTTAGATAGAGGTAGTCTAGACATATGTATTTTACCTTCATAGAAGTAATGGCATCTCTTTCAGTAGTTTGCATGCTCTCCTTTGCGTCAGTAGGACTAGTTGGTAGAATTAGGGTTTGCTAGGGTTTGCGTTTCTTTTTGGCTTTTAGTTTCTTTTTGCAATTAGATTAGCTTCCTTCGAGTTAGCTTTCATCCATCAATTAAAAAGCTTCTTCTAAGAGCTCATAGAAGTTGGCTTAAGCTCCTAGTGGACTTGTGCCAGCTGACCAAGTGACAGCTGCGGCAAGAGCTAGTACTTGTGCATACAGCACCGTCGCTTCCAAGTTTGTTACGAACTACCGGGTTGATAAAATTAAAGAAGGGAGTTCCAGGAGTTATAGCATTATTGATACAATACTGGAGCCCACCATCTTTTTGGTGCCGTTGCCGGGGAAGCGTCAGAGTATTGGTGATTGCCGCTTTTCTTCTATTTTCCACTACAATCTTCTGCTAAGTAGTTTATTTCATTTCCATAATGCAATTTCGTTTTTGCAAAAGTAGATTAACATTTCCCGCTTTCATAGATTAGCATTTCAATTCCACAATTTCATTTCTGCAAGCGTAGATTAGCATTTCAATTCCGCAAGCGTAGACTAGCATTTCATTCCTGCAATTTCATTTGAGAAAAATAGTTAGTCATTTCCTGCTTTCATTTCAATTCCGCATTTTCATTTCAGCAAGATAGTTAGTTGCAGTTCAATCTATTTTAGTTTTCGCAGGTACAAGTCGAAAAAGAAAAAAAACAACCAAAAAGATTTCCTTTCATGCCTTGTAGGAGTAGAGATAATTTAGAAAAATATTTGCACAACACCCCCCACTGCTTCACACAGCCAAGCTTCTCTCTTCTTCGATGGTTGTGATTAAGAAGAAGCCCTAGGTGGACATCAAGGCATCTTTAAAGAACCTCTAGGGGAGAAGAAGAAGAAACCATTCCTCTGGAGCAAATGGCTACAAGCAGAAATGTTGGGAGCAGCACCTTGTCCAAAGACGAATTTGAAAATCAGATCGAAGATTTCAAGAGTGATATGAGGCAGTTTCTTGCCATGCAACTGGATACCTTGCAGATCCAAAAGAAGCAAGAAGAAGCCAAGAGGGCTTTGGCCATTTTTTGTCCTAGGTGCACTAGAAAGCATCCTAGGAACGAATGTCCATTATACTCCATAGAAGTGTGTTTTGTATGTGAAGAATACCATCCTACAGATCAGTGCCCTTCCTTACCCAGAATCAAAGCTGCATATCAGAGAGCCAAAGGAGCCACTGAATCACTCTATTATATGAACCAAAGGAGGCCACATGAACCTAGATCTTATCAGCAGGAATTGCAAGGGACATTCGAGACCTATTATGACCCCTATCAAGCCACTTTCATGCCTTCTTGGGGTCCCCCTGCTCATCCTTCCTGGTTCACACCTCCTCCTTGTTCCTTCATAGATCCATATTATGCCCAACCAGCTGCTCATCCGTTTCACTCTTATGCTTAGCCACAGCCTCAGTGGAATGCACCTCATCAGGGGTGGAGGCCCTAGTACAACACTCCTCCCACTTCTTTTCCTCCACCACCTGCTCAACCGCAACCATCACCTCCTCCTCCACCAAGGCAACCCCAAATGCCTACCCAACCACAACCCCATCCGCATCCATCTCAAATATACACCCCCACTGAGCTACCCATACCACCATTTCCAAACTTGTCCATTGGAGTAGCTCAACAAAATTGCAATGCTGAGACACAACATGTCCAAATGACTCCTCTTGAGCTCGATGATCTTCACCATAGCTCAGGAAGAGTGTTGCAAAGCAGAGATTATCTTGAAAGCATTGAAGGACCACATTCGACAAAAGAAGATTCAAAAGAGGAGATCAAAGAACCATGGGCTGCACTTGATGAAGAGAAGAGATCAGAATCAGAGATCGAGAGAGCTCCCTCATGGTTACCATCAAATATTCCATGTATTCAAGAGAAAGATCAGCAAAAAGAGGAAGATGAGAAAGTCATGTTAGAGGGTGACATGAAACATGATCCAGATCAGCAAAAGAACCAAGGATATCAGAGCTATATTGAGATATGGTTTCAGAAGGTCACTAAGTTGCAGCAGTACTCTTTTCTTCAACTATCTTTGATCCCTTCAAAGTCAAATCATTTGGTCTCTGAGATCCGGATAGCTGTCAAAGCATGCATTTCAAGCCTCCACATCAGTTTATCTCTAATCTCGATGTGCACATGGCTCCATTGGAAGTATTCTTATACTTGAGAATGATTTTGTTTTTCAAATAGGGTAGGGTAAAAAAAAAAAAAAAAAAAAGAGAAAAAAAAAGAGAAAAAAAAGAAAAAGGAAAAAATGAAAAAAGAGGAAAATAGAAATCTAAGGTGAAAACCTCCTCGGAGGCACCTTAGATTGGCTCATTGATTGAAAACCTCCATGAGGCGGTCAATGGGTTGAAAAAAAAGAAGAGAAAAGAGAATAAGATCTCTGGGTGAAACCTCCCTTGGAGGCGCCCAGGGCAGGCAATTAGGGTGAAAACCTCCATGAGGCACCCTAGTTGTTTTTCAAAAAAAAAGAGAAAAAGAAAAAGAAAAATAAATCTAATTTCCATTGAATAATTTCAGGTTGCAGCAATGACATTGCAGGTCAGGAGGATCACTCAAAACAAAGACAAAGGAGTTTTTGTGCCTTCTAGAGGAAGTTCTATATTTCTACAGGAAACATCCTGTAGAACCTTCAAGCGAGCCAGATTCGATTTTGGAAGGGGATCTAAAGCTTGGAATCCATTGGTTATGCCTGCAAGCATCCATGTTCCCATTCCTCACCCTTTTCCATCATCTTTTCCACCTCATTGTGCTTCTACAGGAAGTTCCTGTAGAAATTGTAGGAAGCTAGAAATGGATTTCAAAAAGGTGGTTTGGCGAACATGGTAGCTTCCTCAAGGGTTCAGAAGTCCTCCTACACTTTTCAAACTCCTCCTCCATCATCTCCATGCCTGCACCACAACCCAAGCTCAGTTTTCTTACCATGCAATAAAACTGCAAAATGCCTTGAAGAAAAAAACACATAGAACAGAATTTCTTTCTTCCATAACTTGAAAACCATGCATCCATTTGAAAAACTGTTCTATGGGGAATTGTACATGGGTGATGGCAACATGCCTGAGCAGTTTCAACCAATTCTGGTGCACGGTTTCCAAGAAATTAGCCTCCATCACCATCAGCCATTTTTGCATTTTCTCCATATCCGTGCGTCCATTTCAAAACCTGTTTCATGGGGAGATGCACATGGGTGATAGTAGCCTACCCAAGCAGTTTCAGCCAATTCCGATGCACGGTTTCTGAGAAATTGATCTCTGAAATCTTCATCCATTTTCCATTTTTCTCGAAATCTGTGCATCCATTGATCACGATTTTGCTATGGGAGGTGCATCATGATGATAGGAACATGCTCAAAAATTTTCAGATCGATCCGGTTTACCTTTTGGGAGCAATGGTGAAAACAAGTTCTGGTCCTGTGAAAATTCAGCAGCAGCAGCTTGAAGGTGCAGATCTGAACGTGGAAATGAACTCCTACAACATGCATCCGGCCAGAGGACACTTGCACAAGGAAAAAAACCAAAAATCATCAGCCAAGCCCTCATGCAACCAAAGGATCCAGGAATGCAGCAGCAGAATATGAGCATGCAGCAGCAAAAATCACCTCACAGCAACCATCTGACTTCAGGTACGTGACTAAACCTTGTTCCTCTATTGCATGAATCTAATCTAAGCACTGCATGAACAAATGAGATGGGGGGATTCAGCCAGGAAGCTAGCCATATTCGATTGCACTTATCCAGACAAAAATCACGCAGCATGCATGGGTAAGTAATTCACGTGGAAGTTGAAAAACACAGTTAGTGGTAGATCTGTTGAACTCTAGTGCACAGGACGTCAAATAATTAACAGATAGAGGAGAACATACAGTTTATAACATCACTGTAGTTCGAATAAAGACAACACACATTTTTTCCAGCTCACCACAAATCACGCTGCAGTTAAACGACGCTCGGCTGAAACTCTCACCACTCTTTGTTCAACTACGGTCAACTGAAGCACATGTCCACCACTTCCAGATCAGTTAACCAATGGTCCTCTACAAGTTTTCTTCCTGATTTCTTAGATTTCTGCCGTTTTTAAAAAAATCTCCCACCTATCACACTCTACAGGCGTTTCTACAGGAAGCTGTGCTACAAGAAACCCAGCATACGAAGAAGCTTGGACTGTTCACGTCGAGGGTGGAAATTCTCAGTGAGGTAGGCCTGAACATAACTTTCCCATGCAAATAATTCAAAAGGTGGTGAATTCGATGTGTTGAGGGGGTAAGGAAAATGTGAATGGAAGTCTGTCTACGAATTCAAAAGTTGTTTTATTATCGCTGCCTGGAATTGTCTTCATGGTCTGCATGTGAGATTTTCTCCAGGGTCTTGAATTAAAATCCCTCATGTAGAAAAATTGAGACACTGTCAAGGCTCACCGGTGAAAAATTGTGAATTTTATATGATTGTGTGCATAACAGAGACGTAGCTCTGCACTCTGTGTAGAGAAATCCCGAAGTCCTCCTTCTGTAACCTCGGGAAAAACACCAAAGAAAGAACAGAAAGGAACACAAGAAAAAGGCCAAGCTACCAAAACAGGGGGTGGTAAAATTACACCAACACCCAGGGAGAAAAGACTAAAGAGAAGGGTAGAAAGGACTGAGAAAGTCCAAGCCAATGAGGGCACCCCTAAGGCAGCCTCAACCAAGCTAAAGGAAAAAGCACCATCGGCCAAGCAGGCTAAAGCAGTTCCATCTTCTTCTACAGGAACCCGGAAGGATGTTTCTACAGGAAGATTAAAAACGGCTTCTACAGGAAGCCAGAAACCAGCCACTACAGGACTTTCTACAGGAAGTCCAGAAAAAAGACAGCAGAAGGAAAAGTCGGCCGGAATCCTAGCTAGGGAGGCAGCAGCTGTGCTGGCTGCCCTAAGTACCTCTCCCAAGCTGAAGGAGAAGTGAAAGAGGGAGCTTCCACTACATTTTAAGGCGAGAAAAGGCATGCAGATAAGAACTGGCAGACCCCAAACCACAGTCAAAGAATCAAACTGTCATTGAGGACACAAAAGCTAAACAAAAGGAGGAGTCTCCTTCAAGGATGTCCATCACCTATGAATGAGAAAGCCAAAAACCTTCACTGGAAGAGAGAGAATTCAGATAATGGACTTAAAAACAGTTCTACAGGATGCTGAGACAGTTCTACAGGAAGTTGAGAATTCTCTAGGAAAAGAAGCACAGGCAGTGGGAAGAAGCAAAGAGAAAAGCATGGTTTCATGACAGAGAAGAGGACATCACTTCAGAAGCTTGGCATGACAAGGAGGCCACCAAGGCCATCAAAGATGAGGAGATAGATTGGTTGCTCAGAGGATGAGCAACACTTTCAGTAGGGGGGTGATGATGAGCCCCAAAAATGGATGATTATTTGGGCTCATTCAACCACCTAATTCGACTTAATCCACCATTCTCATTAGTTTATTGCATGTTTTTGATTATATTTATGCTAATAGAGTGAATTGGGTTAGTCATTATGCCAACAAGTCTAATGTGTGCTTTGTGTAGCCTTTTTGGTCAATTTGGAGACAAAGTCAATGGTTGAAATGAGCACTTGGCAGCCAAATTCGTGGAGAGTATTTTTAGGAAGGTGTTCCCTTCATTTATGGGCCCTTACCTCGAATTCTCCACCATCAGCTCGACGTTCAAGGTCCACCAAATCAATCAGCACAAGGGCAGCCAAGCAAGTCAAGTAGGACTGCTGTTAACTACAAGTCTTGGGCAGCTGAGTCCCTAAAGTTTAGGAGGACTGTTGGGGTCCTCAATTTGTATAAATAAGAAGGCTTAGGGCCTCATTTTGGTTAGCTAGTGGTTAGTCATTTTGTAGCCAATGGTTAGTCATTTTTTAGGCAGAAGTTAGCTAGTTTGTAGTTCGATTTTTATGCAGTAGATTAGCTTTGCTTTCAACACATTTTCAAGTTTCCATTGTGGACAGTTTTGATGTAACTCTTCTTTTCTTGCTCAATAAAGATGAATCCAGCTTTGCACCAGCTCTAAATCTCTCTTAGGAGGCTGTAACTCTTGGGGTTGGGCCCATCTCAAGCGCCCAGTACCTACTTTGTTTACTTTCATGTGTCTTTGCTGCATTCTTAGAGTAAAATCTGCTATTTAGATTTAAAACTTGTTGTGTTATTTAGGTTGCTTTTGATGATTAAAGCATATTTTCATGTTCAGATTGATTTGGATAGATTAATAACATAAAGGATCCTTGGAAGAAAGGGCTCAAGCACCTCTGATCTTACCTCTCCCTCAGTGGGATCGTGAGTTGGGACAAAGGTGACCTTGCTGCCCACAAAAACGCTGTTTTGCTTCACCATGCAAGTATTAGTGTTGGATTCTTAGTTGTCAAACTTGATATCAATTTTGATTACATGCTTAGGGTTATGATTGCTTAGTTGCATAGTTAGTTCATCTGATTTTGTGCAAATAAACTTCTGTTCCATTTCTTTTGCTATTATCTAGGTCAGATTAGGTCAAGGTAATTAGGTTCTTGATTTTCCAAGTCTTCATTTGTTAAATTCGAAAAATAACTTGCAGAGCACCTGTTATCCTTCTCTATCTACCCATAATCCATCAGATAATCTGCTCCAACCCTTAGTCCATGATTCGTACCCTTCATTTGCCATACTTTCCCCACCTTGCCCTAATTCCTACATTCTTGTGCATCATCGCTTCCTCCATCCTTGAACAAATCCAATCGCTCCTTAGCCTCATCCACCAAGTCCTAGACCTCTTCACACCCCTATTTCACCTCCATACTCATTCCTCCATCTTTTTCCCTCCATCCATGCTCCAAAATCCCATTTCGAAACATCCTGTAGAAGAATTACAGAACATCCTGTAGAAACCCTGAACATCCTGTAGAACCCGTGCAGACTTCCTGTAGAAGCTCACAAATGAGGTTTCTTGATAGCCAAACTCTGTGAAACTCTCTGGAAGGGTGTTGGGGACTCCTTAGACCCTCTCTGAACCTTCCCGACCTCTTCCAAGCATTTCTCCTCCTTGATCCACCTCTGCACAGTCAAAAATAGCTAAAAGCACATGCATGATAATTCCAACAACTTAATAAAAAATACAAGAAGATGTTTTCTTCAGATAGAGGTAGTCTAGACATATGTATTTTACCTTCATAGAAGTAATGGCATCTCTTTCAGTAGTTTTCATTCTCTCCTTTGCGTCAGTAGGACTAGCTGGTAGAATTAGGGTTTACTAGGGTTTGTGTTTCTTTTTGGCTTTTAGTTTCTTTTTGCAATTAGATTAGCTTCCTTCGAGTTAGCTTTCATCCATCAATTAAAAAGCTTCTTCTAAGAGCTCATAGAAGTTGGCTTAAGATCCTAGTGGACTTGTGCCAGTTGACCAAGTGACAGCTGCGGCAAGAGCTAGTACTTGTGCATACAGCACCGTCGCTTCCAAGTTTGTTACGAACTACCGGGTTGATAAAATTAAAGAAGGGAGTTCCAGGAGTTGTAGCATTATTGCTACAATACTGGAGCCCACCAAGTGTAGAGATACACCTCTCTACTTCTGTAACCTTGTTCGATTGAATCAGGGCTCTGATACCACTTGTCACGCCCCTATCCTCGCGGTAGTGTTTCAACCGCTCATAGGCAGGTGCGACACCACCTCTAGATTTCTTTTCAACAATACTTTCAAGTGTGGACTACGCTTAACATCCAATACTTAGTTTATTTTCACTTTCCTAAGCATTCATCAATTATAATACACAATGAAACATTCATTTTAATCTTCATTCATATGCATAAGTATACAAGCACACTTAGTCTTTTTAAAGGGAGGGGCAACTCCCCTGTAAGAGATTTTCCACAATATATAACAATATATTTTACAAATTCAATATACAAACAACCTCTCCAAGACAACCCCAAAATATCCTTGACCAAACAAGGCCAACTCACAATTATGGAAAATCACCTTGAACCACCATTCAGTCTGCTCGACTCGTTGTGCAATGTTGCCCCTAGGTAGTCCGCCCTGCCGTGCAACCTTGCCCACTGTTCAACAAACACTGTGTTGTGTCACCTACCCACCGTGCAGCTCCACCATTCACCGTCATGTCATTTGACGCCCACGTTTGCTCGGCCGCGGGTCATGTTACCCTACGCCCATATTCCACCGATCACACTACTTGACTCGCCGTTCATCTTGCGGTCGTGTGCCTCTGCACCAACTCATCCGCGCCCGCGCTCTACCCACTCGCCCAACACAACTTGTCGACTGCCCGCCTGATCTGTCTGCTAATTCGTCTGCCTGACCATCTGTCCAACTCACCGCCCGGGTTAGTTCGAACTGGGGCTCGTTTAGCATGCGGTCATGTTCGCCCTCTGCCTTGCCTCGATACTTCAACCTCGCATCGCCTGCACCTCGGCCTCCTCCGTATGGCTGCTCACTCACACTTCTCAAGTCGCCTTGTGAATGCTTGTTGTGAACTTGATGTCCTTCCTCACACATGTGCCCATCTACTTATACCCAAACGCCATGGTTTCACCATGGGTCGGCCTGCCCAGGCCGACCTTCATTTCGGCTGTTTGCGCCCCTTCTCAAGGTCGACTCGTTCACCATGTCGCCCCGCCGGGTCCACTCTCCCGACTGCGGCAGGCCGACCTTCATTTCGGCTGTTTGCGCCCCTTCTCAAGGTCGACTCGTTCACCATGTCGCCCCGCCGGGTCCACTCTCCCGACTGCACATCGTATAAGGTCGCCTTCCTCTAAGTCTTGAAACTTTTCCAAATTTTTATTTTTTGTTGGCTCGTCGCACGCCAACTCGTCTGAACGTCGCAACTTTCGTCGCAACCGACTCGCCGCTCTCCAACTCGTCGCATCGACTCATCGCCCACTGACTCATCACACACTAGCTTGTCGCGTTTAACCGAGTGCGCGTCGCTCCACTCCGTCGCACATCGCCTGTGTGACTCATGGGCGTGACAAGATGAAGAGGCAGATCATGGCAAAGGCTTAAATAGAGAGCAATGTAGAGACATAATTTCAAGTAATGTTATATTTGAACAATAATGTTTAAATTATGATATTAATTTATTAATATATTAAAAACAAATATTATTAAGTAACGACTATATTAAACGACTAGTCTTTGAAAAATAATATTTAAATAATGATATTAGTCTATTAATTTATTGAAAACAAATATTAATAAGTAACGACTATATTAAACAACTAGTTTTTGAAAAATAATATTTAAAATTTGATATTAGTTTATTAATTGATTAGAAACAAATATTAATAAGTAACGACTATATTAAACGACTAGTTTTTGTAAAATAATATTTAAATTAATTTATTAAAAAAAAGATAAAAAAAAAATTAACAAGAATAAAAAAATCGAAGTCAAACTCTAAACAAGGAGGGAAGTAAAAAATTATAAAAAGGAGTCAAGACCCTAATTGAGACAAGATCATTTAATAAATAAAAATAATCAATGGAAATAAAATAAACTAAATTAAAAATAATTAATGGAAAAATAAATAAAATAAAACAAAAATATATACAAGTCAAAAGAAATATATATATAAATAAATTAATAAAATAAAATATAAAAAATAGATAAATAAATAAATAAATATATATATTAAAAAAGAAGCAGTCAATAAATAAAACAGGGTCAACAATAAAATATGGGGTTGAGGCCCATTAAACAAATAACAAAAATACTAAAAGGAGTTAAGAACAAATAGGACGATAACATACTTAAGAAAACATGAAGGATCAAAAAAATAAACTCTAATGAAGAATAAATAACAAATAATATAAAAAGGATGCTAATGCCTACATAGATAAACAAAGAAACAAAATAAATCCCAAAAAGGAGCCTAAAAAACTAGGAGGATAGGACAGGGACCCAACTTCTACTAATATTCCAACCATCGTCTTATTCAAATTATTGGGTATTTTTCAATTTCTAGGGCCTCCCTCAATTTACGATGATGGAAATGACTAACCCTAGCAACGACTTGGGCCTCCTCAATGCAGATGTGATGCTTAGATTTATCTGCATGCTTTTCCAAAGCAGAGGAGCGGATCCTTCCATGCTTGATGGCAGTGGCATGCTCACGAATCATTTGATTAATCGAGCGACCAGTCTCACCAATGTAGGGAGTCCTACAAGAGCATGGGATAACGTAAACACCCTTCATATTCTTGGAGTCCAGTGGGTCTTTTACAGATCTAAGGGAGCTTCAGATGGTATTTAAAGGCCTAAAGGTTGAAGCCACCTTATGCTTCCTTAGGATCCTTGCAATCTTGTTAGTGGTCCCTTGGATAAAAGGAAGATGAACACCAGAAAATCGATCCTTGGTATCTTTCTTAAAACTAGGACCTTTTTTAGCTTTGAGGAAAGCCTTAGTATATTGGTGTCTACTATACCCATTATTAAAGAAAACACTTAGGAGATGTTATTTCTCTTCATTGAGATGGTTGTCATCAGAAACTCTTAAAGCTCTAGTCGCTAAGGTGTTGAGAACACCAAGCTTTTGAGCTGGGAAATGATGCAAATTAGCATCAAGATATTGTTCCGTATGAGTTTTCTTACAAAACACCTAATGAGAAAAAGAGCCATCATAATTCCTTGAGAGGAGGACATCAAGGAAGGGTATACTACCATTACATTCAAATTACATGGTGAAGTTTATGGAACTAGATTGATTGTTAAGATGGAGGAAAAATAATTCCAACTCTTCTTTACCATGGGACCAGATGACACAAGTGCCATCCACAAACCTCTTCCACATCTTAGGCAGTAGACGAGAAGAAGCTAAGGCCTTTGATTCAAAATCCTCCATGAATATATTAGCTACCATTTCTAAATTCAAATTTCTCTTATGTGATTTCTATCGAAAGACTTTGCTTAACACTTTTACACTGTTATGTATTTACTTTGAGCTTAAATATTTATACTTCAAATTTTATTCAACAATCTAAGTTTTGCTTTGACTTGCCTTATGTGAAAGTTGTGTATAAGTGGGGAACATAGTCATGTAGGATATTTGTCAGACATGATGCAAGGTTATATCCTAAGGTTAGGAGTTGTACAATCATGTCCCATTTCAAATTTGATTACCAAGAGTGTCATTGGTTTGGTCTAGGAGTGAATATTTGTTCTGACTGTGATCATTGCCAGAGATGATCAATTGCTATTTCGACAGACTTAGATTTTAGTGTATAACATTTCCTTTATGAAAACGACTACGCTATGTTGCATAAAATGGTTTTATATTTAGGTTGGAATGATCATTATCACATAGTCAATTAAATACAGGTCCTGGTGTGCATTTATTTGACACACACAAACTTTGAATTTATCCCTACAAAATCCATCCAATTTGGCATATTCTTGCACAACACAAATTTCTATGAGAAAAATTAATGTTAATTATGAGTAAAAAGTTATTCTCAAATTTGAATCATTCAATTTGGCCTTTAAATGAAGGTTGGGCGTGTATTTTTGTGAAACATGAAAAATTGCCTTGCTTCACTAAAATGCACACCCATACTTCATTTATTGGCCAATCTGATTGATTCAAATTGTAGACTATTTATTTAATTATTTTACACACTTTTGAATTATTATATGTTTACTTTGACCCTTAAATAATTATGCTTCAGATTTCATACAACATTCCAAGTTTTGCTTCAACTTGCATTATGTGAAAGTTGTGCATAGGTTTTTCTTCAACTTGTTGTTGGGCAGAACAATTGTCCTTTTAATTCAGAGAAATAGTTCCAACTCTTCACATTAATTGTCAATCTGGGTAGGTTTTGTTATTGCGAGGTTAACACAAAAAATATATGCGAAGGCAAATGATGGCTAGTGCTAATGAATCTCAAACTCAATCGTTGTAACCACACTCTCAACAATTAAAGACTCTAGCTATAACACTATCAAACCTGGTTCACACTCTGCTGATGGTGTTGGATGTCGCCAACATACATGGGGTCTCTCCAATGTGATGTCCCAATTATATCTCACACTGTTTGGAGTAGGAGCCCCATTCAGATATTAGGTCCAACCACCATTTGAAAGAGATCTTAGAGATATGCCTTGATTGAACAACAAAGACATGAGATCATATACATAACTTTGGGGACTGCAAGTGTGTAAGCTTTGTGTGACACCGATTGTAAAGTGTAAAGGGAGCTTCCATGAAAGGGAGATGAGGGATGAGCGTCTAATAGAAAAGTAATAATACTATCCTAAGAGAGACATGTGAGAGAAACTAAAAAAGAATGGTTAATTAACATGCAAAAATAGTTCACAAGATAACAACGATTGTGGAACACATAACACCCATTCAATAAGATTCATATCTAAAGTTAACGGAATAGTTCATTCTATTTAGTATGCACAACTTAAACATATACCATGAACATCTAAAGAATAGTCTTAAAACATTCACAATACACATTGCATGAAAGAGTTCTGGCTCCAAGAGCTTTTGATAATTAAATGAAAGATCCAAGTACATTGTTACATTGATGAAACACTAGCCCCAATAGTGGAACATGAAGCTACCACTTGCTTCTCCAAAGAATGATCTTCTCCCCTATGCACAACTAGAGAAGCCAAGGCAAATTCTCCAAAAGTCCAAGCCCTTTGTTTGAGTTATGAGGGCTTATTTATAACAAATGAAAATGACCTTTGAGCTTCCTCATGACTCTTTGACTTCTACAACCTATGGAATTCTATGTGACTCTTCATATTCCTCATATATCTCTTGGAATTCTTTTACATCAAATTTCTTATTCTCATAAAAGATAAATTACATTTCAAAATGGTGGCTATATAGGACAAAATTACAATAAGACAAAACTCCTCATGTAGGAGGAAAAGACAAATCAATAGCTTGAGAGTGGAGCTCATTAGTAATGTAGGAGCGCCATGCTTTGAACTCTGCTACAATAACTTTGACTCTTTCCAGTAGATTTGCAATGTACCACATTTTCACCTCCAATGCATATGATAATATAGATTTGGAGTTAGATTGTATACTACTCCACAACATGAATAACTTCATATGAAATTTTGCTGACCTAGTCGCATATTGTAGAATGGTACTTTTGGTCACCTCCAAGCCTTATTGATTTGTTGCTTCTTGATTTGTTCAATGAACTCTTTCAAATCCTGCATGATGACATCCTTACTCATTTCTCCAAGTGAGCCCACAAAAGGTACTCTATGATTTCGTGCTAGACTCTAACCTGTTGTGCATTCAAACATATGAAACTATATTGTTGGTCATATTCTCACCAATATGGTTATAACTCCGAGTGTATAGCCTCATATTTCTCTATCCATTCTCAATTGCTAACCTTCCCTTTTTACCAACCGCTCAGGAATATTTAGATACTTGATGCCCCAATCTTGAATTAGATCCACAACTGTGCCTGCAACCTTAAGAACCTTTGGGATTCTTGAGATATTTTCTGAATTTCAACCAGTGGCACCATCACCTCACGTAAAAGGACCATTTCATTGTAAATATGCTTCATAGTATCCTCCATTGGTTTCACATCTCCAAATATGGCAGACCACAACTTTGATGTGCTTATATTGGTAGAATCCAACCTTTGGTTTTCTGCAACAAGATAACCAACCTGCTACTTTACGACAATAAACTCCTTTCGTAGTTGTTCATTCTGACTCAAAAGATACTCTATATTATCTTATGCTACTTTTTCCAAGGCCACAATTGCTTCGATGATTGCTCGAGGATTCCTCCTGGTGTTAGTTGTTATAACTATTTATGTGTCTATGGAAACATGATGAACAAGGTCATAATGGTAGTACCTTCACCTCTTCTTCAACAAGTCATCTTGCTTCTTCTTATGTTTTTCCTCATTCTGTTTGTGCTCTCCCTCTTGCTACTTTTCTTCTAATTGCCTTTTATTTTCTCCCTCCTTTAGCTTTCTTTTCCGCTCCACCTCTATTGCACCTATGCAAAGAGGATCCACCTTAAACTTTCTGCCACCCTCTATTATTGGGTTGTGATTTGGCCTCTTATTTGATAATACAATGTCAGATTGCATAGTTGCTTCCTGCTGAATCTCCTACATCTGTGTATCTGGTACTTGTGAAACATGGGAGGGCCCTACCTCATCTCCTGGCCAATCCTTCCTTAATGCATTGTACTATTTCTTGATCTTCTCATCTTCTGAAATTGTCATAGGTACATACGACTAGGTGTAACGTATCTTGGTACAATGTTGTCTATAGACATTTCTAGAGTCATATATATGAAAGCTCATTACTCCAAAATTAAGGCGCTTAAGTTTGTCAATCTCAACTTTAGTTGCCTTAAGGATCTTAAGCTCATATGATCTAATCTGTAAGGGAAAATAGGGCCAAGGAGACTTCTTCTTCCTTTGGAGTTGTGCACACAAACTATTGTTAAACTGATAGAAAAACTCTTGCAAGACCACCTTGTTGGTCACATACCTCGACATAAGGTGAGGGGTAGTTTGGAACCCAAAAAATTTGATGTATGTGCCTTGTGGTGAAGTGAACCAATATGAAATCTCATAAAGTGCCTCCTTCACCTGATATGTCATGCAGGGAGGTTGCGCTTCATAAATCATCTGATATAAAACTAGAAATAAGTGCTTGACCAATCTCGTATATAATCCTCTGAAACATACTTCTGACAAAAATCTACAATGAAGATAAAAAAACAACTTTTCTTGAGGGATTCAATTCCATTTCATCCCTATGAATGCATAGTGAGCGCAGATTCCATCCAACAGATTAGCGAAAATATAGAATTTTGGTGACTATTTGGCTTATAAAGTTGTCTTGGCTTGTTGTACATTGATCTGTAGTTGGTGAGAGAGGATTCCAGCCCAGTTGAAGATCCTGCCTCTAGAAACAACCAGGTTGAATAAATAAATCCATCTCTCTTCAAAATATTTTGCGTTCTTCCACCCATGCAATCTACAACACATTGCCATAAGATACTAATAGAATTTTCTCAAGGATTTGGTCTTGTAAAATGCACTTGGATTTTGGTGAAACTTTGCAGGCTCTTGCCACCATGACTTGATAATCTCCCTAGTATTCAAGTTAGCCCAAGTTGCATAGAACTGTGTATTCAAATACTGCTTGGGAGTTACCATATTATAATAGGAATGTAAATCATGTGGACAGTAGGTAATAATCTCCTTTCTGCTTTCACTACTGAGAACCAGATTCTTGCTATCCATATGTAGCAAGATCCATTCAATAACTTCTACACAAGGTAGTACTAGAAATCTGCATGCTACTCTATGCATTTTGGACCTCTTAATGTTTATGTATACTTCCTTGTCTTCTAGGTTTTTTGAGAATTCCTTTTGCATGAAGGAATATTTTATATCCTACCATGAGACTTTGAGATACTTATCAATGAAACATTATGTGTCTAATAAGATGGGAATAATTGGCTTAGAACATCCCACTACATCCTCTATACTATTTTCAGAAGTTTCTTTTGATGTAGCTTGTCGAGTGGTAGGAGGCATTGTCTTTGCAGAAGATCAAGGGCTAATATGTTTTGTATCTATAACCGTCTGCAAGTGGAAGACCACTCATGGAAAACAAAATTATTTCATGGAAATATCCTAGCTATCACATGCAAACTATGCAAAAGACAATGACTCATAAGAGAATTAGGCAAGATGGGAGCACGAGATTGACAATGATGAGATAGGGTGGCTTCACTAGCCACTGGAAGTGCGCACAGTGCCAAGGCAAGGAAGAGAAGGACAAAGAGGGCGTAATTCAAGATCACAATGAACAAGAAGGTCAACAGTGTAGCTTAGAACTAAAGAGTGCACACATGTAAGAAAGAGAGGTTCCTCCTGGGCGCAGGTTGTAGTTGTAGTGAGCAAGGGTGAGGCATACTGCTGATAAGAAGTGCGCAGTGGTATAGGGAGGCTCAGCAAGGGTGTAGGTCATAGTTGCAGTGGGAAAGATATGCCTCACTATGGATTAGAAGTGCACCATGCGATATAGAGGAGGGATTCTTCTCAGTTGGGTGCAAGTCACAATCACATCGAGTGCTTGTTTCCTTCAAGTTCACTATGCTCAAAGAGAGAGGGACAAACTCCAAAATGACTAAGTGATGATCCATAACAAGTTAATAACACAGTGAATATGAGAGAAACAAGTTTGCAAGTGTCATATATCCCGTCACAATCATGACTAGAAGGTGAAAGGTTATCAAATGTGAAGAGTTAATAGAAACACCACTTACGACAATAAGATGACACTTGTAGGAGAAAGAATGGATAAAAACAACACTTCATATGCAAAAAGAAGATCAAATCACCACTAAGGAAACAAAAGCGACACCAAAACGACAAAAGAAAACAACAATGACAATTTGAAAAACTTACCAAGAATCGAAGCACTTGTGACCAAGAGTGAGAAGGACTCCTTGCGATGAGAGAATGCACTTAAGCTCAAAGTGAATAGTGATTGAGAGGATGAAGAATGAACTAGGATCCTTATAAAGAAAACTGCATGCAAGTTAAAATTAGGGTTTTGATGCATGATCGCCACTTACTGCTTGATCATTGAGTTAGGTGAATGAAGTGGGATATAACCCCTATTTTCTAGGAGTGTGTTTTGCATGCAAACAAGGAAGTGCACGTGTGTGAAGGACATGGAGTGCACACCTACTAGAGGCAAGGAGTGCACAATTTCTAAAGACAAGGAGTGCACATTTGTTGTTGACAAGGAGTGCGCACTCACTATGAACAAGGAGTGTGCTTCAACTGTGAGAAAGAAGTGCGCTCCACTAGGAAAGAAAAGTGCGTTATGGCTCAGAGGGCGTAATTTTCTCCAACAATGCATGTGTAGTCACTAACTTTGGAAAGTGCACTTTCTCTAAGGAAGAAAGATGTGCTTTCTTGCTTTTGTGTGGTGTACATGTTAAGTGAAGAAAGTTTGGCTAATTCAAAGAAGAGCTAGTGATTTTCCTATCTTTAGAAGACAACATGACAAATTCCAAAGATAAGAAAGCGACACTTTGGTAACTTTGACCTAGGAGGAAAATAAACACTTAGAGATGTTGAAAGGATAGTCGATAGTTAAGAAAACTTAAACAAGTGAAAAGAGGAAAAAATATAGCTTGAAGCGACATCTCATGAAAACATAGGTAGGCTCCAAAGTTGATTGAGGAATTTTTTTTGGAGGGTCGTTGTTGTAGCGACAACACACTCTCAAGAAATAAACACACAATGCAGAATAAAACCACTCTCTCACACTGCCACTCTTATTTAGAAAAGAACAACACTCTTGGAAACCATTATCTCAACAAATGTTGAAGCACACATTCAAATGAAATGAACACACCATCAAACTATAATTGGAATGAAATAAATGTCACGCTAACAAAAGGACCAATCCAAGACCTATACTGTTACAAAATAAAAGGGTTAGGATTCTGTAATCATTAAAGCATCAACATGACTAATAATAATAGTAACACCAATCACACATGAATTATAATTGAGAGGAAATAAATCAAACAACTACAATACTTTCCTAAACAATGATACCTACTAAAAGGAGGGCCCTTCCTTCCTAGTAGGGGTTGGTACTGATCCAGGTGGCTCCAGACACATGCAGAAGTCCAAGAGGGCTGAGAAATGGTCAAAATTCAAAGTGGTCAGATTGCTCGCAAACTACGACCAAAGAAAAGTGCTCGTCGCCCTAATTCCAACGGTGCGAATGACACTCAAATCCCAGTCTGTATGGAGGAGATAGGCTAGTAAAAGTTCAGGGTTGACTAGGTCAAGTGGCAGGTTTAATGGTCCTACAAATTGACTGAGACCCGGCGCATGGAATCCGGCCGCTGGGCAGGTGAATTTATTGAACGCATAATTTGTCTAATAACCCTTATTTTAGACAAAATAAAAAAATAACCCACTATTGTTATATATATATATATATATATATATATATATATATAATTGTTGGGTGGCGGGCCACCAACCTCGCCACCCCCCAATGGTCATGTTAATATAACATAATGTTGGGGTGGCAGGCGGTCAAACCCCGCCACCCCCGGACCACACACCAACATTATTCATAACCGTCACATTACACGGCCCAGACTTACGTTATGTGGAGTTGGCAGGAGTTGAACCCCCCCGGCCCACGTGGGCTAACCCCATGTGGCATTAGCCGCCAAACACACAAAACACATGTTAATGTAATGGTCCATTGTATAACTGTTGAAGCCGCCCATGGGAAGCCGCCCATGGGACACACCATTTTAAACTGACGGTTAAAAAAAAATGCTCCAATTTTATATGTAGTCAAAACTAAAAGTCTCTGATGAGGGGTTAGCGGGAATGGAACCTCGACCTCCCCACCTCAAAGGCTTCGCCCTAACCAATGTGGCTAAGTGGAATGTTGATAAATCCGCCCACGCACCACTATTTAAACTAGTATTTTCTCATATGCACGGAAAGAGAACCGAGAGAGGAATTCAGACACAATGGAGCCCTGAGCAGGTGCAGAACCTGGACTACAGAATTTTGAGCAGTTTTTAACCATGATTTGTAGTTCCAAGAGGTGGAACCATGATGGAACACATTTCGAGACACATTCTAAGAGAATATTCCTTGATGCTTGAAGATTCTCCGGGGAGGTAAATTTTTATTTTGTCAGAACAATATGAAGTTTACAGTCATTTTAATCAGAATTTCACAGGGAATGCGATGATGAAATCAGAATCACCATATGAGCAATAGATTTCTTGATTCCTAGCAAAGCAAAATCTTTGAAGAATCTTGGTGGAATCTTCCAGATTTCTTGGAGGTTGAAATTCGCCAGAGTCAGAATGAAACCAACTTTATACTTAGAAGTCTTAGAATCTTGCAAGGATCATGATGTAGAGATAAAATTTGTGATCTGAGTTGCAGATCTCCATTCAACCCAAAGAACAAAATCTTTGGAGAATCACGGAGAATCTAAAAGATTCCTACAGGCCCAGATTTTGATGGTGTCAGAATTTGACAAATGGATAATCGACTTTACACCTCTCAACGATAGAAATTCAGTGGTGCAGTCAGTTTTTGCAGCCGAGCCTTTCATTTTTGGCCAACTTCAGAGGTGAAGGTACGTGAATTAGTCATGTCATGTTTTCCTTCATAATTGTTGGATGATGTATTATGTTTTGAGATCCCTGCTTGATGTTATGTTGTGGGATTGCTTTTGCCACATTATGTGAGATGTATTTAGCTTGTCATGCTATGTATTTTTGTGGAGATCCCTATGTAACTGTGTTGAAGGGGTTCTCATTGCCACATTGTGTGAGATAATTTTAGTTTGTCATGCTGAGAGGAAGCCTTCTTGAGTGAGAATTCCTATAAGTGGAACGTCTCGTGGAGAGACAAGCCACTCTTGTTTGAGGGAATATGACCTTGCTATGAAAAAGTGTTGTCCATTTATATCATCATCATTTCCAGCATTATATGAAGCGACCAACATCATCTTGACACCGATCCTGGAAATGTAGCCCACATTGAGTGAACTCTGTTATCATCGTCTTGTGTTTTATGTTGTTGATTCTTGTCATGTTCCCTCTTCTTTGCAACATGCATATATGTTCATTTATGCTCTTTTAAATGAAATTCTAACAACATCACATAAGTAAAAGATCTTGGATGATTCCGGTAGCTGAAGGAACCCAGATCAAGTTTGGTATCAGAGCGGTCTTCTCGCTGATGTGAATTGCAAGTGTGAACAATTGGATGTGCGACAATGGAGGATGAAAAATAAATATGCCAGGCCTTCCTGAGGATGTCAAAAATGGTGGACATGATGTATGAAGCTTATGAGGAATGGGAGAAAGAAAGGGCAGAGAGTGATGCTCCATCCGCACCTTCCAGTGTACATTCATCGCCATCATCATCTTCTCATCATTCAAATGAGGAGATCAACTAGAATCTTGAAGCAAATAACATTGAATTGAAGATTCTTCTACGAGAAGAGAAAGAGGAGAAGCATCAATTGTAGCTTTAGTTGTAAGCTGCAGAGGCAACCTTGGAAGAATTGAAGAGAAACGACCAAAGCCTTCAAGCAAAGGATGCTGAACTAAGGAGGCTTCTACAAGAAGAGAAATAGGAGAAGCAGAGAATGCAGCTTCAGCTACAAGCCATAGAAAAGACCTTGGAGGAGTTGAAGCGCAACGAAGGCTTAAAGAAACCCTCATCACCTGTTTCTGAATAAAAAATTGAGGTAAACAATGTTGATTGCTCTTTAGTTTCATCTTCACATGATATTATTTATATTGGAAATGTGGAGATACCAATTACAGGAAATGGCATGAGACCCCTGATGAAAATGGGGTACAAAGGAGGACTTGGTGTTAATGGCCAAGGCATGATTCAACCATTAGAGGTTGTGTAGAGACCTCGATTTGTAGGTTTGGGATACACTGAAGGAGAATGCTCAAAGGCGTCAAAATATTCTAAGACATTGTTGAAACTGTCAAGGAAAGAGAATGATGGCAACACATCACCATCATCCCATGGCAGTGCCCATTGCACAAAAAGAGCTGATGCAAGCTCTCATCGCCGTAATTACACCAGAGACAACTAGGAAAGGTATAACAAGCCTCAATATTCTAATGTTCATTTCGATTACAATCATGCTGTTAATGATGAACATAAATCATGGAATCGAAAAACATTTACTTTTGTGTGGTTTACATAACCATGTATTTGCTAAGTGCTGGAAGAGAATGGCAACACGAAAGAGGATGAGGCGTGAAAGGCCTTCTCTATAGCATAGAAAGAAGCATGTTAAGAATATTTGGAGGAAGAATACTTATTGCAATCATTGCAATAGAGGTGGTTATCAAAGAGCCATGTGTTGGAGGTTCCATTTAGAGCAATTCCCTACGGACAAAGCGCCAGTGCAGAAATCGGTTGAAGAAGTTGTTCGACAAGCAAAGTCGCCACAAGAAGATAAACCATTCACTTTGATAAGTGAGAGATGGCTTTTCTAGACGTGTTAGCTTGTCATGGCCTTATTTTTGTAAATCATGTGTTGCAATGTAAAATGTAAAAGTGACGATGTGTTTTCCATCACTTGTTAAGCAACAACGATATTTTGGCCTTATTTTCATTGCTGGGGTACTATTTCCATTTTGTTTGTAAACTTGACCATAGAGTATGTGCTATAAACTTGTGGCAAGTATGGGATGCTTGGGTCATTAGTTGGTCATGTAAATTAAGCATGTAATTTGTAAAAATGTACTACAGGTTTGTAGGGGATGCAGGTGTCGCCTCATCACTTATGGCTCCGAAGAACAAAGGTGAAGGAGAAGGAAGGGTGACCTATTAGGACACTTGTGGTGCAGATGATGTATAAAGAAGTTGCAGATTATTTTCATGATTTTGGAGGACCAAAATATCCTCAGTGGGGAGGAATGATCCAGGTGGCTCCAGACACATGTAGAAGTCCAAGAGGGCTCAGAAATGGTCAAAATTCAAAGTGGTCAGATTGCTCTCGAACTAGGACTAGAGCGAAGTGCTCGTCGCCCTGATTCCAACAGTGTGAACGACACTCAAATCCAGGTCCGTATGGAGGAGATATGGCCAGTCAAAGTTCAAGGTTGACTTGGCCAAGTGGCAGGTTTAATGGTTCTACAAATTGATCAAGAATTGATGCACAGAATCCGGCCACCGGGCGTGTGAATTTGTTGAACGCATAATTTTTCTAATAACCCTTATTTTAGACAAAATAAAAAAATAACCCACTATTGTTATATATATATATATATATATAGGGGGGGGGGGGTGGCAGGGTTGGTGGCCCACCACCCGACTATTTTATATATATATATATATATATATATATATATATATATATATATAATAGTGGGGTGGTGGCAGGGTTGGTGGCCCACCACCCGACTATTTTATATACAGGGTTGGTGGCCCACCACCCGACTATTTTATATATATATATATATATATATATATAAAATAGTCGGGTGGTGGGCCACCAACCCTGCCACCCCCCCCCCCCCCCCAAACTATCATGTTAATATAACATAATGTTGGGGTGGCAAGCGGTCAAACCTCGCCACCCTCGGGCCGCACACCAACATCATTCATAACCGTCACATTACACGGCCTAGAATTATGTTATGTGCAGCCGGCAGGAGTTGAACTCTCCCAACCCACGTAGGCCGACCCCATGTGGCATTAACCGCCAAACACACAAAACATATGTTAATGTAGCGGTCCATCATATAACCATTGAAGCTGCCCATGGGACACACCATTTTAAGCCAGTGGTTAAAACAAAATGCTCCAATTTTATATGCAGTCAAAACTACAAGTCTCCGATGGGGGGTCAGTTGGAATGGAACCTCGACCTCCCCACCTCAAAGGCTCTGCCCTAACCAACGCTGCTAAGTGGAATGCTGATAAGTCCGTCGATGCACCATTATTTAAAATAGTATTTTCTCATATGAACGTAAGGAGAACTAAGAGAGGAATTCAGACATAGTGGAGTCCTGAGCGGGTGCGGAACACGAACTACATAATTTTGAGCAGTATGTAACCATGATTTGCAGTTCCAGGAGGCAGAACCATGATGGCACACATTTCAAGATAAATTCTCAGAGAATATTCCTTAATACCTGAAGATTCTTTGAGGAGGTAATTTTTTATTTTGTTAGAACAATATGAAGTTTACAGTCATTTTAACCACAATTTCGCAGGGAACATGATGGTGAAATATAAATCACCACATGAGCAACATATTTTAGATTCCTAGCAGAGCATAATCTTTGAAGAATCTTGATGGAATCATCCAGATTCCTTGGAGGCTGAAATTCGCCAGAGTCAGAATGTAGCCAACTTTATACTCAGAAGTCTCAGAAGCTTGCAAGGATCATGGTGTTGAGATCAGATTTGTGATCTGAGTTGCAGATTCCAGTCAGCCCAAAGAATAGAATCTTTGGAGAATCACGGGGAATCTAAAAGATCCTACAGTCCCAGAGTTTGATGGTGTTGAAATTTGAAAAAGGGATAGTCGATTTTACACCTCTCGATGATAGAAACTCAGTGGTGCAGTTAGTTTTTGTAGCTGATACTTCCATTTTTTGGCCAACTTCAGAGGTGCAGGTACATGAATTAGTCATGTCATGTTTTCCTTCATAATTGTTGGATGATGTATTATGTTTTGAGATCCCTGCTTGATGTTATGTTGTGGGATCGGTTTTGCCACATTATGTGAGATGTATTTAGCTTGTCAAGCTATTTATTTTTGTGGAGATCCCTATGTAACTATGTTGAAGGGATGTACATTGCCACATTGTGTGAGATCATTTTAGTTTGTCTTGCTGAGAGGAAGCCTTCTTGAGTGAGAATTCCTATAAGCGGAACGTCTCGTGGAGAGACAAGCCACTCTTGTTTGAGGGCATATGACCTTGCTATGACAAAGTGTTGTGCATGTACATCATCATCATTTCCAACATTATATGAAGCAACCAAAATCATCTTGACACTGAGCCCGGAGATGTAGCCTACACTGGGTGAACTCCATTATCAATATCTTGTGTTTTATGTTGCTGATTCTTGTCATGTTCCCTCTTCTTTACATCATGCATATATGTTCATTTATGCTCTTTTAAATGAAATTATAACAACATCACATAAGTAAAATATCTTGGATGATTCAGTAACTCAAGGAACCTGGATCATCTACACTACACAATACATAAGCTAGTCAATAGAAAGGTATGGCGCCATTCCATGATTTACTAATGTTGCATGTTTTACATCATTGGAATGCCATCTTAGCTATAACTTAATTGAAATGTATTATGGTATATATGTACACTTAGATATGATGTAATATGATTATGGTTTCGTTTCATATGTTGTAATATTAAAAATGTAACATAAATATTAAATATTGCATGAAATAAATAATAATTTTTCATTTTAAATGTTTTTTTTTTGTAGAACACAGGTCTTCTAGAAGATCCAGTTGATCATGAGATCGATCTAGATTATCTTGGGTTTGGTTTAGACATTCGAGACAATGATGATGAGGTAGATGGAAAGGAAACCGAGGCAAACAACCACATTGATGACAATGATAATGATGATAGACATGATGATGAGAAATCTGTTGGTAGTAGTTGTTGAAATTGATCATATAGACTCCATCATGGATCATTATTGATAAATAGTTATGATGCCTCTTTTCATGTTTATTATCATATGCATCATTCTCACCTGTAGTACCATATTGATTTGTATCATTTTGAGATATATCTTTTGACTCATATCATTTGGACATGTATTATCTGGGTCTACATTATGTGTAGCTAGTCACGGACCAACAACTTTGTTTATTAATAATATAAAAATATATTTTATAGTTAAAAAAAATTATCTTGTTATTTTATTCCAATGTTGTGGTGTGGTCTATAACTATAAGAAACCTGAAAGAGCTATGCTATGGAAATATCTATGATGTGAATCTGGGCCTACATTATGTGTAGCTAGTCATGACCAACAATTTTGTTTATTAATAATATAAAAATATTGGTTATAGTTTAAAAAAAATGTTGTTAGTTTGTATGGATGTCCATTTCCCTAAAAATTCTTTATAAATGGTATGCTATAAAATATTTCAAATGCAATATGACTTACTCTATAATCATATAAGTTATTTAAGAGGTATGATATACTTAACTAATTTAATTGAAATAAAAAATATTAAATTAATAAATGGAAGCTATAAATGAAGCATCATGAGTTGTTAATGTGGAAGCATAATGTGGCTGTAAAATGGAAGTAAAATTCAACATTAAATTGGAAGCCATGCTTGGAGCTATTTATAGCTCTAAATAGGAACCTAAATTGGTCGCTTAACAGGAAGAAAAATTAGAGGCTAATTCAGAAGAAAATCCCAACACTAAATGGAAGCAAACCTTGGACCTAAAAAGAAGAAAACCTAGGCGCTAAACATGAAGAAAACCTTCCAACTAGAAGGAAGAAATCCATGTGGCTAACAGTGAAGCAATTTTGGAATGAAAAAAAGAAGCAACAATGGAAGCCAAACTAGAAGCAGACTAGAAGTAATATTGGAAGCAAAATAGGGCGTTAACTAAGAAGCAAAAAAAAATCAATTTAGGTAGCAAACCAAGAAGTAATAATGGAAGCAATTCTGGCAGCCAAACTTGGTGTTACCTAAGAAGCAAAAACAAATGCAATTTAGGTAGCTAACATAGAAGCAATTATGGAAGCAATATTGGAAGCCAAACTTGGTATTAATTGAGAAGCAAAAACAAAAGCAATTCAGGTAACAAACAAAGAAGTAATAATGGGAGCAATATTAGAAGACAAACTTGGCGTTTTGGAAGAAGCAAAAAAAGAATCCATTTAGGTAGCAAATCAAGAAGCAATAATGGAAAGAATATTAGAAGCAACAAAAGACATTGTATGGAAGCCATATTAGAAGCTAAAGAAGATGCCATAATGGAAACAAATCTAGATTCAACAAGCAACGCCATATTGGAAGCAAAACTTGACATTATGATGGAAGCATAACTTGGCATTAATTAGGAAGCCAAAACAAAAGCTGTTTTCGATGCCATACTAGAAGTATATAGGAAGCACAACTGGGAGAAAAAATAGAAGTACAAATGGATGCAAAAATGGAAGCAAGAATGGAAGAAACAATTTCTAGTGCTATTCTTGATGTTATTCCAGGCATTATTCCCAGTGTAAATCAAAGTGCCCATGTGAAGATGCCATTTTTCACTGAATTTTGCAACATTTCTTGAAGCCAATTCACGTGCTTAGAAACACTGGATTTTGATGCCATTTTTCAGCGCTAATGGCATATTTTGTTGTAGTGTCTGGAAAGAAAGTCAACAAATGTGTTCTCATTTATAGGTTTTTCTAATATAGTGAAGCTAAATTCCTATAAAAATAAAATCCATCTAGTAATTCTACCACTAGTTACAGGTTTATTCATTAAATATCTAATGGAGAAATGATCAATATGAAAAAAGGTTTTATACCTAGTGATATAATGCCAAAATTTATTAATGGCATGGACTACTGCTAAAAACTCATTTTTAGTAACTACATAATTCAACTCCGCAGGAGTTAAGCTTTTACTTATATAATAAATTGCATAAGGAGTTTGTTGATCTTTTGTCCAAGTACAACCCCTAGAGCTGTATTTGAAGCATTTGTAGAGATATGGAATGGGAGGGACCAATTTGGCCCTCTTAAGATAGGTGCTTCAATTTTTGTTTGTTTTAAAGAATCAAAAGCTAATTGACATGAATAATCTCAATAAAACTCATAATCTTTATTAAGCAATTTAAAAATTGGCAAAGTTATTTTTGTGAATTTTTCTATGAATCTCCTATAACAACATTCATATCCAAGGAAAATTCTTACATCCATTTGATATTTAGGTACTGAAATTTTGACAATGACCTCAATCTTGGTTGGATCAACTTTAATTTTGTTTCCTGAAATGTAATGTCCCCAAACAATAACTTCATTAAACATCATAAAACATTTTTCATGGCTCGAAGAAAGGTTAATTTCTTGAAATCTAATAAGGAAATTTTAAAGTATTTTCTAAAGCTTCTTCAAAAGAATTTCCATACACTATGAAATCATCCATATATACCTAAACACAATCATGAATCAAGTTAGAGAAAATACCTAATACTGCTCTTTAGAACGTAGCGGGAGCATTGCATAGTCCAAAAGGAAGTACTCTGTAAGGATACGTTTCACATGGACATGTGAATGTCGTCTTATCTTAATCTTCTAGTGCTATTTGAATTTGACTGTAACCACTGAAGCCATCAAAAAAGGAAAATGCATTTTCCCTACTAATGTGTCTAAGACTTGATCAATAAAAGGAAGTGGAAAATGATCTTTTAAAGTAGCTTTATTTAATTCCTTGTAATTTATGTAGACTCACCACTTACCATTCTTCTTTGGTACAATAACCAATGGTGAAACCCATTGGTTATACAAAATTGGATAAATGAAGTTAACATTTAGTAATTTTTGCAATTGTTCTTTTATGATTTCCCTCAAGTTAGGGTTCATCCTTCTTTGAGGTTGACTAATAGGTCTAGCATTCTTGTGTGTGTGTGTGTGTGTCTCTCTCTCTCTCTCTATATATATTAGGATTAATTCCTTTCATATCTGTGTATTCCCATGCAAAAGCAGAGGGATGTTTTTGTAGCATTTTTATTTATTGATCTTTTTGGAATTCTTCCAGGTTAATATTAAAGTTTAAAGTTTTACCTAGACAAATTTATACAATACTACCAAATTTATCCATAGAATTTAATGATACAATAAAATGATATGATGAAAACTCCTCCATTTTACAATTTTCTTGGAAATCCCTTTCTAACATATTCACATGAAAACTTTGTTCAAAATAATGAGAAAAATCATAATTATTTATAAGATGTATTATCTGATTTTCTTCATCATTTTGTTTAAAGTACATTGCTTAAGAGACTATTAGAATAGGTTGCATATCTTCATGTTCATGTTCATCATTATCAATCCATTCCTTATTTTCAAATTTAGTAATTGCTTTAGCTAGAGGATACAATGTAAAATTCTTTGTTGAATTTCCATTAGAGATTGTCAAATCACTAGATATACAACTAATAAATGCATTGACCATGGCTAACCAAGGCCTACCTAATATTAATGGATGACCACCCAGATTGTTTTTGGTGTAAGTACCATAAAATCAACTGGATATTCCCAAGAATATAAAGATACAAGTATGTCTTCTAGTACACCCTTTAGTTTTATGGTAGATCTATCTGCTAATTGTAACACAGTTGGTGTATATCGAAGATTTTTAATTGTAGTTCATCCATAATACTTTTAGTCATTACATTTATTGCTACTCCTAGATCAATTAACATATTTGGGATTGCAATGTTATTAATATGAATCTTCATGATAGGACTTCTTGGATCTAGATATTTTTATATGTAAGTCTTTCCCATCACGATATCTACTAGCTTTCTAATAAGTTGAACTTTTGGAGGCTCTTTTATTTTTCTTATTTCGTTTTTAATATATAATTCCTTTATTGTTTTAATTTTCATATATAGGAATGCCTCTTATTTCATGCAACAAAGGAATTTTAATACGAATTTTCATAACTCATCTAGCATATCATAATCTGGTAAAATCAATTGCTTTTCTACATCTTTATCTATTTTTAATCTCTCCAGAAAAGGAGGATTTTGTGAAGATATAAAAGGTTGTTTTTCTATAGGAGTAGGGAGAGTTTGTCTTATTCACGTGTCATCTATTTTATCAAGAATTTCTTCCTCTTTTTGTTCATTGATGGAAACAGGGGGGATCTTTTTGAAGTACTCTTCTTGATCTAAGATGAATGTCATTTAGATAGAGAGGAACAATCATGCATGTTTGGAAATTTTGTACCTCAACATTATAGGTGGGTTGAGTTACTTTATTTTTTAGGTTCAAAAGTGGTTCTACAAGTAATTGAGTGGGCCTTTGAGGTGGTTTGTAGAGGGTAATTGGAAAAGTTGAAAATAAGTCAATTGTGGGTGTAGCTGAGGTTGTGGTGGAGGTGGATGGTAATTTTATTAAGGATGATATTAAGGATATGATGGATAATATTGTGGATTTTTTCCTCCATATGATCCTCACCAACCTTTTTTCCAAGACTGATTTTGAGGATGGGGTGGCCAAGGTTTCCAAGTAATGGTGTATTCCAAGTACTTTGGAGTTGTTGTGGATAAGCTTGAAATCATTGAGTAGTGCCCTACATAGTACCTGGTTGTCGGGGCTGGCAAGATCTTCTTGGTGCCATAAAGTAGAGTTGTTCCAATGATTCATTTTCTTTGTTATCATCCTGGTAGACTACTTTCAATCCTAGTAATGATGGAAAATCCTTTGTAGCATGTGTTTTTGCACAAACAACACATATTTTAATGCTATCTAAAGGGAATTCTCTCAAAGGATGTTTGTTTTTATGCCTAGGACAAAATATAGATAATGCAACATTTTAAACATTTTGCTTATTTTGCATTCGTAGCATATCTATAATATTCACTTAGATTTCCAATAATGTATATTTTATTTTTTCTAACAAATTACCAAGTTCATCTCTACTTAATATACCAGATGCTGACTTACTTACTCTTTCCATGGTTGGGTCTTAAGGACCTCTACCATATTTTCCTCGTGATATATGCTGACACAATTCACAAATTTCCTCAAATGAAAGTTGAGATACATCCTCTTTACCCATTAGATTTAGGAGATCAATCCATTCACCCCTAATTTCTCAAAGTATAATGGTTTTTAAAGTATCTAATCCTAGCTTATGTTATTTTTCCTTTTAACATCATAAATAAATCTGTCTACGAAATCATCAATATTTTCATCATCTCTTTGGCTCATTTTGAAAATTTATTCTTTAACATCATTCTATATGCAATAATATTTATATTTTTCTAAAAAGAGTTATCTCATTGCATCCCATGATCTTACATAATTTTTTACTAATCCCATAAACCATTTTAGAGCCCCATCTTTTAATGTAGCAAGAAACAACTTTAATTTTTGAGCATCTTGTAAATAATCATAACTTCTACAAATTACTTCAAACTCAAAAAGAAAAGTTTCTAGGTCCTTTGTTCGCATGCCATAAAAATTTGGAAGTACTGATGGAGAAATATTCTTCATATTGACATTTATATCGTTGTCTTGGATAGGAAATACATAAGGATCTTCTTTAGTGTCATCATCTCCATATTCATTTCTTCCTATTCCAACTCTTCCACCTCTTCCACTTCTAGGAGGTGGTCTTCTTCCTCCTCTTCCACCTCCTCCTCCTCCTAATATTCTTTCATGTTTGTTGGTAGGAGGGAATAATTACCCTACTCCTTCTACTATTGATTCTTCAGAATTGAGATAATATGGTTCTTCTATTGGATTTCCTTCTAGTTTTTCAATTATTGGTCTTCCAAAGAATATTCCTTCCTCTTCTTCTTCTTATTCAATACATATCTCAAGTTCTTGTGCAAAAATTTGTTCTCCTATTAAACAAGAAAGAAATATATCTACCTAAATTGAAGATGTTGGTTCATCTACTACCACTTCTGTTGAAGAAGTTGGTTCCTCTCTAGTTCTGATTTCAAGTCATTTTACCTCATGATGCCTTATTCTACCTATAAAAGTGGTAATATATGATGTGGTTCTTATTGCAACACACATCTAGTGGGTGTGGAAGGTGATTGTGGTATTGAATTTCTTCCTCTAATGAATATACCTCTTGAATCTCTTCTCTATACATCCTACCTTATGCAACTAAAATTGGATGCAGCTAAAAATGAGTGTAGTTCAATTGTTAAAAAGTGTAACTAGGTTTGGTCTTCATAATGACATGTGTAATTGTGATTTTATGTAATTTATGTAAAGAAGAAAATAAAAATATTTTTGGAATACTTGAATCATGGGTTTCATGATCAAGGAATTTTATTTTTAGTTGAAGCTCCCATTGTGAGCTATTAGGTTTGGTCATCTAGTCATAAAAGTCTAGGAAGTCATTGTCATGTTTTTAAGACATGTTACATATTGTAAAATGTATTTTTGATTGTGTCAATAGCCCTCCATGACCTTGTCATAAGCCCTCCTTGAAGTCGATCTAAAAAATGGAACAAAGATGATTCCATAAGGGTATGCCGGCTTAGGATCAAGATCAAGTCGGCCTATATCATGGACAAACCAATATATGTAGGGTAGGTTAGCCTCACTTTGTAGACAATTTGGTAAAGCATCTGTAATTGAAAATAAGTGCGAAGGAAGGATAAGAAGGAAGCCTCTCATCCAGCGAAGGAAAGAGAAAATAAAGTCGAAGTATGTAGGGTATATTTAGGGAAAATACCTTCACATGTGTGAGGAAAAGGAGTGCCACCTGTTGCAGAAAAGGTTAAAGTCTTCACTGCTATACTAGAAGCCGTATCAAGAAGAAAACAAGCTAGTTCATCAAGCCGAGATAAAGGAGAAAGTAATTCAGTCCAAGTGAAGGAGATTAAGGGGTCACTTCACCATATATCTCTCACATATGGTGCAACTAGGGTTTCTAAGGAGGCTGGAAAAATTGCAGGTCTGATTCAGGAAGTCAAATTCTGAAGTAAAACTGAGGAAGAAGGAGAAACTAGAAGTTTAACAATCATTGACTCAAGAAAGAAGAAGTTGGATCAAAGAGGTTTGTGACTTGGTCTTGGAGAGGTTGTTGTGTCAAGGGTCTTGGACAGGTTGTTGTATCAAGGGTCTTGGTCATGGTCTTTGTATTCTTCAATTGAAGTATCTATAAGAAGAATATTTTGTTTGGGTTTTCCTCTCAAGTTGGAGAGGTTTTGGCCCTGGCTGATCACCTATATTCCATGTCTCTTGTCTCTTTATTATTTATGCTTTGGTAGCTGTTTTGTGAATAATAAAACTATAATAATCTAAGTAAAGAGAAGAACCTAAACTAAAGAAGTAAAAAACATTCACAAGTAGTTATCATTACAAAAGAAATCACCTAAACTTCATGCCTTAGCTTTCTCAACATGGTTTTAGAGCTAAGGTGACAAATCAAGGAACGAGCATCTCATCAAGGATCAAATATTGAAGGATATCAAAGTGAAGTAAATATATACAAAGAAGTGTCAAAACCCTAGATTGAAAAAAAAGTCTACACCAGAAAAAGCCTTGGGATCCTCAAAATACCACAAAGACCCTACTCAAGTTGGGGGGGACCTACGAATCAAATTTTCTTGAAGACTATTCATCTTAGAGAAGCAAGATCAAGGATGTTGTCATCATCTTCAAAAGGTTATAAGGAAATCTCCCTCTCATTGAAGCAAGGTCCTTACCATTGAAGGACATCATCAAGAAGTCATCATTGATCATCATCAACTAGGACATCACCATCAAAGGATATAAAGTGATATCCCTCTTTGTGGGTCAAGGATAATTCCTAAAGAGAACTATCTTCCTTAAGGACAAGTTTTCTATTAAATATATCATCATCAAATTTAAGGAGGACACAAGTGGAAGAAGCATATTCACAAGTAAGTATATTTGTTTGAATCTGTCAAAATATATTTTTGCAAGGAAAGAAACAAATTGGTTGGGACTTCAAACTATCTTCAATGGAAGAAGAGGACATATATGAATCTCATTGAGAATGGGGTTATGGATCATGTCAAAGGTTCTATCTCCAAACCATCAAAAGAATATGCTCAAGAACTTGTTAAGTTTTTGAAAGGGGAAGTAAGGGCTCAAAATATTCTCATAGTCCATCAAGGATCCCCTCATTCCATATGTATCTAAACTCGACACTTCAAAAAAATATATGAAAAATGGGTAGAGTTTTTGTTTTGTTTTTTTTTCCTGTAAGCACTGTAGGAGAAGTTTTCTCTCTAAAGAAAGAACTATACAAGCTAAAGAAGAAGGGATAACCTCATACTTCATGAGGATATCTGAAATAAGGGATCAACTTCAAGATTTGGGTTAAATAATGTTTGACAAGGAGATGCCCACTGTAGTACTAAATGCACTACCAAAGGAGTGGGGTAACTTTACTTCAAGTATTTATGGGAAGAAATAAGCTACTCCATTCCAGGATCTATGGTATCTATGAAAAATTGAAGAAACCAGACTGAAGGTAAAGACTGATGTGGGATCATGTGAACAAAATCAAGCATATGCTGCTATGGCAAAGAGAAAAGGAAAGTTTTGGAAATTTGGTCCTCAGAAAAAGAAGAAGAACATGGATAATATTTAATGCTATGGATTTCAAGAATATGGACATTACAAGAGAGATTGTCCTAACATTAAGAAGGACAATAACAAAACAGGTAGAGAAGAAGCTCATATCATTGAAGAAGTGGAGGAAGATGGAAAGAAGAAGTCCAAGGAAGAGAAAGTAAAAGATATCTACTATGACTGTGATAGTCTTCCTCACCTAGTTCTTTTCAAGTTTCTGTTTCAAGTTTTTCCAGTATAAGCTATGGCTATCATGAGTCACTAATAAAGCATGATAGGTGTATCATGTCAAGGGATGGCATCATAGAAGCATTGAAAACAAGAACTCATGATGTCAACATAGGGAAGCATGATAGATAACTGAAGTAGAAGTCTATGGCAGTCACCTATGGAAGGATACAACTCTTAGTAACCTCATTAGAAGCATAAGTAATACTCACGGAAAAAGAAAAAGTAATGTAGTACGAAGCTCATCATACATCCGTTAAAAGGAAACATATGTTAGATGAGGATACTCAAGATCCTCTATTGGAATATTCATTGGAAGGTTCACTAATCAAAAGGAAGAAAGTGTTTCATCAAGAATTCCAAATTGCAGGAATTCATGGAAGGATGGTGTGATGTCAAAAGAAGTGAAGCAGATCAAGGAATTGAAGAAATTTCAGTCAAGGAAGTTGCTGAAGGAAATCTAAGATGACCTAAAGTAAAATGAGGTGTGTATGCTTGTATTTGATAAAATAGAGTCATTTCATATGGTTGCAGGTAACATGAATGAATGAGAACATGATCAAAAGGAAGGATCTCTTCCTTTGAAAGGATGCAGGAAGGAACAGGTCACACATCAACTAGATGAAATCAACATAATATGTCCTCTTATGAAAAATGAGGTGGTTGACAATAATTGGAGGAACTCTGATTGGAAGTTCCTGGAAAAGAAATGTATGAAGAAAGAAAGAAAGAAAGAAAGAGATCATTAAATATGAAACTATGGGAGAGTTGATCAACATCCAAGGATTGAATGATTTGATTAGGATGTCTCCATGAAAGATATGAAGACTTTGATGAAGTCTGGAAGAAGAAAAAGACCCTTAACAATATATATCTTTTGGATATGTGCCAATGTGTATGTAGGATGCTGATGCAAACTAGAAGATGTCATGATGAAATTCCATCACAAAGGTAATATTAATTTCATGATCCATTTCTTATTTTTGAATGATATCTGGATGGGCTTATGCATGGTTGCTAAGGGAAGAACTATGGAGGTCTTCTACAAAAAAAATGTGGCAGGATGAAAGATCCTTAAGGAAACATGATATGGATACGGCATCACGACGCGAAGGAAGACCAACCATGGGCTAATCGATCACTTTCCAATGAAAGGAATGACGACATGCCTAAATCATGGATGAAAGTAATGGATGGTCTATGCCCTATGAAGAAGTCCCAAAAGATATAGACTCTATGACAAAGAATAAATTCATGACATCAAAGGAAGGAGTTATACAAGAAGTTGGTTGTCCCATGATCTCCACTTGAAGAGCAGCTGAAAGCAAGTCCTTGGTCAAGAGGGGGCTTGGTCAAGTCCCTAGTTAAGAGGGAGCTTGGGTACATTCCTTTAGTGGAATGGGTATGTCCTCCCTAAACTGAGAGTGATAGATAGACACATCATTCTTGTATTCACTTGGGAAGACAAAATGGAGGATTGGGTAAACAAATGGCATTTGATACTCTTTGAGGATGAATTAGGGCATCCAAGATAAGAGTAGTTGTAAAGGACCAATATTCTTTGAGGACTAGGAATCCAAGATTAGAATAAACCTAGTGGAACATTGAGAACCCGGGTAGGGTATGTTCTGAGAGAGACAATGATGGGGGTGTCTATACATCATTGATGTCACCAACATTGATCTCTAATCTTGTGGAGAGATAGAGCTATTAGTCAAGGCCTTGCTATGTGACAATGCTAGTTGATATGATGCTATACAGATGTGTTACCAATCTGAATCTTCTTATGAGAATTCTTCAGATTGAGAATGTCCAAGTACCTTGTATGGAATATGAATACCTCCCTAGTTAAAAGGGAGTGTTGAAAAGCGTAACTAGGTCCAGTCTTCATAATGACATGTGTAATTGTGATTTTATGTAATTTATGTAAAGAAGAAAATAAAATTATTTTTGTAATACTTGAATCATGGGTTTCATTATCAAGGAATTTTATTTTTAGTTGAAGCTCCCATTTTGAGCTATTGGGTTTGGTCATAAAGTCATAAAATTCTAGG
Organism: Pinus tabuliformis; assembly: GCA_031772625.1. Taxonomy (NCBI): domain Eukaryota; kingdom Viridiplantae; phylum Streptophyta; class Pinopsida; order Pinales; family Pinaceae; genus Pinus; species Pinus tabuliformis. The sequence goes on from CM062805.1 coordinate 507,752,818, forward strand.
AAGTCAATGTCATGTATTGAAGACATGCATGGAAAATTTTAGGGGCTAATGTTCGCCCAGTGGGCTAATTTTCCATGATTTTTCCACAAAAAAGATTCGCCAATTTCCAATTTTATAAAAGACGATTCGCCCAAATTTTAGAATATAAAATTATTTTACCTTAAAAATCGCCAACATTATATAGAGACTATATATAAAATAATTATAAATTTGATTAATTTTACAAATATATCAATAAACATTTATAATTTGCATATTAGGGATTAGTGAGATTCGCCAATGTTTTAAACTTCAAGAAAATTTTCCATCCTTAAAATTTTCCTTGAAGACATGTTACATATTGTAAAAAGTATTTTTGATTGTGTTAATATCCCTCCAATACCTTATCACAAGCCCTCCTTGAAGTCGGCCTACAAAAGGGAACAAAGATAATTCCAGAAGGGTATGTCGGCCTAGGACCAAGATCAAGTCAACCTATATCATGGAAAAACCACTATATATAGGGAAACTTGGGCTCACTTTGTAGACAATTTTGTCAAGCAAATGAAATCAAAAATAAGTGAGAAGAAAGGACAAGAAGGAAGCCTCTCATCCAAAAAAGGAAAGAGAAAAGCAAGTCAAAGTATGTTGGGTATGTTTAGGGTAAATACCTTCACACGTGTGAGGAAAAGGAGTGCCACCTGTTGCAGAAAAGGTCGAAGTCTTCACTGTTATACTAGAAGCCAAATCAAGAAGAAAACAAGTTAGTTAAGCCGAGTTAAAGGAGAAAGTCATTCAATCCAAGCGAAGGAGATAAAGGGGTCACTTCACCATAGATATCTCACACATGCTGCAACTAGGGTTTCTAAGGAGGTCGAAAAAGTTGCAGGTCTGATTCAGGAAGTCGAAGTCTGAAGTATAGCTGAGGAAAAAGGGGAAGCCATAAGTTTGACCATCATTGACACAAGAAAGAAGAAGTTGGTTCAAAGAGGCTTGTGACTTGGTCTTGGAGAGGTTGTCGTGTCAAGGGTCTTGGTCATGGTCTTGGTATTAATCAATTGAAGTATCTATAAGAAGAAGAATTCGTTTGGGTTTTCCTATCAAGTTGGAGAGGTTTTGGCCCTGGCTGATCGCCTATATTCTGTGTCTCTTGTCTCTTTATTGTTTATGCTTTGGTAGTTGTTTAATGAAGAAGAACATTATAATAATCTAAGTAAAGAGAAGATCCTAATATAAAGAAGTAAAAAACATTCACAAGCAGTTATCATTACAAGAGAAATCACCTAAACTTCATGCCCTAGATTTCTCAACATCAACAAGTAAGGTTAGGAGAAACCTCACAATGTGATGCTCAGTTTATTACCTCTCGTCTTATCATTTATCCTTTCCAAAGTTGTGTAATTTAAAAGGTAATCTATATTAAAAGCTAAAACCTATGTGCACTTCCCTGGAAGCGATGCCAAAAATGTCAGCTAATCCAATTGTACTAGAATTCCAAAATATTTTATCTCATCAATTTGAGTTTGTAAATTTATGAAGTGTAAAAAAAATATATATGCAAGGATTCAACTTCTAATTCTAACGAAAGTAAATTGACATAAAAGAAAATTCTATTTTATGAAAGTGAGTAAATTGGCATGAAAGGAAATTCTATTCTATGAAAGCGAGTAAATCTAATCTAACTCAATATGATCATGATTCTGAAACATTTATAGACCCTCATCCATGCAGAAATTCAATTATTTTTTTTAACAAAAAATCCTTAAAATATTTGAATATACTTGTTTAAAGTCTTTAAATATTGGACCCTTGTTCAATTGGAAGATCTGTATGATCAACCTACATCATATTGACACAATGAATGCAATTAAAATTCAAACGACTTGAAATTGAAATTCACACTACAATAATTAAACCTAATGATCATTGATCTAATTCTAACTTTGTTTTGTTTCCCTTTTCAAGCGCTTGATTGATAAATGTAAAAGAAAATAAAGCATACAATTAAGAAATAGAGCATATAAGTCAATGTTGCAATGAAAATAGAGCACTAGTTATTCACACTGTAAAAGCAAAGTACAAGGATCAATGCTAAGAAATAGATAAAATGAAAAGAGACATTAAAAAAAATTATACTATGAAAAATAACATCATACGTCCTACACAGGGGCCCTCCTGGTTGTCGAACAAGCCTGGAAAAACTTCATAAACTAATTGTAAATGAACTGAAGAATGCATATACACGTAATGAAATAGAAATTGGATATCTATAGCTATATTATAGAGAAATAATTCATACATTACGTCAAAAATCAAATCTCTTTGTATGTCTCTCACTCTACTAAGCGAGATCAATATATAGAGTCTATGAAAATAATAATATTCAGAGTTTAATTACTACAAATTGGAATCAAAAGTGATAAGTAAGTGTTTTATCTCTATAATCTAGATTCAAAGCTTATGACTTAGCTCATGTGTGAGTGCATGAATTTCTTTAGTTCTTTCAATGCTTAATCACGCATAGATATAATGATCTCTTGATGTTGTTACATAGTGCCATGTCACAACCCTCTAATAATTTTCCTCTGCATTATGCCACACGACTGTTTGTTGCGTTGACTTTGACTCTACCCCAAGGATGACACATTTACTTCTTTGGTGCACCAAGTAGGGAAATAACCATTCTGGTATATTTCACCATTTGTCCCTATGCTTGGTTTAGATGAGTTGCACTTGCAGATGGACCAACCAATAAATAAGCTACAGGTCCACAAAAGAGCTATAAAATTTGTTATTTTATGAAATCATCACATATTAGTTTGTTTTTATAAAGAAAACATATAAAATTATAGAATAGTGGACACATTACCTTTGAAATCTTTTGTGTAAGATTTTGTAGCTCTAATGGCATATATACATATGGATGGTGACAAACATATGTAGAAAGGATAATTATGGAGGCATGTAAGAGATAGAAATGGTCAAAATTATGATAATGAATTGAAAAAAAGAGGCTAATTTCTCAACCCATCAGGTTTCTAGAAGAGGGTATCATATTTTGTACTAGTATGGACAAAATATCTACTTCTGTGCTACTTGTATGGTTACCTAAGTGATAGGTCAGTAGTAACAAGAAAGATTTTATGTCTCATTTTTTGTTCATATTAATATAAGGTTTTTCCTAGCCTTTAAAAAAATCAATATAAATCAAAATTGTGAGTATGATATCAATTTGGTTAATATGGTTATCGAAGTTGTCTTCAATTGCATTCCCTAAAGACTCTCTAGTTAGATGTACTGAAGGTTGGAAGATAGGTTGACATGGATGTTGACCAATGGGTTGGTATGTATAATCCCCAAAAATGTCTATGCCATCATCACATATGTTTTTTGGTGGGTTTGGTTCTTCCTACATGACGTCCCCTACATTTTCCATGAGGTTTCATACTTTGTACATGGAATTGCCATGATCTCTCAATTATACTCATCTTTTTCTCATCCTTCATTTATCCTTCTCTCACATTTCATTCATTAGGTCATTTGTGATCATATATTCTTGCGTGATTTTCCCTATTCCCCATCCTAATTGTTGAAATTTCCCATACTATATCATTTTTTTGTAAGCTAGAAGTATTAATATTAGTATAACAAAAAAATAGTACAAGCATCACTATTTGTGGCTTGACACCTAGGAAACTAGGACCATGACAATACTAGACTATGATTATTTCTTCTTACAACATTTCTTAAAGTAACTAAAGGTATCTAGAAACTAAAATACATGCTTCCCTATACTATTAGCAACATAAAGTAAAACATAAATTCAATGATTGAGGTGATAAAATCTACTACTCATTCTTAGATAACAAGATAAATAAGATGATTTAAGTTGGAAAACCATGATCTCACTTTTGAAAAAAATGTTTGGGGCTTTGCATCTTCGATTCCTCATCTAGTAGGATGGGGATTGAGGGAGTGACTACTAATGGTAGGAATTGGTCATTGGTATCCATACATTGGCTTGGTGATTCTACCTAGTTGTTGGCCATGATTTCAATGTTGAAGACCTATCTACACATAGGAACACATTTCTAATCCATTATGCTTAATAATGCATGATAACTTGTTTTTGGTTGGTTTTTTCTCCAACAAATTGAGCAATGAAAATTGTGTTTATCTACTAAAGTTCAATGAGTTTAGATATTTTTATTTCTTTGGTCCCAAAATAACAGGAGTCAATAAACCACTCTTTAATTCTACTTCCAATTGCTCCTTACCAATTTACTTTTGCTAAATTTTGACGACCTTCTTCATGTGGGCCATCTTATGTTTGGTTTCCTCAGAGAAACGATAGTGGAAGTTTGAAGTCACCTCCATTGCATCCATTTGAGCTCATGTAAAGTGTTGAGGAGTTTGAGAAGGAGGGGATACATGGAAAGTGGCATTGATTACACCCCTCTTGTTGCAAATATAGATGTCACCTCTACCTATGAGTTTTATTGAGAAATATTTCTTTAAATTTGATGCCAAAGAGAACCTAATGAAGGAAATGACACTTTGAATATGTTGAGATAGAGGTTGGTAATATGGTAGACACATGAGAAAGAAATATTGTAAGAGAGACAACTAATAATAAAAGTATAGTCAAAACCAAGGAAAGAATGATTTGGACACACCTTAGAGGAATTGACACCCAAAGAGTAAACCAAAGGGAGATCATCCTCAAAAATACAAATCCCTGGAATGAAAGAAACCCCTTTCTCCAAGTTCTCACTAAAATTATGAGTAATAATGACAAAGGATAGCACTAGGAAGATTGCAATTACACATAGACTAAGGGAAATTAAAAGACAAGGAGGTAGGTTACAAAATCCACTAGATTAACTCCCTAGATCCCACCCCTTTCTTGTAAAAAAACACTATTCCTCAATAGACAAACAACCCTTCAAAACCTTAGACTATAATAGCATAGAACCATATATACTACAAAGCTAGAGCATGATACTAACTAGGAGGGCCACATGTGAATAATTCTCATCTCATGTATTGACACCTCATCTGCAAACCCACTAAATCTTTTGTTATAATCACTGTACCTTTTTTAAAAAACTTTTAACCATGACAGAATAAGCATATGAGTTGACACACTTATATTTTTTTGTTTTTTTTTTTTCTTGTTTAGTTTTTGTTTATAATCTCATTCAAGGGCAATACACCAATTAAGCATTTACAACTTAGCATGACATCATATTGATTGAGGATTTTATAAAATCTCAATCAAATTCCTTTCCTTGATTGAGATTTTTATAATCCTTAATTGTCAATTTAAAAATCAAGAATCCCACTCCCTCTTTGTAGGATTTTTGTAGTTAACTTCCCAGAGGTGAAATTACTTCCTCTTTTTCATATCAGGAGACAAACTTGAAGTTAATAAATTCATTATTGAATCCTCTATATAATGATATATCATTTTCCCACTTTTGTTTTCATATCAAATTCTTAATTTATTTTGTTTAAAGACTTATATATAAAATTTATTTATTATTATTTTTAATTAACTTTCAGTTTGTCACTATTTGGAAAGCACATGAGGAAACATTAATATGATTAAAAATATGTGGAATATTATTAAAGTTTATTGTTAAAAGGGGTATTTTTAGTTTTCTAGTTTATGTAAATAGGAGAAAAAATTAGTACGAATTTTTTTTATACAAAATGTGGTTTAAACATTAATAAACTAATTTTAAAAAATAATGGAAAATACACTTTTCCAAAATAAAAATAAAAATTAAATAAACATTTTTTAATTTTACTTCAAAATTTATAAAACATATATGAATTTCAAAAATTTCAACTCAAAAGATGTAAAATGTCAAAATTTTATTGTGACAAATCACTATATGATGTAAAAAAAAGTCATATATTTATTGAAACCTCTTTCATGATTTATGAAATAATATAATTCTTCATATATTATTAATTTTAGAAGGAAAAACAATACAAATTAAAAATCTCAAACATAATAAACATCAATGTCTTTATAATCAACATAGATCCATCTTAACTCCATATCTACCAAGAACCAATATTCTTATAATCAACAAAGATCCATCTTAACTCCATATCTACCAAGAACCAATGGGATTAAATTTCTCAAGATGTAAACCAAACTTTTTGAGTGCAAAAGTTCAGGAAACGTTTGCACCTTGAAATATTTGATTCCTCTAGATGCTTGGTAGATTTAAAGTTAAGATGGATATATGTTGGTTCTTAATAAAATTATGTATATTTTTATATAAATTTCACATATCTATATATAGAAATATTTTTATTTTTATTTTATTAAAACCCCCAGCACTCTCCAACCCAATATTATGGAGATGTTGTAATGTGATGTCATTTTTAACATTTTGACTCAGTCAAATTACATAAAAATGAAATGAAATTAAAAATATAAAATTAATAATTATAATTATAATTAATAATTAAACCAACCTATGTCCATCTTAATTCCAGATCTACCAAGCACCGAGAGAAATCAAACCTCTTGAGATGCAAATCTCTTTTAGAGTGAAAATATATTTTATCCCTCTTGGAGCTTGGTAGAGTCAGAGTTAAGATGGATCTAGGCTGGTAATACATATAATTACATATCTATGCGGCATTTTTATATGACCAATTTTATGTTTTTTTTTTTTTTTAATTACAATATCTGTCTATTATGGAATATGACTTCCAAAATTTTAGTTTAACTATCAATAATTATTATGTGGATCATATGTATTAATGTCCATGGAATATTTTAGGATATTCTTAGTAATAGTCACAATAACCGTTGAGATTTATCTCAAAAGTAGTTATACCCTTTCTACCCTTTTAATGAAATCGATTAATTAAAAAAAATTATCAACTGAACAAGTGTCATATGAAATGAGTTGTGGTTGTTTCAACATGTGGTGTGTATAAACTATGATATTGGCACATGCTGTTGTAACAAAGTTTCTTTATAGGTTAAGAGTCTCCATGGTTAAGAATCTTGTTACATGTTTTTTTTTAAATGTATATATGTTTAACTGATATATTATTTTCTCTTTTTCTTCTTATTCTAATAATAACAATAATAATAATCTAAAACGCCTAGCATAGAGTAGGCGATGATAAAGTGTTCTGTTAAGGCACTTAATGGTGTAAAGGTCACCAATTTGAGACTCCATGGGAAAAATCCAACCATGTTAAGGGCTGGTATGGCCTAGGCTAGGTGCAATCCTTAGATGATTTTCATGACTTAGATTGATCCGGATTTAAACAGGAACACAACAAATTACAGATATAACCTTGATGTTCTATGGAAGGTGGCACTGCTGGCTCATGCGGAGATCTAGTCCTTGGTGAAGCCATTCGATGGTGTACGGTTGTGGATGCGCTGTGGTCGGTAAGCCCAGTCGCTTCACGAACTCTGCCGAAATAAGATTCTTTTGGCTTCCTCTATCGACAATGAACTATAGCAGGGAGCCCTTTACCCACATCTGGGAGTGGAAGAGGCGCTCCTCCTCCTCTGGATCTTCGAGTTCCTCCTTCTGGATCTTCATGGTGGCAACGGTGGCATTGGGCTCCGCATCAATAATCTGCTTCCCTTTGTCATTCCACCTGTCGGGTTCTGACTCAGAGTCAGAACATGCATATGATTCTGAAACCTTTAGCTTAGCCACTAGTGACTGTTTGGCCCGATACTCACTTGTGTTGTGAGTGGAGCTCTTATGGAACTCACACCAGTTTCCTGTGTCCTTTTTCGGCTTCACGTTGTTGTTCTTTGCTTGCGGCTTTGGTAGGTTGTCTTGGGTCGTCCCACCTTGGCTTTGTCCTTTCTTTTGCGATTGGGGGGCACCTTTCCCTTGTTTCAGATCCAAAGTCCCGCTTCTTTTGTTTAAAATTTTTCTCGATCTTGATGGCATATCGATATGCCGTGCCGAGTGAGGAAATGTTCAGGAATTCTATTTCGTCCTAAATGTACTTGTGCAGGCAGCCACATATTTGAGTATAAAATGCTGCTTCGAATCCTTGATACCCAACTTTATGTGAAGAGTATGGAAAATATTGGTAAACTCCGAAACGTCTTGGTCCCTTCCCTGTCGCAACGTGGTCCACTTTATGTATTGATCCTCATAGCTTCCGACAGGATAGTACTGCTCCTTGATGGCAGCCTAGAATGAATTCCAAGTGGGTGCGACTGAAAACAATGAGGCCATACTTTCATCCTTCTGTTCGCAGTATGTTTTCCACCAGTCCTTGATGTGGGGGGTGGCTTTGAGAAGAGTGAAAGTAATCATTTCCCAACCGGAAAAATCATGAAAAGAAATATACCCTTCTAAGAGATTCAACCATTTATCTACAACATCTGCATCTATCTGACCCTCAAATATGGGATTGTCAAAGTTAACTTATACCTTAAAGGGTGTGGCGCTTCCAGAGTAGTTGCTGGAAGTAGATGTGTCGCCCTAGGTAGCTGCTGAAGGATCTGGGCAAAGTTGTCCATCATCGCCTTCCTTTGTTGCTCGAGGGCCTCTTCGAGCAAGATTTTGATAGGATCTCCTACCCTCTCGTCTTTCTTTTCGTCCGCCATGGAAGGCCGTCAGGATTTGTGAGGCTGGTCTTGCAATGGTTCAACCAGTTCAAGCCCTAACTCCTTATATCCTGACCTCATTGGGGACATGCAAAAAAAGACAGAGAAAGAGCAAACCGCTCTGATACCACTGATCCAGATTTAAACAGGAACACAACAAATTACATATATAACCATACACACGGAGATGCAGCATAAATAATACTTCATTTCATTACTGTAAAATACTAAAATATGCTTACAAACAGAAATGGAAATAAACTAGCCAGGGCGATGGTAGCTTATCTCCGAGAAGAGATGTGGCTGCTACATGCCTTTGAACTATCTTACAATGAGGAAATAAGGCCTATTTATTGTTGAGGAACAATGGAAAACCCTAAACATCCAAAAACCTAACCCTAGGAGATGAAGCGCCAAACTATGGGCCCCGTTTTGGGTAAATTGGTACATGAACTTCCCGGGGTCGTAACTTTGGCATATGATCTCCGTTTGATGTGCACAATACCTCGTTAGAAAGATCTATCCGAGGAATACAACTTCGGGAAGAGAAACATTATTTCATGGGCCCATGTTGCTCCTAGTTTTCCCAAAAAACGTCGTTTAGGGCCTCAAAACGGTCCAGAAGTTTAGAACCCGAAAAACTGCTAAAAATAGTAAACTCTGCTACAATTAAGGAAACTGAAAAAATGAAAGAAACAAAGGGGTCCCAGTGGAATTGGCGGGTAGCCACCAATATCCACCTGGATCATAGATGCTGGGTCATGACTACTCAAGCCACAAGTTAGGCCTGCAAGTAATCTCAGGACTCACATTACCTAAAAATATTTAAAATAAAGTTATAATTTAGTTAATTTTTATGATTTTTTTAAACTCTTGGCAATGTGAGATGTCTCATGAAGTAAGTGTTTTGATGTATATCGACATTTACCAACCATTTAATTTTTATGGCTACATTAATTTAATTTTTTAATGTGACATGCATGTTATACATAAATAGATTCATAATGTAGAAAAAAGGATTATCGTAAATATTGAATTTTTATATGCTTATTATTTAAATTTAGATATGAAGTTTTGGAATGTAAAGGTTACAAATATCATATAAACTTAAAATTTAATGTAGAATAAAACAAAACATACCTCCAGGCATGGTGATTATATTTGATGTACAAAATCCTTATGAATGCAATAGAGATATATTGTGATCTATCAAAGACTTAATGCTTCAAATGATGGAGTCAAAGAATTTTTTTCTCTTGTTAAATTTGGGACCCTTTTAATCCACTAGTCTTTATAACAACCTTTCCATCAAAGATCATTAATTAACTTGGAGTTAATGGTTTTTTGTTTTTTGTTTTTTTAATATGGTTCACGGTTCCCAAATATCGATGACCGCTATGTCCATGGAATATTTGTACTAGGCAGATCCACCTGAAGGGATCACTTCCTATCAGCAAAATCACAAAGCCTAACCTTGATAGTGTTGAGATAATTGAACCCATGACCTCTCAATAATGGAGGCACTTTAACGATAGGGACTCAACCAACTAAGCTAACCCTCGAGGATAATGTGGTGTTTTTTATCGGTCATAACCAACACTTCGTGTTAAGTTACGTAACCACATATTGGTTTGTAGCAGTTTGGGCCACATTAAGAAACATCTCTAACATTAATAAGAAATATTTATAAATTCTACTCTTGTTCCAAATTGACACAAACATAATATTGTCTTCCCTTCCTAATTTCTCAAGTGATGCAAGAGCATAGTCTCTCAAAAAAACCAACCTTGTTGACTAGACTTGAGGGGAGCTCATTCCCTTAATCAAAATTAGGATAATTTAAGAGATGAGAAAATTTTATTTGCATGTAATTATAAATTTTAGGATATAATCTTGAGTTATTATAGTGGTTTTGATGAAATTCTTGCCATGTATATTACTATTGCCTTTGAAGTCAAAGTTCTAATTTCATAACCCAACCCTTTGGCTTATTCATCTTTCATATAATCACGTATGGTGTAGATCCGAGTTTACAACACATGTAAATCCTATTTTAGAAGACAATGGGTACACTAGGATCGATATTAGGTTTATGACATGTAGTTTCAATAATTCAACCCTTATTAGAGTGGAAGATTGCAAAAAGGAACCAAATTGATTTAAGGCTTTGCAAATCAATGGATATAAAATTTCCTATTTAGAGATTCCCATCATTCGATCATCGATTGATTAGGAAATCAATGAAGTGTTGAAAATCATCTCTCAACTACGATCCAAGACCACATGGGTCGATCCATCTTTTAACGGGCCTGCAAGATAGTATTTAAAGAAAAATTGTTGGTAATAGTTTTAAAGAAAAATTGGGAACTTTAGTGGTAGAAGAATCTTGAAAGAATATGGAGCAAAGAACTCAAAAGTCCTTGGGATCATAGATCAAATGAGATATGGTATTTATATTTTAATTTTTTATGCACGTAGGAGTAGGGAGAGTGGAGGAAATTTGTGGCAACCTTTACAACATGGAAAATGTAATAGAGAGGAGAACAACTTCCATCTACGGTTGGGTAGAATTTGTTGATACAACTCCATAGTTGCAAACATGGGTAGAGTTTTCCAAAGTAAGAGAGAAGATCAAGCTCTTGAGAGGAAGTGAGAAGTGTAGAAGCCTAGATCAAGGAGTGCGCAAGAGGTTCTAGTGGAAGGAACTTGAAATACCAAAATGTCAAGCTTAGGAGAAAGCTTAGTGAAGTGCTGGGTAGCAGGTGCAAAGGTTTGCTATAGAGGGAAGTTATTTGTAGCTCATAGTGAGTATGGAGAAGCTCACAAAGGGAGAGAGAGAGAGATGAATATGAATATTTAAATGAAGGGTACAAGAAAAATCCGCATAAAGATGAGCGATGAGAAATTTGAAAGAGAGATCGCTGAAATGAAGGTACAACTTAGTGTATTGATGATGCTGCTACATAAAAGTGAAGAAGCCCAGAAAAGTGGATAAATTCTGAAAGAAAAGGTCAAATGGCCTATTAAGAAATTGTATGCAAGGAAGTTGAGACAAAGGATGATTTTTTTGTTGAAAGGAGAGATGAGACATAGAGAAGTTGAGTATAAATTGATTTTTTTTGAAGAATTAGTTCACTTTTATGAACTAGAGAAGGGAAGTATGCTTGAAGAAGAGGATGAAATTTGGGATGAGTTCATGAGGTGCTTAGAAAGTTCAAAAGCATCTAGAGAGACTAGAGAGTCATATTTTAAAACTAAGAATTTGTGTGAGTGTGTGTATTCAAGTATTGAAGACAATGGATTTGGCCAAGAAAGTGACACCAAAAAGAAAAAAGATCAGTTAGATCTTAGAAATGGGTTTTTTGTTTGGAAGAAATATTTGGGTAGATCCACCCAAAGTGTTGAAAATGCAACAAGATGATGGAGCTTAGTGAAAAGAAGTCGCCTTCACTAAGTGGGCTCGCAGGCTATTTTTGGCGCAAAGTCTATTTTTAGACATATGGATCATGGTCTATGAGTTGCAGGATGCTATTTATGGATGATTGGTCATGTTGGTAAAAATAGATGGACCTCTATTTTTAGACATATGGGCGGAGTCTATTTTTAGATTGCCAGTCAAAAAATAGAACAATCGAATATTATTAGCTCTTAATAATATTTGGACTATAAACATTATCTTATCCTCTTGCAGCACTTCAGTTCGAGCTACGGATGTGGCACATGCAACTGCCAGAAGGAAATACGCTTTTCCTATGGGTTAGTTGAGTTATTGCATGATGGACTTTAGTTAGAACTCAAGTGATTGAGTTTGGTGGAGTTGATTGAGGAGTTGATGGAGTTGTGTTCAGTTTGACTTAGTTGAACTAGTTGTATTTAGTCTAACTGCCAATACACTAGTGATGAGTGATGTGAATTAATTATTAATTAATTAACTAATTATTAACTCATAAATCAACTAAAACATACATCAGTTAACTCAGTGCATGGACAGTTCAGTGGAGACAAGTGTTAGAGGTGGGTGAAAGGGTGAGACTACTATTAGTTGTGACTATAGCTGTGCATGATATTTGCACAATCATTGATTGAGATTTCCAATGAGGATTCCGCAGTACAAGCCAAGGGAATTCGAAATTGGATCTGATCTATTCTCAACTTGGATTGTGTAGTAGAGGCAGGCAAACAGTGGAGGAGATTTGAACCCGTGACTTGTTCAGATTTGAGCTAGTTTGTGTGTAGCATGTGGAGATAGTACTGAGTACTTGTGAGGAGTATTGTACTATGTATTGTTACATGTTCTCTATCATTATAATATACAGATAGTTGGGGGTTTTCAGCTGTATGCTTTCCCCATTACATACTGCGTTGATATGTGTGATTGATGTTTCAATGTGCGCATGTGATTGTTTTTTTAATTCCGCAAATTGATGATCAATGGTAGAGGAGGTTATGTATTATGCATGCATTCCGCAAAAAGTGTATAATCATGATAATCTGTGTGAATAAGTGTTATATTATTCAAATTTCCACATGCTATTGGAGCGAAGTTGATCATCAGATCTATTATTCAGAAAGTTATTACATTTTTATTTCTTCAAGCAGAGTCTCTAATCAGGCCAAGTAGCCTCTGGATTCATACTTCTTTTGGAAGGTGAGATATCCGATAAATGCCCATACAGTCAATATTTGTACGAGAAATACTTTGTTCTCATGAATTTTAGATCAGAAGCAGTTGAGTTTTGAGATGGTGGAATTCGAATTTGCAGCAATGTTTTCTTGGTGTCGAAGTTGAAATGCCTTTCAACGGATTGCGATTGGAGTATGCCCTTGAAGGCAGCTCGAATTATATTGCATGGAAATACAGGATGGAGGCGGTGTTAGATGACAATGGGTTGAAGGAGTTCATAGAGGCTGAGGTCCCAAAGCCTACTGACGTTGCTCAGGTTGAGGCTTGGCAAAAGAAGACAACAAAGTGTCGAAGGATTCTGTTGGAGGGCCTGAAGGATCACATTGTATCCAGCCTGCATGGAAAGGCTTCTCCATACTTGATGTGGAAAGCGTTGACAGATTTATTCCAAAGCAAGAGCGACCAGAGGAAGTTGGCGCTCAAGGATAAACTCAGAAACATTAAGTGTGAGAAAGGAGACAGTATGCCCAATTATCTCACGAAGTTCACCCAATGCTGGGATGAGCTAGGAAGTGTGGGGGTAATTATCGATGATGAGGACTTGGTGAGCTTGGATCTCCTTGGTCTTCCAAAGAGTTGGCATTCCTATTAGGACTCTGTCAGTGGTCGTGAGAAATTGCTAGGATGGGAGAGAATTTGGTCTGATCTGGTGCAAGAGGAGATCAGGCGGAATACCAGGGACAGATCTTCATCAAAGGCATCTGATAAAGAAAATTGCGCTTTGGCTGCCAAAGCAAAGAAGGGGAAGAACAAGAAAGCTTCTCATTCCGGTGTGAAAGGCAAGAAGCAGGACATGTCCAAGGTGAAGTGCTTTCACTGTCACCAGCACAAACATTATGCCACAAATTGTCCGCAGAAGAAGAAAAATAAGCAAGCTGCTGGATCTGCAGCAGGAGAGGCCTTAGCCTCACAGTTTGAGCTGGATTTTTCGCTGATCGCATGCTTGGTATCAAGTGTGATGGGATCGGTATGGTTTTTGGATAGTGGTGCCTCTTTTCACATGACAAGAGATCGAGATTTGTTTTCTGTTCTGGGTGAGAAAGATCTTGGAGTGCACATCGATATGTGTGATGATGGTAGATACAGTGCGACCAGTATCGGTACCATTTCCTTTGAGAGGGAGTCTGGTAAACCCTTCGTATTGAAGGAAGTGATGCATGTTCCAGGATTGAAGAAGAATCTTATCTCTGTGGCGAGGTTAGAAGACAAGGGATATGATGTTGTCTTCAGCGAGGGAAAGGCTTTCCTGCGCAGTAAGACAACTGGAAAAACCCAGAAGATAGGGGTTCGAGTCAAGAACCTTTATCAATTGCATGTAGATGGCTGCGCAGCAATTGCATGTAAGGTAGAAGGATTGGTGAGCTGTGGCACTGGAGATTGGGCCACCTTCACCATGGAGCGTTGAAGATACTGCAGTAGATTTCTACTAGGCTTCCTAAAGGCACTCTTGCACAGTCAGATCAGTGCAAGGGGTGTACTTTGGGAAAATTTTTGAAAGCCACCTTTCACGAGAAGGATAGTCGCGCCACAACGATCCTTGAGAGAATTCACACAGACGTGTGTGGACCTTTCTTAGTAGCTTCGATAGCAAAGCACAAGTACTATGTGATCTTTGTTGATGATTTCTCTCGAAAGTGCTGGATCTTCTTCATGTAGAAGAAGAGCGAGACATACTCAAAGTTCTGTGAGTTCAAAGCACTGGTCGAGAAGGAATCGGGGAAAAAGGTGAAGGCTCTTAGGAGCGACAATGGTGGTGAATTCATCTATGGCGAGTTCAAGGACTTCTGCAGCGCAAAAGGGATTCGAAGAGAGCTCATAGCTCCCCATAACCCACAGCAGAACGGGGTTGCTGAGCGGAAGAACAGAACGATCGTGGGTGCTGCACGGGTGATGTTGCATGATTAGGGCCTACCCCTTCACTTGTGGGCGGAGGCATGCAATACTACAGTATATGTGCAAAACCGTTGTCCTCACAAGATACTTGGCATGAGTACACCCAAGGAGGCTTATTCTGGTAAGAGGCCTGATATTTCCCATTTGAGGATTTTTGGTTCTCGTGTTTACATGCATGTGACGACGGATGCTAGGAAGAAGCTGGAGCCGACCGCAGAGGTTGGGATATTTGTGGGGTACACTGATACGCCCCACAACTATCGTGTGTATTTGCCAAACAGTCGCAAGACTGTTGTGCGACGGGATATCAAATTTAAGGAGGAGAAAGCCATGAAGTGTTCGATTGAGAGGGAGCCACACTTGCATGCAGATGAGGAGCTATTAGTTCCTAAGGATGAGCTTCAAGATGTGGATCAGCCACAAGATGAAGTTCATGGAGTGGAAGAGACCACTCATGCAGCACCAACCATCAGAGGGCGAAAGCGCACTACAGAAGCTGAGCGATTGGCTCAAGATGCAGAGAAGGTTGTAGGACCACCTACAACACAACGCAGATAGAGACAATCACCTAATCGGTACTCTGGATACATGGCTCTTATGAGAAAATGTGTCGTGACTGAGCCATCCTCTTTCGAGGAAGCTGTGGAGGATCCCGCATGGGTAGATGCCATGGTGGAAGAGTATGATTCAATTGTCAGAAACAGTGCATGGGAGATTATCCCAAGACCGGAGGGGAAATCAGTGGTGGGTTCGAGATGGATCTACAAAGTGAAGCAGGTAGCTGACGGGAGTGTGGAGAAGTACAAGGCAAGATTTGTTGCTCGAGGCTTTTCACAGATAGAGGGGATCGATTATGAGGAGACCTTTGCACCTGTCGCAAGGTATTCTTCCATACGGACGATTCTTGCTCTCTCAGCGCAGATGGGGTGGCACATCCATCAAATGGATGTGAAGAATGCATTCCTCAACGGAGTCATTGAGGAGGAGGTGTACATAGAGCAACTCGAAGGCTTCGAGATCTTCAGTAGCAAGTCGCATGTGTGCAGGCTCAAGAGAGCGCTGTATGGGTTGAAACAAGCACCTCGTGCTTGGTACATACGGATAGACAGTTATTTCACCGGACTTGGATTCTCCAAGAGTGAGGCGGATCCTAACCTATACCAGAATGTGGTGGAGGGTAAGTTGCTGATCATTGTACTTTATGTAGATGATTTTATTTTGACGGGAGATGAGCTGTTGATACTTTCATGCAAGGAGGATCTTGCTAGAGTGTTTGAGATGAACGAATTGGGCCTCCTTCATTATTTCTTGGGATTGGAAATTTGGCAGCGCAGTGATGGACTATTTGTTTCTCAGGGTAAGTATGCCCGGGAGATACTGGAGAAGTTCAACATCCATGGCTGCAAGCCTGTTGATACTCCTCTTCCTATAGGTTGGAGGAAGGAGGATGCTACTTCAGCGGAGGTAGTGGATGCCACTGTTTATCGACAGTTGGTGGGGTCACTTATGTATCTGGTCAATACATGACCTGATATATGCTATGCTGTTAACCAGCTTTCACAAGCTATGGTTAAGCCAACCAAGCTCTTCTGGAAGGTAGGCAAGCATGTATTGCGTTATCTCAGAGGCAAATCAGGATATGGATTGTGGTACAGACAAGAGGATGAGGTGAAGCTATGTGGCTTCACGGATGCAGATTGGGCAGGGAGCCAAATGGACAGAAAGAGCACTTCTGGAGGGATCTTCAGTACCGGGTCGACAACAGTTTCTTGGTACAGCAGGAAGCAGAGATCTGTGGCACTCAGTTCAACAGAGGCTGAGTATATGGCAACAAGTTTGGCTGCATGCGAGGCTATATGGATGGGGAAGATCCTGGTCGTGTTGTTCGGGTCACACTTGGATCCTACTGTGATTTATTTTGATAACCATAGTTGCATTAAACTCTCGGCTAATCCATTATTTCATGATAGATCCAAGCACATCGACATCAGGTACCATCATATCAGAGATTGTGTGTACCAGAGAATCATGTTACTTTCGTACATTCCCATGGAGGATCAGGATGGTGATATCTTGACGAAGGCGCTCACCAGGGGAAAATTCGAATACCACAAAGGCAGGATAGGGTTTGCAGATAATCCATATCTTGTTGAGAGGGAGTGTTGAAAATGCAACAAGATGATGGAGCTTAGTGAAAAGAAATCGCCTTCACTAAGTGGGCCCGCAGGCTATTTTTGGCGCAAAGTCTATTTTTAGACATATGGATAATGGTCTATGAGTTGCAGGATGCTATTTATGGATGATTGGTCATGTTGGTAAAAATAGATGGACCTCTATTTTTAAACATATGGGCAGAGTCTATTTTTAGACTGCCAGTCAAAAAATAGAACAGTCGAATATTATTAGCTCTTAACAATATTTGGACTATAAACATTATCTTATCCTCTTGCAACACTTCAGTTTGAGCTACGGATGTGGCACATGCAACTTCTAGAAGGAAATACGCTTTTCCTATGGGTTAGTTGAGCTATTGCATGATGGACTTCAGTTAGAACTCAAGTGATTGAGTTTGGTGGAGTTGATTGAGGAGTTGATGGAGTTGTGTTCAGTTTGACTTAGTTGAACTAGTTGTATTTAGTCTAACTGCCAAATACACTAGTGATGAGTGATGTGAATTAATTATTAATTAATTCACTAATTATTAACTCATAAATCAACTAAAGAATACATCAGTTAACTCAGTGCATGGAAAGTTCAGTGGAGACAAGTGTTAGAGGTGGGTGAAAGGGTGAGACTACTATCAGTTGTGACTATAGATGTGCATGAGATTTGCACAATCATTGATTGAGATTTCCAATGAGGATTGCGCAGTACAAGCCAAGGGAATTCAAACTTGGATCTGATCTATTCTCAACTTGGATTGTGCAGTAGAGGCAGGCAAACAGTGGAGGAGATTTGAACCTGTGACTTGTTCAGATATGAGCTAGTTTGTGTGTACCATGTGGAGATAGTACTGAGTACTTGTGAGGAGTATTGTACTATGTATTGTTACATGTTCTCTATCATTATAATATACATATAGTTTGGGGTTTTCAGCTGTATGCTTTCCCCATTACATACTGTGTTGATATGTGTGATTGATGTTTCAATGTGCTCATGCGATTGTTTTTTTAATTCTGCAAATTGATGATCAATGGTAGAGGAGGTTATGTATTTTGCATGCATTCTGCAAATAGTGTATAATCAGGATAATCTCTATGAATAAGTGTTATATTATTCAAATTTCTACACAAAGGGATCGCATCCTACTAGCTTATTAGTAGAGCCTAACCCCGAAGGGCGTTAAAGAGAATTGATCCCGTGACCTCCCATCAGTGAGGTTCTTTTAGTGACGGGAACTTGACCAATTGAGCTAACCCTCAGGGCTTAGACAATGGGAGAAACTACAGAGTCCAAAGGAGGAATTTAAAGATAAATTGAAAGAAGAATATAATCCTCCAAGAGTTGCATTGAAAGATGGAAAGAAAAGTAGCTTTGTGACAAAGGAAGACAACAACAAATTGTTAAAAGATGATAAAGTAGGACAACTAAAGAAAGAGGATGAGGTAGTTAATTTATGTTTTCAAAGTTCATTTACTGAACATAAGCATGTGATGACAATGGATGAACAAATAATTTTCTTGGGAAATGATAAATAATTGATAAGGGAAAGGGCTCCAAAAAGAAGTGATGTTAGCATAAGTTAGGATGAAGCTGATAAGGAGAATTCAAACACAAAATATTTTAGCAAATCCAAAGGAAACCATGAAAAAATAAAAGCAATGAGATAACCAAGAAGTCCAGAAGCATGCACAATAAGAAGATAGATAGGAAGCAATGTTTATGCAAACAATAGAGGGATGGTGTAACTTATAACCAACAAAGTGCGTTGGGATATATAGTAATGAAGGATAAATGTACAAATGGGACAATAAAATACATGATGATGGCAAACAACAAGGGGGACCAATAGATATTGGTAACAATTATTTTCACGACGTTAACATTTATGTTTGTGGTTGTAAAAGAAATTTTGAAATTTAATTGACAATGGATTTCTATATAAAAATAAAAGAAAACATAGTCTCTACAGTTGGATGTAAACAAGTTTTCATACAAAAGCAAAAATAATGGAGAAGGCAGCTCAATGATCCATGAATTTCTGAACAAAAGGTGTAAAGGAAAAGGAAGAATCCTTATAACTCCTCCACATCAAAGTACCATTAAAGTAAAGAAGCACAATATGCATGGACATGACCATATTTTGGAATGTGAAAAGAATATTGAGGATGATGCATAGGTTGCGATGTTGTCTTAGGAAGACATAAAAAATGATGAGCACAAAAGGGAGTTCCAAATTGTAATTAAAGGAATTATGAAAGATTGTCCTGTGACATAAAACAAGTATTATATGGCAGATGGGGGATATCCTCATGAAGGAGAGGATAATGGAAATTATGGTGATACGAAAATTTGGAAAAAAGGATATGATGATGGAGAATGAAGGAAAAGGCATGCCAACTAGATGTTGACATCCATATAACTAGAAAATTCAAGGTTAGAGATTGTTTTAGAAGACAACAAAGAAATTTAAGAGTTTGTTAACATCAACATGAAACATAGAGTCCGAGATGAACAACTACATGGTCATTATTATATGATCACAAGTTTGAAGGAACATATGCAAGCATGTCAATTAGGGAATGCCATTAGCTATGGGTTATGTATGATGGAGAAATGGATAATAGTAATGGTCATACAACGTGTGAGTGAAGAAATGAAGCATTGGTTCAACAAGACAGATGGAAAACAAGTAAGAATGATATGGGATCCTGGAAAATTGAAGATAACAATACAACATAAGAGCATTAAGGAGAATGAACACTTAAAATTTGGGCTTCAGGAATATGTCAAGGAACAACAAAAACCAATAGAGTGGATGAGCAAGTGGACAACAACAAAGTCAAGTTTAGGATCCTGGAGGGTTCAACAATAAAAGACACATGACCAGGAGGCCATGAAATTTTTCCACCTTACGAGCTTGATGTAGGATCATAGTCTCTCAAAAAAAGCAACCTTGTTGACTAGAGCTAAGGGGTCTTGGAATTTACTAAAGGGAGTTGGTTCACTTAATAAAAATTAGGATAATTTAGGAGATGAAATTTTTTATTTTCATGTAATTATAAGTTTTAGATGAGAATATAGAGTTGTTATAGTGGTTTGGACGAGAAAGAAAATTCTTGCCATGTAATATTTCTATTTAGGCATATTGTTAAATTATAGTTGGTTTAGGTAAGATTTTCCTAAAAATGGAGGATTGGATTCCACCAATGGGAACTAAATTGATTCCCTTATGAAATTTTATAAGAAATGATAATGTAAAGAGTGTGAGAGTGGGAGCGAGAAATCTGAAAGAGGCCACATGACCCAAAAGGTCTAAGAGAGTAAATAGAGGGGCCAATTAATTGTATAACCAACCCATATTTGTACAAATTGCATGAATTAAAAATGTGTGATTATATATTCTAGCATATATGTGTTGATTTCTATGGATTTGTTGAAATAATATATGTTAATTATACTTGTTAAATCAGAATGAGGAAGAGCTAATTGTGCATATGACCATCATATAACTTAGAAGTTAGAGTCATAGTTTCATAATTTGGTCTTTTGGCTTATTATCTTTCATATAATAACGTATGGTGCATATTTGAGTTCAAAATTCATGTAAATCCTATTTCAAACGATAAGGGGCACACTGGGATCCATATCAAGTTTGCTATGTTTAATTTCGATAACAATAAAGTTGGGGTTCAACCCTTATCATGTTGGGTTGTGTTATATTCTTTCCACGACTAGCCCCAATAGTGAAGCCAAGGGGATTATACCCTATATTAGAAGGGTGGACCTACCTATGGTTTTGTGCATGGATTTCACACATGGTTTTGGGTGCGATGGTTTTCAGTCCATGGTATTTTGTAGATCCAGTCAAGGGAACTATAGTTATGTTCTAATCCAAGGTTAATGGATTGGGGTTTATGGATGCTTCGTCATGTATATATATGTATTGTAACATTGAAAGGAACACAATGAAAAATCAATCTGGTAGTCCCGGTTTTAGGATCTAGGGGAAAATCTATGTGTATATTTGTTTTATGTGTTATGCTCTCGCCATTGTTTTTTTTTTAGAATTGGTATGTAGGTAATTTCTATATGGGGTTAAAACTTACATGTGGTATCAGAGCTGTTTTAGCTTTAAGGGGACACCTTTGCTGCTGAGAGGTCTTGCTCGGGCCTGTGGTAGACCCTGTTCAGTGGGAGATCTGCAGGATCGATCCTTGTGGTGAAAGAATATGGCTAGTAGTGGAAAGATAGAGATTGAGAAATTTAATGGTCAGAGTTTTGAGTTATGGAAACTCAAGATGGAGGATCTGCTGGTGGATAAAGATCAGTTGATCGCATTAGATCCATGTACTAAACTAACAACAATGTCCGATGAAGAATGGAAGAAGTTGGATCGGAAGGCAAAAAGCACAATATGATTGTGTGTCTCAGATTCAATATTGCTGAATGTATTAGGGGAAGCTATGACAAAGGATTTGTGGGACAAGTTAGGGACTTTGTACCAATCTAAGTCTCTAGTGAATAAACTGTTCCTATGGAAAAAGCTTTATAACCTAATGATGAAATATGGAGACTCGGTGACAGAGCATCCGAACGCATTTAATACTGTGGTAAGCCACTTATTATCTGTTGATATTAAAATTTCAAATGAAGATAAGTGCATTAGTTTGTTGTGTTCTCTACTAGATTCGTGGGATAGTCTGGTTGTTGCAAGAGGTAGCAATGAAACTGCCTTGTAGTTTGATGAAATAGTCTCATCCTTGTTGATGGAGGAGATGAGACAGAAAAATATGGAGAGCCAAAATGGTGATGCCTTGTTCGTACGAGGACGGTCTCAGAACATAAACAAAAATATCTCCTCGAGTGGGAGATCTAAATCCAGAGGGAGATCTAAATCTCTAGGAAAACCTATAAAGGTGTGATGGAAATGCGGAAAGGAAGGGCACTACAAAAGGGACTGTAAATCTAAAGCTCCTGAGAAAGGAAAGGGATCTGATGATGATCCTTCTGTAGAGATGAAAACCACCTCACATGAAGGTGGGGATGTGTACTTGGCTTCTTCTTCAAGTACACATGTAGATCATGAGGCATGGTTGATTGACTCAGGTGCGTCCTTTCACTTCACTCCCCATAGAGAGTGGTTATGCGAGTATGAGAAATATGATGGTGGTGATGTCTTCTTAGGGGATGAAAAGAAGGCTAGAATCATTGGTCACAAAAAATTAAAGTTGAAGTTGTAAGGTGGAAGGATTAGAACACTTCCGGGTGTTCTGCATATTCCTGCATTAGCCAAAAATCTGATTTTTGTAAGCAAGATAGATGATGCAGGTGTAAAAACAACGTTCGAGAAAGATACCTGCAAGATGGTTCGGGTAGCACTGGTATTGATGCGGTGAGTTCAGATTGGAACTCTGTACAAGTTGCAAGGTAGCACTATTATTAATGGGTGCAACGGTTCCGTGGTTCCTGAAAGTGGAGCAGAAAATCTAGTGGTCTACGGAGAAAAGACCATGCTATGGCATCAAAGGCTTGGACATATTGGAGAGAAGGGCCTTCGAATACTTCATGGTAAAGGTATGGTAGAAGGTATGTCTAATAGCTCTCTGGATTTTGATTTATATGAAAATTGTATATATGGGAAGCAGAATTGGGTGTGTTTCCCCTCTTGTGGTAAGAGGACAAAACAAATATTAGAGCTTGTGCACAGTGATGTGTTTGGACTTGTGTCAGTTCCATCACTTGGTAAGTCTTTGTACTATGTATCATTTATTGATGACTTCTTAAGGAATACATGGATATAATTCCTTAAGAAGAAATTTGAAGTCTTTGACAGGTTTAAAGAATTTAAGGCTCTGCTGGAAAACCAGACAAAGAAGAAGATAAAGGTGCTGAGGACAGATAATGGTGGAGATTTTTTCAAGAAGTAATTTGAAGAGTTCTGTAAGAAGTGTGGTATAACATGGCAGAATACTACTCCATACA
Organism: Pinus tabuliformis; assembly: GCA_031772625.1. Lineage (NCBI taxonomy): Eukaryota > Viridiplantae > Streptophyta > Pinopsida > Pinales > Pinaceae > Pinus > Pinus tabuliformis. Next base: position 507,776,139 of record CM062805.1, read on the forward strand.
CACCTGAGCAAAATGGAGTTGCAGAAAGAATGAACAAGACGTTGATGGAAAGGGCAAGAAGTATGCTCAGTGGTGCTGGGTTAGGACATGAATTCTAGGCAGAGGCGGTGGAGACTACATGTTACCTGGTCAACAGATCACCTTCATCAACGCTAGATGATAATACTCCACAAGAGGTATGGACTGGTAAGAAACCTTCTCTTTCGCATCTAAGGGTATTTTGATGTGATGCATATGTACATGTTCCAGAGGGGAAAAGAACAAATTTGGATAGTAAACTGAAAAGTGCATCTTTATTGGGTATAAGGATGGTTTAAAAGGTTATTAGATTGGAACCCAGTAACAAGGAAGGTTGTGTACAACCGAGATGTGGTGTTTATAGAGGTGAAAGATGTTATTAAACATGAATTCCTACCAAAGGAACATGAGAAGATAGAGTTTGAGCTAAAGGAGGAAGAATTAGACTCTACAATAGAAGAGAAATCAAAAGATGAAGAGCCACCAATTTATGTTGTGAGAAGATCAGTTCGAGAAAAAGGTAGCCAGAAAGGTATAGTCCATCTTCTTTCTGTTCAAATTTTGCTTTATCTATTACTGATAATGATCCCAGAACTGTGAAGAAAGCAATAGATTCATAGAAAGGAAAACTCTGGAAAGAGGCCGTTGTTGATGAAATGAAGTCTTTACACAAAAATGAGGCTTGGGATTTGGTAGATTTGTTGGCTAGAAGGAAACCCATTGGCAAAAAATGGGTGTTCAAGACGGAGATGAATGCAGAAGGAAAGGTGGAGAAATACAAAGCTCGGTTGGTAGCAAAAGGTTATTCCCAGGTGTCGGGAATTGATTTTGGTGATATTTTTTCTCCTGTTTCCAAGGTAGCTTCTATTAGATTACTTTTATCTGTTGTTGTTGCTTTTCATTTTGAGGTAGAACAGATGGATGTGAAGACAACATTTCTTCACAGGGATCTAGAAGAAGAGATCTACATGAAGCAACCTGAAGGATTTGCGGTGACGTGGTATGGGTTAAAATAGTCACCAAGGATGTGGTATCAGAAATTTGACACATTTATACGGGGACTTGGCTTCACCAGAAGAAATGTAGATCACTATGTATATTTTAAATTAATTGGTGACCATGTTATTTATCTGTTCTTGTATGTGGATGATATGTTGCTGATTGGAAATGACAAATAAATTATCCAAGATTTGAAGACCCAATTGTCCTCCAAATTCGACATGAAAGATCTTGATGCTGAAAATTATATTTTGGGCATGGAAATTAAACGAGATCGGGCAAAGAGAAAGCTCTGGTTAAACCAGAGGAAGTATGTGGAGACAATACTGCAGAGGTTTAATATGCAGGATAGTAAACCAGTGAAGGTTCCTATTCCTGTAGGTGTAAAGTTATTTGCTAAACAATGTCCCAAGACACAAGAAGAGGAAGAGGACATGTCCCATGTTCCATATGAAAGTGCAGTCAATAGTCTGATGTATGCAATGGTATGTACTGGACCAGACATTGCACATGCAGTGGAAGTATTGAGCAGGTTTATGTCAAACCCAGGGAAGGAGCATTAGACAATAGTGAAGTGGGTTTTTAGGTATTTGCATGGCACTAGTGATTATGGTTTGTGCTACTAAGGAAGACCGAGATTGGACATCTGTGGCTTTGTTGATGCAGAATGGGTTGGAGATCTGGATCAAAGAAGATCTACAAGTGGGTATATGTTTAACCTATTTAGAGGTGCAGTCAGTTGGATGAGTAAGAGACAATCTATAGTGGCACTGTCAACTACAGAGGCATAATACATGACAACCACTCATGCAAGCAAGGACAAAGTTTGGTTGTAGAGATTGAGTTCAAGTATGGGGTTAGTACAACGAGCTAGAAGGATAGAATGTGACAGCCAAAGTGTAATTTTCTTGGCAAAGAGCCCTACTTAACATTTAAAGACAAAGCACATTGATATTCAGTATCACTTTGTGAGGGATATGGTAGAAGGCAAAAAGGTGTTGCTAGTAAAGGTGGACACTTTGAAGAATACTATAGATGCATTGACAAAGTCTGTGAGCACTGAGAAGTTCCCTTGGTGTAGAGAAAAAATGGGCATTGCAGGGCTAGATCAATGAATAAGATCTTCTGTGGCCCCCTGTGGAAAGAAAACAAGAAGTTGGAGAATGTTGAGTTGAGTTATATTCTTTCCACGACTAGCCCCAGTAGTGAAGTTATGGTTTTGTGCATGGATATCTCACATGGTTTTGGTCGCGATGGTTTTTGGTCCATGGTATTTTGTAGATTCGGTCAAAGGAACTACAATTATGTTATAATCCAGGGTTAATGGATTGGGGTTAATGGATGCTTTGGCATGTATATATATATGTATTGTAACATTGAAAGGAACATAATGAAAAATCAATCTAGTAGTCCTGGTTTTGGGATCCAGGGGAAAATCTCTATGTATATTTGTTTAATGTGTTATGCTCTCACCATTGTTTATTCTCTGTTTTTAGAATTCGTATGCATTCAATTTCGGTACGGGGTTAAAACTTACATATCACAACCAAAGATGTTTAACGTCGAAGATTGCAAAACTTGATCCGAATTTCTTCAGCTACCAGAATTATCCAAGATCTTTTACTTTTATGATGTTAAGATTATTTCATATGAAAGAGCATAAAACAACCACATGGGAATGCTTTAAGGAAGATGAAACATAATGGCAATCAACAAATCAAGAACACAAACACATTGATAAAGAAGTTCACCCAGTGTGGGTTACATCTCCGGGCCTGGGGTTGAGAGAGTGGAGGCCGATTCATTAATGCTACAAGATGATGATGATGTACATGACATATTATTTGTCATTACAAGGATGATACTGTCAACTAGAGTGGCATGTCTCTCCACGAGAAGTTCTCAGGAACTCTCACTCATATGGGAAAAATTCCTCATTAAGAGTGGCATGTCTCTCCACGGGATGTTCTCCCTACAGGAACTCTCACTCAAATGGGTCTTCCTTCAACAAGACAAGCTAATTAAATATCACATAATGTGGCAAAAATCATCCCTCAACATAATAATAATTAGGGATCTCAACAATATAAACATCATCTTAGCGAATTAGAAGAAAAACATGACATAACTGCATCATATACCTCCACACGCGGAGATGGCCGGAAAATGCAAAGCTCATCTGATGAAATGGACAACACCATTGAATTCCTAGAGAGGAATGGTGCAAAATTGACTGCAAACTTGTCCAATTATGACACCATCAAATTTTGGACCCTCGGGAACCTTGAAGATTCCCCCAAAGATTCCTTTCTGAATATGATTGGAAAATCTGCTGCTTGGATGAATATTCTGAGCACACCATTGCGCTCCCTATGAAATTCTGAGAAAAATGACTAAAAAGTTGACAACATTCTTCCTCGGTCAAAAATCAACCTCCAAGGGAATCTTTAAGATTCCACAAGATTCTCCAAAGATTCGTTCCTACTGGACACCTTCATTTCTGCTGCTCATATAGAGATTCCGACTGTACGGTTGGACTCCTAGTGAGAAAATGTACAAAAATGACTATCCACTTGTCAAATTCTGTCACTGGCACCTTTGGCCCTCAAGGGAATCATTCTTGACATCTTATGGATTCTCGTTCATGGTTCCGCTCGTCGTTCCGCTAGTCAGACCTCAACTCCTCCTCTGGACAAATGAATAGTAGGGTTCTTATATGGTATAGGTGGGTGGAAAAAACAAGATCGCCATTTGGCACGTTGGTTAAAAGTCGAAAATGGTTCGCATGAGACCCAAGGTCAAATCCTCATAACATAACTTTATTTGCCATGTTTCTTAAACTGTTTAACAAACACGTTGGTCACATGTAACACAATCTTTTAACACTTTTGGTTAATGATTATGCTGCGTCGTTTTATGGGATGGCGGGGTGACGGTAACAAACTCCATTAGCAGTGTTATTTGGCCTGACATTCATATTACACAGTGAGCGTTTGTTGGTGGAGGCGCCCGGGAGGTGGGCCGTTCAATCCTCGCAGCCTCCGGTCTTGTTGACAAATGGTGCAATGGGAGGGTGGAGAGTCCACTAGAGGTGACCCACCTACCAAACTTAACACACACACATATATATATATATATATATATATATATATATATATATATATATATATATGTTGTTATGGTTTATGGTATGCGGTCTGGTCGAGGGATGGCGGGGTTTGGCTACCTGCCACATCATATTACATGGGTTTTTTTACTAAAAATATATATATATATATATATATATATATATATATATATATATATATATCTATATATATATATATATATGACCAGAGGGTGGGGGGGGGGGGGGGTAGGCGGGTCCGGCGGGCCCGACCTACTACATTTAATTTTAATTTTAATTTTAATACATATACAACCCATTGGTTAAAATTCACTAAACGAAAAATAAGGGATATAAGACAAATTAAGCATCCTACAAATTTGCCTGTTTCTGTGGCTGGATTCTGTGCGCCGCAACTTGGCCAAATTGTTGCCTCGTTAAGCCTGCCACTTGGTCAAGTTTGACAAAAAATTTAATGTGAATAAATTAACCATACAAACTCGGATTGAATGTCACTCGCACAATTGGAATTAGGGCGACGAGCACTACGATCTGGTCATGGTTTGGGAGTAATCTGACCAAATTTATTTTTGAGATATTATGAGCCTTCTTTGACCTCTTAGCATCTCTGAAGCCACCTGTATAAAAAAGGAACCAATTTGTTTCGAAGCTTCATTAATAAATGGACACAAAAATTCCTGTCAAGAGATTCACATCTTTCATCCATATGCTAATTCATAATTCAATTAAATGTCACTTTTGTTTATGAGTGCCGATTTGACACCACATGGGCCAATATGTCTATTAACAAGCCAAAAATATAGGAATATTCCCATCAATTGCTTCTTCATTTATTTCCAAGTGCTCTACCTCCAAGACTGTATATTGCTCCATCATTGAGCATTCTATCGTTGAGACCATCATGTCGATTTGTTAAATAATGGCTTGAGTAGAAAAAAGACTAGTCGATTTATTAAACAATGGCCCCAGTAGAAAAAAAGACTATCGATCTATTAAACAATGGCCCCAGTAGAAAAAAAGACTATCGATCTATTAAACAATGGCCCCAGTAGAAAAAAAGACTATCTTTAAGTGTTTTCAAGTCATGTCAGAGCTAACGTTAATTTGGTCAAGGTTTCATGAACTTGGTTCCATGTCAAATTGGGTTAAAGAATGTAAGGTTGATTGCTATCAAGTTTGTTGTGAAGGAGTTGCAATACACAAAATAATCGGTGACTTGATGCCCAATGACCCTTAGCACATTTCATTCACACTCTTGGTCACCACGTTGGGACGTATGCAATGAAACAAGTAATTGATCATAGGATTTAGTTAGAGTTAAGCCCTGGTATTGAAGGATTTAAAATTTAGGATCATGCGGGTTATGTGCATTATTGGGGATGTTGGTTGTGGCTCCTTTGGGGAGTTATGAGAAGTGGTAACTTTCACTATGCATTGATAAAAAGAAATCCATAGTCATGATTCTTAAGTGATTTGAAAAATATCCCACACCAAAGTATAAAGAACAAGCATAGTTTGATTCAAATCAAAGTTAGGCCACCAAATTTTAGGGATAAATGGATGTATTTGGCATCATCAAGAAATAGTTTCAATGAATAAATCATGGTGGTAATAGTAATCTATTAAACTAATACTACCTTCCATGTATTACAATATCATTGATTCCCTCTAAATAAACACTTTATGTGGCATAATTCTTTATGAATGTGCAACAAAATGCCCATTTAAGGTCCAACTTTATTTTCCCAATGGAAAATTTGTCATTCATTACTCCTTTATGTATACAAATTTGAGTATATATATATATATATATATATATATATATATATATATATATATATTAGGAATAATTGAAAACATAATTGCAATTATCAAACTAAATGGAATCTCAAATGTACATAACAAATCAAGCATGAAACAAGCTAATGAGTCCCATATGCTCCACATGTTCTCCATATAACTTAGGTGGTAACCCTTTCATAATGGGATCCACAATCATTGACTTAGTACCAATTTTCTCAATAATCACCTCATGATTTTGAACATATTCTTTAACAACAATGTACTTTATGTCAATGTGTTTTTTTAGCTACTGTTCTTATTGTTTTTGGTGAAGTGAAAGGTATTAAAATTATCACAGTAAATCCTTAATGGCATAGAGATGGAGTCTATAACTCTAAGCCTTGTGATGAAATTACATAACCATAAATCCTATGAGCTAGCCTCATAACATGCTATATACTCTGCCTCAATAATTGAAGAAGTGATCAACTTTTGTTTCTTTCCTCCCCATGAGATGGCGTGGAGATGGCACCTTTTGCAAGTAGGAATACATACCCCAATGTAGACATTCTAGAGTTGAGTCATCCTATATAGTTTGAATCTAAACACTCGTTCACTTCCAAATGGTTTGATCGTCTGTATGTGAGCATGTAGTCTTTTGTTCCTTGCAACTACCACATAAATTTCTTTGCACCCCTCCAATGATCAATACATGGATTACTTTGATATTTACCTAACATTCCTACTCCAAATCTAATGTCTAGTCTTGTATAAACTTGAGCATGCATTAGACTTCTGATTGCAGATGCAAAGCAATTGTCTTCACTAAGGTTAACACTCATTCATGTGAAATATTTCTGCAACCCTATTAATGTATGACTTTTGAGACAACCCTAATATCCCTCGAGATCTATTTCTATGAATCTCTATGCCAATGACAAAAGAGGCTTCACCCATATCCTTCATATCAAAATCTATTTAAAAATCTATTTGACCTCATGTAGCAAGCCAAAATCCTTATTGACAAGTAGAATATCATCCACATATAGGACTAAGAATATGAATTTTCTCCCACTGACCTTAAGGTATATACATTGATCCATGATGTTCTCCATAAAACCGAATGAAGAAATGACACCATGAAATTTAAAATACCATTGATGTGAATATTTTTTTAGCCCATATATGGATTTTCTTGTCTACAAACCAAATTTTTTTCTTTATCTCAAGCAAAGCCCTTTAGGCTAACTCATGTAGACCTCTTCCTCTAGATCCCCCTTAAGGAACACTATTTTCACATCCATTTGATGTACCTCTAGATCAAAATGAACTACTAATGTGATGATTATCCAAAGTGAGTCCTCTATAGACACTGGAGAGAAGGTCTCATGGTATTCAATACCTTCTTTCTAAATGAATCCTTTAGCCACAAGTATGGATTTATACCATTCTATATTTCTAGATGAGTCTTTTTTGGTTTTTTAGACCCATTTATAGCCAATGGATTTGGATTCCTTAGGAAATTCAATTAAATCGCATACACGATTCTTAACCATTTAATCCAAGTATTCTAACATAGCATCATGCCAGAGCTTAGAGTTTCCTTCGCTCATGGCTTGTGAAAACGAGATTGGATCTTCTTCAATTCCAATGTCTTGGTCAGACTCTTGTAGGTACACAACATAATCAAAATAAATTGTAGGTTTCCTTATTCTTGAGGATCTTCTTAATCCTATCTCTTCATCCACATTTTGTGGTATTTGAATAATAGGTTAATTGACAACTTTATCCTCATGGGTTGGAATTTCATTAGTTTGTTGTTTTTCCATAATGACATTTTGTGGATTATCTTGAAGTACAATTAACCAATCCATATTTGTAGGTATGATAACCAGAGCCTACATTTCCTCAAAATTTAAATTTTGAGGTTGCTCACTCCCACTAATGTCATTATCCTCAAGAAACCTTGCATTTCTTGCTTCAATGATATTAGGTTTATAGGAAGGACAATAAAGCTTGAACCTTTTGGAGCCATTTCTACAAAACCAATGAAAATACCACTAATTATCTTTATGTCCAACTTTTTCTCTAATGGATTATATATCCTGACCTCAATAGGACAACCCCATATGTGTACATGTCCTAAACTTGATTTCCAACCATTCCATAACTCGAAAGGAATTTTAGGAATTTCCTTAGTGGGAACTTTGTTTAGGATATATACAACGGTTTTAAAGCCTCACTCCATATAGATAATGGGAAAGTGGAGTTACTAATCATACTCCTCACCATGTCCATTATCATATGATTTATCCTTTTAGCTAAATTTTTTTGATATGGTGAGTTGGGCATCATGTATTGAGAAACAATACCTTGTTCCTTATGAAATTTCGTAAATGGACATGGTTTTTGTCTTATGCTTGTGTACCTCTACTCTCCACCTCTGTTAATCTCATGATTTTAATTACTTTTTACGTTTATTTCTCTGTAACGAATATGGTTCATATATGTACATCAAATATTCCAAGATATTTAGAATAAAATAAAAGAATCCATTTTAGGAATAATGAATATATTGTATAATGTGTGAATGAAGAATATGGTTGTTTACAAATGAGAGCCTTTCTTATATACTAGGAAAGGTTCCCATTCACGAAGGGTCATGTCCTTTGGGACATGTATCTTCAATAACTAATTATTATTTTGATTATTATTATTATTATATTCATAACATTGTGTTCCTCTTCAGAAAATCTTTGTCCTCAAAGCTTTTTTTTTTTTTTTCACTGAAACGGGTATGTTTTATTAATATGAGGAATAGAATGGTCTCACGCCATGGCGGCCATCATTACATTACATCCATTTCTGTTTCTTAAGCTGATACCATATTCAGGATCCTCATGGATTACAGGGATGATAAGAGCTTTCGCCATTTATGAGGAGTTGTCCTTTCCCCAACATGCAGCCTTTGTTTGCCATCAAGTCTGCTTCACTATTCAGGCTTCTGAGAATATGAAGGAATTTGTAGGAGTCAAAGTCAAGCAGGACGCTCTTTAATTTGTTTAGAGATTTGTTGAGGCATGCATTGTTAAACAGTTTGCCCGTGTTTAAATTTTTTATTAAGATCTCTGAGTCTCCAAATGCTTGGAATTCTTTGTCACCTCTGTCTCTAGCTATTTGACAAGCTATAAGGAGACCTTGAATCTCTGCCTGATTGTTGGTTTTCTGCCCGATGCCCCAGCAAAAACTGTCCCTTTTAGTGCCATCCGGGGCATAGATGACCCCTCCGGCTCCTGCTGTCCCGGGATTGCCTTTGGAGGCTCCGTCAAAGAAAATCGTGGTTGTTTTTTGTTGATGCCACCATTCATGGAAGTTGGATTCAGAGTCCCTTTTGCGCCATTCCGGGTTCGCTGAGTGAGGGGCTGTTAACTGCTTCCAAGGATGAGGGGAGAGGGGGCCCAGCCACCTCTCTTCTTCGGGGAGGAGCAAGGAATCTTCTGGAGAATGTTGCTGATGGACTGCTTCAAGGAGAAGGGATTTGGCCTTTGCCGCTGCCACGAAAGGAGTTTGCTGCTTGTCATTGAATATCAAGTCATTCTGGGTCAACCAAATCTGCCAGCATACAAACTTGGGGATAGCGTTCCAGACTTTTCTCCAGATGGACTTGCTGGGAATTTTGCTGGGGTAGCTTTGATTCCATGAGTCGAATAGATCAGCAACAGAATTATAAGAGGGGGCTGGGATTTGTAACTCTTGTAGAATGAGACCCCATACTTCTTTGGCAAACTTGCATTCCATAAAGAGATGTCTGGTTGTTTCTGAGCTCCTTCTACACAACTCGCATCTATGCGGCCCTGCTATGCTTTTCTTCATCAAATTGTCTCCAGTTAGCAACTTGTTGTGGACCAGCGTCCAGAAGAAAAAGTTTACTTTGGGTAGCGCTAACGGTTCCCATACTTTCTTCCAGAATTCTGGCGGTTTACTGCTGTTCCTGTTTGGTTGAAGGGAATTATAGGCTGCGGCTGTTGTGTAAATTCCTGAACGCCCCCATCCCCAGCTATCCTTCATCTTTCTGTTCACTGGGGCTGCGTCTTCTAGCAGATCTTCTAGGACGCTCTTCTGCTGATATAATCGCTCTGGAATTCCAAAGAAATCCCAGCTTTTCCAGTTATCGTGGCAATCCCAGTTTGACAGATCGTAGAGGCTTTTTATACCTGCGCGTTCAAGCCAACATTTTAACTCTGTTATTTCGTCAATTTCCGCAAGGGGGTCACGATTCATGATTCTGTCTTGCCACAGATTTGTGTGTTTACCGCTTCCTGGGATCCTGTACGCGCTGCGCATGAAGAAACTCATTGTTTTACTGCATAGTTTCCATACCTGGGAGCAGTGATTTGAATGCGCTGTCTGGATATTTCTGAGCTGGACGTTATGCGCATATTTTGTTTTCAGCATGTCGCTGACAGGGTGTTTGGGCTCTTTGAAGAGTTTCCAAATGATCTTGCCTCCCAATGCCAGGTTGGCTAATGCTGGATCACGAATCTGGAGGCCTCCTTCAGAGATTGGGCACTTGACCACGTCCCATTTCACTAAATGAAACTTGTTTTGATTTCCTTTCCCACCCTTCCAAAGGAATTCCCTGAGGATTTTAGAGATTTGATCTGTTACGCTTTTGGGGGCGAGAAGGAAGGCTGCTTGGTAGATAGGGAGCACCGATAAGACAGTCTTGATCAGGATGAGTTTGCCTGCTTTTGTAAGCCAATATCCTCCCCAACCTGTAATTTTTGTTTTTATTTTGCTGATGATTTCAGTCCACAACGACCTCTTGTTGAAGCCGTTTGTGATGGGGAGGCCAAGGTATTTGATCTTTTCCCATTTAGCATGTCCTTTGAAGCCTATCAGGTTGGAGATACTTGTGAGCTCCTGCTGCCCAATGTTCCAGCCATAGACTTCGCTTTTTATTTTTATTTTTATTTTTCTATTGATAGAGGCTCCCGAGACCCTGCAATAGCAATTGAGAACAGAATCAAAGGCTTTGGATATTTTGGCTGAGGCACCTCCCAGGAGGAGGGAGTCGTCCGTGAAGAGAGCATGGTTCTGGGGAGGATGAGGAGGGTTTGAGGCCAGGGAGGGAGCCTGAGGCTTTTTCGGCAGCTAGCTTTCTACTGAGGGAGTCTGCCATCAGGATGTAAAGGAAAGGGGAGAGCGGGCATCCTTGCCTGAGGCCTCTCTGGGCTTGAAAAAAGGAGGAGGGTCGGCCGTTTACAAGAGGGGCAATCCAGGGGTTGTGGGTGCAGGCAGAGATAAGATTGACAAAATGAGGGGAAAAGCCAAAGGAGAGGAGGACTTTGTAGAGGAAGGAGCGGTTGACACGGTCAAAGGCATTGGCCATATCAAGTTTTATCAGCATGCCTTTTTCTTTGCGCTGATTGCTTGAGTGGATAATCTCCTGCACCTGGATGACATTATCTAAGATGTGCCTGCCTTCTACAAAGCCACCTTGATTGCTAGATATCAGCCTGTTGAGCAGTGGCTTGATCCTGTTAGCTAGCAGCTTTGCCAGAATTTTGTATGAGGCATTACAAAGCGATATTGGCCTGAATCTGGAGAATGTTTCTGGGTTGGTTTCTTTTGGGATGAGGGCGAGGTAAGTGGAGTTGGTTCCTCCCCCTACCTTGGCTTTTCCCATGAAGCCTTTTACCATTTTTAGCAGATCAGTTTTGATAATATCCCAGCAGGTCTTGTAAAAGTGAATGGTGAATCCGTCAGGCCCAGGGGCCTTGTCCGGATCCATAGACCAAATGACTTTGCTGACTTCTTCTTCAGTGATGGGGCTGATGAGAACGGAATTGTCTTCAGGGCTGACCAGATGAGGGATGTTGGAGAGGAGGTCAGCAGTTTCCTCCTCATTGACATGGTTATCTGCGGTGTAGAGCTGTCTGAAATGTTCAACGACTGCTTCTTTTATCTGACTGAACCCTTTGCAGATCTGCCCCTCTGAGGTTGTTATTTCAGAAATATGGTTTCTGGAGAGTCTTGCTCGATATTGGCGATGAAAGAAAGTGGTGTTCCAGTCACCAGCTTTCAGCCACAGACTTCTAGACTTAGTTCGCCAATACTCTTCCTCCATCCGGAGAGATCGATATGTTGAGCATTGAGTTTTGACTTCTTTGTCAAGGAGCATTGGGGTGATTTCTCCTCTTTCCATTTCTGCTTGCAGGGCCTCAAGGGACTGTACAGTTTCTTTTCTTTGGCTGGTTGGATTTGGAACCGGTTTCTTAATCCAATCCTTCAGGGCTTGCTTTGTGGCTTTGAGCTTTTGTTCCCACACGTAACTGGAGGATCCTGTGACTGGTTTTGCCCATGCAGTTTTCACTGTTTCTATGAAGTCTTCCCTTTCTATCCAAAGAGAGCTGAATCAAAAGGGGATTGGGCCGAGATCTTCTTCATCTTCCAGAATAAGCTGGATTGGCTTATGATCTGAGGTCAGTTTGGGCAGTATTTTGGTGGTGATTATCTTCTTATTCATCATCAGTGTACCTTGGACTAAAAAACGGTCCAGTCGAGCAGCGATATGGTCCTCACCCACTCTGTTGTTGGACCATGTGAAGGACCCTTTGACCGGAGTGAAATCGAGGAGATCCCACTGCTGGATGAGGTCTTCCACCATGGGGAGCATGGGGTCTCTGTTATTAGTACCTCCCCTTTTTTCTTTTGCTTTTAATACTATATTTAGATCCCCAGCAAGAATGATATTACTAGGGGAGTGCTGCTCAAGGAATTCAGTGAGAGATTTCCAACAGTCCCTCTTTTCAGAATACAGAACAGGTACATAAAGGTTGAAAAGGGAGATGGTTAACTTACTTGTGCAGTGCGTAAGTTCCGTGTAGATCCAGTGCTGGGTCTCATGGTATTTGTTCAGCTGGAAGAGGTCTTCTGTCCAGAGAGTTGCCAGCCCTCCTGATGAGCCTCTTGCGCTGACTGCTCTTCCTGTACTTTTCTTCCATTTCTTCTTGCTGATGTCTAGCAGGGCTTTCCCCTCTATCTTAGTCTCTTGGAGCATTAGAATGTCTGAGGGTTCTATTTTAAGGAGATCCTTAACCGCTTCTACTTTCGAGGGGTTTCCCAGACCTCTACAGTTCCAAGAGATGAGGCGCATTATTTACCAGGGGTGGGGTGGGAGCCCCCCTTTGGGGGCCTGTTCCTGGAGTTTCTCCCGATTGACATCTCTATTGTAGGCTGGCTCCCTTGAGTTTTGAGCCTTTCCGCCTCCTCTTCCCTTGCTTCTCTACGAGATTTCCTTCCAACTTTTCTTGTGGGTTGCTCGAGGGTTTCCTCATCCGAGGAGTCAGAGCTTTCAGCTGGTTTTTTCCTTGCTACTTCTGCGTATGAAGGGTTGGAGGGGCTTCCTTGGGGGGCTTCCAGGTGAGCCATTTCTACATCTTCTGTGTTGTTGATGGGAGGGTCGATCTGGTCCACATTTTCCGGGGTTGTTGTGACTGTCTTGCTCTGGCTCTTTTCTTTAACATTTGAGATCTTTTCTTGAGTGGGATTGGAGCTGCTTGGAGTCTCTCTCTGAGTGCCTTTCCCGTTGCCTTTCTTCTGATTAGTGGTTTTTTGTACTTGAATCCATTGCTCGCCGTTCTGTTTGTCTGGTTGTTCTTCTGCCTTCTTCTTGCAGTGTTTGGCGAAGTGCCCGTAGCCATGGCAGTGTCTGCATTTAAATGGCAGTTGTTCATAGTCCAGCTCTTGGACATGCGTCCAGCCTGCGACTGTAAGTTTTATGGCTTCCGGCAAGCCCTCTTCCAGGTCGACTTCGACACAGATGCGTGCACATGAATATTGATCTTTTCTTACCGCCTGATCTATGTATTTCCCTAATCCATTGCCGATGATCTGGAGTGACTTCTGGTTCCAGCAGTGTAAGGGGAGATGAGGGAGCCGCACCCACACCGGTACAGCTGATGGGACATCCTGGGTTGGGTCGAAGTCTGGCGACCATTTGTTTAAGTATAGCCCTTGGGGGCCCATAAAATAAGGTCCGTTTCTGAAGATTAAGCTTCTGTCCTCTACACTTTCAAATACAAAGATGAAAAAGCCTTTGCCTACGAAGTAGCTTTTTATACCTTCTTTGATTAACGGCTTCCAGTTCCTTTGTGTCCAGTCCTCTACCGACTTGGGTGAAGGCCAGAGGCCCGTGAACTGGCCTATGAGGCCTCTCTCAGCGAGGTTCAAAGCTGCTTTGCATGTTTCTTCTTCAGGAAGGGCTACCGTGGGGATGGAATCCATCTTCTTGACGAACTTCTGCTGATTGACAGAGGGCGATCTCTTGCAGCTCGAAGCGATCATTGCTTTGAATGCTGTCACTTCCGGAGGTGGGGGCAGAGGAGGATCCAAAGGGTCCGGGCCCCCTGGGGGCGCCATGGCTAGGCGCAGCTACTCAAATCGCACAGCAAGGAGCAGCAACGATCAGGCTGAAGCGGGGTGGAGCTCAGGAAGGATGGGGCAGGGACGGGCGAGCCCAGCAGCAGGAGGCTACCAGGCGGGGACGCCGCAGGAGGCAGCTCAGGAATTGTCATTTTTCTCGATGTATTTCTATTTATGTCATCTTCGAACCATTTTTTTTATAAATAAAATTTAATTATTTTGAAAATATTAGTTTATGATTAATGTATAGACACATACAATCACGCCCACCCAATTAGTACCCACGATTTATTTTATGATGCGACCTTAGGAAAAATGTAGCAACAACATAACGACGGATGACAACGGTCAATGGAAGGGTATTCGACTTGGTTTACACTGAATTAATCACAATTGTGTGTGGACAAGACTAGACGATACAAGCATCATACAAGTGTTGCAGTGTTAAGGGGAGGACGATATCAATGGCGATAAATGAATGCAGCGAAATGTGGTGAGAGTGGTAGTTGCAACCATGATGGCAGCCTAGGATGACAGGGTTATGATCAATGTACAGTGGCCACAATTGACGACGGTCTGTAGCGACTTTGAGCAACTCAGGTTTGTTTTGTTTTGTTATATATATATATATATATATATATATATAGATATATATATATATATAATTTTTTAATTTTATTTCTCCTCTTTTTTTTTAATGGCCAAGGCCCTTACGACATAATGGAGAACCTCCAAGGGCCAAGGCCCTAACGACATAATGGAGAACCTCCAACCATTTACATGGCTAAAAGCCTCAATTCACAACGACAATGAACTTAACAAAGGGTTGATGGCCAAAGGCTGGATCGGGATGGCTCTATGCAGTGGTTGAGAAGTTAGAGGGTCGAATAACTTTGGTACCATTGTAATGAACAAGTTTTGTATACGCACGTCAAATATTCCAAGATATTTGGAATACAATAAAAGAATCCATTTTAGGAATAAAGAATATATTGTATAATATATGAATGAAGAATATGACTAGTTACAAATGAAGGTCCTCCTTATATACTAGGCAAGGTTCCCATTCACAAATAGTCATATCCTTTGGGACATGTCTCTTCAATAATTAATTGCTATTGAATTAATAATTATTCCGATTACTATTATTTATAGTATTTTATATAATATATTCATAACATTTACCTCTGCCTTATAAGTTTTGAAAGCATCTAATACCTTACTTTTCTCAAATAGAAAATAAAGATATATCAATTGCATATGATCATCTATAAATGAGATAAAGTATTTTTGAAAATTTAGACACAGAGTCAGAAATGGTCCATAAATATTGGTATGTACAATTTCTAATATTTTCGAACTCCTCTTGACACCTTTCTTGGTTTTCTTTTGGTCTAATTTCCCTTTATGCAATCCACATAAACACTAAAACCAGAGATATCAAGAGTCTCAAAGACTCCATCATTTATTAATCTTATAATTCTCTGTATGGAGATGTGTCCCAATCTCCTGTGCCAAAGCATGGAGGGATTTTGATGCAGGAGCATCCTGCTGAAGAAAGTCATTGTATATTTGGTTGACTTAGGGGATCTGATGTTTGATAACGAATTTGATTTCTTAATAGGAGATTTTGTATATTTTTAATAACTTGAGTGAGAAATATGTGTGTGAGGTTTTAAATGTAAATATTCTCAATTATGTGAGAATATGAGAGATGGTAGACATGTGAAGATCTCATAAAAATCTTAGAGATTAGGAGATCCTAGAATAGGAATTAGTTGAGTTAAAATTAGATTGAGAGATTTGGTATAATCTGCTCATAAAGATATAATTTAGATATAGAACTGTTGTTGAGATCCTCAAGGGATCATTAAGAGATTTTAGGAACTAGTTGAGAGATCTATGGAGAAGAACTAGGAACCAGAATGATCCATAACTATGTAATTGTTCCTATAGAGAAGAGGTGTGTGTGGAGTGAGCATGAATAGAAGAGACTAGGGCTGCGTGCCCACATTGTATATCTGGTCAAGTTTGATGTATATTTGAATTCAATTAATAGATGGAAAATTATGTGCTTATGGTATGGAAAATATCTTTGGTTTATCTTGTCAATAGAATAATTGTTTCTGAAGGAGTGGCTAGTTGGTAACTTACGGTGCATATGATTGTCAATTCCAGCAATCAGTATTTGCAATCAAGTTGAGAATTCGATCTGTAGTGAGGAGAGAGTGGCCAGGACAGAGAACACCCCATAAGGTGTGTGAAATTAGGTCAATAATGTGTGGATCAATATTAGGAATGATAGAAGAAGATGAGTGGAATTGTGGCAAATCGAAATTGCCTTTTTGGTATTGAAGATCTGTGCAAATATCCAAGTGCTGGAAACATTGATTAACTGTAGGACAAGTAAAAATGGGTTTTAAATGTGCTCTACATTATCTATGTTGGACGCCCAGAAATAGATTTTCAATGTGTCAATTGAACCATGTTGAGTTCAATTAATCCCTGCAAATCATTGTTCAATTGTTGAAAATTATGCTCTAGATTTTCCCAGAAGCATAAATAATTGTTGCCTGAACAGTGATGCTAGCTCGTTGGATAATCAACTAGAAGGGTAACGCTACCAGATCCAGTTTCAACATTGGGCAGATCAGGGTCAGAATTTGAGATTTCGAATCTTATAATTTTGATGCCATCCATACACAAATCAAATGAAACTTTTTTGCGAAGACTCATTGGAAATCTGGAGATAACGTTAGAGGAGGTCATAAGTCAGTGAAAAGGTTGAAGCTAAATCGTTTGACGTTCTTATTGAGTGGAGATCGCCTGTTCTGATCGTCCTTTGGTTTAGAAGAGCAAATATTGAATGACAGAGAATTGTGAATGCATTGAAAAAGGGTCACGCCAGAAAAATAGAAGAGTCGCACCATGGGTCGCGCCTAGTCAAAACGATTTTGAGATAGAAGTTTGAACACAAAGTATTGGCAGTTACTCTACCATCATTTGGTATTAGAGTAAGAAGAGTCTTGTGTATGGAGATTTTGTGGTTGTGTCATTTGAAAAGGCCAGAGCAGGAAGAAGCTTTTAGAGAATCAGAGGTGTAGCAGAAGCAAAGAAGAAAAGAAGAGGAATCAGATTTGGAATCTGATTGAGGTAAATATTGTTCTGTTATTGAATCTGGGAGACTGACGATTTCATGATTTAAGCTTGAAGAAACAGTGAAGAGAGATGGAAGGAAAATATACTCCGAGAGAAAGTAGATTAGATTTTCCTTAAAGACAGATTGAGAAGATTGTTATGAGGTATAAAGAGAATTGATGACTGCAACAGTAAAAGTAGAATTAGTAGAAGAGGAAACTACAACAACAACGTATGCAACAGAGATTGGACAATGAGGTATGGTCTTCTTATTAATTATTGATGAATCACTGATTACAAGTAACAATATGAGGATGCTTTAATGATTGTAGCTAGAACAATAAAGTTTTGATGATGATGATGATGAACCTATCCAACTGGAGGTTGGAAGAAAGGAGAGAGGTGACTAAGTGCAAAAGAGAAGAGAACCTCTAGAAGTTCAAGAGAGTGAACCAAGAGAGAGAATACCCAGGAAGAGATCAAGCTCAGAGAGGAAGCTTGATAGGGTATTTAGTAGCAAAGGATAATTGTAGATCACCAAGATGAGATCATGAGAAAAACGATCATGGAGGATCATAGAAAATGTTTAAATAAATGCCATAAAGGTAAGATGAGTAATGAAGATCGTGAGATAAGTTTTGCAGTGATAAGAGCACAGTTGGATATGCTAAAGGAATGGCTACAAGAGAAATAGAATGAAGACCAAAGATATGGATGGAGAATAAGGAAACGGGTCAAATGGAACCTATTGCAAAAGAAATGGAATGCCAAGCTGATAAACAAGTTTAGAGAACTTGAACAAAGACATATTTCTTTGTTGGAGAAGGAGAGACTCAAAGGAATTGAGTCACAGCCAAGAAGATTTGTTGAAACCCAGAAAGTCCATTGTGAAAGATTGGTGCTGGAAGCTCAAATGAGGCTAAAAGGTCTTGTATTTTTAAAACTGATAGCTTGTTTATGTATGCAGGCACAATACTAAATGTTGAGTTTGTTGCTAAGAATGAGAAGAAAACTATGACAACTAATGACCATAGAAAAAATCCAAAAAGAAATTATGGTCAACAAAATGTTCTTTGTGAACTTGAAGGAAATTGGGATGATTGTTTTACATTCCATGAAGTTGAGTTTTCAGTTCAATTAGAGAAGGAAACAAAGGTAAAGGATGATCACATATGTGAACCAGAACAAAGAAGAATCTTTGGAGAGAATAACAAAGATGTTGGAAGAGATTTGAAGTCTGAAACATGAAATGAGGCTAGAAAGCCTTATATTCTAAAATATGATCATTTGTGTAAAGATTTTGTTACAGGTGTAGGAAAACCATCTACAACTGATATGAAGACAGAGGGAGAGGAAGAAGAACAAAATTTGAATTTCATTCTAAGAACAGATGAAGTAAAGCATTTAGATGTTATGATTGAGAGGTATGATGCTGAAATAGATTTGCTAGAAAGATTGTTGGAATAATCTGTGTCAAAAAGGAACCTCAGATTGTAGGACCACACAATAGTGGTACAAATGAAGATAATTTGCATAAAATTATGAGCAACAACAACTTTAAAAATTGTTTTAAATCAACAGGGAAGAAGACATTTTAGTGTCTTAAATTTTTATGAAATGAAGTATGATGAAGAGGAAAATAATAATTTTAAAATTCTTATAAGTAATTTTCAACAAAATGATTATTATTTAAATGTTGAAAATAATTAAAGAAGCTGACGATGAAAAGTACCCAACAAAAGGTACCTGAATGTGAAGGAGATAAACAATAGCAAAAAGAAAATGATGATAATAGAATTGATCAAGAGGATGAAAGGAAGGCTACAACATAAAATTTGGAGACCAGGAGAAAGAAAGATGACAGGAATAAAAACACAGAAGCATGAAGAAGAAAGACTGAAGGACCAACAACAAAACAAATTTTGGGATCCTGGAGGTAGTCAGTCATTAAGATTTGTAGCTGTCACATTACTACAAAAAAGTGTCAGACCTCATAGACATGAGTCTATGATTTTTTTCCCTACTGTGGGTTTCTGATGCAGGAGCATCCCGCTCAAGAAAATCATTGTACATTTGGTTGACTTAGGGGATCTAATGTTTGATAATGAATTTGATTTCTTAATAAGAAATTTTGTATATTTTTAATAATTTGAGTGAGAAATATGCGTGTGAGGTTTTAAATGTAAATATTCTCAATTATGTGAGAATATGAGAGATGTTAGACTTGTGAAGATCTCATAAAAATCTTGGAGATTAGGAGATCCTAGAATAGGAATTAGTTGAGTTAAAAGTAGATTGAGAGATTTGGTATAATCTGCTCATAAAGACAAAATTTAGATATAGAACCGTTGTTGAGATCCTCAAGAGATCATTAAGAGATTTTAGGAACTAGTTGAGAGATCTATGGAGAAGAACTAGGAACCAGAATGATCCATATCTATGTAATTGTTCCTATAATTGTAAGCCTAAGGGGCATGTAGAGAAGAGGTGTGTGTGGAATGAGCATGAATAGAAGAGACCAGAGCTGTGTGCCCACATGGTATATCTGGTCAAGTTTGATGTATATTTGAATTCAATTAATAGATGGAAAATTATGTGCTTATGGTATGGCAAATATCTCTGGTTTATCTTGTCAATAGAATAATTGTTTCTGAAGGAGTGGCTAGTTTGTAACTTACGATGCATATGATTGTCAATTCCAGCAATCAATATTTGCAATCAAGTTGAGAATTCAATCTGTAGTGAGGAGAAAGTGGCTAGGACAGAGAACACCCCATAAGGTGTGTGAAATTAGGTCAATAATGCATGGATTGATATCAAGAATGACAGAAGAAGATGAGTGGAATTGTGGCAAATCGAAGTTGCCTTTTCGGTATTGAAGATCACTGCAAATATCCAAGTGCCAGAAACATTGATTAACTATGGGACAAGTAAAAATGGGTTTTAAATGTGCTATGTGTTATCTATGTTGGATGCCCAGAAATAGATTTTCAATGTGTCAATTGAACCATGTTGAGTTCAATTAATCCCTGCAAATCATCGTTCAATTGTTGAAAATTATACTCTAGATTTTCCTAGAAGCATAAATAATTGACGCTTGAAAAGTGATGCTAGCTCGTTGGATAATCAACTAGAAGGGTAACACTACTAGATCCAGTTTCAACGTTGGGCGAATCAGGGTCAAAATTTGATATTTTGAATCTTATAAGTTTGATGCCATCCATACACAAATCAAATGAAATTGTTCAGTGAAGACTCATTGAAAATCTGGAGATAACGTTAGAGGAAGTCATAAGTCAGTGAAAAGGTTGAAGCTAAATCGTTTGAAGTTCTTATTGAGTCAAGATCACCTCTTCTGATTGTCCTTTGGTTTAGAATATCAAAGAATGAATTCCAGAGAATTTTGAATGCGTTGAGAAAGGGCCGCACCAGAAAAACAGAAGAATCACGCCGCGGGTTACGCTTGGAATAGAAAGGTCGCCCAGGAACAGAAAGGTCACACCTGAGACAGATAGGTCGTGCCAAGTGAGAGAAGGGTTGCATTAGCCTACATAAGCATCGCACTTGGTAAACTTTGAAAACCAATCCTTCCTTGTTTATGTATAACTGATATGAGCGCAGTTTTAATCAGAGAGTGAGGGATAGGAAGGGTTGAAGTCTCTTTGTTAAGACTTGTAGTGTAGTCTTAGTGTTTTAAGGCTATTGATTATGGAGGATAGACCTGGTAGGTCATCAATTTTTCATTCATAATACCAATCTTAATGCTAACATTCCATGCAAAGTTAAAAAATTGGAATCAAAAGTAAGATTTAATTGGAGTTTATATAAACCATCAACAAGTGTTCCATCACCAACAACAAGTGAGTCTTTGATAAAACTAATAGTAAAACCAATAAAATTGAAACTAAATCCATGAGGAACAAGTCTGGAGATTGAAATAAGGTTCTTAGTGAAATAAGGAACAAAATGTCCTTTCAAGATTTAAAACAAAGCTAGATTTTAGGATAAGTTTGAAGTTCCCAATTGATTCCACATGTGCACTCATCTTATTTCCTAAATAGATGAAGAATTAACTTTCCATTTGTTTCGTTTGGTTGATTAAATCCTACCTGGTATCAGAAATATGGATTGTATAATCAAAGTCAATGTCATGAAAAATATCAACCATATTAGATTCATAACATAGTAAAGGAACAAGATTACCTTTCTTTTCAAGCCAAACTTTATATTAGGATCATTGTTTCTTAATTGTGTCCTTTCTTGCAATTTTTTTTTTATGGTATCCTTATTGTCGAATTTACCAATTTCCATCTTCTTATGATTTTTCTTATAGTGAGCACCCTCTCCTTTCCCTGAATACACATTTCCATGAGTCACTAGATGAACACTTTCTAGTTTCTCCTACTTCAATCTCCCTTCCTCCTGAACACACATGATCAATAGTTCATTAATTGACAATTATCCTTATGTGTGTTATAAGAAATCTTAAATGGCCCATATTCTATAGGCAGGGAGTCGAGTACAAATTGGAAAAGAAAAGAGTCTCAGAATGTGAGATCTAAAGATTTCAGCTGAGCAACTATATCTCTCATTTCCATAATGTGTTCATGTACTCCCTTATTACTGAATAGTGTCATTGATGATAGTTTTTTATTAGGTTAATGGCTAACACCTTTTCAAAAATCATGTATTGATGTTCAACAACATTACTAAATTTCTTTGCCTTAGAGAATTTTGGAAAAGAACCTTAATACCTTTTCCAACATGGTTCTTGATAAACAGTAAACTTGAGTGATTATATTGCTCTAACTGCTCATATAAGGCCCTTTCTGTTGGCATACTATATTTCAAAGCCAATGGGTGGTTCATTCTCATGGAGTGCCAAATATAAGTCCATGCACCCTACTGTAAGGATAATTTTATCCTTCCAGTTTTCAAAATTATCACCAATTAACATTGGAACACAAGATAATTCATTAGACATAATTATAGATGGAATAGCTACAAAATTAAAAACAAATGCTATGATACATATATGACCATAATTTAAATTATTAACTGATCCAGGTGGCTCCAGAGACACACACAGGACAAAGAGGGCTTATGGAAGCTCAAAAAAATAAAAGTGATTAGAATGCTTTTGAACCAGGACCAAAGCGTAGATCTTATCGTCCTGATCGTAGCGGTGTGAACGGTTCGTCAACTTGAGCTCGTATGAGGGAGAACGAGCCAGTCGAAGTTTTGGTCAAAGTTGGGTCGTGGGCCAGGTTTAAGTTTCCTACAATTTGACCGACCCCGGGGCATGAAACCTAGGTCCCGAAAGTGGGCGAATTTGTTGGATCGTTAATTTGTCTAATATCCCCTATATTAGACAAAATCAAAATATACCATATTTAATATATATATATATATATATATATATATATATATATATATATATATATATATCTATATATATATATATATATATATATATATATATATATATATATATATATATATATATATATATATATGTATATATATGAGGTGGCAAGCCACCACCCTTGCCACCGCCAAACTAAATAACAAAATCATATTTAAAAATGGCTGACGGGCCATGACCCCCGCTGGCCTCCCCATCCAACCACATAAATCAATGTTAATTTGGGTCGGTAGCCATTACCCCTTCGAACCCTCCCTCAACCACCGCACACCATACATATAAACTATATGGGGTGGGCGGGCCACCTCCGGTGGACCCAACCCACACCCCCAAACCACCCTAACCGTATGCCATATGATTGATGCAAGGCCGACGGGGATTGAACCTGCCCAGCACACGTGGGATGACCCCCACCGGGTGGCCCCATGTACAACCCATTCAATACACCCCAACCAATATGAAATACGCTAATCGTTCCAACAAATAATCCGCCCAATCCTAATACCAATGTGCTGTGGAGGTTACGGGGCGGGCCGCCCAATGCGGACCCGACCCCTAAAAAAAATATTAATGCAATTTTAAAAAAATGAAAGGCGTGTAAATATGGAGGGGTCGGGGTTTGACCACCTGACCTCATTATAATTCAAAATTTTTACCATTGGGCCAATGGCTAATTCATTGTAATATCCGCCTGAAAAAGTTTATATAAACTCATTTGTCACTGTGCCCAGGGGATGGAGAAGCCATGAACGTCCATGGAAATCGAGACGCTAATTTTTAATTAATTTATTGCAGGTGGAACCATAAGCCCAAAGAAGAGGCAGGCGAAACCATGATTGGGCGAAATTCTCAGGAGGGTGAAATTTTTGCAGTGTCCAAATTGGACAATTTTTATATTGATCTTACACCTCTCAGCGACACCAACCTAATGGCAGAATCTGAATTTTTATCTAAGCATCAGATCTTCAGATGACCCAGAGGAGGGAATATTTGATGAATCTAGGGGGAATATAAAAGATTCCTTAAGCCCCAGATTTCCACTTTCTCATAATTTAGAAATTTGACAGTCAATTTTACACTATTCGACGCCAAAAATCTGATGGTGCATTCAGATTTTCCATTTGACCATTCTATTTTTTGGCCACTTTTCAAAGTGGAGTTTAGGTGTCAGCGTTCACGTGTGAGCACTCATTTCCATGCGATTCAATGCTGCGAGATCGATGGTACGTCCAACTTCAACAATTTGATATCCTTTTCTTTAGATGGCCCCAGGATGTGAGGTATATGTAGTGTGTTCGTGTACTTCTTTCTTGATATGAGATGCATTGTGTTGCACAGATCCCTGTTTGATGTTTGATGCGGGATCTTGTTTTCTTACTTGTTTCATGATTCCTGCTTGATGTGATGTGGAATCGTCTGTAGGATGTACTTGTTGTCATGATTCGTCATGTTTGGTTTGAGATCCCTTTGTTGTTATGTTGATGTGATACTCATGTGTCGCCATGTATGTTTGCATTGAGATCCCTTTTATGCCATGTTGGTGGGATGCTCATTATCATCATGCATGAGTTTAGGTCACACTGATAGGAGTCCTTTTTGAATGAGAGTTCATGCAGCGGAACATCTCTTGGAGCCACTCCTGCGTGAGGGAATTTTCCTTGTATGATAGCGATGTCACCTCTTATGTACATCATCACTATTGACAGCACTTAATGCAGCGGCCTACACCATCTTGACACCGGGGCTCGGAGACGTAGTCTGTCCTTGACAAACTCCGTTATCAACGTCTTGTTATTCTAGGTTGCTGATGATTGTCATGTTCCTTTTTCATTACGACATGCATATATGTTCACTTATGCTATTTTTAAATGCAATTCTAATCACATCACAAAAGCAAAAGATCTTGGTTAAATCCGAGAGTTGAGTCAACTCAGATCAAGTTTGGTATCAGAGCGGTCTTTGTGTGGATGTGAATTGCAAGCGTGAACAATGGAACGTGTAGTGATAGAGGATGAAAAGCGATGTACAAGACCATGCTCAAAATTTCCAAAAGGGTGGAAATAATGTATGAAGCTCTACAAAAGGAGACAGAGGAAAAGGAGCGATTTCAGCTTCAGATTCGAGCCATGGAAGAGGCCTTGGAAGAACTGAAGCACAACAACCAAAAGCTTCAAACAGAGAACACTGAATTGAATATGCTTCTATAATGTGAAGAGGAAGAGGAGAAACATAGTCTGCTACGACAACTACAAGCAAAGGACGAGGCCTTGGAAAAGCTGCAGTGTGACCCATGTGAGGAAAAAAGTAATTCTATGTCTTTGTGTATGTGTCCTGATGATGATTTCGCTGTTTTTGAAAATCATACCACAGAAATTGGCTCCAAATTGTTGAAGAAAATGGGTTATGAAGGAAAAGGATTGGGCATTAATGGCCAAGGAATTATCAACCCCATAAAAGTATAAGAGTTACCCCATCAGGAAGGACTTGGATATATCAGAAAGGAAGTTGGGGAATGCGCCGAGACAGCTAGCGAACCACCAACAACAGATGATGAGAAGCCTTCATCAGTTCTTTCCAAATCGACAGAGGAGGTAAAAGATGTTGATTTCCTTTCGGTTTCATTTTCACATAGTATGATTTCTATTGGAGATTTGGAGATCCCAATTACAGGGACAAACATAAGGCTCCTTACCAGGATGAGGTACGAGGAAAAAGAACTTGGTGTTAATAACCAAGGAATAACTCAACCATTGGAGGTTGTGCAGAGACCTCATTTTGCAGGCTTGGGATACATCGAAGGATAATGCTTGAAGGTGTCAGATTCTTCCAAGATATCGTCAAAATCGTCGAGGAAAGAGAATGATGGGAACACATCCCAATCATCCCATGGCAATGCCCATTGTAGAGAAAGAGTTGAGGCAAGCTCTCATCGCCATACTTACACTAGAGACGGCAAGGAAAGGTATAACCAGTTTCGATATTCGAATATTCATTTCGATTATAATAAAGTTGTTAAAGATGAACGTAAATCATGGAATCGAAAAACATGTACCTTTTGCGAATTACATAACCATACATTTTCTAAGTGTTGGAAAAGAATAGCAGCACACAAAAGGAGGAGGCATGAAAGACCCTCCCAACAACAGGGAAAGAAACATGTTAAGAAAATCTGGAGAAAGAAGACCTATTGTAGTCATTACAACAGAGGTGGCCATCAAAGAGCCACTTGTTGGAGGCTCCATCCAGAGCAGCGCTTGAAAGACAAAGTGTCGGTGCATGAACTAGGTGAAACAATTGTTCGACAAGCAAAACCACCACAGGGGGATGACCCATTCACAGCGATAAGTGAAAAATGGTTTCTAGATATGTTAGCTTGTCATGGTCGTGCTTTTGTAAATCATTTGTTGCATTTTAAAATGTAAAAGTGATGATGTGTTTTCCATCACTTGCTAAGCAACAATGATGTCAGATCTTATTTTGTGTTGCATTTTACACTCTGAAAGCGATGTTGTGTTTCCATCACTTGTCAAAGAAAATAGTGGTTGGCCTTATCATTGTAAATCATGTGTTGTAGTGATGATGTGTTTTCCATCACTTGTTGGAGCAACAATGATATGTTGGCCTTGTTTTTGTAGTTGGGGTATTGTTTCCATTTCGATGTAAACTTGACCACCGAGTATGTGTTATAAACTCGTGGCAAGTGTGGGATGCTTGGGTCATTAGTTGGTCATGAAATTCAAGCATGTAATTTGAAAAAAAAATGTACTATAGGTTGTAGAGGTTGCAGGTGTCGGCTCATCACTTAAGGCTCTGAAGAACAAAGGTGAAGGAGATGGAAGTGAGACCTTTTCAAGATGCTTGTGATGCAGACAAGGTACAAAGAAGTTGAAGATTATTTTTCATGCTTTTGGAGGACCAAAAGCTCCTCAGTGGGGAGGATTGATCCAAGTGGCTCTAAAGACACACACAGGACAAAGAGGGCTTATGGAAGCTTAAAAAATCAAAGTGATCAGAATGCTTTCAAACTAGGACCAAAGCATAGATCTTGTCATCCTGATTACAGCGGTGTGAACGGTTCGTCAATCCGAGTTCGTATGAGGGACAACGAGCCAGTTAAAGTTTTGGTCAAAGTTGGGTTGTCGGCCAGGTTTAAGTGTCCTACAATTTGATTGACCCTGGGGCATGAAACCTAGGTCCTGAAAGTAGGTGAATTTGTTGGATCGTTAATTTTTCTAATATCCCCTATATTAGACAAAATCAAAATATAGCCTATTTAATAGAAAAATAAAAAATATATATAAATGCGGTGGTGGGCCACCACCCTCACCACCCCAAACTAAATAACAAAATCATATTTAAATATGGCCGACGGGCCATGACCCTCACTGGCCTCCTCATCCAACCACATAAATCAATGTTAATTTTGGTTGGTGGCCATTACCCCACCGAACCTCCCTCAACCACCACACATCATACATATAAACTATAAGGGGTGGCCGGGCCACCTCTGGTGGATCCGGCCCACACCCCCAAACCACCCTAACCTTATGCCATATGATTGATGCGGGGCCAGCGGGGATTGAACCCGCTTGGCCCATGTACAACCCATTCAGTACACCGCAACCAATATGAAATATGCCAACCGTTCCAACAAATAATCCGCCCAACCCTGATACCAATCTGCTGCGGAGGTTAGGGGCGGGTCGCCCAATGCGGACTCGACCCCCAAAAAAAATATTAATGCAGTTAAAAAAAAAAAAACGTGTAAATATGGAGGGGTAGGGGTTTGACCACCCGACCTCCTCATTATAATTTGGGATTTTTACCGTTGGGCCAATGGCCAATTCATTGTAATATCTGCCCGAAAAAAGTTTATATAAACTCATTTGTCAGTGTGCCCAGGGGATGGAGGAGCCAAGAATGCGCACGAAAATAGAGACGCTAATTTTTAATTAATTTATTGCAGGTAGAACCATAAGCCCAGAGAAGAGGCAGGAGGAACCATGATTGGGCGAAATTATCAAGAGGGTCAAATTTTTGCAGTGTCCAAATTGGACACATTTTATGTCAATCTTACACCTCTCAGCGACACGAACCTGATGGCGTAGTTAGAATTTTGATCTAAGCAACAAACCTTCAGATGACTCGGAGGAGGGAATATTTGAAGAATCTAGGGGGAATCTAAAAGATTCCTTAAGCCCTAGATTTCCACTTTCTCAGAATTCAAAAATTTGACAATCGATTTCTGTTATGAATCTTCTATAATAACCAACAAGTCACATGAAAGAGCGTACATTAGTCACATTGGCTGGAACAGGCCAATTCATAATGTTTTTTATTTTCTCCGAATCGATCGCTATACCCTCAGAAGATATGATGTGTCCTAGGTACTGAATCTGATCTTTATAGAAATCACACTTGCTGAATTTAGCATAAAGTTGATTTTCCCTTAAGGTTTGCAGTACTATGCGAAGGTGTTCTTTATGCTCATCGATACTTCTGGAGTATATGAGAATGTCCTCAATGAATATAAGGACGAATTTATCCAGATAAGAATGGAAAACCCCATTCATCATGCTCATGAAGGTTACTGGGGCATTAGTAAGACCAAAAGGCAAGACTACAAACTCATAGTGGCCATAGTGAGTTCTAAAAGTAGTCTTGAAGATATCTTCGTCTTTAATATGAATTTGATGATATCCAAATATTAATTCAATCTTTGAAAATACTGCTACTCCCTTAACTTGATCGAAGAGGTCTTCGATCTGGGGTAAGGCGTACTTATTCTTCACAGTCAACTTGTTCAATTGTCTGAAATCTATACATAGCCGCAGGGTACCATCCTTCTTCCTTACGAACAGAACTGAGGCTCCCCAAGTTGATACACTGGGTCAGATATATCCTTTATCCAACAGCTCTTGCAGTTGGATTTTTAATTAAGTTAGCTCAGGAATACTCATTCTGTAGGGTGCCTTTGATACTGGGGCTACTCCAGGGACCAATTCTATGGTAAAGTCGAGGCTTCTCTTGGGTGGTAGTCCAAGAATATCTTCTGGAAATACATTCTTAAATTCTTGTATTACAGGAATTTCCTCTAGAGCTAACACTTTATCTTTGGAGTTTGTAAATCCCACTTGAACTACATAGATCTGACAACCCTTATGCATACATCTATCCAATTGATGGGTTGTAACAGATTGCAACTTTACTTCTCTCTTGACTCCCTGAACCTCTACTCTAGCACCATTTTTAGACAGAAAATTAATGGTCTTATCTTTATAGTTCACTAAGGCCCACTGCCGCTCCAGCCAGTCCATGCCTATCAAGACATCGTAAGAGCCTAACGGTAATATATTTAAATCTGTGCTAATTTTCTGTTCTGCTAATTTTATTTCACAACCCTCTACTTTTGCACAGACTTTTCTCTTTACACTAGTAGCTAATTGAACCAACCAAGGGTTCTTAAATTTTGAACTTTTTAGATGACATTCATCTACTATTCTGGGACTAACATAGCTCAAACTAGCACCTAGAAAAAAAAAATGGAAACAAGATGATCGGATATTTTACCTTCAAGTTCCACCATTGAAGGTTGATAATTTGCCTGGCGATCTTCTAGTGCTACATTGATTCGAGGTACGTTTCGTGCTACGTCACCCATAGTAGAAGCTTCATGAATATTTGTAACAGGTTCCACTCTCCCTCTATGAGGACAGTTCTTGTAGTAATGGGGTTCCCCACAACCCCAGCACTGCAATGGCGGTCGGGGAACCTAACTGGTTTCCAATTTACTTGAATCATTTTGTCTTATATCGCTCGGGGATCTGCACTTTTGTTGATTCTGATTAACAGGTCCATTTGGTGCTTTACATCCTGAGAATATGGTTCCTAGGTTCCTCATATTCTTGTTATTTGTAAAGTTTTTCTGTCCCTTCTTACTTGGCCAATTCTTCTGCACTTCACCTTTCTGTCTCATTTGCTGATAGCAGATCCGAGCTTTCTGGATTGCTTCATCCATTGTTTTCGGGTTTTCAAATTCCAGTCTTTCCTTCATGAAAGCAGGAAAGATGCTGACAAAGCGTTGAACTTTAGCCTTTTCTTCTCAGATATAAGGGACGTATCTTAATAGTGACTTGAATTTTGCTATAAATTCAACCATTGTTTGCTGCCCTAGTTTCAAGTCATGAAACTCTTTTGCTTTGTCATCATAAAATCGCTCAGTCAGATATCTATCCTTAAAATGCTTTTGGAATTGCTCCCAGGTAACCTCTTGCTCATTGATTTCCTTGATTGTTTTAATCTCTTCCCACCACAGGGTGGCCTTGCCTTGCAACTGATAAATTGCTAGCCTTACTCTCAAATTTTCATCATATTCATATATTTGAAAATATTTGTTCATGTTAATAAGCCATGCCTCCGTCGCTTCCTCCATTTCACTATTATAATTTGGTGGCTTGATATTTTTGAATTCTCCCTGAAGTTCTGTTTTCTCTCTTTTTAACCCCTTTTTGCTGGAACCATTATCTGATTCTTCCTCGTTACCAGTTTGTCCCCCTTCTAGTTCCGGATGTTGTTCTTGCTGTCTATGTTTCTGTTCCGTTTTCTTCTCCTTGACTAAGGTATGTGTTTCTCTGGTTCTGTCTATCCGATAAACTTTTCATAATTTTCTCTTGTTCCAAACGGAATCTCTCATTGTTCGCTCGCATTTTTTGCATTTTTGTACTTAATTGTTGGACTGTTTTGAGTAAGGCATCATTGGTGCCAACATTTGTTTCTCCCAATTGAACCCATACTTCTGGGTTATGTCCGGTGCTCCTATGTGCATCAGAATCATTTTGTTATTTTCCAAAATCATTCAACCCGTCCTCAGTGTAGTAACCTGAGGCTCTGATACCAATTGTAACACCTAACATCCAACTATAACATAAAACATATAGATATATGCAATATAAATAAATAAATAAATTATTAACACCCTAACCAATTGATTACACTAATCCAATACATTAACGCTTGGCATTAAACGTATCCAAACTTCGATGTAGCTCAGATCAATATTACTTAATTGATGTGATCATACGGTTATTAAACCTGACCTAATGGTATGTACACATTGAATATTGCGAGTGATTCTCCGTATCTCACATCATGGCTTTGTGTTGACTTTCCCTGGCTCATTCGGGCGGCCCTTGGCTAGATGGCTGTCAGCTGCTAGAACTCACCCTGATCGCTTGCCATCTGTTGCCTGGTGCACAACGCGAGAATGGCGATGGGTTTGAGACTGTGTCGAGCATCGAGAGTAAACCCTTTCGACCCGACGTTCGCGTGGTTTCCTTGTTCATTTGCTGGGCATGGCTCTGGGGTTTGCGTTCTGGTTCCTTCCATGACTTTCCTCTGCAACTCGTCGATTTCCACCTACTGTGCATGGTAAAAGGTTCACTGGGAAAACCTAACTACGGACAAGCTTGCATTGGAGTTGTATGCTGCCGCTTGAGTCAGGTAAGACCAAGTTAACAGTTTAAATCTGAGTTTGAATTCTGTTTACTGTTTTTAAATACAATCTTGTTTCACTGGTTATTTAACCCTACTAGGGTACTAAGCTAATGTGGTTTCGTTTCCTGCAGGTGCTGCCTCCATCATGGTGTCTGGAGTCTCCATTGCCGAAATGCCCCTGCTTCACCTTCGCGGCCTCGGGTAAGCAATGAGGGTTTTATTTGCATTAATGGTGCAGGTCTTGTTTACATAGCTTTTGATGGTTAGACGACTGTAAAAAGTGTTAACCCCGAGGTTCTGGTGTAGGGTTCGCCCGAACGGAGAGTGGGCGCGGCCACTAGACCTTCTCACAGCCAGGTGCCAACTAGCGCAGAGCCTTCGGGTATGCGGGTTTCCCCTTGATTGTTGTTGGCTCTTCTTACCTTGAATGAGGGTTTTGCTCCGAATTGGGTTTCCCATTTTTGGTTTCTGTCTAAATTATGAGTTGTTCTACGCACGGGCTCTGTTGTCTGGATGGTGACGGCTCCCTATTCTTTTGGGATTGCCTGGGCACATAAATGTAAATTTTTCCTTGGATTCCAGCTTGTAATTATTTTAAGCGATCCATTGTTATTAACTATTTTGTAATGACTCTTTCAATACGATGAAGAATTCTGATATGCTATTATACTGGTTCCTTCTATAGATGAGTTTGCTCTATGAAATTAGTATTGTCGATTTGGTGAATCATTGGTTTGTTTCGTCCTCAGAACGTCGTTCCAGGCATCCTCCTTAGGTTGCCCTCAGAACAAATCTGAAGGACCGGGACTGCTAAAACAATGTTATTCCACTTACAAAGGAAACCTTGTTTCCCAGGTCTCCTAACTCTATGTAAAACACTGTGTTTTTAATTGTTTATCATTTTAGAACAAAAGTTATGGTAGAGAATTTTTGCTTACTTTCATGGTTCCTCGCCAGAGGTCCGTCTAACTAAATTACGAAAGAGTGAATGCTATAAATACTCATTTGTCTCTTGCATGGATATTTCTAAATTACGAAAGAGTGAATGCTGTAAATACTCATTTGTCTCTTGCATGGATATTTGTTTAACGTATTTCGTCCCTAAGGTTTCTGTTACGTTGGGTTATCTGTCATGGTTACAATTGCAGTCACTAGATAAGTTCGGTGAGTTACTGGTCCATATCACTCTTATCTGAGTGTAAATTTCATGTGTTCTTTCTTTCATAAACATAAAGTTGGAATATCCACCTCAATTCGTATAGTTCTGTTCTTTTTAGTGAGGCTTGGCTATCTCTGGGTATTTTGTTATATGTTCAAGTTTATTTCTTCTTAGAATCATTCTATATTCGGGATTGGTTGCACAGTCTTACCCAGATTGCTAAATCTTGACATACAGGTTAATGCATTTAGGTTTACCCAGATTGCTAAATCTTGACATACAGGTTAATGCATTTAGGTTTATGATATAGATTCTGTACATTTGTTCTATTTGTACTATAATATGCACGTTTTCAACAACTTGTTATCTGCACATTTAATTTAACTTGCATCTAATTTAACTTACCTCTAATTTATAGCACTACCTTTTCCAATCTGACACAGGATTAAACAAAACAGTATAAATCCAACTCCAAAATATCTATTTCCTAATCTCATACACATTATTAAATCAAGACATTATCTGCCATCACAAGGCCAAAAGTATAAATCCAACTCCAAAATATCTATTTCCTAATCTCATACACATTATTAAATCAAGACATTATCTGCCATCACAAGGCCAAACTGCCAGCCAACAATCACTCTTACTTCCTCCAGGGAAGTCTTTTCAAATTCATTCTCATTGAATCTTTCTTCACCCTTACTTCCTCCAGGGAAGTCTTTTCAAAATTCATTCCCAGTGAATCCTTCTTCAGCTTAAGGAATTTTCTAGAAAGAGCCTCCCCCTCCTCCTCTTTGTCTTTTCCCTTTTGTAAGAGAAGAGTAGAGGGAAGGTAACTGTTTCTTTAACTAATAACTGATAACTGATAATTGTTGGGTGAAAGAGAGTTATTGAGGTTCATCAATAATTCTTTTTTTTTGAGAATTCCCATAGAATACCAAGCCGCCATAATTAATTATTTATTTTAATAAAAACTATTATTATTACTGAATCTATTTATTGTCCATTTCTTACAAGTAAAAACAAGAGTTCATTTCGTTACTGCAAAGTAAAAACATAAAAGTAAAAGTAACTAACTTAAAATTCAAGAGTGTCAAACACGCTAAAATCTGTTCAACTTAAAGCTGGTATGACCCCAGGTAAATACAACTTAACAAACAAACAAAATTATTATTAACTAATTATACATTTATACAGATATTTATTACATTATTTAATCAGTTTTAGTTCATATACTACTTTCTAAATGTACGATATATTAACATAGAGCATATACAGTACTACGTGCCTAACGTCAAAGACAACTATGTCTCCATGTATTTGACGAGAGATTATGCACGTATTTTTTCAATAAAATTTTGCTTGAGCAGAGGCTGACAAGTTTGTTGGATCCAGTGGAACAGTGTTCTCAACCATGTCATGTATCGATCACAAGTTATTTTCGTGGACTCGATAACTCTATAGAAGCTTCGATTCATAACCTCAACACCATGGTTTCTGACGTATGCCTTCAGGCAATACGAAGCCATTCGAATGGCGGGCACAATTGTCAACATCGGCCGTAACCCATAACCAGGAATATTTTCCAATCAGACATTGACATTTTAGCATAAAATTAGGAAGGTAGACTACCAGGAGCATTAGTTTGTATGTTTTTTCTTTGATATTTTTTTGTTCCATATTAATGTGAGTTTTGAGATGATGGTATGTTTAATTTTAGTATTAGTAGGGGCGAGTATTAATTAAAATTGATTGGTATTTTTAACAAAATTAAATATATTTATTGAATGGTTTTTTGTTTGATAGTTAATATGAGTTCTTAGAAGATGGGTACATCTAACTTCTAGTTTAAGTAGTGGTGGCCCAAAGGTATTTAAGTTGTCAAAATCACTTGGGGATGACACTTTGTTTGAGCCACACTAACCCTTAACATGGCTGGATTTTTACCCACTAAATTTTGAACTAGTGATATTTACAGCATGAAGTGCCTTGACATAACATCTTATCACCTTACAACATGAAGTGCTTTGTCATAACATCTTATCGCCTTAGACTCTACAAGTCTTAGCCAATTTTACTAAATATAAAACAATCCAACTATTTTTGTTTTTTTTTAAATTATCAATTCAATTTATTTAAAATATATTTTCAAAATGTATAATAAATTCAATGCACTAAAAACATTTACTTATTTCTTTAAAACTTAAATTTGAAACCATTCAAACTTTAAATCTTTATATTACTCTTTCAAATAGTATTAAATTTCAAAATGTATTATCTCTATATCATTTGCAACAACATTGATACTATGTAACAAACTCAACTTACGATTATCCTTAATCTGTACCAGGAGTAACAATAGTCAGGCTGATAGAAATTAATCTATTCCAGGAGTAACATTAGTCAGGCTGATAGAAATTTATCTGTACCAGGAGTAACATTAGAGATCCAAAAATAATTGAGTCCAGTTTCCCTGAATGTTAAAAACAAAAAATTAATCCAGTTTCCCTGGATGTTAAAGCTCTGACAAACTGCAAAGACACCGTAAGTTTGAACTGTATAGCTGTCAATTTAGTCAAGGTTAGTTGGGATGAAAATGACAATGATAAACGCCCAAAGGCCATCTACTGCTCCTTTGTGTTGAATTCCATGTCGAATTTGATCCCTGTACTCAGCTTTAAATCGCCACTTGCCATTCCCTGGTCACCATGGCAACAATTGCTCGTATCAGCTGCCTGTAGCAGAGAAGAATCTTGGAATTCAATGGCACTGATGCAGCAGCAGGCAGTTAATTATTATTATTACATTATGAGGTCATCATTGGTTCCCATCCTTATTCTGCTGACATTGATTGGTCTGAGCAACATTGTAGGATGTGACTGCAGAGAGTTGGGCTCTGTACAGTCAAGAGCTGATCATTCCAGTTTTCTTCGAGCAAATTATAACAGTAATACCGGTGGCAGGAAGTGGTGTGCTAACGAGCCAGGAACCTGTTCTGGGTCATCCATGGCCTGCTGCCTGAACAGGTATTGCACAGATGTTTCTAGTGATTCCCAGCATTGTGGGTCGTGTGGCTATGCATGCGGTTATGGCTTGAGCTGCTGTGGAGGAGCCTGTGTGGACCTTAACACTCATGCTGCTCACTGTGGTGCCTGTTTCAATGCATGCGAGCATCAGGGCGCATGTTCCTTTGGAATGTGTGGCTATGGATCGTAGGGATATCATGGTTATTGTCCAACATAATTTAGCAAATCTCAGATAATCACTATCCTCTCCAGTAGCAACTATGCATACAGGCAGCTTTATGTCGCATTAAGAATAAGAATGTCTTAAACAAATTTTCATGTTTATGTTCAAGAAGAACACCATGCCACTGCATGAGAACCATATTTTCTAGACATCAATAAGGAAGGTGTTGTTTTCAGTGTATTCATAAGTTATTGGAATGGGAAGGGCGAATGGGAAGCTAAGTGTTCAAGTTCCTCTGCTATTTTTAGATTTGGTAGTTATTTTTTTATTAGATTGAATGTAATTTATTTTTATATTATAATAATAATAATTTAATTTTAAATTAATATATGAGAATTTTTATTAGAAATAATTATAATTATTTAATTATTATTAAAATTAGTATAGATTTATTTGTATGGAGAGATGCTTTACAGTTTAGTATAGGTTAGACGTATAAATATAATGTATGTATGTAAACAATTTTAAATATCGTTCCAATTAAAAAAAAAAAGAAGTTAAAAGTGATATTTGGATGAGTGTACACATTTAAATGTTGGTTTAAATAATAATAAAAAAGTTAAAAGTAATAAAGAAGAAGTTAAAAGTAATAAATAAAAAATTAAAAGTAATATAAATCTAGTATGGAGGATGACTATGAACATTTAAATGTTGAGTCGATTAATAATAAAAAGTTAAAGTAATAAAAATAATAAAATTTAATTTGTTATATTTTGATTTTGTTATTAATTTTTGAAGAGGCTTTGTTACAATACCATGGGTCAATACCATGGACTATCAATACCACAACACCAAAAACCATATCCTATTTCACAACTGAAATATTTTATAACAATACAGATTCTTAACTATGGATATTCATCCCTACTTTACCCTGCATATTATTAACTTGTAAAAAATAGGCTTTGTTACAATACTATGGGCCAATACCATGGATTATGGATGCCACATGTCCAAAACACATAACTTATTTCACAATCAAAATATTTTTTTATCAATATGAAAATATTCTTAACCAGGGATATTCACCCCCACTTTACCATGGATATTATTAACTTGTAAATAAGTTTTGTTACAATGCCATGGCTTACCAATACCACATGCCCAAAAAACATAACTTATTTCACAATTAAAATATTTTATAGCAATATGACAAGATTCTTAACCACAGATATTGACCCCCACTTTTGTCATTGATACTTGTGAATAGGCTTTGTTACATTACCATGAGCCAATACCATGGGTTATCAATACCACATGCCCAAAACTCATAACTTATTTCACAATCAAAATATTTTATAACGATATGACAAGATTCTTAACTATGGATATTATTTTAATTTATTTTATAGCATTTTTTTAATTGAATCTAAAATGAAAAAGTTATAATTACTTTTGAGATATATCTAAACCTTGTGTCCTCGCCACTACTAAAAATATTACCATAAAGATTAAATTTAGGTTTTAATAAAGTTAAAAATGATAATACTTTTATATATAAAGACGTGAAATTTATATAATATAAATAATATTATTAAAAATTAGTAAAGATCCACCATAACTGAGGATCTCAGCTATGAGAACCAGCAAAGTGACTAATATAATAGAGGAAAGAGAGTGCATCATTTTTTTAAGTATTTCATTATTGCATTTTAGTTGACATGATTGATAAAAAATATAGGTTCAATATTTTACGACCAATTAAGTTTTTTTTTTTTGTTAGAAACACAATACAATGGGATCAAATTTAGGCAGGGTGAGAGAGAGAGAGAGAGAGAGAGAGAGAGACAACTACATAGAGAGATAGAGGTGGAGAGAGAGAGAGAGTGACAAGGGAGAGATGGAGAGAGAGTGAGGGAGAGAGGAGAGGGGGGAAGACAAAGAAGAGGAGAAGAGAGAGATAGGGAGAGAAGGGGAAGAGAGAGAGGGAGGCACAATGATGGAGGGGAGAGAGATGGAGAGAGGGAGGGAGATAGTGACAAATTTGGAGAGAGAGAAAGAAAGAGAGGAGAGAGAAGGGGGGAGAGAGAGAGGGAGACACAAAGATGGAAGGGAGAGATAGGAGGAGAGGGGGAGGGAGATAGTGGCAGAGTTGAAGGGAAGAGAGAGAGAGATATATGGGGGGAGAGAAGGAGGGAGGTGGGAGAGAGGGAGACAGAGGAAGGGAAGAAGAAATACATAGAGGGAGAAAGGTGGAGAGAGAGAGGGAGTGACAAGGGAGCAATGGAGAGAGAGTGAGAGAGGAGAGCAGGAGGGAAGAAAGAGAGGGAGAAAAGGGGAAGAGAGAGAGAGAGAGAGAAGGGGAAGAGAGAGAGGGGGAGAGATATATAGATATAACAAGAGAATGTGCATGTTTGGGGGGTGAGATAGAGAGAGGGAATAAGAAAGAGACACATAAATACAAATATAGATATTCTATAGTATTATATAACAAGCCCAGATCCATCTTAACCCTGGATCTATCAAGCATTGAGAGGGATCAAATCTCTTGAGGTGCAATCCTTTCCTAAATTTTTGCACTCAAAAAATAGGTTTCCACCTTGAGAGACTAGATCCCTCTGGGTGCTTGATAGATGTGGGGTTAAGATGAATCTAGGCTAGTCTTTATTTGTCTATTAAGTATCTAGAGGGAAGAGGAATCAAATCATCGTCGATATTTGTCATGTCACTGGCTAGAATTGAATCTATGTGGTGAGAATTTTATTCCTTCCTCTCAACCACCTAAGATAATGCCGACTAGAATTTTATTCCTTCCTCCCAACCACCTAAGATCATGCCAACTAATAAGCTGGTTCTTAATAATATTATTTATATTATACAAATTTTGCATGTGTATATATAAAAGTATTCTCATTTTTAATTTTATTAAAATCTTGATTTAATCTTTATGGAATATATACCAAATATTTTTAGTTGTAGTAAGGGTAGAGGGTTTATATATATCTAAAAAGTAATTATAATTTTTTTTTTATGTGCTTATTAATTAAATTTAAATATGATTACTAATCATTATTTTAATTTACATATGCTTAGCTAATTATTATTTTAATTTATAGCTACTATTTATATGTTGTATATTTTAATGTGATATGTATATTATAGTTTTTTTTATTACAATATGACAAATTTAATTTTATTTTTTTCCGATAAGGAAAAATCCTAATTTCATTAGGATAAGGAAATTACATTCTGTAGATGCAAAGCATATTCGGTTCACAACATGATAAAAAACAAAAATGTTGCCTTTATCCACATAGTGAGGTAGCAAAACAAGGCTGTATGCCCAACCATATCATACTAAACTATCCAAATTGTTTAATAAAAATTGTCCATTGATATATACAAGATGTGTCTGTCCATAATAATATAAAACAAATTTAATTTTATTATTTTTATTACTTTTAACTTTTTATTATTAATTGAGTCGACATGTTTACACTCATTTATGGATAGTACAACATCTACCCCATATTATATTACTTTCATTTTTTTATTATGTTTTAATAGAGCCAATATGTAAATATTTACAAACAAGCATTT
This sequence comes from Pinus tabuliformis, assembly GCA_031772625.1. Classification (NCBI taxonomy): domain Eukaryota; kingdom Viridiplantae; phylum Streptophyta; class Pinopsida; order Pinales; family Pinaceae; genus Pinus; species Pinus tabuliformis. The sequence goes on from CM062805.1 coordinate 507,815,499, forward strand.
ACACCGCTACAATATCACCCCATGTCCACGAGGTCTTGAATAGACACTATTCACTGATGAGTGTGTTGTTAAGACACTCCTAGATGTTAAGTCACAAGTTCAATTCCTTGCCTTGTTCAAATGTTATTCTTGAACATAACCATAATATAGCCTCAGAAAAAAACATCACCCCATACTAATTGTTGAACACCTCTCAATGCAATTATAAAATTTCCATATTCTTTTTTCTCCATTTAAAATAATCATTAAAAAAAACAAACAAAACCAAAATTAACCATTAAATTTATATATACTTTATAACATTTAAATTATTAATTAACTATATTTTTAATACAAAATTTTATGTTAATAAAATTATGTACTATTAAATAAAAAAATATCAACACAACTTTCTACCCACTTTATGTACTTGTTATTTCTATGATTTACGTTTATGGCAATGTGACAATGTCATATTGCTATATAACAATAGCTATGTATTATAGGATTTATTTATAAAAACAATAGCTATGTATTACACGAGTAGAAGTTGACGTATTTATGCATATGTATAAGGTTGACAACATAAAATAAAAAGGAAAATTAACCTTTTGATTATTGTATTTTTTAAAGGTTTATAATTGGTTAATTATAAAATTCATAAATTTGAGATAAAATCATTAAAACAATAATAATGTATTAATATATTTTTAAATATGATATAAATAAAATTGGTTTCTTTCCCATAAAATATAAAATTTTGTATGCGAGAAAGGTTTAATAATGATAATTTTGTTTTATTTAATTTTAATGTTTAGTTGGGGTTATTTTGAGTGGTTGGGTAGAATAGTTGTTATTTAAACCACTTAATTTTAGTTATTTGTGAGTGATATGATGATGAGAAATAATGTAGAAATATTGTTGTAATAGCTATGTGTTTATGAAAATTCCACTACTTTGACTAATTGCACACTCAAGGTAATGGTAAGGGTTTGGAAGTTTACTAACACCTGTGGGTTTTGGTGTAGTGATGAACGTCAACATGGTACTATAGTCTTGGTTAGTGTAATGACAAACCTCAACATTGTATCATAGCCTTCGTTTAAGTTTAATATCTGATCACTTGGACTAATTTCCCACTCAAAGTAATAGTAAGAAATTGGAAGTTTATTAATACCTGCAAGTTTTGGTGTAATGACAAACGTAAACATGGCATCATAGCCGTGGCTTAAGTTTGATTCTAACCTTGGATCAAATAAGAATAAATCACATGTACTACCCAACATAATATCAGATCCTTGGTCCAAGTTTAATTCCCGCAAATTACATTTTAAAAAAAAAGCATTTTCAAAATGTTTTACATAAAAAAAATATTTCCATCAAGTGTGCTCGTTCTAAATGTAGAATCATTCAGAATTTGAATTCACTTTCGAAACATATTAGCTTTGAAGATGGAGTTTGAATTTATGGTGAAAATTAATAAAGAGGGGGCCATTGCAATGCTGATTGATAAATGAGTAGGTTTAATGACATTTATTTTCAAGTTCTAGAAATCCTTTTAAAAATACATCCAAGATTTATTTCCAAAAGGATAATGTGAGAGGAGGTTTTTTAATAAAAACAATTCCACATTTCCATAGAAAAGTTAATCAATTCAAAGAATCTAAGTGGCAAAAGCACACCATTAAGATGTTATCCACCCTTAGTATGGTATTGGTGGCTACGGAAGCCCCTCTATTATATCAGTGAGATGAACAACTTAGATAAAATATAAGATATATGTTATATTGAAGACAAATTTTTATGATAAGTTATAAAAAATTATTTATATATTTTTCATATGTTTATAAATATCAAAACGTCAAATTTAAATATTATAAAATTATAAATTTAATAATTATAATAAAAATTTAAAAGAACTTATAAGTTATTTCTGGATGGGCGAGTAATGGGACTAATAGCTTGGTGGGGATCCGTGTCCATAATTTTCAGTTGATCGAGAGTGAACGACATTAAATTTTGGTGGCGATGTGGTCATCCTTGTGTATATAGCTGCATTTGAAGTGTTATGAAGCTATGTTCAATTGCATGGTTATATGAGATGGTTGGAATTTAGTGGGGTTGGCACTAGTTTTGTCGGGAGGTGAAGCTTTTCTCCATCATTGTTGAGCTTTGTGAGTTACATTCGATAGGTACCGCAACAAGGGTTGTGGCATTAGTTCTTATGGTTCAAATGTTCTAGTGAACGGTCAAACCTCAGTTGAATAGTGATAATGGAGCTTTGGCTTTGAGATGGTCTCAGGTCGGCGTTCAGGAGTCGAAGTCTCCTTCTTTGCATGCAACCTCCTAAGAATGCCTCCATATGGGTACTAATCTCTTCGCCTTGCTTGAGTTTTCATTTCATTGTTTGGAATTCTTATGTGTGGGCTTATGGATGGTCTTTTAGTTTCTCTGTTGATAGTTGTAGTTGGCTAATTGTCTGGTCTTGGATTTATTTGGTCAATGTCTAGGTCGACTAACTCTTATCAAGCTTGAATTGTAAAGGGGAGGGGGTTTTGATTGATACAAAGAAGGAGAGTCCAAGTCTGGTTGTTTTTAGTTGTTATTGTGTTGGGAGCCAATTCTTAGAGGTTCAACTTGAGGCGTTAGTTCCTTTTCCTTTGGCTCTAGAATTCCCCAGTCTTGTAAAACCCCCTTGGAATTGTGAGTCTACCGTTCTCTTGGATTGTATTGCTATATGGCGTATTTTTGTGGGTGGGGTTTATCCTTGGGTTGTTGGGATGAGTTGTGCTTCTACAGGTTTGGCCTTTCCTACTATTGTGTTTGTGAGTTATTATGAACTATGCAGCGGTATTCGTCATAACAATCTCATCATATGGATTTTGTAAAGGTAACTTGCTCAACGATTTATTTCTTATTGTTATTCTAGAGGTGCATCACTATTTTGTGGACCCTTTGGGAGTTAGAGAAACCTATTTCCAAAAGAAGATAGTGGTAGATTTCGGTGCACCTTTTGGCTCACTAGGTCTAGTGTTACAGTGGGGATTATCATGTGTTTACAAAGGGGATACATCTGTGCTCGAACTAGTGGATGACTGTTATTTGTTGAGGTGCGACGTCCTACCAACCTGGGCATAAATATTTGTGTGTTGAGTTGGGGAGATACAAAGGTTTGCGGTGATTGGTTGGACACCATGCAACACCAGCGAATGTAGTTTTGAAGGGGTGGGGGAGGAGGTTGAGGCCCATAGGGGCAACCGGGACTAAGCACAAGCTAGTGAGGTTGTAGAAGCTTTTCATGAAACCACCTCTATTGATGTCTGCAATGAACTAACTGCATAATTTGGAGAGATGGAAACCATAGACAATCATTCTATGTCTGATTCAGAGTCGGTGGAGGAGTTTGGGCAATTGGTATCAAACCATGGACACACTAGGGAAATAAGGAAGAAATATCTTCAAGCCATTTTTTTATGTTGGAAAATGAAGTCTTTAATAGGCGAGATCTTAATGGAGAGACAAGCGGATCAATATAATATATTTTTCCAACTTAGCAGATGTTAAGAGAGAGCAATGGAGCATGAGATTCCACATTGAGCATATGGACAATCGGTTAGCTAGAATTGAGCGATACATCCCTTGCATTGCTACTTCAGCCCATCCAGGATTGAGTGCAAGAGATCCAACCCCTGTGAGCTCATATGAATCTTAGTTTTATGATGTATATAGTTTTAGTTTTATGTTTTGATGTTGATATAAACTATTTTGTGAGATTGTAATTTTTGATGTTGTTAAACTTTTGCACTGGTTATTTTGTTTATAGATGGTCAACAAACCTGGTTTCCCATAGGGTAGATTGAGACCAACTGCCACAACTTAGTTATAAACTAAATATTATAAAGTTTTTTAATTAATAAAAAGTTTCACCACTTAACTTTAAAAAAAATAACAAAATTTATCAATTTTATAAGTTTAATTATATTATAAATTTTACAAATTCATTATTATTATTTTTCAATATTATCTTAAATATAATGAAACAAAAACTTAAAAATCCAATATTTCTTTTTAAAAAAACTAAAAATTAATAATAATATAACAATAAAACTAGATCCAAAGAATTGAAAAATATTACTAATAATATAATAATAAAGCTAGATGCAAAAAATAAATTTATAAAAAACTTAAAATGTAGTTTAAACCTATTTTATAAACATTCGTTTTTTTTTTCCAAATTTCATAATGATATCAATTTACATCCAACTAAGTGGATGACAGCAGGTCTAAAGAAAGGGAAAAAAATAATGTAATGCTTACCGGACAAAGAAAGGGATTTTTATTTTTTTTAAACACAATAATACTTAATTTTTATAATCTTTTGTAATTTTTATTTCTCAGTTTTTTAAATTACATATTTTTTCCTATTGAAAAAAATAAACATTTAAATTTGTTATAGTTATATAAATACATTTTCATTTATAAAATTATATATAAAATTTAATATCTATTAATATTTATAAAAAAGTTTAAGTGGTTGAAAGTAGCATGTTCACCGTCTTGTCTATTCATCTATTTATATATATTGATATTTATATTTATATTTTATTCATATATTTTATAGATTTGCGAATGTAATATTAGTATATAACAAAATTTCACTGTGTATTATTAGTTTTATTTGTTTTACATTTCAAGCGAGGAAAAGTGAGGAAAAGTGGTGTAAAATGCTAATAATATAAAAGAAAAAAAAATATCTAATTATTGTAATTTTTTATAAATCTTATATATATTTTTATAATTGATTAAGTACAAAATTTATAAATTCATTAAAATGTTGATAATATTATTTGTATTAATAGATATGGAATATGAATTGATTGAGAGTGGACGAGCGTTCTCGTGCGGCGATTTGACGCTAGGGTTTCTGCGAACACCTGCAACGGCAGGACATTTGGACGGAAGCCACCAGATCTGATAGCGGTAACGCAGCAGCTCACAGGCTGCAGGCTTTGGCAGACGGCAATGATGAACCCCCGCCAGGGGGAAGGAGGGATGCCTCCTCCAGTAAACGACATCCAGCCAGGGCATAGCGAAGGTCCAGAAAAGGAACAGGGGCGTACTGAGAGGAATAACGACAATAGTCAGCAAAAGCAGACAGAACAGGCACAGCCAGACAAGCCAAAAGTAAGCTCATCTACATGTAAGCCAGTAGCCACGATACGGCCAAAAGTGGAGCTACCCAGTCATCGAATCAACGCCAGAATTCAATATATGAGAGATCATGCTCTCATAGGTAAATTTATAGGTTTTTGGCCAAATGAGAAAGCCTTGAGAGCCTGGATCAATGTTAAATGGCACCCAAAAGGACACATATCCTTGCATCTTGGGCCGAAGGGGTTCTTTACCGCAGTCTTCAACTGCTTGGAAGACAGAAACAGAGTATTTGAGGGAGGGCCGTACTTCTTCAACTCTGCCGGGCTATTTCTCAGAGAATGGGTCGCACGATTCAATCCGGATAAGGAAGATCTAAGCTGGGCACTGGTATGGATCAGGCTGTATGGATTGCCATGGGAGTATTGGGAAGAAGACTCGCTCAAAGCTATCGGCAAGGTATTGGGAGATTTTGTGAAGGTAGCGGAAGACACAAAAACGCAGAGATACACCTCTTACGCATGGATCTGAAGCAACCCCTGCCTGATACGGTAAGTCTCGATCATGAAGATACGGAATGGATCTAGTTAATTGATTATGAGCATGTACCCTTTAGGTGTAGAAAATGTCATGATCTAGGCCACCTTTATAGAGATTGCCCGTTAAACAGCAATCCTCCAGCGCAAGTTGATCAGGAAAACCAGCCATTGGACGGTTTTACAAAGGTGACAAATCGAAGAAGAGGACATAAAAAACCTGCAGTCCAGACAAAGGCAGCCCAAAAGGACCCATCAAAGCCCTCCACAAGCAACAACTTTGAAGTCTTGGCAAATGAAGAGGTGCAGGATCCAGATCTCTTGACCTCCAAAGGAAAAATATCTACCCAGGACAAAACTAAAGGAACCCAATCTCAAACGGGGGAAAAGAAGGTGGAACAAGATGGCAATACTACAAAGACCGCGTCAAAAACTTGGAACCTCCCGGAAATGGAGATAGATAATATGGACCCAGTTACAGGAAAATAGAAGGAGGGAGAAGGGAGTCATCAAGAACCTCAGATCATGGATGAGGACACGGAATCAATAGATATTGGCGAGCTCGATATTCTGGGTCTAGAACAAGCATGCAAAACAGGGAATTTCGACAAAATACCTGATAGACAAGTGGATAACCTAGTGGAAGTTCTTAACAAAGCCCAAAAGAAATACTCCTTAGGGGTTCAAATCGACAGTCAATGGGATGGGAAATTCATCACCAAAGACAGCAAAAAGCGAGGAAGAAAAACGGCTTTAGAAAGAACCATCAGGATCGGTGAAGTCTTGGTTGAATCAGGCAGATATGCCAAGCTAACAAAGTACTACAAAAACAACCCCAAACCTTCCCAATGAAGATGATTTCTTGGAATATAAGAGGGCTCAATGGCCCAAAGAAAGGAAGACTTTTAAAAAATATGCTTATGGAAGAAAAACCAGCAATCCTTTTTTTGCAGGAGACAAAATGTAACTCGGCGGTCTTGGAAAAAGTTGCAGCAAAAGCCTGGCCGGGGGGGCTAGTCACAGCTGTAGATGCTCAGGGAGCCTCAGGAGGACTTGCAGTGCTCTGGGATGCAAGAACGATCCAATTAAGTAACATACATGCTAACAAAAACTTCATACAGGCTATTTTTCATATTTTGGGGACTAATATCCATGGCCACATAACAAATGTGTACTTCCCTCAAGAAAGCCAGCACAAGATAGAAATCCTGGAAGCTTTAACGCAGCTTAATGCAGAAAGGACTTATCCGCTTTGGGTCTCAGGCAGAGATTTTAACATGATCGCTTCTATAGAGGAAAAGAAGGGAGGGAGATGCAGAACAAACAGGGACGGCTCAATATTAAAAGATTTCATTCAAAATAACTGGTTAATAGATATTCCTACAAACAACGGCCTCCACACTTGGAATAACAAAAGAGCAGCACCTATGCAAGTAGCCTCGCGCCTAGATCGATTTCTGATTTCCGACAATGCAGTGCATATAGGGGGAGAATTTACAGCCTCCATCCTCCCTTACTCAGGTTCAGACCATTGGCCCATAGCCCTACACTGTAACCGACCAGGTAGTAGCATACGACGACCATTTCGGTTTGAGGCTTTCTGGTTGACACATTCGGAATTCCATGAATTTATCAGATCAACTTGGCAAAATTTCAATCCAACGGATGGGACAAAAATGTCTATATTCCACAGGAAGTTGAAGCACCTCAAAGAGCAAATAAAGCGCTGGAACAAATCCATTTTTGGCAACATATTCAAATCAAAGGAATTCCTCACCCAAGAAATGAAAGATATTCAGCAAAAAATGATCTCTGAAGGACGTTCTGAAGAATTAGTCCAGAAGGAGCAGGTTATAGAGAATAAAATCCTCGAACGAGACCTACAGGAGGAAACTCTCTGGAAGCAGAAATCGAGAGTCAGATGGTTGAAGGAAGGTGAAAAGAATACGAAATTCTTTCACAAAACCACCGTCCAAAGAAGAATGATCAACCAAATCTCCTATGTCTACAATGAACAGGGAACCAAAATTGAAACCCATGAAGGAATAGAACAGGAGTTTATCAACTATTTCAAGAAGATGAATCAAGAACCCAATATAGATAGAACAGAGGCCATTGACACCATCATCGGGCAGATACCAAGATTAATCACTGAAGATCACAACACTCTCCTTCTCAAACCTGTTAGTCTTCAAGAGGTCGAAACCGCGGTGAATCAACTCAAAGCAGGGAAAGCGCCAGGACCAGATGGATTTACTTCTAATTTTTTTCAGCACTTCTGGGAACTAATCAAATGGGAAGTCTGGCAGGTGGTGGAAGAATCGCGTACGCTCAGATGGATGTATCCAGCCCTGAACGCAACTTTCATCGCCTTAATTCCCAAAGCAGAGGAATCCAATACTCCAGATAAGTACAGACCTATCGCTTTATGCAACATCATATACAAGATTGTCTCCAAGGTCATAGCATTGAGACTGAAGCCCATGCTTCCGCTCATTATATCTCCAGAACAATCTGGTTACGTAGAAGGAAGACAGATCGCGGATGGGATTATTTTAACCCATGAAATAATACATTCCCTCAAGCAATCAAAACAACCAGGTATGCTTCTAAAAATTGACTTATCTAAAGCTTTTGACAGCATCTGCTGGGATTATTTGCAAAAAATCCTCAAAGCTTTTGGCTTCGCCCCCCCTGGATCAGATGTATCAGCAATCTTCTATCTTCCTCGTTCTTTTCCATTCTCATCAATGGCCTTCCATCCCCCACCTTTCGTCCATCTAGGGACATTAGACAAGGGGACCCTTTATCGCCCTTTTTGCTTGTCATATTATCAGAAGGCCTAGGACGCAGCATAAAATCGGCCATTCTCTCCCGCAATCTAAAAGGTCTAGCCCTCCACCAAGCCCCCGCTGTCTCGCACCAACAATTTGTTGACGATAATATGTTATTCGGTCACCCCTCTGTGCAAGAAGCGCGCTCTTTTAAAGCCATTCTTGATAATTTTTCGAACGCCTCAGGAGCCCTCATTAATAATGTCAAATCTCAGATCTTCTTTTTTAACACTCCTCCCTCTACCCAACGAGCTATAGCACGCATTTTCGGTTTCACCATAGCGTCCTTTCCTTCTAAATACTTAGGAGCTCCTCTAATCGCTTCAGCTCTCAAGCATTCTTCTTGGACCAGCCTTTTAGAAAAATTGGAGGCCAGACTATTCCTCTGGACACACAGAGCTTTAAATCTGGCCAGTAGGACAGTGCTAATTAAAGCGGTTATGCAATCTATGCCTCTCTACCTTTTCTCCATCCTGGCAGCACCGAAATGGGTTCTCAAAGCCATCAAGCAGCTGCAGCGTAACTTCCTATGGGGAAGCTCAGGGCCAAATAAAAAGTGGGCTTTAGTCAAGTGGTAGAAGGCTTGCTTACTTAAAAAAGCAGGAGGGATTGGACTAAGAGATCCTGAACAAAGCAACAAAACTATGGGGGCAAAAATCTGGTGGAGGTGGCTCTCAAACTCAAACACCCCCTCGGCAGTCTTATGGACAACGAAATATGCTAGAAACTTGCCCTTAGAGGAGAGAATTAGAATGTCGGAAGTCAGTAAAGGCTCGATCATCTGGAATTCAGCAATCCAACATCGAGACTTAATTCAAAAACACAGCTTCTGGGAAGTGAAAGATGGCCTTTCAGCACGGTTTTGGGAAGACTCATGGCAGCAGCTTCCAAATCTCAAAGATAGCATACAGGGAATTGCAGAACGAGAAATCAACCAGCTTGACAAGGTAAGCTACTTCTGGAAATCACAAACCACCCAAGAATATAGAGAATGGAAAGAAGCTTGTCATATCTTACCTTACAGCTCGGAGCAGATTCAACTTTCTCTATCCTCAGAGCTTCAAAAACAAAAAATTCTAAAGCTAGCAGGTATGGATACTCTTAGATGGGGATATGAGGAAAAGGGGATCTTCACAACCAAGGAAGCTTACAAAATCATCATTAAAGACAGAGACAAAATATGGGACAGAATTTGGAATCCTCCTATTTGGCCGAAGGTTTCAACCTTTCTGTGGCTTCTTTCACACAACAGAGTTCTAACATGGGACAACCTCAGGAAAAGAAATTTCTATGGGCCATCTATATGTCTCAACTGTAATCAGGAAGAAGAATCAGCTTTACACCTCATGCAAAACTGTCAGCTCGGAAGGAAATTGTGGGAAAAGGTAATATTCCGATGTCAAAGGGATGGCAGAGTGATGGGGGATATCACCGGTACCCTTCGCAACTGGACTCAAGAGCCATATCAAAGCAAGGTTCTAAACACTCTTTGGCAAATCATATCGGGACTACTGATGTGGAACATTTGGAAGGAGAGAAACAGAAGGATTTTCAAAAATCAATCAATGACATTGGAGCAGATATGGAATGGGATACACCATAACATCAGAGAAACTTTATCTATTAAAGGCTGGTCTAAGGAGGACTTCCCATCGCATCCGCAGGAACAAGCGATATGGGACAATTGGCAGATAAAATTACAAGATCCAACTTCTGCCAATGGAAATACATCTAATCATCAAGGGAACTCCGCGAGCTGGTCCCCGCCACCAATCAATGTGTTTCAACTTAATTTTGATGGAGCGTCGAAAGGAAATCCTGGTCAAAAAGGATATGGCAGAGTCATCAGAGATTACTAGGGTAAGCCCCTCATATCATTATTTGGTTCAATAGGTTGGAATACCAATAACGCAGCGGAATTGGAAGGCCTATGGAGAGGACTAACTCTAGCACAGGAGCAAAAGCTCTTCCCTATGATAGTTGAAGGGGACTCCCAAATTCTTATCAATATGGCATTAAAAATTCAACAAGGATCCCCGGTACAGAAGGTCAGCAGTAGCTGGAGAATGGCCACTAGATTGGAGCGTCTTCAACAATGGCTCAACAACAACCAAGCTATCTCCTTCAAGCATATCCGAAGAGAAGGGAACAAACTTGCAGATTTTCTTGCCAATATTGGTGTGGACAGTGGGAAAGAATTCTTTGCAGGATCACTACAAGACATAGCCTCGGAGAACCAACTTTCTACCTTCCATTCCATATTAACAAGAGATATGCAGTCAGGACAAGAACCACACCCGGATGCGGGTGTCAACATGAGAAGTTAATGTCACTACATGAGCAGATGGAAGCGGGCGAGGTGATAGGCTGGCGCAAGCGGCATAAGGTGGGCATTTATGGTTCATTAATGCCGGCACGCTATCAAGCTACGCTGAGGGAGGAGATCAGTACGAGCGACGCCAGCGTGGGACGCCATCGTAGAGCAAGTAGGTGACTTTTTTCAGAGCATCAAGTCCCATTAATGAGGAATTGGGTGAACAGCAAGTGTGGTAAGTACTTCAGGATGATAAGATCTAGATCTATATCAATTTCCCAGAGCCCAGCACTCTCTCTGGCTCATTCTAGCAGAGATATCCCAGGTCGTATTGGTTCACAGGAGTTAGGTACAGAGCCAAGCATTTGGAGGCCATCAGCGCTCCACCGAAACCTGCAACAGGTCGGCCTCATCTGCTTACCTCTTCTTGCTAGTATGGCTCGACCTCGCAGTGGTTCCCGAAGGGGAAGAAATTCAGGCACACGGGGGAGGGTTAGAGGAAGGGGAGGTCCTACTCCTCGACGCATCTCCCGGCTTGTCTCAGTCTCACCTGCTTCTCCACCTTCCGACCACTCTGGTCCATCCCACTCCAGTTCTTTCCACACCTCCCGCTACACTTTCAAGAGCAAGCTTCACAAGCCTACTATCTCTGCCACTATCACGGTCATCTTCTCAGAGGAAGAAGATGACCTTCCTGGCTCTGTCGAACATTCAATTGATCGAAATCTCTCCCAGAATTCCAAGGACACTCAAGGAGGCAGGGTAGAGGTTACCCCCAATCTTCCAGAGATGCAGCAAGATGAAGGTCATGAAGAGGATGAAGGTCTTCAGCAAACTTCCTCACACGAGGAGGTCATTTTCTGTGTACCGGCGCAGTTCTCCGGCACTGTTCTGTATCCGGTGATGCCTCCTGGGCGCAGTATTACGGACGTTGAATACAATGTAATGATTGAGTGGGTCAGTTCTCCGGGCAAGGCCAATAGCGATGATGCAGAGTTACCACCTCGGGAAAAATCAATCAACGGCGAGGATTGATGGAGAAGATTGAACGGCGGAGGAGGCTTTCGGAAGGCCTTTTTTGGCGGAACTTTACGCCCCGAAAAGTCAAACTTGATGACGTCAGGCGAAATCCACGCGTCAACAGGAGGCTTTATCGGGCTTGTCCTTACGGAAACCGCTTGTTGGTCGACGGCGGTCCGATAAAGTGGTGGTTTTTGTTACACGGTTTTGTGCTGCCGCGGATGTCCTCGTCAGCCTTTTGTCATTGTAATGCTCTATCGTCCTCTTGTTTGTGCTTTTTGGTGGTGATGTATAGGGATAATGAGTCCTGGGCTCTCGTTTTTATTTATGTAAACAAACAGTCAAGCGCCGAGGGCCGGAATTTTTCAGACAGAGGGCTGGCTTTAGCCCCCTCAGAGGTTGCTACCTCTTTGTAAATATTTTTCTCTTTTCTTTTACTTAATAGAATAGTCTTTACTCAGAAAAAAAAAAATAGATATGGAATATAACATAAATTAAATCTTTGGTATTATTGATTTTTTCACAGTGAATAAAGAGAATTTTGTATGAGGGAAAAGGTTAATAATAGTATTTTTTCTTTATTCAAGTTTGATGTTTAAGATGGAGTTCTGCTTGTAACATTTGGAGATTAGATATTAAATTTTATTATACACAATTTTGTTTATAATAAAATGAAAAAATGGTTTTACTTGGGTGAGTTTAAAATGAAGAAATGGTTTTATTTGGGCGAGTTTAAAATGAAGAAGTGAAGGTTGAAGTAACTAAGTTCATTGTCAAAATATTTTGATTCATTAAGTTTATTATGTGCTTCAAGGATGTAGAGTTGCAAATATGTTAGACTAGCTGCTTCACCTCTCTAAATCAATCACATGGACTAACTGCTGCCTTGGGAACATGGGACTAATTTCCCACTCAAGGTAATGGTAAGGGTTTGAAAGTTTACTAATGCCTATGGGTTTTGATGTAATGAAAAACCTCAACATGGTATCAAAACCTTGGCTTAGGTTCGATTCCCTCAAGATAACTAGGAACAATTGATATTTATTTTTGCAGTGAAAACAAAAGCATACATACCATTTGAAATACATACTTTCACAATGACAAGAGAGTTGAGATAGAAAATAGTAGTGAATAGTGAAATAGACAATAATTGTAGGGTGAATGCATAAAGATGGGTTACACTTTTGGGCCAAATGTGACGATGAAATTTCAAAATTGTACTCTTTTATTGATTTGCAACCCTCAAAATTCATATAAGCATTGTGAATTTTGATTCAAAGTAAAAAGACAATTTGTGGAGAATTATGTTGTTGTCCTAATGATTTTTTTTGCAAAAAAAGTTAGTGTCGTATAATATGTCAATTTTTCATTAAATGAAATGTCCATCCTTGCAAATTTTTGCACATCTTAAGAGGTATGTATGTGTTTGCATAGCATAACTTAGTCTAAAATGTGTAATTTGTAATATATATCTGTGTGTGTGTGTGTTTGTGTGATCTACACAGAGAGAACTAAGTTTTTCATATTAATTTTTTTTTTTTTTTTTTAATGCAAACTTATATTTTTTATTATTTTTCGAAGTTGGCGAAGTAATATTTCAATTTCAATTTCAAATTGTAGACACATGCGTTCGCGTAAGTTTTTTTTTTTTATTATTGAAATAAATTAGAAAACCAAGAGTACCCTTTTGAAGAGGACTCATAAATGAAGATAGTGGTATTTTTTGAATTTTTTTCGTTGTGTATATTTTATGTTATTGATTTTTTATTCAACCTCTTTGAAACTGTCCAAAAAAAATTCAAGCATTATGTTTAAAAGAAATTAGATGAAAAATATCATATGAATTTGAAAATGTCAAACTCATATGCCATTGGATAGAGGATTCCTTCATGAATCCAACATGATCAACTCCGTCACTTAAAGACAAAATTTTCCCTAAGTTTGCTAGGGTACAAAATGGTGTTGCAGAGAAATCTGCAGAGAGGGTGTTAAAATTGTGGTTTTTAGGACCTCGAAAGCTTGATCGAGCGTTTAAATTATAAATTCAAATAAGATATGACCCATTACCTATGGCCATTTAGAATAATCTCTAGTTTGATGCAAATTTTATCATCACATTCCGACTAATTCATAGATTATGATTTCCTCCCTATGGAGCCAAAACATATCATTTTCACGATTTAATCACAATTTTGACATTATTCATTAATATAATCACTTGCATGCAATATGTGATTTGTAATTTATTATTGACTAAAGATGTCATGGCTAATCCATGAGTCAATTAAATATTACAAGCATATAATAGCAAAAAAATAATAAAAATGTATTGATTAATTTTGAGGTCAATGCATCAAAATGATTAGTATACATTAGCTAATCATAATTTCAATGTGTCAATTTTAATCATACAGGGATCAAAGTATATGAAACAAAAATTTGTAAATAAAATAAGAATGATCATGTTATAAAAATAATGCATATCAGGATGTTCATTCATGTGCATATGACACATCATGATGTGTAACTATAAACCTTAAATCCTTATAAAATTATCTTGAAATAATTTAAAACAATGTATGCATATTTGTCATGATACATGATAGGCATATAAATATCTGTTTTTCTTGATACCAAATGTTGTTGTGGCATTACCAAATATTGTCATGGCACCCTTTAACTGGCAATTACAGTTCTAATATATGCATAATTCATAACGGTCAATTATAATTCTACCACATATATGCACAATGGATGCATGTTGTCATGAAATGCATATACCCATCAGTTCCTTTGATATTACCGTGTTTGAGATACTAAATTGTCACCATATCTCATCATCAAATAACTCAAATTTCCCCATCTTCATACATAAATCTATTTTCCAAGAAAAAAAAAGTTAAAAAATAATTTCCTCACAAATTGTAAATTTCACACCTATTCTTTACTAGGTAAAAAAAGAGACGCACACTCATAGAAACTACATTTGAACATATCCCATTATTCCATGCATAGATAACTCTTGCCCACCAAAAATAATGTGAAAAAAGACAAAACATACTTCATATGCATATATTAAAACTCATATATGTGTATTCATTTGTATGTCATAATAATTAACTACATTTTTTCTCTCTCCAAAACCACCGATATATTAACATAATTTATGAGTGATCATGATTTCAGAGAAAACCAATGAAGATATTTATTTGTTATCAAATATCTCAAAGGGAAAGGCCATCATAAAAAAAGAAAAAGAAAAAAAAAGGAGTAAAATATTCAAATCAAACACCACAATTTGAAGGATAGCTCTGATACCAACTGTAAACTTAAAATTTAAAGAGAAATAAAATGGAATGTACCTATGGAGATGGTGATTATATTTGATGTAGAAAATCCTTACAAATTCAATAGAGAGATCTTTTGATCTATCCAAGACTTAAAGCGTCAAAGAATGGAGTCATAGAAAATTTCTTTCTTGATAAATTAGGGATCTTTCTAGTCCACCTGTCTTTATAATGATCTTTCCGTCAAAGATCATTAACGAACTTGGAGTTATTGGTGTAGTTTTCTTCGGTCATAAACAACACTTCATAGAAAGTTATCTAACCACATATATAGGTTTTTAGCAATTTGGGTCACAATTAAAAACATTTCCAACCATAATAAGAAATATTTATAATGTATTAATCATTATATATATATATATATATATATATATATAATTTAGTTAAATTTATTAAGTTTTTATATGTATATTAATTATATGTTCTGAGATATCATGGCTACTAATACAAATTATTAGTATCTAAATTTATTATAATGTGATATGCATATTAAAAACTTTTCATCAAAAAATTTATTTGTAATTTTACTAAATAAAAACAAATTATAATATAACAAATTAAATTGAATTGATATATTATTTTTTTAATTGAGTCGATATTATGTTTTATTATTATTAATTTTCGACTTAATACTCCATTTTAAAGACACCACAACATCTCTTCCATATTAAATTAAGATTTAAATATTTACATTAATTTATGAATATTACAACATTTCCCTGATATCAAATTCTACAACTACTCTCAACACAAAAAAAAATATTCAACAAATAAATATAACATTAAACCATCTCTCACTTTTCTACAAAATCATAACTTAACGCAATCATATAACTTTAAAAAAATTAAAGAGTTTGAATCGATATTGCAATTTTCTTCTCGCTAGTCGAAGAGAAATCCCTATTCTTCCACAATTAAACAAGTTAAACGAATTAAAGAAGGAAAAAATAATTAAGATTTAGTCTAAGAACTATGTGTAAAATTAAGTGTGTGTGTGTGTGTGTGTGTGTGTATATATATATATTAAAAGAAAACTAAAGAAGTTAAGAAAGGAAAAAATTAAGTTTAGTTTAGTTTTAAAAATATGTGTAAAAAAATATTTTATATTATAATAATAATGATTTATTTTGATCGTGACTTAATGCGAATCATCGGTCGAAAAAGATTGTGACAGGTGGCATTCGGAAGCTTGAGAATGAGGCGCAGAGCTAGGGTTTCACATTGTTGTAAGGGTTGTTCTCCATGGAGGGATGCAAAGGGGGGAGCTCCACTCCCTCCTACAGGCAGGCCGTGGCCAGCCGAGGTAAGAAACCATTAGAATCTATCAGAGGTCCTTCAGGGGAAGGAAAAAGAAGCATGGACGAGGAACAAGATTTTATCAAATCAAGGGAGGACAATAGAACCAAAGAAAGTGAAGAAGAAGACAAGAAACAGGGAGTAGAAAACAAGGCGCATAAGGGGCCATGTAAACCCAAGGCTGACGTCACTCCCAGAGTAGTTTTAAATGATCCTGCTCTGCAGGCGCACAGGGATCACATGCAGACCTATGCTATCATTTGTAAATTCATGGGATTATGGCCCACTGAAAAGGCTCTACAAACGTGGATCAAATACCACTGGAAACCAAAAGGAAGCATAGACCTACATCTGGGGTCAAAGGGCTTCTTTACTGTGGTCTTTACAAATATTGAGGACAAAGACAGAGTGTTTGAAGGAGGGCCCTACTTCTATGCAGCAGCAGGCCTCTACATGTGGCCATGGATGATGAATTTTGTCCCGGAGCGAGAGACTTTCACCTCGGTCCCGGTATGGGTAAGACTCTATTCCCTACCTCTTGATTACTGGCAAACGGAATCGTTATCAGCCATAGGAAATAAACTAGGGCGTTTTGTCAAAGCTTCTGAGGCCACCAGAAGGGGTAAATACACTTCCTTTGCAAGAATATGTGTGGAGATGGATCTCTCTGGAGCTCTACTGGATGAGGTCATCTTGGAAGTCTTTGATGAAGAATGGGTGCAAACAGTAGATTATGAGCATATACCTTTCAGATGTCGCAAGTGCCATGAACATGGACATCTTTTTAGAGACTGTCCTCTCAGTAAAATAGAGAATAAGAATAAAGCTACCACAATGAAAGATAATGAAAGCTTCCACAAAGTGGGAAATAAAGGAAAAGGGGGAAAAAGGGGAACAAAGCAACATCAAACAGAAGGGCAACAGGCCAGTTAGAATAGGTTCCACGTACTTGAAGAAGAGGAGGAGATAACAAAAGAAGATCAGGTCATGGAAGGTAGCCCTGGGGAGGAAGAGAGAGAGAAAAATAGTGAACAAACACAGGATATTACTAAACAGAAAGAAACCATGTTGACCGATGGAGAACTGGAGATGGACCAAGAAATAACCCAGAGTGAGATGGAAATGGAGGATCATGAACTACAGAACACCTAGATCTGGAAGGGTTCTTGAAATAGGGGACCATGGGAGGGGTAGACTCATTACCACAAGAAGAGTTCAACAGAGTACAACAGCTGTTCCTATGGAAAACTCAGGCAAAAGGGCCGGAGAGTCAAAGAAACAAAGAAAGGCAGGGCAACGAAGGTGTGAAAACTATGAAAACCACACCAGGATTAGCTCCTAAAAACCCAGGGAAGAAAAGAGGCAGAAAAAGCAGAATGATTTATTGATGGAATGTGGAAAGCTAATGATAGATTCGGGTAAGATGAAAGACCTAACCAGTTACTCCTTTACAAATCTGTAATAATGAAGTTTACATCTTGGAATATCAGAGGTCTAGGGAGTAAGAGAAAACAAAGAATACTTAGTCACAAAATGAAACAAGAAGCTCTGGATATGATCTTTATCCAGGAAACTAAATGTTCCATTCAAAGAATCAAAGAAGTTCACAACAGCTGGCTCAAAAGGTATGAATTTCTAGAAGTTAAAGTAGACAATACAGCAGGGGGTATACTCACTCTTTGGAACCCCCAAAAGATTGGAATAATAGATGCTGAGGCATCTAGGAATTATTTATCAGTGGTTATCCAGCCGGTGGGAGATAGGGATACTTATCTGGTCACAAATGTTTATGGCCCTCAGAGAATAGATGATAAACTCAAGTTTCTAGATTCTCTTGAGGATTTGAGAGATAGATATGCAGGAGTTCCATGGATCATGGGAGGAGACTTCAACATGATCAAATCAATTTCGGAGAAAAAAACCAGAACCTTAAGCAAAGACTCTACAGCATTTCAAACTTTTATAGATAATATGAATCTAGTTGACACTGACATGAGTAATGGCCTATTTACTTGGAACAATAAAAGAGGAGGAGAGTCTCAAGTCGCCTCCAAGTTAGACAGATTCATAATCTCAGAGGACCTTATGCTCACCGACAAGGACATGGTAGTGAGAATTCTCCCCTTTGGAGGCTCAGACCATTGGCCGGTACAACTAGAGATGCAGGGCATCGGTACCCCCAAGAACAAACCTTTTAGATTTGAGAATATCTGGCTCACCCACCCAGATTTCAACAGTAATATTGAAAAATGGTGGACAGAGGATCTGCATCTGTAGGGTACAAGCATGTTTCTGCTACACAAAAGATTAAAGCACATCAAGCTCAGGCTTAAAGACTGGAACAAAAATGAATTTGGCAATATTTTTGAAGCGAAAAAAGCTTTTGAAGTCAAAATGCAGGAACTGAATCAAGCCCTTATCATAGATGGTTTTGATAAGGTAAAAAATGATCAAGTCACCAAACATCAGCTAGACTGGGACAATCTATGTAAACAAGAGGAAATATTTTGGAGACAAAAATATAGAGTTCAATGGCTCAAAGAAGGGGAGCGACATACTATATTTTTCCATAGATCCACCATGGCGAATAGATCTCATAATAGTATCTCTTCGATTAAGAACAAGGAAGGTCATCTTCTTAATACCCATGAAGATATAGAAACGGTGTTAGTTCAACACTTTTGAGATATAGCAAAGGAAACTAGCTCAGGCAGAGATCACTTCATCAGGGACTTAACAAGGCATATACCTAGGATTGTTTCAAGAGAGGATAATTTCAATCTTAATAGGCCAGTGACTGAAGAGGAGGTTGGTGAAGTCATCAAAGAAATGCAGAATGGTAAAGCGCCAGGCCCTGATGGTTTCAATGTGGATTTCTTTAAAGCTTGCTGGAACATTGTTAAACAAGATATTCTGAAGGTGGTGGAGGATTCCAGGATGAATAAAACCATTTTGAAGGTGCTCAATACTTCCTTCATATCCTTGATCCCCAAACAGGATAATGCTCTGACCCTGGACAAATTTAGACCCATAGCTCTGTGCAATGTGGTGTACAAAATAATATCCAAGGTTGTGGCCAATAGGCTCAAACCTCTTCTTCCCACTTTAGTTTCGGTGGAGAAATCTGGTTATGTGGAGGGTAGACAAATTCTCAATAACATCATTCAAGCACATGAGGTGGTACACTCTTTGGTAAGCAATAGGAAGGCAGGCATGATTATGCAATTGGATCTAGCCAAAGCTTACGATAAGCTGAATTGGACCTATATCAGGAAGGTACTTATAGCCTTTGGGTTTGATCATAATTGGGTCAGATGGGTCATGGCCTTGGTTACTTCTTCCAGCTTCTCAATTCTGGTTAATGGTTCTCCTTCCAAGACCTTTACTCCCTCCAGAGGCCTCAGGCAGGGAGATCCACTCTCTCCCTTTCTCTTTATCCTCATGATGGAAGGACTTGGTCGGTCAATCAAGCATGCGAAAGAAATTGGAAATATCAAGGGTCTTCAGCTTTCTGAGGCTAGTCAGGCTTTAACTCATCAACAATTTTTTGATGATACCATGCTACAGGGAATCCCCACAGTCAAAGAGGCACTAGCTTATAAACGTATCCTGTGTGACTTTTCCATGGCTACAGGTATGGAAGTTAATCTCTCCAAATCTAAGATTTTTTTCTTTAATACAAATATTGTTATTCAGAGAAACATCTCCAGAATTCTGGGCTTTCAAAGGGATGTCCTTCCTTCCAAGTACTTGGGAGTTCCTCTAACTGATAAACCGTTGCACAAGAGCATTTGGGAGCCAGTGATCAATAAGATGCAGGATAAAATCAGGAAATGGACTATTAGGTTATTAAACTTGGTTGGTCGGTTAGTGCTTACAAAAGCTGTTCTACAATCTATCCCCATCTTCATGCTATCTACCCTTCCAGCTCCTAAAGGAGTATTGCAACAATTTAGAAACATTCAAAGAGAATTTCTTTGGGGCAAGGGGGAGCAGAGAAAGAAATGGGCCTTGGTAGCCTGGGATAAGGTCTGCAAACCTAAAAACCAGGGGGTCTTGGATTGGATGATCCGGAAGTGCTAAGCAGAGTTCTAGGGGCAAAATTATGGCGGCATTGGGTAAAAGATCCAAAGGCTCAATGGGCTAGTATTTGGAAAGCAAAATATGCTAGTACTTGGCAAGATAATGATCACATACAAATGACTGGCATCATTAAAGGCTCACATGCTTGGAATAAGGCTTGGGAGAATAGAGGCTTAGTACAAAAAAATGACTTTTGGGAAATCAGAAAGGGAGATCTTACTTTGTTTTGGGAGGATAAATGGCAACAGGAACCTACACTGCTAAGAGAGGACTTTCTAGATCTCAAGAAAGAAACTGATGCCAAAGGTTTAATTAGGGTAAAAGATTTTTGGGTACAAAACAATAGTGAAGGAAAATGGAGAATCTGGAAGAAGTTAGATTATAGGGATGATAGCCCCTTAAAAGCAAAAGTGGAGGCACTTATGAAAGTGCTGGACCAAAGAAAAATTCTAGTGACAGGTGGGCATGATCAACTTAGATGGGGTACCTTCAATCTTAAGGATGTTAAACTCCAATGTACCGGACAAGGCTTGGAAGAACTTATGGAGGCATCAAGGTTGGATGAAGATTAAACTCTTCATGTGGCTAGTTCAACATAAGAAAATTCTGACTTGGGACAATATTCGAAAGAGGGGTGTTATGGGTCCTTCCAAATGCCAGCTCTGTGAGGCCCAGGAGGAAACCATAGAGCACCTTCTCAATAATTGCAACTTCACTTCTAGTTTGTGGGACACATTCACCACTATTTTCCAATAGACAAACAGGGACAAAGGAAGCATTATCAACACCCTGAACAACTGGAGACGAAACTTCTCTGATTATGAATTTCTCTGCTCAGCCTGGGCTTTAACGCCAAGTTTCATAATATGGAATGTCTGGAAAGAAAGGAATAACAGAGTTTTCAAAAATGAAAAAAGATCCTCCCAACAAATCTTTGAGCAGATCTTAAGACAGCTTAAAGAGACGGTAGGTACTATTGTGAGAATTTCCCCAAAGAATCCACCTTCAGAAGCTGAAATGCAGATACTTCTTTAGTTGGGTATGTGGGAGCTCATTCCACAAGGCTTGGATAGGAAGGTCAAGAAAATGAACACTAAGCAGGATTACTGGCATCCCCCACCTCAGGGTTTTTTGAAATACAACATTGATGGGGCCTCAAAAGGCAACCCGGGTGTAGCCGGCTTTGGAGGTGTGTTAAGAGATGATAATGGCTGCATCCTTTTTATTTTTCACTGCCATTTGGGAAGAGCCACTAATAATTTGGCAGAATTAATGGCTCTTGAACATTGTTTAGAATTCATAAAGTAGAATAATCTCCAGAATATCATAGTTGAAGCCGACTCTGAGTTAATCATTAATTTGATTAAGAGAATCAGTTATGGTAAGGAGCCCGAAAAAGTCTCAAAGCACTAGAGGTTGTTGCAAGTCTTTCAATGGATTCAGCTTCACCTTCAGGGCTTAAGTACAGTGAGTTTCACACATGTGCTAAGAACGACAAATAAATTGGCGGACATCCTGGCAAATCAAGGGGTACTCTGCACCATGAGCAGGGTCGAGCTGAGCTAGCAAGAGCTGCCTCAGAATGGGTTAAGGATGCGATGTCAAGATCAGGCAGATGAAGACAGAAAGGTGTTTCGCAATAGAGACACAGAGCCAGTGTCTATTTGATCTGGGTTTTTCTTATGAAGTGTCATTTTTGCAGGGAGGTCTGTTTTGGGAAGCAGGTCACAGTTGGCCTCCTCAACCCTGGTAAGAACAATCTCAAAAGTCTCTGGAGGATGTGGTTAGGTAGAAGCTGTTACTCGGACAAAAGGTGGGACGAAGGACTTTTCATCTTCCTTTGGTGCTTCCGCACGAGGAATTTGGCTGGTGCGAAGGGCCGGAATTCTGGGTATCTCGGCAATCCCAATAACCCGGTTTTTCTTTCTGTTGTGGTAATACCGCTCGGGGAGTGGTTTCGAGTTCATCGCAAGCCCTTTAAGCATTTTGTGGTTTTGCAGAGTTGGGAGCGATTCCACTCACTTATCAACACGTGGCCTAGGTACGGATATAAATATCGCCCTTATCACGAGTTAAATCTAGGTGCTATAGGCCCGTGTGATATGTATCACAGTCGTTGGATCAAACAAGATGATTCTATGGTTAGGATCAATAGTGCTTGTTGGTGAGTCCAGGCAGCTCTTTACGTAGTTATTCTCCGTGTTTTTGGGTCGTGCAATATCTTCCTCCGTCGTCGGATCTGGGAAGATGATGCAACGATCAAAGATAAGTTGGCTGGTGCGAAGGGTCGGAATTCTGGATATCTCAGCAATCTGAATAACCCAATTTTTCTTTCTGCGGTGGTAATACCGCTCGGGGAGTGGTTTCGGGTTCATCGCAAGCCCTTCAAGTGGTTTGTGGTTTTGTGGTTTTGTGGAGTTGGGAGAAATTCCACTCACATATCAACACGTGGCCTAGGTACAGAAATAAATACCGCCCTCATCACGAGTTAAATCTAGGTGCTTTTGGCCCGTGCGATATGTATCACAGCCGTTGGATCAAGCAAGACGATTCTATAGTCAAGATCAATCGTGCATGTTGGTGGGTCCAGGGTGCTCTTTGCGTGGTCATTCTCCGTGTTTTTGGGTCGTGCGATATCTTCCTCCGCCGTCGGATCTGGAAAGGTGACGCGACGATCAAGGATAAGTTGGCAGGGCAGGGTGAGTGTTATCCTCCGCGCTTGTTATGCATCATGATGGGAATTGGTGGATTTCGGGCTAAATTTATGCTCGAGAGTTATCCCGAAATCCTTTTAGATTGGCTTCTTCCCCCTACTCGGATTTAAGGTTAACTTTTATCATGGTCCGTTGGATCCCTGGAGGGTGATCGATTGGTCTCGACTTTGGCCTGCTTTTCGAGGGTTTTGTTGTACTGTTTGTGGTTCAGTGGCTGTTAGTGATTTGATTTCTCTTTAGCTCACAGTTCCTTGAGGACTATTGTACTTTATGTAATTCATTTTTCGACTTATTGAAATAGAAGGCTCGACTCTTGCTTCAACAAAAAAATAATAATGATTTATTTAATTGTGAAAAATTGTATAAAGGTGTTTTAATGGTTTTAGGTTAAGTTTTCATAAGAACTAAATTTTTTTCATGGGGAAATTTTTTTTTTTTTTTTTTATTATTGGATTGACTTTTTATTTTATTAAAATTGAAGAATATTTGGGTGGAACTTAATCCAATTACATGTGTAGTAGTCACAACATCATTTAACATAATCTCATTAAGTGCTACCAAACACAAGTTCAGTGATTACCTCAAAATACATGCATAACAAAACAAACCTTTATATCAATATTAAACATATATATTTTCAAATAATTTATATAAATCTTAATTTTTGGAATTCTACTAAATTTTAAATTTTTCAACATTTAAATTATTTCATGTTTGACGAGTTTTATCTTTTACTACATCAAAATAAAACTGGCTTTTAAGTCATCTTAAAATCAACCAAAACCCTAAGGATGAAATATCACTAGCAAAATGTCCTCCAAAAATAAAATATCACAAGCAGAATGCCCTCCTAAAAGCGAAAATTTGACTGAACATAAATTCAAAAACAAATTTCCTTACAAACAAGTGTAATATGCAGTGTTGTTGCTTAGTACCTGCCTCTTATGCAAAAGGTAATTCATAGCATAAATTATTGTATTTAAGATAAAAATTCCCCTTATACCCATGCATAAAGATCTTAAATTTTTTTAATTATTAAAACTTGTGATTTGGAAGGTTCCATTTTGTAGGTGACATTATTATGTGTGATAATGGTAGTGCGATCGATATCTCAAAGAATCTATTCATACTCTCCAAAACAAAGCATATTCCCATTAAGTATCAATTTCTTCGAGAACTAATTTTTTTTGGTTTGAAAAATTAGTTTGAAGAAATTCAAAGGGCATAGTGAAGCATTAATATCGGTAATTGATGCCCCAAAGAAAGAAAATGGAAACACCTAGTAAGAAACCTGAAAGCTCTAGCATGACTCATGAAGAAGAGGAAGAAATGCAACATGATATATCAAAATTACGAGACCAAGTGCAACAAATTCCACTCGCACAAAAAGTAACAGAATCTAATATGGATGGTTTAAAGAAAGACATAGAAGCTAAGATGTATGGCGTGGAAGCCAAGATGGATGGTTTAAAGAAATACGTGGAAGTTAATATGGATGGTTTAAAGAAAGGATTAGAAGCTAAGATGAATGACGTGGAAGCTAAGATGGATAGCGTGGAAGCTAAGATGGATGATTTAAAGAAAGGCATGGAAGATTTGAAGACAGATTTGACAAAGTTTCTACAAGAAATGCTTACTAATGGTGAAAGGGTAGTAAAGGAAACTCATGATGAGAACAAAATAAATGTTAATCATGATTTCATAGACTCTAACGTTGGATCGAAGAACCACCATGTTCCAAAGATCGATATAAGGAAGTTTGATGGCAAGGATCCCGAGACATGGATACTATAGATGGAGCAATTTTTCGATCTCCATAATGTGAAAAACACACAAAAGATATGCATTGCAACTTTATATTTGGAACCAAATCTGTTTGTATGGTATCGATGGCTTTGCTCTCATAAACAAATTGTCATTTAGGCTATTTTTACGGATGAAATGATAGCACATTATGAGGATACAAAAAGCAACACTTTTTTTTAGCCAATTGATAAATCTCAAACAAAAGGGTTCAATGATGGAGCACATTGAGGACTTCCAAAAATTCAATATAGGAGTAAAAGATATTCCAGAGGAGCATAGGATTGATGTGTTCATAGGGAATTTAAAAGATAACATCCAACATGAGGTTTGCCTTTGGGAACCAGATTCATTGGAGAAGGCATTCAGGTTGGCAAGAAAAATGGAAAGCAAAATTATGGCAACAAGGAAGCCTATCACTCACAATCATAAAGATGGAAGTGTTGCTGCCCCTAGCCATCTACAACCTACAAGGTTGACACCACAACAATTGGAAGACAAAAGAGCAAAAGGGATTTGTTACAGTTGTGATAGAAAATACACTAAAGGTCATAAGTGTGCCAAGAAGAAATTATTTTACATAGATTGTGAAGAGGAGGAAGAAAAGGAACAAGAAACATTAAAAGAAGAGGATATACACCAGGAAAAAACCCCAGAAAAATAAGAAATGAATTTGACCATATCTTGTAATGCATTGGTGGAATTACCACTCCTCAAACTATCAAGATAGAAGGGCATATCAAGAAGAAAAAGGTACTAGTGTTGATTGATTCGGGAAGTACCCATAATTTTATTCATTGTAAGATAGCCAAGGAATTGAATTGATTCCTATATCTAACACTAGAGTGTCAAGTGATGGTTGCAAGTGGAGGAACCATAAATTGCTCAGGAAAGTGCCATAATATCAAGCTATCCATGGGAGAATATGTATTGAATAGCCCAATGATTTCCATTCCAATGGGTGGTGCTAATGTTGTGCTAGGATTTTAATGGCTACAATCCTTGGGTACAATAGCTTTTAATTTTCAAGAAATTTTCATGAAATTTTCTTCAGAATGAAAGGAAGTTGAATTAAGGGGTATAGCAGGGAAACCGGGAAATATAATCAACTCTAACGTAATGACAAAGCTTCTAAAGAAAGAACAATGAGGCATAATTGCACAATTATTTTCACTAGAGGTTCCCACATCGAAATCATCCATTTCTCCAGATCTCCAAAATTTCTTGGAAAATCATTCCAAGGTATTTGAGACTCCCAAATGCCTCCCACCTATTCGTGATCATGATCATGCTATTAATTTTATTCCAGGAAGTGTTCCTCCAAACATCGGGCCTTACAGATATCCCTATGTCCAAAAGAGTGAAATTGAACATATGGTTGCAAAAATGCTAGAGGTTGGTATAATTCAACCTAGTCAAAGTTCTTTCTCTGCTACAGTAGTATTGGTTCACAAGAAGGACGAATCATGGTGCATGTGTCCAGATTATAGGGAGCTCAACAAGCTCTCTATTAAAGATAAATTTCCCATTCCTGTCAACGATGAATTATTGGATGAATTGCACGGATCAATTTACTTCACCAAGTTGGATCTTCTTTCAGGATATCATCAAATCAGAATGAAGACTGAAGACATTCCAAAAACAACTTTTAGAACTCATGAGGGTCATTATGAATTTTTGGTCATGCCTTTTAGCCTTACTAATGCACCTTCTACATTTCAAGGTTTGATGAATTCCATTTTCAAACCCTTCCTTATAAAATTTGTGTTAGTACTTTTTGATGATATACTAATCTACAACAAGTCTTGGAAGGATCATGTCCAACATGTTGACATGGTGCTCAAACTATTGGAGGAAAAACAATTATATGAAAAAATCTCCAAATGTTTCTTTGGAGTACAAGAGGTGGAATATCTAGGTCATATTGTATCTCATGAAGGTGTTAAGGTAGACCCTAGCAAAATTAAAACCATTAAGGAATTGAAAATCCCCGCATCCATAAATCATCTACGAGGATTTCTCGGGTTGACAGGGTATTGTCGCAAATTTTTTAAGAATTATGGGAGAATAGCAGCACCTCTAACAACATTATTGAAGAAAGATGCATTTTCATGGACTCCATAAGCAATGAAGGCCTTTAAACATCTTAAAGAGGCAATGTGCCGAGCACCAGTCTTAGCTACACTGGACTTCAAAAAAACCTTTATTGTGGAATGTGATGCCTCAGGAAATGGAATTGGTGTCGTTTTAATGCAAGAAGAAAGACCCATTGCTTTCGAAAGTCGTCCAATCAAAGGAAAGTATTTACACAAAGCTATTTATGAGAAGGAGATTTTGGCAATACTACATGCACTTAAGAAATGGCAACCCTGCCTAATGGGAAGACACTTTAAGGTAAAAACAGATCATGATAGTCTTAAATACTTTTTAGAACAAAGATTATCTTTAGAAGAGCAACAAAAATGGGTCACAAAGATGTTGGGTTATGACTTTGAAATCATCTACAAGAAAGGGAAGCAAAATGTTGTGGCAAATGCACTCTCAAGAAAGGATGAGAATGTGGAAGCATTTCTTTGTGCCATTTCTATTATCCAACTAGATTGGATAAACAAAGAAAGGGATGAATGGAAGAATGAAGAGGAAGTGTGGGCACTCATTCAAAAGATACAACAAGATCCCATTACATCTGATACATTTAGCTGGAAAAATGATTCGTTATGGTACAAGGATCGGTTATACCTATGTAAGAATTCCCAACTCAAACAAAAGATTCTTAGGGAATTGAACACCTCTCCCTTAGGAGGGCACTCAGGATTTCTAAAAACCTACCACAGGGTTAAGAAGGATTTTTTTTGGGATGGCCTTAAATCGGATATTCAAAAATTTATGGTGGAATGTTTGGTTTGCCAACAAAATAAAGTTGAAACACTTAAGACCCCACAATTTTTACAACCTTTATCCATTCCAAGCCAACGTTGGGGGGAGGTTTCAATGGATTTTATCATAGGTTTACCCAAGTCTGGAGGAAAGAGTGTTATCATGGTGGTAGTTACAGACTTACCAAGTATGCACACTTTTTTGCATTATCTCATCCATTTAAAGCGAGTACAGTTTCTACTGTATTTATGGAAACAATTCAAAATCTACATGGAAACCCAAAGATTATTGTAAGCGATAGAGATCCCATTTTCACTAGAAATTTTTGGACAAAATTATTTTCTTGTCTTGGTACTCAGTTAGCTCATGGCTCATCTTATCATCCTCAATTTTATGGGCAAACTGAGATAGTAAACAAATGTTTGGAAGGATATCTTTGTTGCTTTGTATCTGATAAACAGACATAATGGGTCAAATGATTGCCTCTGGCTGAATGGTGGTATAACACTTCCTTCCATACTACAACAAAAATGACCCCATTTATGGCACTTTATGGATATCATCCACCATCCATCACATTATATTTAAGAGAAAATTCTAAGGTTCAAGCAGTGGAAGATCACATTGAGCATCAGCAAAAAGTTCTCCAACTCTTAAAGGATAACCTCACCTTAGTGCATAATAGAATGAAACAGCAGGCAGATCAACATCGCAGCGAAAGAAGTTTTTATGTAGGTGATTGGGTATTCCTACGGCTACAACCATATAAAAAAATGTCCCTCAAGCAAGCTAAGAAGGATAATAAATTATCACCAAAGTATTATGGTCTGTACAAGGTGTTGCAAAAGATAGGTACTATGGCATACAAATTGGAGCTTCCTGCAACTTCTCGAGTGCACCCAGTTTTCCATGTTTCATGCTTAAAGAAGGTTATAGGTGAAAAGATTCCAATATTTCCATAACTTTATGAGGAATGAAAAATCATATTGGAACCTGAATCAGTCAAAGAAACAAGAACTCGGCAGCTACGAAATCGATCAATTTCAGAGTATTTCATCAAGTGGAAGAACTTACTTGTTGAAGATTCCACATGGGAGGATGAGAATTTTATACAGAAGCATCCACAACTACTCAAGCATTGAGGACAACACTTTTTTGAAGGAGAGGGGCATGTTAGGTCCCTATAATACTAGTGATTCCCCCATTATTATTGTCATTGTATCCCTTATGGTTATTGTTGTGCCCCTATTGTCCCCATATTGTTATTATTGTGCCCCATAGAATCCCACTATTCTTATCTTTGTGCCTTTATATTATTATTGTTAGGTCGACTTGGTTATATTGTGACCCCTTAGACTTCTATATATAGAAAAGAGGTTTTGTCATTTGAATCATCCAAGAATTTTTCATTTGTGTAATATAAAGGAGATTGCCCTCTCGAAGAGGTTGAATTCTAAGGTGGTGATCTATCTTTTCTATCTTTTTGTGAGCTGGTTTCTTAAACATCAAGCATCAACCAGAGACTTGACCAAAATCCACTCAAGAATCTGTTGTCCCGATATGAGACAATGGACTGTGGGATCCAAAAGTGTACCCATACTCACTCAAAGAAGAGCTTAGTAGTGGCGTCTGTTGTGATACTCTTCTTGCAAGCCGCCATGATCACCATCTTAGAGAATATGTTGACGACCATGAAAATGAAATCGTTGTCATGCTTAGTAGAAGGAAGGCCTAACATGTAATCCATGGATACAGATTCCCAAGGCTGGCTAGGAGTAGGTAGAGGAGTATACAGGCCTTGCTACTTGATGGTTGGCTTCGCAATGGCACAGGAAATGCAGGATCTAATGTACTTCCCAACATCTTGACAAAGTTTCATCCAATAAAAATACTTTTACAATACCGCCATTGTTTTCTCTACTCCGAAATGTCTAGCGACCTGACTGTAGTGCGCCTCCCAAATCATCTTGGCACGCTCACTTGAAGGAACACAGATGTGCCCCAGGTGTCATAATGGTGCATCTTGAAGGTAAAAATTTTGAACTTGCTTACTTTCCAGGAGTGCCTGGTATATGTTGTTGAATTCTAGATCGCTCTTGTAAAGATGCGGCCACCCCGATGTCTCGTGCCCACAGGAGTCGAGAACAGTGATCAACGCCATGACCGGTGGTTGGCTAAGGAAATCAACAACATTATTGGCACTACCCTTCTTATACTTAATGTTCAAATGGAACTGTTGCAAATAGGTGGACCATTTCTGATGGTGATCATTCAACAACTTCCCTTATGTTTGTATGAACTATAAAGATCGATGGTCTGTGTGGATGATCGTTTCCTTCCCTAGAACGTAATGCTTCCAATGACGACAAGCCTACACAATGGAATACATTTCTTTTTCATAAGTGGGGTACTTTTGGACTGTGTCTGAAAGTGTCTTGTTGTGGTAAGCCATTGGATGCCCATGTTGAGTAAGAATCGCACCAATAGCATAGTCAAAGGCATCTGTCTCAATATCAAATGGTTGTTGCAAGTCTGGTGATGTGAGCACTGGTGCAGAACATAGGCGATTCTTCAACTCGGACAACTCTTGTTGTTGGGTTTCCAACCAGAAAAAAATTTCTTTCGCTCCACCCTTGGTGACTTGAATTAAAGGCCAAGTGATATGAGAGAACCCCAACATGAACCTACGGTAGAAATTGGCAAGACACAAAAAGTTGCGGAGCCCTGTTAGAGTGGTTGGGGCTGGCCAATCCTGAATGACTTGTTTCTTGGATGGGTCCACATATACACCCTGCTCATCAATGATGTACCCTAGATATTGAACACAGGTTAGGCCAAAGGTGCATTTCTCCAAGTTGTCACACAACTTGTGTTGGCGCAGGGTTTGAAGGACATGTCGAATATGTTGGAGGTGCTCTTCCCAACTCTGGCTGAAGATAAAGATGTCATCTAAATACACCACCATGAATGTATTGGTGAAGGGTCACAAGATGTCATCCATCAGTCTCATGAAGGTTGCAGGGGCATTCGTCAATCCGAATGGCATGACCAACGATTCGAAAAGGCCTTCCTTGGATTTGAAGGAAGTCTTCCACACATTGGAGGGTTCGATAGGCACCTGGTGATAACTTGACTTCAAGTCAATATTGCTGAAATATTTGGCCCCCTTGAGCTGGTCTAAAAGGTCATCAATCCGTGGGATTGGTTACCTATTCTGGACAGTGATCTTTTTCAGCGCCCCGATAGTCAATACAGAGCCTCCAGGTCCCATCTTTCTTCTATACCAATACAATTGGGCTCCCATAAGGTGATGAGCTTGGCCTAATGTGCCCTTTCTACAATAGTTCAAAATTCTTCCTCTTGATCTCAGCATTCTCCATAACATAGCGTCGATAGATCAGTCCATTAGGAAGCAGCGTACCCAGGGTCAGATCGATGGAGTTCTTAACTTGACATTACAGAGGTACCCCTGTGGGTGAGGTGAAAATATCCCTGTACTCCTCCATGACCTTGTCCATCTGTTGCTTCTGTGTAGAGGAGCCCTACTTGGAAGTTGTGGCCACAACCTTCTTCTTGCCCTGGGGGCAAATCATAAGGAAAACAAATTTCCTAGTCTAGGAAATGATCTTACTGCATTGCTTTTGCAGTGATAAAAGAGATAGGGGTAGGCAGGGTTACCTCTGGTATCATGTACAACTTATTAGCCAAAGTAATAATCATAGAGCGAGATCTAGACTCATATACAACATGTCGCTTCCACAAGTATGGTTGTCCTAACAATACATCACAAACTTCAAGAGGAGCAACGTCACACAGTACCTCATCCATGAAGGGCTTGATGTTGTAGGGAAGACAACACTGCTGGCTGACACAAAGATCTTGTCCTTGGTGAAGCCACCCGGTGGTGTACGGCTATGGATGTGCTACAGTCTTTAGGCCCAGCCACTTCACAACCTCCACCGAAATGAGGTTTTTTTGGCTCTCGTTGTCGACAATGAACTGCAGAGGAGAACCCTTCACCCATATCTTTGAGTGGAAGAGGTGTTCCCCCTCCTCAGGATCTTCAGGATCAATCTTATGGACCTTGGTTGTGGCCATAGTGGCGCCAGGCTCTGCATCAATGATCTGCTTCCCTTTTCCAATTCCCTTATTAGGTTCTGATTCAGAGTCAGAACCTGCGTTTGATTCAGAAGCCTTCAGCTCATCCACCAATGACTACTTGGTCTGACACTCACTTGTATTGTGAGTGGAGCTCTTATGGAACTCACACCATTTTCCTGTGTCCTTCTTCATCTTCAGGGTGTTGTTCTTTGCGTGCAGCTTCAACGGGTTATCATGGGTAGCACCGCCTTGGCTTGCTCCTTTGTTCTGTTGTTTGGGGGCGCCTTTTCCTTGCTTTGGATTCTCAGATCTAAAGTCCTGCTTCTTCTGTTTAAAATTCTGCTCAATCTTGACAGCGTACCAATATGTCGTACCGAGTGAGGAAATGTCTAGGAACTCCATCTCGTCCTAGATGTACTTGTGTAGACATCCGCGGCACTTGAGCACCAAATGCCACTCATTATCCTTGATACCTAGATTCGTGAGAAGGGTATGGAAATTATTTGTGAACTTTGACACATCTTGGTCCCTTCCCTACTGTAGCGTGGTCCACTTTATGTATTTGTCTTCATAGCTCCCGACAGGGTAATATTGTTCCTCGATGGTGTCTCAGAAAGAATTCCAAGCGGGTGCAGCTGAAAACAACCAAGGTTCACTCTTGTCATTTTGTTCACAGTAGGTTTCCCACCAATCGTTAACATGTTGGGTGGCTTTAAGAAGTGCAAAAGTAATATTTTCCCAATTGGAAAAGTCATGAACTGAAAAATATCCTTCCAATAGATTTAACCATTTATCTATGGTGTCTACATCTATCAGGCCTTCGAATATGGGAATATTGAAGTTAACTTGTACCTTAATAGGAGTGGCACCTCCAGAGTGGCCGTTGGATGAAGATGCATCACCTGTTGGTAGTTGTCGAAGGATTTGGGCAAAGTTATCCATCATCACATCCATCTGTCGCTTGAGGGCTTCCTCGAGCAACATTTTGA
This sequence comes from Pinus tabuliformis, assembly GCA_031772625.1. Classification (NCBI taxonomy): domain Eukaryota; kingdom Viridiplantae; phylum Streptophyta; class Pinopsida; order Pinales; family Pinaceae; genus Pinus; species Pinus tabuliformis. The sequence goes on from CM062805.1 coordinate 507,848,543, forward strand.
AATGATCTCCTGGCCCCTCGTCTTTCTTTTCTTCCACCATGGGAGGTCGTCAGGTTTTATGAGGCTGATCTTGCAATGGTTCAACCAGATCAAGCCCTAATTCCTTATATCCTGACCTCATTGGGGACATGCAAAGAAAAAAAGAGAAAGAGAAGACCTCTCTAATACCACTGATCCGAACTTAAACATGAATGCAAAAACTTATAGATATAATCATAAACACAGAGATGCAGCAGAAAACACTTCATTTCATTAATAAAAAAACTATTGAACTATGCTTACAAACAGAATGGAAATAAGATAGCTCGGGCGATGGTAGATTATCTCTGAGAAGAGATGTGGCTGCTACATGCCTCTAAATTGTGTTACAATGAGGCTCGAGGGCCTATTTATTATTGGAAAACATGAGAAAACCCTAAAAAACCAAAACCCTAACCGCAGGAGATGTAACACCAAGAGTTTGTGGGCCTTGTTGGGGTTAGGTGGGTAGCCAACTTCCTGGGGTCGTAACTTGTTCATATTATCTCTGTTTGGCATGTATGATACCTTGTTGGAAAGGTCTCACCGAGTACTACAGGGTTCATTGTAGGCCCTTGCTTATGGCTATGGTCCTATCGTGAACCCCAAAAAAACGTCGTTTAGGGGGTCAAAACTGCTCTGGAAGTTCAGGACTTGAAAAAATGCTAAAAATAGTAAATGTTGAAATGAACAAGGAAACAGATGAAACAAACTAGGGGGTCTAGGTGGAATAGGTGAGAGGCCACCAATATCCACCTAGATGAGGAGGAAACCTCACCAGAGTGAATTTATTGACAATGGGAGATTCGCATAACGGGGAGCATATTTTCAGGCAAATAATTCTTTCACAAGCAAACATATCCATAAGAAAATATAGGAATGGTTATGAAAAAATGATGAGAAACTATGTTTAGTAGCATCCTTTTCCATTGATTTCAAAGGGGGAGAGAAACTAGGCATTCAAAAAAGAACACATATATAGAATAAGAGAAAGCATTTATTTAGGAAAGAATGCAGAGAAAGAAGGATTTGGTTTAGTAGTAGTTTGACATGGAGAGTTCAGGTTATTTCCATCAATGACCCTAAATGTTTGATGGTGTTTCCATCAATGAAAAAGGGGAATATTATTGGACATAGTGTTTCCATTGATGGCAACCTATGTCATTTATGTCAAATGGGAATCCAAATGAAGCTCTGGATGGCATGGTTGATATTCCCCTACGAGATAAGTTTGATGTCTTAACAAGGTCACATTTAATGGTGTCAAAGTTGGTCAAAGTTTATTGAGGTTTTTTTTTTAAGTTATTTTTTTTTTCAAATTAAGCTATGGATGAAATGGTTGGATTTTCCTCTCTGAGACCTTTCCAATGGTATATCACATTTGGTTAAACTCCTCCCGGATAAGAAGATATTCAATTTTAAGTTGATCGTTGTAATGACAACAAAAACACCAAATTTGTTAAATGTTGAGCATCTTCATATTAAATCTATGATCTTGTGGTACAATCCATGGTAAATGGTGCAAGGAATTGCACACTATTTAACAAGTTAAATTTCTTGCATCTTAGGGTAGATTTGACTATTGAAAAATTCATCAATGGTGGATTGTATAAGGACTTGCATGAACTTTAATGCCTCCCTCATGTCACTTTCCCTCTACCACATTGGTCCAATCAATGAATGACATGCGGCAGGCTCAGGATGATGGAAAATGGCCCCTCAAAAGATGACATGATAGTGTTACTAAAAGCACACATGACAAGATAGGATTAGTTGAGTATCATCAATGACACATGGTAGCAAGAAATTTGACATACATGATGACATGGTAGGTGCCACGTAGCATGCTAACTAGGAATTTTGGTTTTCTATTTACATGGAATCTTAGTGACACATGGTCCACTCAAGGCATGCCATGTTTCAAGGGTGACATCATGATGGCATCAACATTAGTTTGTCCATGGACCCCAAGACTGGGTCACATGGTGAGGGCACATGAAGTTTCTTTAATTCGTGTCGGCCTTGATCAATTTCATGCCCACTCACACTTATATATATGAGTGTGGCCAATTCGATTGAAGTGTATGATCTGTCATCAAAATATATCACTAGTTCAGAGACATCAAGGGTTGGCTTGTTATCTCTACTGTGTATTGGCCTAAAGGCACTATCTTTGTTGTGATCTTATTCTTGCATGTTTGATCATTTGTATTGTTCAGGCCTAAAGGCGTAGGTAAGATTTTTTGTTTGACACAAAGGCACAGGTCGTGAGTTCTATTTTGTTGTGGTGTATTGTAATGAAGGCACAGATTGTGAGCTTTGTTGTGTTGGCTCAAAGGCATAAGTCATGAGTTATATTGTGTTTTCATGTATTGAATCGAAGGCATAGGTTGTGAAATTTTTTGTTTGGACCAAAGGCATAGGTCGTGACCTTTTTTTTTGTCCCAGAAGCAAAGGTCTTGAGTTCAGTTATGTTTTGTTGGATTGGCCTGAAGATGCAAATCATGAGATGTTTTGTTTGGCCTGAAGGTGTGGTTCATGAGCTTTGTTGTTTGCCTAAAAGACATAGGTCATGAGTTTTGTTGTGTTGACTCAAAGGTGTAGGTCATGAGTTATGTTGTGTTGTGATGTATTGGCTTAAAGTTGTAGGTCGTAAGCTTTGTTGTGTTATTTGGCCTGAAGGCATAGGTCATGATCTTTGTTATATTGATCAACCTAAAGGCGCAAGTCATAAGGCCTATTGTGGTGTATTGGCCTAAAGGTGTAGGTTATGAACTCTGTTGTTTTATGTATGGTTGTATGTTTGAGTCATGCCTATAAGGCATGGTTAAGCATGAAGGCTTATCCTTTACTTTGACAAAACACAATCCTGATCATTTATATGCATTTTTGGGGTGACATGAATGATTAGTTTAACATCTGAATTTGTTTTAACATTGTTTAATTTAAGAGAGGTTGCAAGTTCAAATTTGGTGGATTTTGCTGAAATTTATTTTGCTCACACAGTGCAATTGGTCGAACATTTAGGTAGACCAAAAAAGTAATTATGTATAATGCACACCATAAAATGTTAATTTTGTAGGTAGTAGATCAAAAAGACGCAAATTGTATAATAGTTAATTGTTTAAAATGTTTTTGGGTTAAATTGAGGGAAATTTGATTTTTAAAAGGGGGAAATGAATTGTATTATATTATATAAGGGACATGAAAATCCATAAGGATATATTTTGAAGGAAAAGAATTTGTTTCAAATTATTTTTGAGCCATATTGGTAGGTTAGGTGCTTATGTAAGAAATGAAGTATAAGCTAATGTTGATGTAAGAATAATATTTTGATGTGGTCAACAGATTTGAAAGACGTGTTTTGTGACTATCTTGTGAATCTAGTCTGAAAGATTGTGAAAAGTGGTCCACGTCAGGTTGAAGAAGGAAGTGAGTGCCTATATCAAGGTTAGTTCCTCAATCAAGTTGAAGTCTACTGCAAGTCGGTGCTTGCACATTATCAAGGTTAGTGCCTCAATTAGGTTGAAGTCTACTGCAATTTGATGCTTGCACATCATCGAATTTGGCGCCTCAATCAAGTTGTATCCTACAATATGTCGGTGCTTACACATATTGGGGGTTGTTGCCTATAGTACGTTGGTACTTGCAAATTTATATTTTGGGGGTGGTTTCTTCCAGCAGGTTGGTACCTACAAATATATGTAATCAAGTTAGATCATATTGCAAGTCGGTGCTTGCATATCATTGAGGTTGGTGCCTCTAGTAGGTTAACGCCTCCAAATTTATTTTTTGGGGATGGGTGCCTACAAATACATTTGGTGTCTTATTATGATGATGTGTTGATTTTATTTAATGAAGCATGATTATGGATATAGTTTTTATTAGTTTGTAAATTATTTAAATTGTCGAAAATTTTCCATTACATTGATTCCCCCACCCCCCCACACCCCCTCTTAGTGTAATATTTAGTCTAATAGAGATGGATTAACCCAACTAGACATGTGGTTCTTATTTAAGAGATTTTTTTTGTGCACCCCTTGTTTCAATTCTCAATGATTTTAGCTCCATTAGGAATTCAAAAGCTAATGTCTCAAAAGATCCACAAATTTCTACAGAAATAAAGCAAATCTAACATCAAAAAATTTCTTCTAGCCAAATGGTTCATTGTCCGTACTCCAAAATTACATGGTGTATTAGGTATTAGAGATCCATTGCTAGTGAACACAATTATTTCCAGGGAAAATTTGGTTTGGAGGTTAATATCTCAGCCTGATGGTTGGTGGAAGAAGGTTCTTAAATTTAAATACTTCTATGGGAATCAGCTACAATGTTTGGATTATTCTATTTGTGATTAGGGAGATTCCCCCATTTGGAATTTTGTATCATCAACCTTATTTATCGTTAAGGAGCATTTAACCTCGATTCTAGGTAATGGAATGAAGATAAATATTTGGAGCAATAGGATGTTCAACAACTCTCTACTAGCTTGAAATATAGAATTTATGCCTCTATGAAATTGATTGTCCTATCAAGGTAAACATTCACTTGTGGGCATCTCTTTTTGGATGCAAGAAGGTAGGTATAAAGGATGGGATCTTCAAAATGTTTCATTTCCCTTGTAAAAATTAGCTTGCATGCTAGAAAGCAAGCTTGCTGGTTGTGCTCTCAAGTACAAGGAGGAGGAATACACAAGAGGATGGAAAGCCTCTGAATATTTTGTCAAACAAGGATATTTGCAACTAATTTTCCCATAGGGAATACCTCCAAAAATCACATGTGGAAAACTATTTGGACTCCAAACAATCCCCTTAGAATTAAATATGTTTCTAGACATTTTTGCATCAAAATATTTTAACTGCTAAAAATCTAAAAAAGAGGGGAATAAATTGTCCTTCTCAATGCCCTCTTTGTTCTTCTCAGGAAGAGTCTATCTCTCATTCATTATTGGAATGTCCCTTCATCACTCTATATGGAAAAATGATTTGCATCCTATGGAGGATCAATTGATCTGGCCAACCACAATAAGTGATTAATTCACCTCTTGGGATCATCATTATTTAGGATTAGTGGAAGGTAAAATGTTCTTCCAACATCTTTAGGTTATTTTACCTAAATATATTTGTTGGAAACTTTGGATAGCTAGAAATAAAAGTATCTTTCAAGGCCATAAATTCTCTCCATATAGTGTAGTTATCAAAGACCTATACCTTTTTGAAGGAATTTTGGTCTCATAAATCTTAGCCACACCCTTTTTCCAATTCATTTGATGAGAGAGGATTTGGATTCATTTTCTAGTATTTTTTTGCTACAATAGATAAATATTTATTTTTTTCTTAATGTTATTTCTAGCATAGATGGTTTAGTGACATGCATGATTATTTAATTTCTCTTTTCAGCAAGTTTATATGTACATGCATTTACCCTTTAGCAAATTTATCATGGATGTAGTTGTTATAATATTTGGTTGTAGCTTTTTATATGTATTAAATAATTTGTCCTTGATATTTTAGGAGATATGATAAGAGGAATTCAAGCTTCTTGGATGCTCCTAAAACCATGCATCAAACAAATCATGTTGGCATTTCTGCGATAACTTTTTACTTGGGAGGTTTTAGAGGTTTAAACTTGGATCATAGCGAGGGGAACTCCCCCCTCCCGATTATTTGGTTCAATTTTGGATTGTTATAATTTAGGATATATGCCCTGAGGAAGTTGTTATAGTAGTTTTCAAGCAAAATGTTTGAAGAAATGCCTAAATGGTTTAATGATTCATTGCATAGAAACTATTTGATGAAATGCCCTAATGAAAATATTATTTTGTGGATGGGGATATTATTGTTGTATGTTAGCATTGTTGTATGATAGTATTGTTGTAGTTGATGTATGCCCATTTTCATGAAAAGTATTTGAAGAAATGCGTTAAAGGTGTTTTATTATAATTTGCATATAAACTATTTGGAAAATACCTCAAAGACAACAATCAAAAGTTGCATGATTGAGTGGTATATTTCAGTTAGTATGTTACAAGTGGAACCAATTTTTTTTTTCTTATTTTATTTCATATAAAATGTTTGATAAAATATCTACAAGAAAATGAATACTTAATTGGTTGTATACAAATTATTTGTAAAAATAGTTTACATGTAAAGTGTTTGACAAACTGTATGAGAAATGAAAATTAAGTTTTTGTAAGTGTGGTTAGGATAAATTTAGTAGCGGTATGTGACAATGTGGTGTCAGATCTTATTGTCAGGATAGTAAAAAAATTGGGTACCTCGTAACGTTTGTAAGTTATTGAGGGAACTGGGTATGTTACAATTCATATAAGCCACAACATACATCAAGAGGAGACTTCAGAGGGATAAGACCCTATCAAAGAGGTAGAGTAAGATATTTATTTGTTAGATGTTACACATGCAACACAATCATCCACAAATCAAATGAATGTTCATAGAACACTTATAGGAAATTTACACATTACATAGACATATACAAAAATTGTGAAGTCCTTTGTATACGAGAACACACCAAAAGTTGAAGAGTCTTTGATAATGAAGAGAATGTCGTTGAAATCTACCAAGGAGATTAAGGAGTGTCCATAAATAAAAGCATTATTCATAACCACCTCTAGGTTAAAAGGTAAAAGTTGTAGAGTTGTTATTGACAGTGGAAGTACTGATAATTTTGTGTCTATAGAGATGGTAGAGAAGTTAAACCTAAAGAGGAAAATGCATATGCTAATCTATAGAAAGTGTCATGGCTACAAAAAGGACACCTGATACTGGTAAATAAAAAATGTGAACTAGAGTTCTAGAATGAATGCTACAAAGATAAAGTACTTTGTGATGCCATGTCCATTGATGTATGTCACGTTCTCTTAGGTCAAACTTGGCAATATGACAAAAAAGAAATGCACTATAGAAGGAGCAACACATACACTTTTGAAAAGGATGGTGAGAAACATGAATTTCTACCATTGTATTTTTTTTTAACACAGTCGATTAATTTTTATATATTGCAAAGAAGGGGGAAAGGAAGATAGTTCCTTGTACAATCCGAGGAGGGTTGGATCAAATTAGTGCACAACATGGAGCGCAATCCCCACAGCTACTTTAACAACCCTGTTTCTTAAAAACTTCAAAAAATACAAAAACTTGCACTTAACATTGAAACAACGGACTTAACCAAAGAACCCGCACTTGATTTTGGAAAAGGTGGGCAATAAAACAAACACAAAGGACTATAGTTCCACTTTTCCACAAACTTGGTGCAAATACCAAAACTGGCCCTTAATAGACTCAATCTCCACCGTAGGCTTCCTACATCAAATCTGATGGACACCACCTAACGTCGATCAATTCAAACTACACATCTCTCCATTGTTGTCGATCCCCACGTAGTAGATCCAACGGCGGGAAATGATATCGGGTGGGAAAACCGCGCAGGGAATACCCACCTGATAAAGCAGTATTCTCTCCCCACCAGCTTGCTACGTGTCCAACGGTGAGTGGAATCGGGGGGTTCCCTCCAGAAACCACTTACCGCTTAATCTCCTCCCAATAAACTGCTCCTGCAAATTCCCGCCTTTTCGCTTTGACTAAGTCTCGCGCAAGTTAGCGCCCGATGACCCTTGATCTACCTCCATCGAGTTCCTCTCCCGATACCTCTGCTGGCACTCCTTATCCGTTGATCTCTGAATCCAACAGTTCCTATGCGAGGATTCTTCATCTGTCTCCTCACGCTTTCTTTGTGGCAAATCTTCAAATTTTTTGTGGTTTCTTGTCCTAATGTATTGGTCTCGGATGAGGGGAGACTTGCTGCTGTTGAATGCCTTGCTGTCTTGGGTCGCCTAGGAGCTTGCACAGTCGACCATGGAGATCTGACTGTTACTGTCTAGGCATTCGTGGGTGACACGACTAAAGCTAACCTCGCCCAGGAGAGGAGGATATTTGGAATCTTGTTTCATCATATAGTGTAGCAAATTTGGATTTTGAGAGTCAAGTGCTCTATGCAATGCTGATTACAATTGAGAACCTCTGTTGACTTATATTCTCTGCTTTCTTCATGTAATCTCCAACTTGGTATTTTGATTCTTCTTTTATATTTTTTCCCCTTGTAAAATTTCTTGTGAGATTTTTCAGATCTATATCCTCTTTCTCGATCCTCATACTAGTTATGGGGTCATGGTATACTTTCTTCATAAACTTCATTATTCTCTTTGACAATCCCAATTGGTCTGTCAATTGCTTTGTTGGCATGACTATCAGCGTCCTTATTTTGATTTCTCAGGACATGCTTTATGGTTATTTTTCCTAGGGTTTCAAAGCTTTTTCTGATCCTTTGATAGATTTTGTTGATGGCTATGTTTTTGAAGTCCCTTTTTGCATCCAAAGTTGCTATTACGATAGCCGAGTCCCCTATTATTATAGGGTCCTTGATTGCATTTTTGTTTAAAATCCTTGTGCCTAGGAGAAGGTTTTATGCTTCAGCCCTGTTATTTGTCATTTCTCCAAGGCTCCATTCATAGGTTATTAGTTTTTTCCTATTTGGATCTAGAATGACTCCTCTTGCCCCTGCTTTACCTGGGTTATTTTTTTGCAGCTCCATAAAAAAATAGAATGTGTCTCTTCTGCTCTTTTATCCATTCTGCAAATTCTTTATCATCCAGTCTTAATTTCCAATTCTTATTTGTGTGAAATTCTTTATTTTTTGCTATAACTACTGCTTTTGCTTTGTTTTCTAGCATTGCTTTGTTGTACCAGTCTTTCTCTTCTTGTTGTAAGTCATTCTGGTCCATTTTTGAGATTCCATTTGTACTTATTATCTCTATAACTTGGCTCCAAGTTTTTGCTAGGATCTTGCCTAGATTTGGTTTTTGATCTTTGAAAATGCATTTGTTTCGGGCTAACCAAATTTACCAACACAGGATTGAAGGGAGGCATTTCCATATCCTATTTATTGTTGCCTTTTTTCTTTGTATATGGGTAGATTTTATCCCAATTTTTATGAAGAGTTGTCAAACAGTGTAAACTTTGAAACGGGAACTGATACTGTTACCTATTTCGTAGAGATAGCAAAAAAGTGACCTGATTTTGAAAAGGGGTGATGCAGAACACACATGTTTTTTTTGAGCATAGTTTTTAGCACTTTAATTTTTTTTATGTACATTATGTTTTAGAATGGTAGTGATTTTCATGCTGTTTTAAAAAAGTGAGTATTATGCATCACACCCTTTTTTTAAAAGACCTACTTTTTGACTTTAAATTTTCTAATGTATGGAATGTAAATAATTATTTTCTAAATTTGATAGTTTTTGAAGTGGTCATTTTCTTCATATTTTCTTGTTTTTTAATTTTCTTAATTTTTTTTTGTAGTGAGGTTTTTATTGTTTTGCATTTTTTTAAATTAGAAAGTCGATATTTTGAATTTTCAATAATCTACATATATATACATCCTTAATTAATTTTTCAATCCACATGAAATAATTGTTTCTAAAAAACAATATTTTTTAACAATGTACATAAAAATAACCATTTTTAACATAAATATAACAAAAAAACTACACATTTTGATAATTTTTTGCTAGAATTGACGTGTCAAAATCACAATTTTTATACAAAAATTTTAACTAAAAATGGTTAAATAATAGTTTTTTTTTTATGAATTTCATGTCAAAAAAATAATAATAATCACTTTTTTTTTTCAAAAAATAATGATAAACTTAAAAATCAATGCGAAAATCACATATTACAAATATTGAACGCATAACAACCTTAATTGATTGATTATTCTTCTCATAAAATGTCAAAGTCAAAACATTGCAAAGCTTGATTTCCAAGCATAACTTAAATTTAATCAACAATGTCACGTAATCCAAACTCTTTGTCCTCTAGAGTTTCATTATTGTCTTCTTCCACAATATTTTCTGCTTCATTTTCCTCATTTTCCTCTTCTAATGGATCTTTGATGTTTGCGAATCTCCCAATGTATGTCTTTCCAAACATTCCATGTAATGGTGGTTGGGGTTCCTTTGCCTTTTTTGCCACACGTGATTCACTAAAGTCCCCTTTCTTCAACCCAATTTCTTGCAATGCATATGGAAGAAATTGAAGAGCATTAATTCTTTGCTGAATGAAATTGCACTATAATGGATCTTTCTCAATTGCAATGCAATTTTTTCCTTTTTGAAGGCAGCATGCTAGTGTTGTACCTAATTATCAAGCACAAAAGAAATAATGAAGTAAATTAGCACAATGACATATTAATTAAAAAAATAACATATTGAAATTCAATTCTATATAATAAAACTTACTTGAACTAGAAAATAAATCCAGAAGCCAATCTCTTTCATTTGAACATATGTCTATAAGATAGTTAATCAATAATTGTGGTTTTTTATATATGTTAACTATCTCTCCTTTTGTTATTATTAAAAAAAACTTTATAATGAATTGTGAGGAACGAGACTGCGCGCGCCCCCTGCGCGTTCCCCTGACCTAGCAGCCGACTGCTGGTCCTTTCTTTGCAGCGCGAGGCCTCTGGCCTCTGGCCTTCCATGGCCTCTCCGATCCCTGCCACGGAGGGCCCTGTTCAGACCGATGCAGATGCGTGCCTCCAATCTGCTGCAGATGCGTTTTCCGCCTTAGTCAAATCTCTTCAGCCTCAGAGAACTCGCCCTGCGCTGTCCAAGTTTGTCAAGAAACTGGATGGGTTGCAAGAGGTTGTCCTTCCTCCTTCGATCCCTCGAATGGCTGCTCTCTCTTTAGCTGAGCGGGGGCTCATTGGACAGTTCACTAGCCTATGGCCTTCCCTGAAAACTGTTCAACGATGGATCGAAAGAAACTGGGCCAACAAAGTTAATGGCAAAATCTCCATTTGTTTCTGTGGAAAAGGTTATTATACTTTCCACTTTGAATCTAGAGCAGACAAGGACCTAATCTTCAGAAATGGGTCGTACTTCATGGACTCTCGTGGTCTGTACCTGAACAAATGGACTCCAGATTTCGATCCTGAGCTGGATGTCCCTAATGTTGTTCCGGTCTGGGTTCGTCTACCGCACCTCCCACTCCACTGCTGGGGAGATGACTCAGTTTGAGCCATCGATAATATACAGGCATGTGCACGGATATGCGTTGAAGTTGATCTTGGCAAGGGTCTTCCAGAAGCAATCAAACTAAAAGTGGACGATTGGACGCATATTCAGCAACTGGACTACGAACAAATTCCTTTCAAATGCAAGGTATGCCACGAATACGGCCATTTTTCCAATCGTTGTTCTAAAATTGTTAATGTTGAACCTGCTCAATCAGAAGAACAATGGGAAACTGTAAAGAAAAAGAAGACTGCCTCTGGCTTGAAAGCAAACTTTGAAGATCCTCCCAAAACTGCCCCTCCCAAGCCTAATCCCCCTTCAGCTCCGCCCAAAGCCTCCTCCTCAGTTGTCCCTTCCCCCTCCTCTCCTCTTGGTCCACCCATCTTCCCCACCTCGGGGTCATCCACTGGTTCTCCCCTGATCTCTTCAAATCCCTTTGGCGACCTCTCTCTCCCTGATAATGACCACCTGATCGCCCTTGAAAATGACCCCCCCATCCTTCTTTCTCTTTCTCAATCCTCCCCCTCCCATTCCCTCACCCCTCCCCCACCCCGATCTACTAGAAGCTCCTCGAAAGATCATGGAATCAATCAAGAATCTCAAAAAAAGGACCTGGTAGGAAATCAAGTAAACAACAAAGGAACGAAAATGCTCAAAAAGACATCGCCATGGGAACTCAAAATCCCATAGAAACTTATATATTGGGGCAAAATAGCAATGAAACAACACATAAGGAGCAAGGGGGACGAGCATCCCTCCGAAACCCAAATACTCAATGATTAAAGTCATATCATGGAACTGTAGGGGACTAGGGCACCCCTCAAAAATTGTTGCCCTGAAAGACCTCACAGCTCATGAGAAGCCAAGAATTGTAATGATTCAGGAAACAAAGCAAAGACTGCAAGAGATGACAAGAATTATAGAACATCTCAGGCATTATGAGTGACAAATAAGTGAAGCAAGAGGAGCTTCTGGCGGTATCACTACAATGTGGAACAAAAATACTTGGAAATGCACATCCAAAACTATCAATCCATATTGGATCAAAGTCACACTAGAAAAACAAGCAGAGGATAAGCAAATAGTCCTTTATAACATTTATGCTCCGAACCATTTCAGAGATAAAGATCAGTGCTGGGCCACACTTCAGGAAGACATCCAAACTGAAGAAAATAGAAATATCATTTTTGGGGGAGATCTAAATCTTATACTACACTCCAATGAAAAAAGAGGAGGCATTTTTACTCATGATCCTTATAGAGCAAAGCTAGAAAACATCATGCAAGAGTGCGATTTAGTAGACATCATCCCAAAAAATCGGAGGTTCACTTGGAACAACCGCAGGCTGGGCAGAGATAACATTCTGGAGCGCCTTGACAGAATTTTGGTAAATACTTCTTTCCTCTCTGATTTTTCCACTGCTCATGCTGATATTCTGCCTTATTCAGCATCCGATCACTATCCCATTAGCATTGTTCTTGAAGCACACTGTCCATTGGGGCCGTTGCCTTTTAAATACAATTCTCTTTGGCGTAGCAATCCTATTGTGGATCAGATTGTCCAAACAGCCTGGCACCATCATATAGAAGGATCACCGGGATTCATTTGGGAATGCAAGCTGAAGAATACAAAACACACCCTGAAGGAATGGGTGAAGCAGCATTACAAAGAACCAGAAAATGTCAAAGATGAGCTGAAAAATAAATTGAAAGAAACTCACAGAAAAATTGAGGAAAATGGGCTATCCCAAGAGGACAAAGCATTAGAAAGTTATCTATATTATCAGCTATACCGGGTTAATAGAGAAGAAGAGCAGAAATGGAGAATTAAGTCAAGACAGCTTTGGCTTCATGGAGGAGACAAAAATACAGCATTCTTCCATAAGCAAGCAACTGTCCGGAAAGTCAGAAATAATGTCACCATGATCAACGATGAGGAAGGCCGCCCTCAAAAAACCCAAGAAGCTATCAAGAAAACTGCCTCAGCCTATTACAACACTCTTCTAACTAAGATAAAGGAAACAGAGGACTATTCAGACTTTCTACAACATATGCCCAAAGGAGTCAGTGAGGATATTAATGCAGACTTGACTAAGGAGATCAATGAAGAAGAAATACATGCTACCATCTAGGCTCTCCAGCCAGATAAAGCCCCAGGTCCAGATGGCTTTCCTATCTGTTTCTATAGAACATACTGGGGAGTAATAAAAAAAGATCTTGTTAAAATGCTAAGATGGGTCCAACGTAAATGCAAAATTGGAGGATTCACTAATTCCACCCATCTTGCCCTTATCCCTAAAGAAAATCAACCTTTGACTTTCTCTCGCTTTCGCCCTATATCCTTGTGTAACTCATCATATAAAATTTTGACAAAAATCTTGGCTACTCGTCTAAAGCCTATCCTCCCCACTCTCATATCTGAAAATCAAGGGGGTTTTTTGGCCAATAGGCAAATTACGGACTCCATCCTTCTTGTCCAAGAGGCCATACACTCCAGTCAAACCCGAAATGAGAAAGGCTTCATCTTAAAGTTAGACTTAGCCAATGCCTTTGACCGTGTCAGACATTCCTTCCTGTTTGTTGTGCTTGAAAAAATGGGTTTTGCCACATCCTTTATTAGCCTTATCAAAGCCTGCATTACAGGACCTTGGATATCCCCTCTTCTAAATGGTAGACCTGGACCTTCCTTCCAATCCTCTCGAGGCCTTAGACAAGGCTGCCCTCTCTCACCTTATCTCTTTATATTAATGGCTGAGTCTTTTAGTAGAGCTCTGGATTACAATCGCCGCATGGGCCTCATCACCGGGATCAAATTTGACAATGGAGTCAAAAACATCAATCACTCTCAGTTTGCCGACGATACTCTTCTAATGGGGGGAGCTTCAAACATCATAGCCCGTCATTTTAAAACCCTCCTAGACAAATACATGAGCTACTCTGGAGGTCTGATAAATTATCTTAAGAGCTGTATATATGGGTGGAACACTTCGGCACATGTTCTCCATAGGATTGCTCGTACTCTTGGGGTTCCTTGTAAGCTGAATTGGGAGCAATTTACCTATTTGGGCATGCCCGTAAGTGCTGGCAACTTGAAAGCTACAACTTGGGAAGTTATTATTGACAAAATGAAAAGGAAGATTCAGCATTGGGGCACTTCTTGGCTTAACCCTGCAGGGCGCATAACTCTTCTGAAAGCAGGCCTCTCCTCCCTGCCCTTGTACTGCTTTACACTTATACAAGCCCCCGCTAACTTCCATCTTAAAATGGATGCTCTCCTTCGTCACTTTCTTTGGCAAGGAGGGAGAAATGAAAAAAAAAATACAACTTGGTAAGCTGGAAGCAGGTCACTCAGCCATGTGAGAATGGAGGGCTGGGAATCAGATCATCTAAATTCCTAAACCTCGCCTTTGCTGGCAAGCTGGTTTGGAGACTCATAACTGGAAGGAATGCTTGGTGGAAAATTGTTCTTGAAAAAAAATATCTCAGCCACCCAAGGCACCAACTTTTGGATCATGAGCTCCCCAACAGAGTATGCTCTAAAATCTGGAGGATGTGTAAAAAATCTATACCTTTTCTTGACCAAAACACTTCCAAAGTGCCCAAAGGAGGCAGCTACATAAGAATTGGAGAAGACAAAATAATGGGGCAACAGCCCATAAGCCAACGGCCTGGTACTCAGCAGGTTCTAGCTCTTTTCAGCAGTGTAGGTATTCAAACTCTGGCCCAGATCTCTCAATGGGAAGCCCACTCCCAAATCTGGAAAGGTTGGAGTTTCCCTCATATACCAGCAGATGTAGAAATTAGTCTCAACAACCTGAAAACTTATCTTCATGGTATAGCGCCCACCAAACGCTACCTTGCTGATGAATTTCGATGGGATCCTTCAGGCACAATCTACACTATTAAGGCTGCTTATCATCAGATCTGCACCAACGAGTATCCCACGGCAATCTGGGCACATTGGAGACTTGTTTGGAAGGCAGAAACCCTTCCAAAAATCAAATTCTTCTTATGGATCCTCTTAAGAGGGAAAGTCCTCACTGCTGAGAACCTCAGAAAGCGAGGAATAATTGGACCATCACGCTGTCCAAACTGCCAAAACGAAGAAGAGACAATCCAACATCTATTTATAGATTGTTCCTTTGCTTCAGCCTGCTGGAAGGAAGCCTTTCGGAGTCACAATCCCCCCTGGGTGCCTGGCACTAGTATATTTGAAGTGTTGCACATATGGAAAAAGAGCTACCCGTGGGGAAGAAAAGCAAACAATACAGCTCGAAGGGTCTGGAATGCCCTGCCCTGTACACTTCTCTGGAACATCTGGCTAGCAAGAAACAGAATGATCTTCAAAGGCACAGAAACTAATGTTAGAAAGCTCTACAACAAAGCTTGGAATCTCAACTTGGAAACTCTATCCACAAAATGTCATGGGAATCTGAAGGTGCTGGACCTAACAGTCGAAGAAAGGAATTACATAGGGCATATTCTGGACAGAAGCAGCATAGAACAAAAAAGACGTGATCCCAATAGCAGAGACAGGCCCAGATGCAGCTGGAAAATCAGGATGAAAGATGAAGAATTTGCTCGGTGGCTCAGGAACAGCAATACTCATTATCTTTTTTTCGATGGAGCCTCCAAATCCAACCCAGGAATGGCTGGGGCTGGAGGTCTTATATGCAACGGTAATGGAGATGTGTTAACTGAATATGAATGGGGTCTGGGCCATGCTTCAAACAACAGGGCTGAAGCTTTCGCCCTCCTTCAAGGTCTGCTCCAGCTTCAGAAACTTGGTATATCCAAGGCTACTATTATTGGAGACTCTACCATTATCATTGGTCTGATGATAAGCAACAGAAAAGCCCAAAATCTGAGTCTGCAGCAAATCATCGAGCGATGCCATACTCTGGACCAGCAAATGAAAGGCAATCTTTATTACCACGTCCTTCGATCTCTTAACAAAACTGCAGACAAATTGGCAAATAAAGCCTGCTCACACCCTGTTGGCAACCTTCGGTGCAATGACACTGACCATTACTTTTTCTTGCCATGATCAGGCTCTATCCCATTTGTAGATCCACCCCACAACAGATCACTGTTCGTGGTTTCCGAAGCTCTCTGCCCTGCCTCTCTGCGAAGAACCAAACCTCTGCCTCCTATCCAATGGCATTGGCCACCACAGATTTAACCTCTTCAGCACCAAACTCGAACTCTCTCTGGACCGCCCTTTCAAATCCCTCAAAGCTCTGCGATCTCAGCGGTTCCAACATTTCGCGCTCAATCAATTGTTTTCCTACTCCTGTTGACCTCTTCCTACCTCCAGTCTATCGGTCTCAAGCGCATATTGGACATGGCTTTATGAATACAGCATTTCAGCTCCCCCAGACAGAGTGTCTCTCTCCCAAATTTAGTCCTCTGGCAATCTTGTATTCCTCCGAGTCCGCTTTACAGGAGGTTCTGATGTGTCCTTGTCTAGTCCATTTTGCCTGCACAAGTGGCATATCTCTTTTACGCACTTTCCATTATAAACCCTTGGAAATAAAATATATTTGCACTGCTTGCTTATTAGTTCTGGATTCAGCAGCTAGAGTCTGGTGCGACAGGAAGTCAGTGATTATTAGTCCTCGGACAGGAAGATACAATGTAGATGCTGCTGGTTGGGAAGCATCGCTCGAACTCACAAGGCGCTTTCGTCATGCTGCTACAAATATGGGTGATCTAGTCTTCATATATGGTGGCTTGCGGGAAGATCGTAACCTCAGTGGGCGGCAAACTCGACACATTTGCAAAAATTAAAAATGAAGTGCAAAACCTGTTATATTTTATTACAGTTTGTCAGAGTTTATACAGCATTTCGCTTCTTCACAGCGACGGAAACAAGTTGTAATGCTGACTCAATCAACAACTGCATCTGCTGTTGGATCATCATATTCCAACATCATTTTGTAAAAATGGAGATCCGTCTCCCTCCTTTTTTCTTTTGAATATAAGCCAGCAACCGATTTTGTGAAAAAAAAAACTATCTCTCCTTTTGTTTCTTTGTCTTCATATGTTAGTTTTCTCACAACAGCATCATAAGTTAGTATTTGGCTATGACTCTTTCCGTCCACCCGATTAAAAATCATAGACATATGGCTATCATCTTTTACCCAACTATCAATATGAATGAACTCACAGTGATTTATAAATTGTTGATCTTCATTGTTAAGAAGATTTGACTTTTGCCTGTAACATGAAATAGTAAAAGTTCAATTAACTTGTACATAAATGAATTTTTCAACATTAATCAAATATACATTTTAAACGTCTTACCATGTAAGCTACATCCTTGAATTTGTTTTCCCCTTGAAGCTTGACAATATCATTGCCAATTGTGTGTCTAAATGAAATGTCACAAATCTCCATAATGGTGATGACGTCACTTCTACAAATCCCGCAACCACTTTATTAAAAGCTTGATAAGTATAAGGGTCACTATCATAGTAAATGTTTGGAATATTGAAACCATGGGGAATATCTGCAATAACTAGGGCATAATCCCTTTTTGGTATGAGTTTAGCAATGTCTTCACAGTTGCCTTGTATTACTTGATATTGAATAGTGTCTAGCCCATTCCAAATGAAATGATTAAGAGTTGGATCAAGTTCAACATTCTTAATACGTTGCTTCCTCAGTCTTTCGATCTTTATTTTTTCAATAAAAGTCTTGAAACTGTCTGGTGCTCCATTATCTTCCTTCCTCATCTTTTATAAAATAAACAAATATATGTGTAAGTTATAAATTAAAAATAGTACACAGATGAATAAAAATGAATGTATAAATCAAGATACTTTTTTTAATGCAAGATAAAAAGCTTTTAATGTTGATGTAGAACTTGAGTCTGGATAGTTGCATACAACATCATCCCAACTATCTTCATTCAACAATCTAGCCATTTGTTCTTGAATTTTCATGTAAACTTTGTGACTGTTGCATAGATAAAGTAAGAAAAAGTTAATATAATGATATGTATAACAAATACTACCAAGAACAACATGTTTTATTTAAAATACAACTATAATCTAGAAATAAATAAAAATAATTCAGCAAACTTACTTTTGAAATTCTTCAGACATTTCCTCCAATGATAATTCCCCTGACCTCACACAAGATAATATTGTTTTGACAATTTTTTCATCTTTCATTCGTTGCATCGCCCTCCAAGGTGTGATAGTCATATCGTCTGGAAGTTGTTTCAGTTGAGGAGCTGATTTACTATTACTACATATCAATGGCTTAGACTTTTGACCCTCTGGTTTTTAATGCCAATGTCTTCCCACATGCTAAAAATCTCATCAATCAACTTCCAAACATCTCTAATTCTAAATGCCAAGTGGAAAATGTTATCAACACCTCCGAATAAATCACTATTTTTGCTGCCTTTTCCACCTTTTGAATTGGTTTATTCTTCAATTTGATAGCCTATTTCCATACAACATTCCTTTCGGAAATCGGCAGTGACATTTATCCTATCCCCACCACATTTTTCTTGAAATTCACTATGAATAAATCTAACCCTTTGGATGAAAGCCATAAACATCCTATATTCATTATCTGAATTATGATCCCATGCCACTAACTTTGCTTCTGTTTCATTTAAACCAGCATAAATGATGCATTTCATTGTTTCAAAACGTGGGTTATTAGGATATTCCTCCATCAATTGTCTTTGAGCTTCTACAAAATGGTTCCCCCCAAGCACATAATAATTGTATTCAAAACATTTTAACTTATCAAATTCTTCTTTGTTGGGAACTTGAAGTGGATCAACAAGAAGCGCATAACTAACCACATGAGCATATGGATTGTACCTCATCAATGTCTTCAAGTTGTGAACATGCAGATGATGTGGCTTTCTAACTTGATATTGACATTGTCCTTCACTTGCCTTATAGGTTTGTCTGACATTAAGCTGAAATGTACGACCACCATCATTTAACTTTCTCTTTGTCAAATTTTGTCGAATGGAATTTTGTTTTGTTTTGATAATGCCATCATCTAAATCAGCTCCTGGTGTAATGATTTCTCTGCTTTCTTTTGAAGTTTCACTAGGTTCTTGACTGCTGGTAATGACTACTTCAAAATCTTCAACTTTACTTTTCTTCATCATAACATTCTCAACAGATTTATTCTTGGGCATTGTTACTTTTGGTCTTTTACAACTTTTCTCGGTTCCAATGTCATCTTCAGTAATGGCAACATATGCTTCACTGTCAGTTTCAACTTCATTGTCCTCAAAAGTAACTCGTTTACCCTTGCTAGATTTATCCACTAGAGGCCTTTTATTTTATTCTTTGGATGTAGTTTTGTAGCATCATCAATTACTACATTTTGCTTGTTTTCCATATCTTCTTCTGACACTGAGTAAAAACTGCTGACAACTTTCATGATATCATGCTCTATGAAATGAATGCCTCCCAACCTAATTGAACAACTTTCAACAAAATTCTGCCAAACAAAATATCATATGTCAATAAAAACAAAGTTAAAAAAATATAGCGAGACACTTTCAAGAACGCAAAATACAAATATAAATAACAATACTTATGATGTTTTGTGTCATCTCATTTACGATTTGTTTACACAACTTTGTAGATACCTCTCTCGTGTCATACAATGAATATGATAGTCGGTATTTAATCCTTTCATGTGACTTGGGAGCTTTTGTAAGTACGTTAACAACTTCAGTGTTCGATACCGAACACATATCTATGACTCTTCCCATCACCTCAAAATTTCCATTATCATTCGGTATATCAATATATAGATATATATTCATATTTGTGCTTTCTTTTTCTTTCACATACTAGACTCTTGATGGAAATTTCACCTCTTTTGAATTCTTCCAATCTGAAATTATCTTCTTATCACTTGAGGCACTTGAAAGATTTGTAGCCATGAGCTCAGGTGGAGTTCATTCACGAATGTTTTTTGAAGATGCACCTTTAAGAGTCTTTGGTCCAGAAAGATTCACAGAAATTTTCTCTGATGTCATTTTCCTGAAAAATAGAAACACATAAATCAGTAAATAACAAAAACATATTAATTTAAATTAACAACGAAAATATATCATAAATTTTTTATTTGTATAATCAGAATCACCCAGCCATCCCTAACGGGTGGGCGGGCAGGAGGTCGGGTGAGGGGCAGTGGGGCGGGATGGACAGCCGAGCGGGTGAGGGTGGGTGGGATCGAAGGGCGGCCCGGGTGGGTGTGGGCGAGAGGGGTGCGCGGGTGTGGGCGGGGGTGAGCGTGCGGGGGTGCCGCACCCGGCCCCCTTCCACCCCCACGCGCCCACGCCGACCCTCTTCCCTCACACCCACCCGCCTCTCCCCCATCCCTCTCGCCCCCCTCACCCGCATGCCCTCCTCACCACCCTCTCCACCCACGTGCCCCCACCTCCCCCCAAACGCGCGCTCCCCTCACCCACCCCCTCGCGCCCTGCCCCTCCCTCTCACCCCTCCCCTCACCCACACCCACCCCCAACCCCGCGCCCTCCTCCCCCTCTCCACCCACACCCTCTCCCTACCCCTCCTGCCCCCCCTCACACTCCCCACCCCCTCGCCCATGACCCTTTCCCTCCCCCCACTCCTCCCTCACACTCCCCACCCCGACCCCCCCCTCACCCACGAACCTTCCCCTCCCCCCACCCCCCCCCCCCCACACTCCCCACCCACACCCTACCCCCACCCATGACCCCTCCCCACCCCCAACTCCCCCCTCACACTCCCCACCCCCGACACCCCCCTCGCCCATGGCCCTTCCCCTCCCCCTACCCCCCCTCACACTCCCCACCCTGACCTCCCCCTTGCCCACAACCCTTTCCCTCCCCCTACACCCCCCTCACACTTCGCACTCCCTCTCCCCCCTCCACCCACACCCCCCCCCCACGACCCCTTCCAACCCCCCGCCCCGCCTTGCCCCACTCCCCACCCCCTCACCCCCCTCCCCTCCCCTCCCATGGCCTCCCCTGCCTCTCCCTCACACTCCCTACCCCCTACCCCCCCCCCTCACTCCCCACCTCAACCCGCCCCCCTCGCCCACAACCCTTCCCCTCCCCCTACCCCCCCCCCACACCCCCCACTCACATTCCCCACCCCCTCTCCGCCCTCCACCCACCTCACCCCCTACCCCCCCCACACTCCCCCTCCGCCCCCGCTCACACTCCCCCTCCCTCGCCTCTCCCCACTCCCCACTCCCTCTCCCCCCTCCACTCCCCTCCTCTCCCTCCCCTCCCACGCCCTCCCCCGCCCCTCCTTCCCCCCGCCGCCCATGGCCCCTCCCCACCCCCTCCCCACCAGCAGTTAGGCGATTCCGGGAATCGCCCAGCCACTGTCAGGGTGGCGCAGCCGAGGCATGCGCCACCCCAGCGAACGGGCGATTCCGGGAATCTCCTAGCCGCCGATCGGGCGGGGGGGCGGGCCGCCGGGGTGGTACAATCGAGGGCTGCGCCACCCCGGTGGCCCACCCCCCCGCCCAACATCGCGCCACCTCAACGACCCGCCCCCCCGCCCAACTGGTGGCTGGGCGACTGGAATCTCCCGGCCACTGATCAGGCAGGGGGGCGAGCCGTCGGTCGGGCAAGGGGGGTGGGCTGCCAGGGTGGTGCGGCTGAGGACTGCGCCACCCTGGCAGCCCGCCCCCCCGCCCGACTGGCGACCAGAATCGCCCGACCGCCGGTCAGGTAGGGGGGTGGGCCGCCGGCGAGGGCGGGGGAGGCCATGGGAGAGGGGGTGGGAGAGGGGGTGGGGAGGGGCAGAGAGGGGGTGGGGAGCGGAGGGGGGGGAGGGAGGGAGGAGAGGGGAGAGGGGGTGAGGAGGGGCCATGGGCGGTGGGGGGAGGGAGGGGCGGGGGAGGTCGTGGGAGGGGAGGGAGGGAGGAGAGGGGGGGGAGGGAGGCGAGCGGAGGGGGGAGAGGGGGTAGGGAGGGAGGCGAGGGAGGGGGAGTGGGGGGGGGAGTGTGAGGGAGGGCGGGGAGTGAGGGGTCGTGGGCGAGGGGGGGGGAGTGTGAGGGGGGGCGTGGGAGGAGTGTGCGGGGGGCGGGGGGGGGGGAGTAGGGGGAGGGGAGGGTGGGTGGTTAGGGGTGGGTGGGTAGGGGGAGTGTGAGGGGGGGGAGGGGTCGTGGACGGGGTGGGGGGGGTGGAGGGGGGAGAGGTGGTGGGCAGTGTGAGGGGTCGTGGGCAGGGGGGGGGTAGGGGGAGAGTGTGGGTGGAGAGGGGGAGGAGGGCACAGGGAGGGAGGGGGGCCCAGCGGAGAGGGGTGTGGGGAGGCCATGGGAGGGGGTAAGGAGCAGGCTGGGAGTGCTGGAGGTTGGGCATGGGGGGAAGGGGTGGGGTGAGGAGAGCGGTGAGGGGGGAGTGGGAGGGCGGTTGACGTGGGCGGGAGGGCGAGTGTGAGGGGGTGAGGAGGGTGGCCGCATGGGGAGGGCGCGTGAGGTGAGGGGGTGGATGACGGGGAGGGCGTGCGGATGAGGGGGCAGGTGCGGGTAGGGATGGGAGTGTTGATGAGTCATGTGGGGATGTGGAGGGGGGTAAGGAGGCAGGGGCACGGGGTGTGGTTGAAGGGGGTCAGAGTGTCGAGAGTGGGGGGTTGGTGATAGGGGCGAGTCAGGTTGCGGCGTCCACCCCAGTAGCTCTCCCGCCCGCCGCGGGGGTTGGGCAATTATGAGAATCACCCAATCCCCGCGACAGGCGGGCGAGCCGCCGGGGTGGGCGCCACAGTCCTCACACCCCACCCCCCGCGCCCTCACACCCCGCCCAACCTCCCTGCCAATTGCGCGACACCACGGCGGCCCACCCACGGCTATTGGGCAATTGAGTTTGATCGGGCCCATGAAAATTTTCAAGGAAAAAAAATTAACTTACCTTTCAATTGCGAGAATTCTTCGTTGAATATGTTGTTGATAGCAATATAGCTGCTCCACAAATTCACGATTCTTTCAACGAACTTCACAAAACCTGGATGTGACGTGAGTAATAGTGAATGAAATTTAATATATAAGTGAAATTACAGAGATGTTTTACCGTACGGTTGATGTGGGATAATTTGTTTTAAAATATTATAAAGCGAATATTGTAGAATTGTTTTACAACAGGTTGAATGTGGGATTAATATGTTTTAGAATATATTATAAAAATTATAAAAAAAAATCAGTTGTTTAGTAAATATTATATACTTTAACTATTAAAATAATTAATGTAGAAGTTGTAGTTTACAATTTTAATTTTAGTGATTTATTTCATAAAAAAAAATAGTTTACATTTTCAATAAATTGTAGAATAAAATAATGAAGGTAAATAAATCTAACAAACTTTTTGGAGGGAAATATTTTCGCGAAAATTTTTGGAGGGAAATATTTCATTCTTTAAGCTATATAATATCCTTAGGAGACTCTCCATTTGTATCATTCAACATCTTCTATTTGAAAGGGATGGATTGTTCTAATAGTGAAGTTTCGATTTATACACCATCAACATCTTCATCGCGTAACAACTCTATTCATATTTATGAATATAGCGGGAATTCTTCCACTATGAATAGAAAGTCAATTCTTCCACTTAGTCCTGATTCTAAGGACTGTGAGAGCAACATTGATGAAAGAGGGGATGGAGAATTTCAAATAAATAAAGAGTCACAGATTCCACTTAGTCCTAATTCTAAGGACTATGAAAGCAGCGGTGATGAAGAGCATGATGGTGAAGTTCAAAAGAATGGAGTGTCACGATGTCCACTTAGTCCTAATTCTGAGGACTATGAGAGTAGCAGTTTTGAAGAGCATGATGGTGAAGTTCAAAAGAATGGAGTGTCACGGTGTCCACTTAGTCCTAATTCTGAGGACTATGACAGCAGCAGTTTTGAAGAGCATGATGGCAAATTTCAAAAGAGTGGAGTGTCACGGTGTCCACTTAGTCCTAATTCTAAGGACTATGATAGCAGTAGTGATGAAGAGCATGATAACGAATTTCAAAAGAATGGAGTTTCAAAGTGTCCACTTAGTCCTAATTCTAAGGACTATGAGAGCAGCAGTGATGAAGAGCATGATGATGAATTTCAAAAGTATGGAGTGTCACGGTGTCCAGTTAGTCCTAATTCTAAGGACTATGAGAGTAGCAGTGATGAAGAGCGGGATGATGAATTTCAAAATATTGGAGTGTCACGGTGTCCACTTAGTCCTAATTCTAAGGACTATGAGAGCAACAGTTATGAAGAGCGTGATGATGAATTTCAAAAAAATGGAGTGTCATAGTGTCCTCTTAGTCCTAATTCTAAGGACTATGAGAGCAGCAGTGATGAAGGTCAGGATGATGCACTTAGTTCTAATTCTAATGAGTATAAAGGTAGCAGTGACAAAGGACAGGATGTAGCATCTTCAATAAGTAAACAGTCACATTTTCGATGTAGTCTTAATTCTATGGACTATGAGAGTAGCACTAACAATGCACATGAGGAAGAATATCCATTAAACATCGAGTCAAATTTTCCATTCAGTCTGAATTCTAAGGACTATGACAGTAGCATTGAAGAAGGGGAAGATGAAGAATATCCTCCAAGTCAATATTTGAAAAGCAGAGCTGATCATAGTGTGGATAACATTCCTCTTAATGACGATGAAAATCCTTATACAAATGATGATCCAATGATGGAGATGTTGCCAAGAATTATTGTATCGAGGAGTAGGAGCAAACCTTTTCGTATCAATGCAAGTTGTTCTAGTTATACAAGGGGTAGAGCAGAATATCTGACGAGAAGAAGTTCTATCAGTGCTCTCATTTCAAGTGAATGTTGCCAAAAAAATTGCTTGAAACATATGGATTTCACATTTGCATTAGAAAACAGGAAGAGATATTTTTCAATGAATAAAAGCATGCAAAATTCATATTTAGTTGGGTGCATGCAACCTACATTGTCAGGTTATGACTATCATATTAGGAATTTATTTACGTGTAGAAAAGCTTTCAAAATGTTTCATTTGATTGGGAATTTTTGTCTCTCGAGAATTCAAGAAAATTTGGAAAAGGATCCCACATTTTATTCAGAAGTACGTCATAAAAGACAGTTTGGGCCATTATCAAATACTGTAATGTCATGGATGAAAGATTTCTTTTCAAAGCATGGAGAGTGTATGCCAAATATAGATACAATACATATTCTAGATAATTTTTCAAGACGAGAAATCTACAACTTATACAAAGAATATGCAGAAGGTGCTGAGGGACATGGCCGGTTTATTACATATCAATATTTTGTGAAGGTATGGAAGAAAAAATTCAACAATGTCTGTATTCCTAAGAAGATAAGGATGGGGATTTGTAGTGCATGTGCTTCTCTTAAATCAAAAAGGGACAAATGTGAAGGCTCAGAAATAGGTAAGCATTCATAACTTTAACTTTTAAAATTGTATAGTCATCAACTATGAAAACATTTTTCTTAATGAATTTCTTTTATGTTGTGTATTTAATTGTCAAATAACTTCAAGAGCATCGCGAACAACAAACAAATGACAGGAAGAAATTGTACAAGCATAGAAAGAAGTGTTATGATAATTTGAATAAATATTTGGGTTTGATAATTGATGGTATGGACCAGAAGAAAACACTTTTACCACATTTTGTTCGCACACCCAAAAATTTACAGGAGGAAAATTTTATTCAATTTCACTTGGTCTGTTGTATGGTTTTCAATGGGAAAATGTTGCCAGGGGTGTACTTCACAGCTCCAAATATTCATAATGATGAAAATCTGACCATAACCATAATTCATGATGTGATTTCGCATTGGTCTAGTAATCTTCCTGAAGTTTTGTATCTACAATTGGACAACACTTGCCGTGAAAACAAAAATTAGGTTGTTTTTGGATATCTAAACATGCTTATTGAATTGAGAATTTTTCAAAAGGTAAAGGTTGGTTTCCTTCTTTTTGGGCACACTCATGACCATATTGATCAGATGTTCAGTCGTTTTTCAGTCACATTGAGGATGAAGGAAGTTGGGAGCTTGCCATCACTAATTGAATGTATTAAGAAATCATACATGCCAGAGCCTACTTTTGATGTGTTGGAATAAATTGTTGACATGCGAAGGTTTATTCTGGGATCATATGGTGAGGGGAAATTCATTGAACAACTTAATGACATTAGCTTCCAACATCAATTTCGTATCAAAAAAATTGATGGGAAAACACTAATATGGGGCAAGAAGTATTCAACAAACTATAGAATGGGCATCGCCATCAGGTTTGCAATTTTTGAAGTTCATTCTAGATCATCCAATATTTGCATCAAAAATATTCTTATTACAATCAGTTGGTGAAGTTCAAAATGCATGCAGACAGAATAGAGATATAAATTATTCTGATTTCCTGGAAGAAATTAAAAAATGTATTAGATATACATGAGTACTTTGACATTGCTTATTCAGTTTGGTGGGAGTCATTTTTCAATAATTAAAGTGATATCATTTCAACAACAACAAATGAAGATATACCTTTGAAAAATCCATTTATTTGGCCACAAAATGTGTCGAATGAACATGAGGAAGTAAACATTGTTGAACAACAACAATCTCAAGGTATTATTAATTTTTCACAGGTAGTGGAAAGAGAGATGTATATTGGTTCCAGAAGATCTCGTGCACAATGTGAAGCCATGGAAGACCTTTATAGGGGTTCAGTACAGGATATTAAGGAGGGTTGCATGATTGCAGTGCTAGCAAATGGAGATCCCAATGGCTATCCATTTTGGGTTGCTAAAGTTACAAAGGTCTTTACAGATGAGGATGTTACAAGTGTTGAAGTACATTGGTATGCCACAAATACACACCCATTCAATGGTGTGTATAAGCCAGAGATGGTAGTTGACGAAAAAAATGGCAGAAAGAGAAAAAGAAAGGGTACAAATATAAATCGTCGCCGCACAGACATATTAAAATTGGAGGATGTTGACATACTTGTTTATGACTTCAATTTAACAAAGAGATGAACTCTTCGCTTCAAGACAATAGAGATTTTGAAAAGGCTGTTACCAAAAGGAGCAATGTTGACATGGGAGTTTGCTGAAACCAGTCGTAAATCTAGAAGAATTTTGAAACCTGAAATGTTGGGCATGCATGTGGACTCAGATGAGGCACTAGTTGATGAAAGAGAAGAATATGGAACATCTTCGTCAGCATCCAGTCACTCATCTGAAGATGTGCAATCTAATGGTGTGCAAGAAAATATGAGTGATTTTGAATAATTGTTTAAGACAGTTTATATAACTGATGTATGCATCGTATCTTCAAATAAAATTAATGCTCTCCATATGGTGTTAAATGAGAAGTTATGAGGTATTTTTATGTTGTTGGATTATATGTCTTAATTATGATAAATTTTATTGTTTAAAATATCTGCAATGCAATATTAAATTAGAGATATAATGTATGTTTTATTCAATATACAAATAATGACTTTTGAATTCATTTAGTGATGTAATTTGTTCATAATGTCATGGTTTTTTAATTTTATAGTTGAAAAAATTTCAAATTTATTTTGTATCTAGCATGTTATGGTTGAAAACATGTTGAATTTATACTTAGGAAAGAAAAATGATATTCTACCAAAAACATTAGTGTGCTTTTTTCCTCATAAACAACTTTGTTGGACACATAAAAATTTGGTTTTACTAGCATTTTTTAA
Source organism: Pinus tabuliformis (assembly GCA_031772625.1). Classification (NCBI taxonomy): domain Eukaryota; kingdom Viridiplantae; phylum Streptophyta; class Pinopsida; order Pinales; family Pinaceae; genus Pinus; species Pinus tabuliformis. The sequence goes on from CM062805.1 coordinate 507,876,359, forward strand.
AAATTTTGAAAATTGACCCTAAAAAAAATCATTGTTCCAGTATCATCACTTTCGTTTTGAAGCTATATTTTGCACGAAAATTTCATAGTAAATTTCATAGTCACTGCCATTTTTAAAACATATTCAAAATTGACGCCTAAAAAATAAAAACATCATTCCAGTATACACACTTTTCGTTTTTAGCACTGTTTTTGATGTTTTTTGGGGTTTTTTGGCCAGAGTTCCGGTTTCAAAGTTTACATTGTTGTCAATTGAGTTGTTGGATTTATGTTTATTTCCAAAGGACTTATTGCTTGTTTCCAGCACTCTCTCACCACCATACAGTCAATGAAGAGGTTTTGGATTGATTCTTCCTCCTTTTGACACATGACACATTTTGAGGGCCCTTGTATTCCTTTTTTTTTTTTTCAGAGGTAAGAATTTTACCTTTGAGAAGTGTCCATGTGAAGACTTTAATTTTGGGCAAACTCTCTGAATTCCAAACTGCCTTCCAAAGGCTCCATTCATTTTGATTGTGGAGTTTTTGGAGGAGGTTATACCCAGATTTCACTGTGTAATCCCCTCCATTTGGATCCCAAACAAAGTCATCCTGCTCTTCTATGTTGATGGGGGCGGCGCCTGCTAGATGGTCTTTTAAAATTTCCCACTGACTTTTTAGTTTTGGTGGTGTTGCCAGCTTTTTCCATCTTACCCAGTTATTCTGATCCCAATCTGAGATAGAATAAAGAGTGTTAAAACTTTGCTCTTCCATCCATCTCTGAAGTCCCCTTAAGTTTTGTTGCTGATTTAAGGGATTTTTCCCCATTATTCTATCCTCCTAGATAGAAATTGTTTTGCCATTCCCTGGATTTTTGGATATTTGATCTCTAATGAGAGGGATTATCCTTTTTACCAATTTCCAGATTTAGGTGCATGGCCTGTCTAGAATAGTTTCTGTGAGAAGCTTTGTTCTATGATAGTTTAAGTATTTCACTGTTAGTACTTTTGACCACCAATGGCCATTCCCATTTATCATTCTCCAGAAAATTTTTGTCCCTAGAGCAATGTTCATTAGTCTTGGAAAACGAATTGCTATACCTCCTTTTTCATAGGGAAGAGTGACTTGCTCCCATTTAACAAGGCTGAATTTTTTATTATCTTGTTTTCCTCCTTGCCAGAGAAAGCTTCTAATTATCAGTTCCATTTGTTTGTAGGCATTTGCTGGAGCCATAATGATTGCATACTGATATATATGCAAGGCCGAGAAAAGTGCTTTAATCAGTGTCACTCCCTGCCAGGTTGAGCCACATCACTCCCCAATTTTGAATTTTTCCCTTCATTTTCTCTACCTGCTTATTCCAAACTTCTGATTTTACCACTTCCTTTGCTAAGGGCAGCCCAAGATAAGTGAAGTGGCTCCAATTTATTTGTAAAGGTATTTCCAGGATTTGAGAGATATTCTGCATTATTTTTGGTGGGGTGTTCCAGCAGTATATTCTGCATTTGGAGTTGTTTAATATTCCTCCTGAAGCTAGAAGAAATTCATCCAGGAATTTTTTGAATCGTTTTGCTATAATGCAGAATGCCCCGCATATGAGAAGGGTATCATTTGCAAAGAGAGAATGGTTTATATCTTTGACTCCTCTCGATATTTGGATCCCTGATATTTTTTTCTCTTTTCTCTAGTTTTCCAGCATAGCACTCAGTGATTCAAACATGGTGATGTACAAGAATGGAGAAAGCGGACAGCCTTGCCTCAGCCCTCGAGTGCTTTGGAAAAATTTACTGGGCCGACCATTGATTAAAGGGGCTATCCAAGGATTTCAGATACATGCCTGGATAATCTCTATGAAGTTTGTTGAGAAGCCAAACCTTTTGAGGGCTGCTACAAGAAAGTTATGATTAACTCTATCAAAAGCATTAGCCATATCTAACTTAACAATCATTCCTCTCTCTTTTCTTTGGATATTGTTGTGGATTGCTTCCTGAAAAATTATCACATTGTCTGTGATTTGGCTCTTGGGGACAAATCCTCCTTGGTTTTCTAAGATTATTTCCGAAAGTAATTTCTTCATTCTGTTTGCTAGAATTTTGGTAAGAATCTTATAAGACAAGTTGCACATGGAGATTGGCCTATATCTGTTAAAAGTTGTAGGATTGGGTTCTTTGGGAATGAGGGCTAGGAAGGAGGATATTGTATTTCCTCCAATCTTTTTTTTTTGGAGATCATTTTTGAGCATTCTCATTAGGTCTTTTTTGATAATTTCCCAATGTTGTTTGTAAAAGGGTATTGTAAACCCATCTGGACCTGGTGCCTTATCAGGGTGGAGATTCCACACAGCTTCTATGACTTCTTCCTCGGTAATTTCTTTATCTAATTCCCTGTTTTGCTAGTCGCTTATTTTTTTTTTAATATGCTGCAAAATGTCTTCATTAGTTGCCTGCTGGTCACTTGTTGAGAGGAGTTCTTTGAAGTGTTTATGTGTTGTGTTTTTTACTGCTTCTACTCCTTTTATTTCTTGACCATTTACTTGTATCTATTCTATCTGATTTTTGACCTCCTTATTTTCATTGTATTGTGGAAGAAGGTTGTATTTTTGTCTCCAGATTTTAGCCAAAGACATCTTGATTTCAGCCTGCTTTCCTCTTCTTGTTGCCTATTTTGCTTATATATTTCCATAAATATTTCCTTTTATTATATTTGATCTTGCTTACTTTCTTCCTTGTTCTATTTTTCCTTGCAAAGGTTATCCATCTTTTCTTGCAATTCGACCTTCCTAGCTTTGTCTCGAAGATCATTTTCTCTTGCCCAATTTTTTAAGTGCATCCTTAGGTTCTTTAGCTTAGTTTCCCAAACATACTAGGGAGATCTTGTGACACTTTTTTTCCAGTTGTCCTTTATTTGTTTGCCAAAATCTTCCTTGTTGTCCCTAATTGGATTATATCTTAAGGGAAGGGGTTCTTGACTTTCCAGCTTTCCCATTGTTAGCACCACTGACTTGTGATCTGAAGCTGAGTTGTGAACAATTTTAATTTTCACAAGAGTGTAAGCAGCTGCTATGCTTTCATGAATAAGAATTATGTCCAACCTTTCTTTTATGTTGTTTTTTCCAATTCTTTTGTTGTTCCAAGTGCATATGCCATTGCTTGGCGGAATGTCTATTAATTTGTAATCTTCTATTATTTCTTCAAGAGCTTCTCTTGACGGATCATTGTGGAAGGTTCCGCCAAGTTTTTCTTCTATGTTCCTTATCAGATTTAAATCCCCTCCCAGGATTAAGTGCCCACTTTGTCTCTTTGATGTTTCTTCTTTAACTGATTTCCAGCATTGTTCTTTCTCTCTATAGTGATTTGGAGAATACACATTTATAATGCTATATTGTTCCTTTGTATTAAGATTACTTAACTCTGTTCGAATCCAGTGTCTACTGGTTTTGTGGGTCATTAATTCCCATTTTCTTTTGTCCCAGATGGTGTTGATTCCTCCTGATGCTCTTGTGGCTTCTAACGCTACTTCTTCATAATTTTTTAGTTTTTGAATCATTTTTTGACTTTCTTGCTTGTTTAGTTTGGTCTCTTGGATCATATATATATATATATATATATATATATAGTTGGTTGTTCCTTGGCTAAAATGTCTCTAGCTGCATTGGCTTTGAAGGAGGTGCTAAGGCCATGATAATTCCAAGAGACCATTATCATTATTTATTTTTGTGTTGGTGTGGTCCTCCCTTTCCTCTTTGTTGAGTTTTTTCATGACTTCCTGTTTGTTTCCCAAGGAATGAATCTATTGGTTGTTACGTTCCTAGGGCCATTTCTTTAGTTTTTTCATCATCTTTGCTTTCTTTATTGGATTTCCTTCCCACTTTTTTTTGCTAATCCGAGGCTTGGGGGATTTCTTTGGCTTTGTTTTTAGTTATAATGCGGTCCATTGAGGGAGGAGGAGGAGAGGATATTGGGTTGGGAGTGGATATGATAGGGTTTGAGGGTGGTGATCTGGGAGAGGGTGGACCAAAGGAGTCTTCTAATGGCTCAAAATGATTCGGAGGTGTGTGATCAGGAGGAGTAACCTTCGCTGGAGGCTAGGAGGTTGTTTCATTTGCTTCATGGGACTGATAAATATTTGGCGCAGTCTACTTATTGGTAGGCTTTTTCCTTTTCACTTGTTCCCATGTAGGTTCTTGCTCTTCTACATTTTCATTCTCTATTTTTTTATGACACATATTTGCAAAATGACCATACTTTTGGCATACCTTGCATTTAAATGGTATTTGCTCGTAGTCCAACTGTTGAATGTGTGTCCACTGGTCGACCTTGATCTTTATTGCTTCTGGGAGGCCTTTTCCGAGATCTACTTCCACACATATTCTTGCACATGCATGCATATTGTCTTTTGGCTCACATCTCTCAATATATTTGCCCACTGTGTTTCCTATAGCCTTTACAGATTCGTCTCCCTAGTAGTGAAGAGGAAGATGTGGGAGCCTAACCCACACAGGCACTGCGCTTGGGACATCCATCTCCAGATCAAAATCTGGCGTCCACCTGTTCAGGTATAAACCTCTAGAGTCCATGAAGTAAGGTCCATTTCTAAATATCATATCTTTGTCCTCCTTTGTTTCAAAGAGAAAGGTGTAGTAACCCCTTCCACAGAATCATATTTTTGTATTCCCCTATGTGGTTTCTTTCCAGTGTCTTTCCACCCATTTTTGCAATGATTTGGGTGAGGGCCATAGCCCGGGGAACTGCCCAACAAGTCCACGTTCTGCTAAAGAGATGGTTGATCTTCTTGGAACTGCTAGAGGGAGGGAAATCTCTGGGATGATTTCAAGTTTCTTGACAAACTTATTGACTGATGGCCTGTTCCTTGGAGCTCCATTCTTTGTGATTAAAGATGCGAAAGCTTCTGCATTTTCTTCATTCCCTGTCTGCGTGGAAGAGTGAGGATCTCCCTCCTCAGAGGGTTGCATGGTCTGGTTGGCCTCAGTAGTAGGAGGCTACCGAGAGATGGATCTGCATGGGCAGCAGTGTCTCGGTCAGCGTAGGCTCAGGCTGGGCTGTTGCGCGCGAATTTTCGTAGTTTACACTGTTATTAAAATTATACTCTTGTTCAGGATCAAACACCCGACCTCCACCTTTATAACCCATGCACTCAACCATTGAGCCACAAGTTCATTTGTTAGTGAATTTCTACCATTGTTAAGCCCTATATAAGACCTATGTTAACCTAAAAACTTATTATTAAGCCCTATATATTGAGTGATTATATTTATATTATTATATTGCTATGTAGGCTAGAACTGCTCATGGTCCCATTTTATTATAATTGTACCCATGGTGACCTATATATATACTAAGGAGACCTAGTCTTAGGATCATAAAACATTGTCTTGTCAATTGTATTCACTATCCATGGAGTTTTCCCTATCAAATATGACTGTAATTATTGGTTTCTTATCATTTTAAATGCACAAGGATCATAACATTTGGTATCAAAGTTCTTGATCCTAGGGTTTCGCTGCTTCAAACAAGTCATCATGGTATTTTTGTCATAAAAAAATTATGGGAGGTTTCAGATGGTGAAAATTGGATAATATTGAGAAGACATATCAAGAAATCTTTCATTCAAGTTTTAGATCTTGGTTCGTTGTATTTTCAGAGATATGGTCCAAAGAAGTTAAGGTTTTTAATGCTACTAAATACTGTCTTAAATAGGACAGTTGTTTGAGCATGTTGAGACAAAATCATGGTGAACATATGGTTCAACATACAAATCTTGGTTTTCTATATTTTTGGAAATATGATCTAGAAATTAGTCTCAAATATGTCAGTTTGGAATTTATGATATAACATTTTTCTGTAAGAATTTATAAAGTGAAAGTTGCATCATATAAGTAGAAATATTAGGGAATATTTGGTTCCATTTGTAGATTTTTTTTGTATAATTTTGGAGTTATATCCTATGGAAGCTAGGGTTTGTGAACAACCATGAAATAAATTTTTTCTTCTACCTTGACCCCTTCTATTTCCTCGAGATCTTCTGGTAAAGAAACTCATTATATGTTGTAATCAAGGAGAAATATGGTATAAAATAGTTTGTCTCAAATCACAAGATAAACAATCAACAAAGATAATAATTATATGAAATCATATTTAACATAAATGTTTGAGTGTCTAACAAAGTTACCTATCAAACGAGAACCATTGCCTCAAAACGAGAATTCTAGCCAAAAAACCACCAAAAAACATGAAGAAATAACCCGAAAAAAAAAAAAAAAGTGTTGATGTTGCATCACCACTTTTGTGGGGGATGTAAATTTTCAACATTTTTTTTTAAATGACAGTGGAAGCCAATAAAAGCCAAATTTTTTGTTGTAAAAAACACCCTAAAAACGAAAAATGTTGATGCTAGAATAACATTTTTATTTCTATTTTTAACTTCTTCTTTTTTCTTCCGGAGTAAATTTTCAACACTTTTTAGCAATGGCGTTAAAGATAAAATATCATGACTCCGAAAAACCTTAAAATTCCAAAAAAGATCAGTCATGGCATTAAAGATAAAATATCATGTCTCTGACAAGCCTTAAAATTTCAACAATTTTTAGCCATGACGTTAAAGATAAAATACTTATAATTGTTTTCAACCATAGCATTAAAGATAAAATATCGTGACTTAGAAAAACCTTAAAATTTTGACAATTTTTCAACCATGGAATTAAAACCAAATATCACGACTACAAAAAACCTTAAATTTTCAATATATTTCAACCATGGCATTATGGAAAAATTATATGACTAAAAAAAATTTAAAAATAAACACTTGAATGAAAGAGTCATTATACCAAGAGTAATTTCTTTTTTAAATGTTAAAAGTATAACTATTTTAAAATCTTAGCCTAAGACAACTTGACACATTGCAATGAAAATTTAAAAATCAACCATCAAATTGACATGCAGTGTAGGCAAACTTGACCTATTGCAATGAAATCTTAAAAATCAACCATGAAATTGACACATTGTGGGGGCAGACTTGATCCATTATAACGAAAACTTTAAAATCAACTATCAAATTGACACATAATGAGGTTGGGTTACTAGTCGAGAATCGACACAAACCCAGCAAAATAATAATAATAATAATAACAATGAAAAATACAAAACAAAACAACAAAAAAAATCAAAAGTAAAGTAAAAAAATAATAATAAACAAAAAATAAAAAATATATATTAGAACGTAAAGAAAAAATAAAAAGATAAAATTTGACAACAACAAAAAACAAATATAAAAAATAGACACAAAATATCTTCGAGAGAAAACATAAAGTAGTTTTCGGGTCGTTGCCAATCACCTACTATGGCTAATCATAGATTTAAAAAAAAAAATGTTTAAAACAAAACAAACTTAGTTCGAAAAAACAAAAACAAAACAAAAAACAAAAAACGAAAACAAAAACAAAACAAAAACAAAACAAAACAAAATAAAAAAACAAAAAAATATTTCAAAAAAAAACCTAAAAATACAAATAAATAAAAACAAATTAGATAATTAAAAGAAAATAAAAAATTAAATCATAAAGTTACAAATAAATGAATTTATTTAAAAATTAAAATAAAACTAAACACAAACACTTATAACAAATAATAATTTAAAAAAAAAGGGTTAAAACAAAAAAATTAAAAATAATAAAGATAAACACTTAATAAATTTAAAAAAAAAAAAATTAAGAAGAAAAAAATTTAAATTGCGCTCATATATATATATATTTGTGTTTAATTTTAATTTTTTTTTAATGTTATTTAAAATATTTAATAATAATAATAACTTTTAATGTGTTTTTTTAAATGTTTTTTATTATATTTTTTAGTTTTTTTCTTCAATTTACTTATCTTTTAATTTTTTTAAGATGATTTATTTTTATTATCATTATTATTTCAATATTCTTTTAATTATTTTTTGATGTTTTTTCTATAATTTAATTGTATTTTTTTTTCTATGTTTTTAATTTTAATTTTTAAGGATTTTTTTATATAAATTTTTGTTTTTATTTTTTTAAATGTATTTTTTATTTTTTATTTTTTTTTATTGTTATTTTTACTTAAATTTTATTGAATCATTTTTTTTTGAAATAAAACTTCAAATCTAATTATCTGTGGATATAAAATTCATAAAATTTACTACTTTTTCCAAATTTTTTTAGTCAATTTTTTTATAAAAAACTTTTATTGAACATGTCATTTTTAGCAAAAAAAATAATCCTTAAATACGTATTTTTTAATCATATCTATATGCAAAATGTGTATTTTTTGTCGAGTGTTAAAAATTATTATTTTGTAGTGACAATTATTTTATGTATATTGAAGTATTAATTAACGGTATATAAATTCATAAAAAATCTTAACCTCAAAATATTAATGTTATTTTTTTTTTTTAACTTTGCACAAAAAAAATAAAATTTCATTATAAAAAAACATTGCAAGAAAAACAAAAAATGCATGTTTGAAAAACCCTTAAAAAACAAACATCTTAGGATGAAAAACAAGAAAATGAATAAGACAACTTGAAATATGGTTAAATAATCAACATTTAAAAAAATGTGCATACTTAGAACATAAAAAAATTAAAGTGTCAAAAATATACCTTAAAAAAAATGTTGATGTTTTTTAAAATGTGCATGAAAATCACCAACATTTAAAAAAAAAATTATCCACACTTAATACATTAGAAAATTTAAAGTGTCAAAAATAAGCCCTCTAGAAAAAGGGGTTGATGTTGCATCAACACTTTTCAAAATCAACATGAAAATCACTAACATTTTAAACAAATGTTCATACTTGATACATAAGAAAATTTAGTGTGTCGGTGTATTTTGAATCAACACTTTTCAAAATCGAATGATTTTTTTGCTACCTCAAGAAAATGGGTAATCGGTAAAGTTCTCGTTTGATCGGTAACTATGTTGTTTTGAAACTATCACATAGGGGACAAAAGAATTGCATAAGGGTTTTTTTGTACATCCAACCAGGATAGATGTTATGAGTAGTATAAACTAAAGGATAGAGTAAAGATGATGGCAAGAGAGCACATGTCTTTGTATCCATGCAAATTATTTGAAGCAACATCATAACATCGTTAAATTGTACAGAGAAGATAAAATTTATGGTATTATAATAGGACTATGCAATATTGCCCCTTATTCATATATAATTGTAATAATTGATAAGCCAAGTTGAGCTAAATGTGTCAGGGAGTTAAATCGAATTGTCTTCCATTTTCTTGTATTACAACCCATAGTCATGTTTGGAATACAACTGAGAAAATATGAAAGTATGGCGAAAAATATTCATTTTCGACTACAATGACTGATAAGTCAAATGGATATGATCATATGAATAAAATATAAAAGAAACTTAGTTGAATAATTTATGATGAACATATGGCCATGCCAAAGATGTAAAGGCACATCTAACTCATGGAAATATGAACATGCAACTGGGTATATATTAGATAAGTGTATATAAAGAAAAGCATGTTGAAAAAAGTATGAAAAAATAGCGAAAGAGAGAACTTTGTTTGAAACTTCTGAATATATGCATATGTCAAAGAACCTTTAAAAAAATTTATTGATAGGATTTACAGTAGACACAAAACCTTTCTTTATAGTGGATACTAGATACTTAGCTCAATTACAAATAATATTCATTGGTGACCACCTTCAAAATGGACCAAGGGGGGACATTGCATTGGCATAGGGAGATGAAAACTAAAAATAATGGAAAAAGAGATGATTATGGTTATTACAAGGGAGAACAGTAGACACAACATGTTCAAAAACCTAAATGAGAGGTTCTCACATCACTTTAAGACTTTTAGGGTTGCAACACAATTCCTTTTCAAAAACAAGGTATTTATATTATGTTGGTATTCTCTAGCACTGGGAACAGTGATAGGTGGCTTGCAACATATGGCCAAGGGAAATTATGGAGGCATTGCAGGCTTACAAGCATGACTAAGGCCAAATTACACAAGCGAATAAAGAAACCCCCTTTTTGAATAAACAACTACCAAAATAGTATAACCATAAACATTCAACATGAGAACATGGTGCAAAGTATAGTATGAAGCAAACTTAGCTTCAACATGAGAGGGTACTGTAATAGAACATCACCATGAAAGTAGCTAGAAGTGTGACCTCATGTGGTTGTATTAACATTGTTGTAAAGAAAAAAGAGCAAGGTGAAAAACAACCCAATAAACTACTTAATCAAAGTGTGAAGAAAAATTCGGGACCATATTTCACCATTTGAGGTGTAATCCTTTATTAGGATTTGGACTCTTTTCTATGGTAACACAAAAAATACCTCACTTGGCCATTGCAGGAATGACATTTAAGAACAAAATATGCCACAACATGGATTTCTCCTTACAATTCAAATTCATTTTCACATAGATAAGACAGACCCAGGTAATATAATGAAGGTTGGAAAAGTATGTGATGAAAAAAAGAGGTAGGGTGTAGAAAGAGAGTATTATTTCTAATATAAAATACAAAAGAGGACTTGCATGACAACTTGCAAAGGAACGTTCCTTCCTTCCTGAAATGAAATGAACATTCATTGAATAAATATTGACATTTTCCATCTATTTTAATTGAAATGAAATTCATGCAGATGAGCACTGACCTTTTTTTGTGTGTGTATAAAATAAAACACAAATGACATAGGGTGGAATGGTAGGGAGAAGAATATGAAAACAATATTAACCCACAACATGAATGTATAAATAGAATCATCCATAATAGCACTTGTTTAGTATACATGCAAATAGAATCCACTTAATCAAGATGGCTTTTCTTCATACCTATGACCCAAAGTGTTCCTATATTTCCTAAGATTGTTATTGACAGTTCTCTCCAACTCTTCATAACATCCAAATTGGGTTCCAAGATAACTCTAGTGTTTAATCCTCAAAGAGAGATTTCATAATGCAAAGTAGGGTAGTGGTAAGTTTGTGTCTTTCTTCTGAACTATCATAATGTGTTTAGAGTCCCAAGTGCACCTTGGGATTTGGCACATTAAACGTGTGTCCCATCACTTACAAAATAACACCCATATCCTCTATAATATTTGCAAAGTTCGCAATAAATCATGCCATGTCATACACCTTGCCAAATGTCATACTAAACAAAATGTTTAATACCATCAAAATGTTAAATGATATTGCATTTATTATGTTATTTCCAATGTAATCCCTGATATGCATACAGATAGGTGATAACAGATATCACATCGAGTGGTGCATATGTTTCATATTATATGTCAACTCATGCAATTAAACCTTATTAATATATGTGCAAGTGATGAATGGGCTAGCTTGAAAGTTGAACTTTGCCAACCATTAAATCTAAATATTTACACTTTCTACCTTATATTAACCATTACCATGCATGCCTTCAAACTTACTGTTAACCATTACTATGTTCCAAGGTTTATTGCAAAGCATTGTTGCTTTACAAGGCGTAGACATATTTTATTCATTATTTTTAGCACATAAGGGTCAAGAAAAAATGTGACTAAACATATAATGTTTGTAGAACTTACGCAATAAAAATAACTTATCAACCTTGTAAATAATGCATTATTGTCATTGACTTGTCATGCAAAGAAGAAATGTATTCATATGGTAATCATGTAAGGAGATACATATCAGAGATGTTGAATGTGCTAGCAAAGTTTCAAACTTTTCACCACATCCAAATACACATGTAAATTATTTTCACACATGTTACTCCTTGTATCACCATGTATTTGTATAAATACATAAAATCATGAATAAAACGGTGTGTACAATGTTGTCAAATATTTATTACTTGGAGGGACCCCACCTACTAAAGTTCATAAGTTTTGATTTTTAATATATTGATAATATATCTTTAGAGGAGGAATAGAGTGCAATGGTTTTCACATATTTGTGGGGGTGGCTCATGAACTAGTCATGACTCAACACCAGCCTAGGTTTTTTGATTTGGTAAAGTGTAAATAAAGCATAAAAATTGGAATCGTGTGTGGAGATTGAATTCATGGTTGATATAGTGGTGCTTCTATAACATACCAGGTGATCATATGTTAGGTTTGGTTGTGCAAACAATGAGAAATACGGACAAGTGAAAAGAAGGATTCCATGACTTAGAGTAGAATAAGCTTGAGAAATGAAGCCCATTGAAGATGTGTGATCACGAAATAGGTCAAATGATAAATTCAAGGAATACGTGTGAAGTTGTTCAATCCAATTGCAATTGATTTTTATGAAATATGGATTGAAATGTAGAAGTAGATGAGAACTTGAGGAGAGACAAATTGAATTAGAACTCAAGAAAGTTGCAGCTCAGGTTGGTGCATGCATTTCTTAGGGGACTAGTGTCTCCTTCTAGTTGGTGACAGTAAATAATTTCAAGTTGGTACCTACATTTCTCAAGGGCTAGTGTCTCGTTCTAGTTGGTGTCAATAAATCAATGTAACAGTAGATTGATGACTAAAAGATCATTCAATAATAAAAGAATCTTTATGTGTGTGTGTGGGGGGGGGGGGGTGTATTTCTATGTTGTTGATGTAACTGATATAATATACGCATTGAGCAGTTTTTATTTCTTAATATTTTCCATTATAATGATTTACCCCTACCCCCTCTCAATATAATAATATTTCCAACATTTTGAAGTATTTTGTCCATTTTAGTTTCCGTTTAAAGGAGGCCAATTTTTGGTGTGAAGGAGTTTGAGTCTTGCTTTAAAATAGGTTAAGTTTAGCTCTATTCATAGGTCAAGGTATGTTCTAGATGTTGAGTCTTGTTTAAGTCGAGGTTTGTTCTAAGAGGATGAATTATATACTTTGAGGTCTATTCTATAGGCTAAGTTTTAAATATCTAGACGAGTTACTTATGTTGGTTTAAAGGAGGTCAAGCTCTAGTCAAGCTTAGAGGAGGTCAAGCCCTAATTCATCATGACTTCCTAAACAGAAGTGACAACATATTTGTCAAAGTTAAGTACAAGCTTTTATATTGAAGCTTGCAAATTGTAAGTTGGTGCTAACAGAGGATTGGTGTCCTCAACTTCCTCATGGATTAGAGCTTGTAATTTTTGTATATTAGTGCTTACATAGGATTGGTTTCCTCACGAATGGTTGTAGTAAATCAAATATTGTTCGGAAAGCTTTCAATTATTCTTTCTTCAAGTTTAAATTTCCAATTTTATCTTTGTGTTCATGCATTTTGTTGATGATCAGTTATATGATTTGATTTCAATCTTAAGATTAATAAAGTGAAAAGAATTTAATATGTTTGATATTGATTCACCCCCTCTCAACATCATGATGTATTTCCAACAATTCATAGGTATATGATTAGGAGTCTACTATACCTCACAACTTCAAGACCATATATTCTGCAAGTAGTAGGAATGGTTGCAAGATTTCAGTCAGCAACAAAGGAATCACATATGAAAGCTACAAAGAGGATATTTTGACATTTAAAGGGCACACTTTTTTTTTGGCTTTGGCATCCTAAGAGTACAAATTTCACATTAACAACATACATAGATGTTGCTTGGGTAGGTAGCATTGATTACAGAAAATACACCAGTGTCATGGTGAAGCAAAAAGCAATCATTAGTTTCTCTTTCTATGGGTAAATTCAAATACATCGTTAAAAAAAATTGTTGTATCCAATTTATTTGGATCAAAAAAACTTTGCATGACATAAAGTGGAATATGAGAATCCAATTGCATTTTTTGCGACAACGCTAGTGCATTCAATATTTCAAGAAATCTTGTCATGCACTGAAAAACCAAGCAAATTCCAATAAAGTATCATTTCCTTAGAGATAAATTCATTGAGTAGAATGCCAATATGGAATATATTAGCACCAAAGAATAGATTATTAACATCTTTACCAAACCTCTGCCTAGAGAAACCTTTGAATATATCAAGCGTAAGTTGGGAGTGATCTTTCCTCTATCTCATCAAAGAAAGCACAAACTTAGGTGGATCACCCTTTACTTATGAAGGAACCCTTTGCTATTAATGTCAAAGGGGCATAGAATGCAGATAAGAGGAGTAGTTGACAAGAAGTATGGAGAGAATAGATGGGGGGGCAACTATCAAAAGAAGCAAAATCAAAGTATTGCCATAAATAATAAACGGAGATGGTTGAAAATGGTTTCTACTAATGTCAAAAGTTGTCCAAATGAAAGAGAAATATACATAGTGAAATATAATATTATAATACATTTTCAACAGTATATGGCACTCCCTCTAATTTCATAGGAATGAGGAGATATGAAATATTTGTTGAAGATGACCCAACCAAAGTACAAGTAGGTCCCATTTAGACACCTTATCTTTGAAGGCATTTTTAGTTCAATTAACTAGATCAAATGGATGATCTAGGTGGATATTGGTGGAAACCTACTTATTCCACTCGGACCCCCAACACTATTTCCTTTCAATTTCCTAGTTTCTAGCACAGTTGACTAATTATGGCAGTTTTTTCAGTTCTTGAACTCCTGAAGCCATTTCGAGGCCCTGAACAACATTATTTTGGAAAACAAATAGACTCATAGCTTGCATTAGGGGTCTATAGTTGAAATTTGTTATCCTCGTATAGATATTTCTAACAAGGTATCAGAGCTTTGGATTCTAGGGTTTCGCTGCTCCAAACAGGTCATCGTGGCATTTTCGCTATAACTTTTTTTGTGACATTTCAGAAGTTGAAAAAAAACCCATTTGAGAAGAAATCGAGCTGAACCTCGGGTCCGAATTTTAGAGCTTTTCGAGCTATATTTGCAGAGATATGATCTGAGGAAGTTGGTCTTTTTACAGACTCCTGAATTACATTCCAAACAGGTGACCTGGGGAAAATCGTCATAACTTTCTCTCTGGGGATCAGATTGAAATTTCCTTAGAAGGTACAAAAATAGGACGGACTGTAGTCTCTTGTATGCATTTTTCAGATCCAAAGGTCGAAACAGTGACTCGTGGCACGTCGTACAAGTTCGCTCTACCGAACTAGTCTATAATCAAGTCACTGTGGGAGATTTCGTATAACTCTTCCTTGGAGAATCCAAATTGGGTCAGACTTGTGGCATTAGAAAGATGACACAGAAGGCTACTACAGGTCACAATTTCAAAACTGGAGGATCTGAAATTACAGAGATACATCAGATTCAATATCAGGCTTCTACAAAGTGAAAAAAGGTGTGTAGTTTTTTTTTAAATTTTTGCGTAAGCTTGGTTTGAAGGAATTCAAAGGGCATAGTAAAGCATTATTATCGGTAACTGATGCCCCGAGGAAAGAAAATGCAAACACCTAGTAAGGAACCTGAAAGCTCTAGTATGGCTCATGAAGAAGAGGAAGAAATGCTACATGATATATCAAAATTACAAGGACAAGTGCAACAAATGTCATGCTCACAAAAGCTAACAGAAGCTAAGATAAATGGCGTGGAATCTAAGATAAATGGCGTGGAATCTAAGATAAAGGGCATGGAATCTAAGATGGATGATTTGAAGACATATTTTAAGAGAGACATGGCAGATTTGAACACAGACATGGCAGATTTGAACACAGACATGGCAGATTTGAAGACAGATTTGACAAATTTTCTACAAGAAATACATACTAATGGTGAAAAGGTTGTAAAGGAAACTCATGATGTGAACAAAAGAAATGTTAATCATGATTCCATAGACTCTAATGTTGGATCAAATACCCACCATATTCCAAAAATCAATATGAGGAAGTTTGATGGCAAGGATCCCGCCACATGGATATTACAGATGGAGCAATTCTTCGATCTCAATAATGTGCAAAACACACAAAAGGTACGTATGGAAACTTTATATTTGGAACCAAATCAGTTTGTATGGTATCAATGGCTTTGCTCTCGTAAACAATTTATCACTTGGGTAATTTTTACGGAAGAATTGATAGCACATTATGAGGATACAAAAAGCAACACTTTTTTTAGCGAGTTGATAAGTCTCAAACAAAAGGGTTCAATAATGGAGCACATTGAGGAACTCCAAAAATTGAACATAAGGGTAAAATATATTCCAGAGGAGCATAGGATTGATGTGTTCATAGGGTCTGTTATCACAAAATCAAGCCCTGAAAGGCTGCTGATCAGGTAGACCTTGTGTAACTCTTTCAAACCAACTTTTGGTTGAGGCTTAGCCTCCCCAACCTGAGAGGGCTCTCTCACAAGATTAAAGATTTGGATAATGAATAAGATGGCTAACTCTATAGATTGAAATCAAATGAAAATGTATAAATGGTTGAAATGCCAATCAACAAGCATCTATTGGGCTATGGAGTCAGAGTATGTTTTAGTACAACAACAGATCAGCTTACATGGAAGTCAGGGCATAAAGAGTTTTAATCTACTAGCAAAACAGAGACATGATATAGGAAACACAGTCTATTAACACAGGAAGGAAGTTAGAGCATTATCAATGAATTCTAAGTAACATGTGTTCATACCACTGCAAGTGAGCAAATGAAGAAATCCATGAGGAAATAAAACACATAAAACCCTCTCTGAATCCTGAGTAGTAAAGCCAAACTTCTGCATTAACATAAAACATACAGTGTTCTGCAATAACATAATATGCATTGTTTCTCTTGAAATTTCCAACCCTTAATACATTAGTTCTTCTCCCATATATATAGTTCATGTAGATTCCTTCCTCCAGCATGAGGGGAATTTGAATTCCTCCTAATTTGACACCTATTGACACTTAAAACTAACTATTTAATACAAAGGACAGCTAACTAGGAGTCCTAGAGACCTAATACAACTAGGAGTGTAACTCCTTATTATGATTACAACAAACTTATCTAAACATTTAAAACATTCTTTGACACCTAAAACTCCATGAATTCGAATTTGATGGTGCTCATAACCTTCCAGCTGGCCCTTGATGACTCATCCTTTTGTTGTTCCTAGAAACTAGGAAACTGTCCCTTGCTCTGCTCTGGCTGAAAAATGGGTCTTGGGACAGAGATCATAACTTCTCACAAAAAACGTATTTGGAAAAACTGAAGGAGGCTTTTGTGAACCAATCCATGCTGAACAAAAACCTCTTTTAGTTTTTTGAAACACTACTCCAGCTGCCAAAAATTGATCCTTGAAGAAGATGTGTAAAACAGGAAATTAAAAACTGCACCTACAGCAGTTTCCTAGCGCAACTTTGATCATTCATTTCTCTCAAATCATAATGGATTTGAAGAAAGTGGAAGAGGTTTTTGTACTTCAGTATCTTATAAATTAAAACCTCTTTCACTTTTCATATATGAGTTTTTAACTGCTCAAAAACCCATCTAGAAGTTGACTGGTAAAAACAAGCTATGAAATAATGATCATTTTCATAACATATAGCTTTGCAGTTCATGGACGTCCTTCTTTCATCTGTTTTACCCTTGTTGGATGTTTGCATTTTGTAATTGATCCTTTTCAAAAATTCCTCTTCAAAAATATTTCCTTTGTCTCTCAAAACTGGCCCATGAAGTCATAATATGTAGCTACAGCAGTTTCGTAGCGCACTACGAAACTGCTGTGTAATTTAAAAAACACAGTTTTGATACCAAAATTTAACTTTTGTGAGTCTCTATTTTTCTTGGAATGGATTCTCCATTTGTCATGAAGCTTTTTCCAAAAATAAATATAATAGACACCATTCTTCAAGGAGAATTTCAAAAGGTAATCTAGCAAAATTTAAGACTTAACCTTACTTGTTGTGTGATTTCCTTTAGCTAAGGATGTCCTTTATGAGATTTTGTTACCTCCCTTGTTTCACTTGCCTCTGGTAGTGCCTCTTGTATCCTCTTTGAATGCCTTGTCATAGGTCTTCTTGTCCTTTTTCTCAAGTCTGGAAATTTCACGCTTGGCAAGTTTCAACATCTCCTTATCCTCCTCAAAGCTCTGTCTTTCTTCTTGACTGCTAACTGCCTTGTTTCTGTCATTCTTGTACATTGGTGATGGTTGTACTGATGATGATATTTTCCTTTATTTTGACATTTTCTCCTTTGAAATTTCTTTAGACAAAACAACTTGGAAGAAAATACCTTGCTTAATTGAGGAGCTGCCTTGCTTGAATTTGATGAAGATTTCTGCTCTCTGCTCACCATGGGCTTGTTTGCTCAAACTAAGAATTGTATCAAATGTCTATTGCATGAACACGAACAAGATCAACATGAATATATCCAGGATCAATTAACCCTTCCCTTACCCTTTTCCTTTGAAATATTTTCAGTGATAACAGTGGCTCCACTTGGGATAGTGTGCCCTTGTGGTACACTAAGAACTCGCAGGTCCAGTGCCTTATCCTCTTATGATAAATGGAAATTTGTTTGACAAGCATCCCCTTTAAGCTTCTTGGGCCTTCACCTCGAGCTTAAGCTTGATGATCACTGTATGAGAAAGAAGTCTATATCTACTGAAAAACAATGCTCAGTCAACCTTGAGCTTATTTGCATTTTCCTACCTACCTACCCTATCAGCTGCAATCTCCACTTGTAGCTCAAGCAACATGATATTTCCAATAAAGCCAATCAATTGTCTTCTCTGATATTGGAGGCTCTTGACTGCATTCAACCTCAAAATAACCATGGTAGTGAGATGACCAAATCAACCTATAATGTATATGATCTTCATAATGCAAATGAAATTGAAATACTGATGTGCAAAACTTTGCCATGTATTCATTTATAGGGTCAAAGAAAACATGGTTATTTTGATAATCATCATAACATTCTATCTCTTTATACAACTGATCCTTAGCCACACAAAATTCCTTTGATGTGCTATCCAACTGCCTTTCTGCATGATTCCCATAGACAATGTAATTTTCATCACTATTGTGATCATTCTTTGATGTAAGCTGCTGCAAGGAATCACAAAAATGAACAACCTTTTCTTCTGCCTGAGGATTATAAAAAATATCTTCTGGTACTTCTTCTTGGTGTTTGCAATCAATTTCATATTCTTTATGATCAAAAGACTGAAAAATCTGCTGCATCTTTTCATTCATATCAAAGGATGAAACATGGTTTTCACAAATAAACCCCTGCTGATCTTCATGTTGCGTTTCATGAGATGTTATACTTTCTTCTTGGTGTTGAAATGCATTGTTATGAAGAGCCTCTAAAATTTCTTCATCCATAAACTCATCATCATCATAACAATCCTCCAAGTACTGAATAAGACTTAAAGAATGTCTACAACAATCTTTGAGCAACAATAAGGAGGGATGACACTCTTTATACATGTCATAGAACACACCATGGAAATCAGCAAGAGAATATAATGAACCATTTTCCAAACTTTTATACCAAAACCATGCTTTTCCTTCTAAAGTGGTCATAAACATCCTCATGAATCAATCTTCAGGGAAATGAACCTTAAGACTGCGTACATGCATATGAAACCTAACCAAATGAAGAGCAGCATCATCTTTCTTTTCATCTTTGAATATTGGAAGATCCTCTAACCAATCAACCTTTGGCATAGGATTTGGAAAACCAGGGATATGAGACCGATTCATAGGAGCATACCTGGCATTCATTCTTGCAGTGGAACTCATTTTGAAACATCATCAAGTTACTGATCTTCTAGCAGTGGAGTCACCTTCTAATTTGTTATTTGATGTGTGGAGTCGCCAAGGTAGTTTTGCAGCCTCAAAAAGATGTCTGAGCTCCTGCTACCTTCAGAAGTTCAGCTTCATGATTTCGGGAATGAATAGACTTCAGGCTCCCGGCAGACGCACCAAAATGTTATCTCAAAATCAGATCCTGATAGGCTGCTGATCAGGTAGACCTTGTGTAACTCTTTCAAACCAACTTTTGGTTGAGGCTTAGCCTCCCCAACCTGAGAGGGCTCTCTCACAAGATTAAAGATTTGGATAATGAATAAGATGGCTAACTCTATAGATTGAAATCAAATGAAAATGTATAAATGGTTGAAATGCCAATCAACAAGCATCTATTGGGCTATGGAGTCAGAGTATGTTTTAGTACAACAACAGATCAGCTTACATGGAAGTCAGGGCATAAAGAGTTTTAATCTACTAGCAAAACAGAGACATGATATAGGAAACACAGTCTATGAACACATGAAGGAAGTTAGAGCATTATCAATGAATTCTAAGTAACATGTGTTCATACCACTGCAAGTGAGCAAATGAAGAAATCCATGAGGAAATAAAACACATAAAACCCTCTCTGAATCCTAAGTAGTAAAGCCAAACTTCTGCATTAACATAAAACATACAGTGTTCTGCAATAACATAATATGCACTGTTTCTCTTGAAATTTCCAACCCTTAATACATTAGTTCTTCTCCCATATATAGAGTTCATGTAGATTCCTTCCTCCAGCATGAGGGGAATTCGAATTCCTCCTAATTTGACACCTATTGACACTTAAAACTAACTATTTAATACAAAGGACAGCTAACTAGGAGTCCTAGAGACCTAATACAACTAGGAGTGTAACTCCTTATTATGATTACAACAAACTTATCTAAACATTTAAAACATTCTTTGACACCTAAAACTCCATGAAGTCGAATTTGATGGTGCTCATAACCTTCCAGCTGGCCCTTGATGACTCATCCTTTTGTTGTTCCTAGAAACTAGGAAACTGTCCCTTGCTCTGCTCTGGCTGAAAAATGGGTCTTGGGACAGAGCTCATAACTTCTCACAAAAAACGTATTTGGAAAAACTGAAGGAGGCTTTTGTGAACCAATCCATGCTGAACAAAAACCTCTTTTGGTTTTTTGAAACACTACTCCAGCTGCCCAAAATCGATCCTTGAAGAAGATGTGTAAAACAGGAAATTAAAAACTGCACCTACAGCAGTTTCCTAGTGCAACTTTGATCATTCATTTCTCTCAAATCATAATGGATTTGAAGAAAGTGGAAGAGGTTTTTGTACTTCAGTATCTTATAAATTAAAACCTCTTTCACTTTTCATATATGAGTTTTTAACTGCTCAAAAACCCATCTAGAAGTTGACTGGTAAAAACAAGCTATGAAATAATGATCATTTTCATAACATATAGCTTTGGAGTTCATGGACGTCCTTCTTTCATCTGTTTTACCCTTGTTTGATGTTTGCATTTTGTAATTGATCCTTTTCAAAAATTCCTCTTCAAAAATATTTCCTTTGTCTCTCAAAACTGGCCCATGAAGTCATAATATGTAGCTACAGCAGTTTCGTAGCGCACTACGAAACTGCTGTGTAATTTAAAAAACACAGTTTTGATACCAAAATTTAACTTTTGTGAGTCTCTATTTTTCTTGGAATGGATTCTCCATTTGTCATGAAGCTTTTTCCAAAAATAAATATAATAGACACCATTCTTCAAGGAGAATTTCAAAAGGTAATCTAGCAAAATTTAAGACTTAACCTTACTTGTTGTGTGATTTCCTTTAGCTAAGGATGTCCTTTATGAGATTTTGTTACCTCCCTTGTTTCACTTGCCTCTGGTAGTGCCTCTTGTATCCTCTTTGAATGCCTTGTCATAGGTCTTCTTGTCCTTTTTCTCAAGTCTGGAAATTTCACGCTTGGCAAGTTTCAACATCTCCTTATCCTCCTCAAAGCTCTGTCTTTCTTCTTGACTGCTAACTGCCTTGTTTCTGTCATTCTTGTACATTGGTGATGGTTGTACTGATGATGATATTTTCCTTTATTTTGACATTTTCTCCTTTGAAATTTCTTTAGACAAAACAACTTGGAAGAAAATACCTTGCTTAATTGAGGAGCTGCCTTGCTTGAATTTGATGAAGATTTCTGCTCTCTGCTCACCATGGGCTTGTTTGCTCAAACTAAGAATTGTATCAAATGTCTATTGCATGAACACGAACAAGATCAACATGAATATATCCAGGATAAATTAACCCTTCCCTTACCCTTTTCCTTTGAAATATTTTCAGTGATAACAGTGGCTCCACTTGGGATAGTGTGCCCTTGTGGTACACTAAGAACTCGCAGGTCCAGTGCCTTATCCTCTTATGATAAATGGAAATTTGTTTGACAAGCATCCCCTTTAAGCTTCTTGGGCCTTCACCTCGAGCTTAAGCTTGATGATCACTGTATGAGAAAGAAGTCTATATCTACTGAAAAACAATGCTCAGTCAACCTTGAGCTTATTTGCATTTTCCTACCTACCTACCCTATCAGCTGCAATCTCCACTTGTAGCTCAAGCAACATGATATTTCCAATAAAGCCAATCAATTGTCTTCTCTGATATTGGAGGCTCTTGACTGCATTCAACCTCAAAATAACCATGGTAGTGAGATGACCAAATCAACCTATAATGTATATGATCTTCATAATGCAAATGAAATTGAAATACTGATGTGCAAAACTTTGCCATGTATTCATTTATAGGGTCAAAGAAAACATGGTTATTTTGATAATCATCATAACATTCTATCTCTTTAGACAACTGATCCTTAGCCACACAAAATTCCTTTGATGTGCTATCCAACTGCCTTTCTGCATGATTCCCATAGACAATGTAATTTTCATCACTATTGTGATCATTCTTTGATGTAAGCTGCTGCAAGGAATCACAAAAATGAACAACCTTTTCTTCTGCCTGAGGATTATAAAAAATATCTTCCGGTACTTCTTCTTGGTGTTTGCAATCAATTTCATATTCTTTATGATCAAAAGACTGACAAATCTGCTGCATCTTTTCATTCATATCAAAGGATGAAACATGGTTTTCACAAATAAACCCCTGCTGATCTTCATGCTGCGTTTCATGAGATGTTATACTTTCTTCTTGGTGTTGAAATGCATTGTTATGAAGAGCCTCTAAAATTTCTTCATCCATAAACTCATCATCATCATAACAATCCTCCAAGTACTGAATAAGACTTAAAGAATGTCTACAACAATCTTTGAGCAACAATAAGGAGGGATGACACTCTTTATACATGTCATAGAACACACCATGGAAATCAGCAAGAGAATATAATGAACCATTTTCCAAACTTTTATACCAAAACCATGCTTTTCCTTCTAAAGTGGTCATAAACATCCTCATGAATCAATCTTCAGGGAAATGAACCTTAAGACTGCGTACATGCATATGAAACCTAACCAAATGAAGAGCAGCATCATCTTTCTTTTCATCTTTGAATATTGGAAGATCCTCTAACCAATCAACCTTTGGCATAGGATTTGGAAAACCAGGGATATGAGACCGATTCATAGGAGCATACCTAGCATTCATTCTTGCAGTGGAACTCATTTTGAAACATCATCAAGCTACTGATCTTCTAGTAGTGGAGTCACCTTCTAATTTGTTATTTGATGTGTGGAGTCGCCAAGGTAGTTTTGCAGCCTCAAAAAGATGTCTGAGCTCCTGCTACCTTCAGAAGTTCAGCTTCATGATTTCGGGAATGAATAGACTTCAGGCTCCCGGCAGACGCACCAAAATGTTATCTCAAAATCAGATCCTGATAGGCTGCTGATCAGGTAGACCTTGTGTAACTCTTTCAAACCAACTTTTGGTTGAGGCTTAGCCTCCCCAACCTGAGAGGGCTCTCTCACAAGATTAAAGATTTGGATAATGAATAAGATGGCTAACTCTATAGATTGAAATCAAATGAAAATGTATAAATGGTTGAAATGCCAATCAACAAGCATCTATTGGGCTATGGAGTCAGAGTATGTTTAGTACAACAACAGATCAGCTTACATGGAAGTCAGGGCATAAAGAGTTTTAATCTACTAGCAAAACAGAGACATGATATAGGAAACACAGTCTATTAACACATGAAGGAAGTTAGAGCATTATCAATGAATTCTAAGTAACATGTGTTCATACCACTGCAAGTGAGCAAATGAAGAAATCCATGAGGAAATAAAACACATAAAACCCTCTCTGAATCCTGAGTAGTAAAGCCAAACTTCTGAATTAACATAAAACATACAGTGTTCTGCAATAACATAATATGCATTGTTTCTCTTGAAATTTCCAACCCTTAATACATTAGTTCTTCTCCCATATATATAGTTCATGTAGATTCCTTCCTCCAGCATGAGGGGAATTCGAATTCCTCCTAATTTGACACCTATTGACACTTAAAACTAACTATTTAATACAAAGGACAGCTAACTAGGAGTCCTAGAGACCTAATACAACTAGGAGTGTAACTCCTTATTATGATTACAACAAACTTATATAAACATTTAAAACATTCTTTGACACCTAAAACTCCATGAATTCGAATTTGATGGTGCTCATAACCTTCCAGCTGGCCCTTGATGACTCATCCTTTTGTTGTTCCTAGAAACTAGGAAACTGTCCCTTGCTCTGCTCTGGCTGAAAAATGGGTCTTGGGACAGAGCTCATAACTTCTCACAAAAAACGTATTTGGAAAAACTAAAGGAGGCTTTTGTGAACCAATCCATGCTGAACAAAAACCTCTTTTGGTTTTTTGAAACACTACTCCAGCTGCCCAAAATCGATCCTTGAAGAAGATGTGTAAAACAGGAAATTAAAAACTGCACCTACAGCAGTTTCCTAGCGCAACTTTGATCATTCATTTCTCTCAAATCATAATGGATTTGAAGAAAGTGGAAGAGGTTTTTGTACTTCAGTATCTTATAAATTAAAACCTCTTTCACTTTTCATATATGAGTTTTTAACTGCTCAAAAACCCATCTAGAAGTTGACTGGTAAAAACAAGCTATGAAATAATGATCATTTTCATAACATATAGCTTTGGAGTTCATGGACGTCCTTCTTTCATCTGTTTTACCCTTGTTGGATGTTTGCATTTTGTAATTGATCCTTTTCAAAAATTCCTCTTCAAAAATATTTCCTTTGTCTCTCAAAACTGGCCCATGAAGTCATAATATGTAGCTACAGCAGTTTCGTAGCGCACTACGAAACTGCTGTGTAATTTAAAAAACACAGTTTTGATACCAAAATTTAACTTTTGTGAGTCTCTATTTTTCTTGGAATGGATTCTCCATTTGTCATGAAGCTTTTTCCAAAAATAAATATAATAGACACCATTCTTCAAGGAGAATTTCAAAAGGTAATCTAGCAAAATTTAAGACTTAACCTTACTTGTTGTGTGATTTCCTTTAGCTAAGGATGTCCTTTATGAGATTTTGTTACCTCCCTTGTTTCACTTGCCTCTGGTAGTGCCTCTTGTATCCTCTTTGAATGCCTTGTCATAGGTCTTCTTGTCCTTTTTCTCAAGTCTGGAAATTTCACGCTTGGCAAGTTTCAACATCTCCTTATCCTCCTCAAAGCTCTGTCTTTCTTCTTGACTGCTAACTGCCTTGTTTCTGTCATTCTTGTACGTTGGTGATGGTTGTACTGATGATGATATTTTCCTTTATTTTGACATTTTCTCCTTTGAAATTTCTTTAGACAAAACAACTTGGAAGAAAATACCTTGCTTAATTGAGGAGCTGCCTTGCTTGAATTTGATGAAGATTTCTGCTCTCTGCTCACCATGGGCTTGTTTGCTCAAACTAAGAATTGTATCAAATGTCTATTGCATGAACACGAACAAGATCAACATGAATATATCCAGGATAAATTAACCCTTCCCTTACCCTTTTCCTTTGAAATATTTTCAGTGATAACAGTGGCTCCACTTGGGATAGTGTGCCCTTGTGGTACACTAAGAACTCGCAGGTCCAGTGCCTTATCCTCTTATGATAAATGGAAATTTGTTTGACAAGCATCCCCTTTAAGCTTCTTGGGCCTTCACCTCGAGCTTAAGCTTGATGATCACTGTATGAGAACGAAGTCTATATCTACTGAAAAACAATGCTCAGTCAACCTTGAGCTTATTTGCATTTTCCTACCTACCTACCCTATCAGCTGCAATCTCCACTTGTAGCTCAAGCAACATGATATTTCCAATAAAGCCAATCAATTGTCTTCTCTGATATTGGAGGCTCTTGACTGCATTCAACCTCAAAATAACCATGGTAGTGAGATGACCAAATCAACCTATAATGTATATGATCTTCATAATGCAAATGAAATTGAAATACTGATGTGCAAAACTTTGCCATGTATTCATTTATAGGGTCAAAGAAAACATGGTTATTTTGATAATCATCATAACATTCTATCTCTTTAGACAACTGATCCTTAGCCACACAAAATTCCTTTGATGTGCTATCCAACTGCCTTTCTGCATGATTCCCATAGACAATGTAATTTTCATCACTATTGTGATCATTCTTTGATGTAAGCTGCTGCAAGGAATCACAAAAATGAACAACCTTTTCTTCTGCCTGAGGATTATAAAAAATATCTTCCGGTACTTCTTCTTGGTGTTTGCAATCAATTTCATATTCTTTATGATCAAAAGACTGACAAATCTGCTGCATCTTTTCATTCATATCAAAGGATGAAACATGGTTTTCACAAATAAACCCCTGCTGATCTTCATGCTGCGTTTCATGAGATGTTATACTTTCTTCTTGGTGTTGAAATGCATTGTTATGAAGAGCCTCTAAAATTTCTTCATCCATAAACTCATCATCATCATAACAATCCTCCAAGTACTGAATAAGACTTAAAGAATGTCTACAACAATCTTTGAGCAACAATAAGGAGGGATGACACTCTTTATACATGTCATAGAACACACCATGGAAATCAGCAAGAGAATATAATGAACCATTTTCCAAACTTTTATACCAAAACCATGCTTTTCCTTCTAAAGTGGTCATAAACATCCTCATGAATCAATCTTCAGGGAAATGAACCTTAAGACTGCGTACATGCATATGAAACCTAACCAAATGAAGAGCAGCATCATCTTTCTTTTCATCTTTGAATATTGGAAGATCCTCTAACCAATCAACCTTTGGCATAGGATTTGGAAAACCAGGGATATGAGACCGATTCATAGGAGCATACCTAGCATTCATTCTTGCAGTGGAACTCATTTTGAAACATCATCAAGCTACTGATCTTCTAGCAGTGGAGTCACCTTCTAATTTGTTATTTGATGTGTGTAGTCGCCAAGGTAGTTTTGCAGCCTCAAAAAGATGTCTGAGCTCCTGCTACCTTCAGAAGTTCAGCTTCATGATTTCGGGAATGAATAGACTTCAGGCTCCCGGCAGACGCACCAAAATGTTATCTCAAAATCAGATCCTGATAGGCTGCTGATCAGGTAGACCTTGTGTAACTCTTTCAAACCAACTTTTGGTTGAGGCTTAGCCTCCCCAACCTGAGAGGGCTCTCTCACAAGATTAAAGATTTGGATAATGAATAAGATGGCTAACTCTATAGATTGAAATCAAATGAAAATGTATAAATGGTTGAAATGCCAATCAACAAGCATCTATTGGGCTATGGAGTCAGAGTATGTTTAGTACAACAACAGATCAGCTTACATGGAAGTCAGGGCATAAAGAGTTTTAATCTACTAGCAAAACAGAGACATGATATAGGAAACACAGTCTATTAACACATGAAGGAAGTTAGAGCATTATCAATGAATTCTAAGTAACATGTGTTCATACCAATGCAAGTGAGCAAATGAAGAAATCCATGAGGAAATAAAACACATAAAACCCTCTCTGAATCCTGAGTAGTAAAGCCAAACTTCTGCATTAACATAAAACATACAGTGTTCTGCAATAACATAATATGCACTGTTTCTCTTGAAATTTCCAACCCTTAATACATTAGTTCTTCTCCCATATATATAGTTCATGTAGATTCCTTCCTCCAGCATGAGGGGAATTCGAATTCCTCCTAATTTGACACCTATTGACACTTAAAACTAACTATTTAATACAAAGGACAGCTAACTAGGAGTCCTAGAGACCTAATACAACTAGGAGTGTAACTCCTTATTATGATTACAACAAACTTATCTAAACATTTAAAACATTCTTTGACACCTAAAACTCCATGAATTCGAATTTGATGGTGCTCATAACCTTCCAGCTGGCCCTTGATGACTCATCCTTTTGTTGTTCCTAGAAACTAGGAAACTGTCCCTTGCTCTGCTCTGGCTGAAAAATGGGTCTTGGGACAGAGCTCATAACTTCTCACAAAAAACGTATTTGGAAAAACTGAAGGAGGCTTTTGTGAACCAATCCATGCTGAACAAAAACCTCTTTTAGTTTTTTGAAACACTACTCCAGCTACCCAAAATTGATCCTTGAAGAAGATGTGTAAAACAGGAAATTAAAAACTGCACCTACAGCAGTTTCGTAGCGCAACTTTGATCATTCATTTCTCTCAAATCATAATGGATTTGAAGAAAGTGGAAGAGGTTTTTGTACTTCAGTATCTTATAAATTAAAACCTCTTTCACTTTTCATAGATGAGTTTTTAACTGCTCAAAAACCCATCTAGAAGTTGACTGGTAAAAACAAGCTATGAAATAATGATCATTTTCATAACATATAGCTTTGCAGTTCATGGACGTCCTTCTTTCATCTGTTTTACCCTTGTTGGATGTTTGCATTTTGTAATTGATCCTTTTCAAAAATTCCTCTTCAAAAATATTTCCTTTGTCTCTCAAAATTGGCCCATGAAGTCATAATATGTAGCTACAGCAGTTTCGTAGCGCACTACGAAACTGCTGTGTAATTTAAAAAACACAGTTTTGATACCAAAATTTAACTTTTGTGAGTCTCTATTTTTCTTGGAATGGATTCTCCATTTGTCATGAAGCTTTTTCCAAAACTAAATATAATAGACACCATTCTTCAAGGAGAATTTCAAAAGGTAATCTAGCAAAATTTAAGACTTAACCTTACTTGTTGTGTGATTTCCTTTAGCTAAGGATGTCCTTTATGAGATTTTGTTACCTCCCTTGTTTCACTTGCCTCTGGTAGTGCCTCTTGTATCCTCTTTGAATGCCTTGTCATAGGTCTTCTTGTCCTTTTTCTCAAGTCTGGAAATTTCACGCTTGGCAAGTTTCAACATCTCCTTATCCTCCTCAAAGCTCTGTCTTTCTTCTTGACTGCTAACTGCCTTGTTTCTGTCATTCTTGTACATTGGTGATGGTTGTACTGATGATGATATTTTCCTTTATTTTGACATTTTCTCCTTTGAAATTTCTTTAGACAAAACAACTTGGAAGAAAATACCTTGCTTAATTGAGGAGCTGCCTTGCTTGAATTTGATGAAGATTTCTGCTCTCTGCTCACCATGGGCTTGTTTGCTCAAACTAAGAATTGTATCAAATGTCTATTGCATGAACACGAACAAGATCAACATGAATATATCCAGGATCAATTAACCCTTCCCTTACCCTTTTCCTTTGAAATATTTTCAGTGATAACAGGGTCTTTAAAGGATAATATCCAACATGATGTTCGCCTTTGGGAACCTGATTCATTAGAGAAGGCATTCACGTTAGCAAGAAAAATGGAAAGCAAAATTATGGCAACCAGGAAGCATACCACTCACAACTATAAAGACGGAAGTGTTGTTGCCCCTAGTCTTCCACAACCTATAAGGTTGACACCACAACAATTGGAAGAAAAAAGAGCAAAAGGGCTTTGTTACAGTTGTGATAGCAAATACACTAAAGGTCATAAGTGTGCTGAGAAGAAATTATTCTACATAGATTGTGAAGAGGAAGAAGAAAAGGAGCAAGAAAGGTCAAAAGAAGAGGATATACTCCAGGAACAAAGCCTAGATGAAGAACAAATAAATCCGACCATATCTTGTAATGCATTGGTAGGAATTACCACTCCTCAAACCATCAAGATAGAAGGAAAAATCAAGAAGAAAAAGGTAATAGTGTTGATTGATTCATGAAGCACCCACAATTTTATTCATTTTAAGGTAGCAAAAGAATTGAATTGCTTCCTATATCCAGCACCAGAGTGTCAAGTGATGATTTCAAATGGAGGAACAATAAATTTCTCTGGAAAGTGCCATAATATCAAGCTATCCATGGGAGAATATGTATTGACTAGCCCAATGCTTTCCATTCCAATGGGAGGTGCTGATGTTGTACTAGGAGTCCAATGGCTACAATCCTTGGGTACAATAGCTTTTAATTTTCAATAACTTTTCATCAAATTTTCTATGGAAGGAAAGGAAGTTGAATTAAGGGGTATTGCAGGGAAACCAGGAAAGATAATCAGCTTTGATACCAAATGTTATGAAACCAGCTCAAGAAAAGATAGAAAAGATAGATCAACGCCTTAGAATTCAGCCTCTTCGAGGGGGCAACCTCCTTTACATTACATAAATGAACAATTCTTGGATGATTCAAATGACAAAACCTCCTTTCTATATATGGGAGTCTAAGGAGTCACAATATAATCCAGCCGACCTAACAATAATAATATAAAGCCACAAAAATAACAATAGAGGGATTCTATGGGGCACAGTAATAACAATATGGGGGTAATAGGGGCACAACAATATTAATAAGGGGTATAAATACAATAGTAATGGGGTAATCACTAGTATTATAGGACCCAACAGTATCGTACATGCTAAATAATGATCGTATGCCAAAATTACGAACCTAGGAATTTGATGTACCAACTAACCCCAACAGAGCCCACAAATTTTTGGCGCTTCATCTCCTAGGGCTAGGTTTTTAGATGTTTAGGTTTTCTAATTGTTTCTTCATGATAAAAAGGCCTTAAAGCCTCATTGTAACTTAGTTCAAAATGCATGTAGCTGACACATATCTTCTCCTAGATAAGCTACAATTGCCTGAGCTAGTTTATTTCTCTTATGTATGCAAACAGTTTTTAGCAATTGCTATTTATTAATTGAAATCATGTTTCATTGTATCTTTGTTTTTTGGTTTTAATTTGTATTTCATTTCATTCCTTCATAAATCTAGATCAATGTTATTAGAGTAGTTTTCTCTTTCTCTATTTTTTTGTGCATGTCCTCGACGAGGTCAAGGTATAAGGAGTTGGGATTTGAACTGGTTGAACCCTTGTAAGACTGACCTCACCGACCTTAATGACCTCCCATGATGGAATAAAAGAAATATGAGGGAGTAATAGATCCTTTCAAAATGTTGCTCTAAGAATCCCTCGAGTGGCAAAGGAATGAGATGATGAACAATTATTCCCATATCCTTCAATGGGTACCAGTGGGCAAATCATCTTCATCCAGCAATCACTTCGGAGGTGCCACCCCCTTTAAGGTGCAAGTTAACTTTGACATTCCTATGTTTGAAGGAAAAATAGATGCAAATTCCCTAGATAGATGGTTAAATCTACTGGAAGGATATTTTTCGGTCCATAATTATTCTGATATGGAAAATATTACTTTTGCACTCCTCAAATTTTCCCCTCATGTCAAGGATTGGTGGTAAACTTACTATGAGCAGAAGGACAAAGAGGAACCCTCACTACTTTCAACCGCACCCTCTTATAATTACTTTTGATATGTCATCAAGGAATGATATTACCTTATCGGAAGCTATGAATATAAGTATATAAAGTGGACCACACTACGACAGGGAAGGGACCAAGATGTGTCGAAGTTCAAATTTGTTTTCCAAGATTCTTAGCAACATCTTATACTCAAGTACCATGGTATTCTGCACAAATAAATCCATGGATAGATGGAGTTCCTGGACATCTCCTCACTTGGTGCAACATACCGATATGATGTGAGAATCAAGCATAAATTTAAACAGAAGAAATGATACTTTGGATCTGTGAATCTAAAGTAGGGAAAAGGCACTTCCAAACCACATAACAAAGGACATAGCCAAGGTGGAGCAACCCAGGCGACCCATCAAAGCCACAATTAAAGAATAGCACTATGAAAAAAAAGAAGGATACCGAAAAGTGGTGTGAGTTCCGCAATAGCCCCACCAACAACACAAATTAGTGTCATGCTAAGAAGTCACTAGTGGTCGAGCTAAAAGCTTCAGAGTCAGGTGCATGTTCTGACTCTGAGGTAGAACCCGATAGGGGGAACGACAAGGGGAGGCAAATTATTGATGTAGAATGTAGTGCCAACATTGGCACCACTAAGGTCCAAAATATTGAGCCCAAAGACCCAACGTAGGGGGAGTGTATCTTCCAATCACATATTTGGGTGAAGGTTTCTCCACTACAATTCATTGTCAACTATGGGATGCAAAAGAACCTTATCTCAATAGACTTCATTGAGCAGTTGGGCCTGCCAACCACACCACACTTATAGCTATACACCATTAAGTGTCTTCACCAAGGACATGATCTTTGTGCTAGCCAACAATGATTCCTTCCCTTCAACATCAATCCCTTCATGGAAAAGGTATTGTGTGATATTGTTCCTCTTGAAGTTTGTGATGTTTTATTAGGCCAACCATACTTGTGGAAACGTCATGTTGTGTATGATTCAAAACCTCGCACTATTAGTATTACTTTGGGCATAAAATTATACAGGATACCAGAGGTAACCCTGCCTACTTCCATTTCTTTGATCTATGCTAAGAATGCAATAAGATCATCTCCTAAACTAGGATTTTTTTTCTTTCCAATTCACGCTCAAAGTAAGGGGAAGATCATGGCCACATCCATGGTCCCCAAAACTGGTTCCCCCGCACAACAGAAGCAAGTTTACAAGGTCATGGAGGAGTATAGGGACATCTTCTCCTCACCCATAGGGGTACCCTTGCACTATCAGATCAAGCATTCGATCGATTTTACTCTTGTGGAAAATCTACCCAATGGGACAATATACCGCTTCTCCCTTCTGGAAAACGAATAAATCAAGTGACAGATCCAAGAGTTGCTACAAAAATGGCACATTCGACCAAGTTCCTCACCTTGTGGGAGCCTAATTTTACTTGTACAGAAGAAGGATGGGGCCTGGAGACTCAACATTGATTATTGAGCACTGAATAAGATCACTGTCATGAATAGATACATGATCCCACATATTGATGACCTTCTAGAAGAGTTGAAGGGGTCCAAGTACTTCAACAAGATTTATCTAAAGTATGGCTATCACCAAGTTCCTGTAGAACCCACAGATGTATGGAAGACCGCATTCAAATCTAAGAAGGGCCTCTTTGAGTGGTTGGTCATGCCCTTTAGGTTCAAAAATTCCCCTACAACTTTTATGAGGTTGATGGATAAAATATTGTGGCCTTTCACCAACTCGTTCGTGGCTGTATATTTCGATGACATCCTCATCTTCAGCAAGAGTTGGGTAGAGCACTTTCAACATATTCAGCAAGTCCTTCAGACCCTACCACAACACAAACTATGTGGCGATTTGGATAAATGCTCCTTTAACATGAAACAAGTCTAATATATGGGCTACATAATTAATGAGCAAGGCATGCATGTGGATCCAGCTAAGATCCAAGTAATTCGA
Organism: Pinus tabuliformis; assembly: GCA_031772625.1. NCBI lineage: Eukaryota > Viridiplantae > Streptophyta > Pinopsida > Pinales > Pinaceae > Pinus > Pinus tabuliformis. The sequence continues at coordinate 507,909,705 of CM062805.1, forward strand.
GATTATCCAACCCCGAAAACTCTCACTAAGCTTTGCAGCTCTTTGGGCCTTGTCAATTTCTATTGAAGGTTCACGTTGGGATTCTCTCATATCACTTGGCCTTTGAGTCAAGTTACCAAGGGTGGAGAAAAAGAAAAAAAATGGTGTGAGGCACAAATAAAGGAATTTGTTGAGATGAAACACCACCTTTGCTTTGCGCCAGTGCTCACATTTCCAGACCTCCAATATTAGACCCTTCTTGGAATTTTGTATAATGTAAAAAGGTTAATTTTTTAGTCAAAAAGGTTATTTGTCACCTCCACACCAAGTCGGCCCTGTCCCCATGAATTCGGCCTACATTAGGGCAATTCAACCCAAAAAAAAAGACTATATAGAGAGAGACAGTTTGACCTATTTGTCTCACTCACTCAATAATTTCAATATTCAAGGAAGAGACCTAATTCGAGTTTCTGGGCTATCTATATTTCACACGTGCAAATTTTTTAGGCAGTTGTTGGCGCTGAAATTCAAAGTCTACTCTAGATCAGAAAGTATGTTGTTGGGGGTCGAAAATCTATTGTTGGGGGGGGGGGAGATTATGGATTGTAGTTGCTTCTAGGAAGTTGTCACTTGAATACTTTGACAGTGATCATTTGTTGGAAGGAAGGGCTGACTTGGTGATTGGAGGAGATATTTTGTCTAGGTCAAAAGGGTCTTGGATTTTCTCATCTTGATTTAAATCTACTAATGGAAGAGTTAGATTGGGTTTTACCCTTTGAGGGGTTTTGCTTTGGCTACATGCTTACATCTTGTGTCTCTTGTTCTTGTGGTCTTCATATACATTTAATTTGGTAATTTCTTGATGAAAGATAATCTAATAAATAAGTAAAAGAAACCAACATAACTCATAAGTAATTATCAATAAATATTAATCAAAACCTAATTCGTATAAGCATTGATTTCTCAACTTCCACAGACCATTATATTAGATCAGGATAGCAGGTTCTTGAATGTATTTTGGTCAAGCCTTTGGTCATCGTTGGACACTACGCTCACCAAGTCGATTGCATTCCATCCTTAGACTGATGGCCAAACAGAGTTTGTTAATAGGATGATAGTGTATATATTACACATGTACAACTCCAAGCATCCACTAACATGGGATGAGATTCTTCCCTATGTGCAACACAGTAGTAACAGAGCTCTCCATAGCTTGACTGGCCATAACCCCTTTCAAGTAGTCATGGGATTTCAACCATTGTATCCTATTGACGTTGCAATGCCTCTTGCGACTACACGATCAGAATCTGCACATGTTCAATCTGAATCTAATAAAGCCACCAATCTAATTAAACACATCCAGCACATCCACCAATAAGTTCATGATATCCTAGATAAAGCCAATCCCAAGTACAAACAACGCCATGATCAACATTGGGTGCCACATAAGTTTCAAGTGGGTGACAAAGTTTGGTTGCATTTGTAGAAAGAGCGCTTTATCGGAGCCCATAGGAAGCTTCGACCATTATAATATGGGCCTTACACCATCACCAAAGTTGTGGGTGACAATGATTGTGAGCTCAACATTTCCCCATTCATTAAACTGCACCCTATGTTCAATGTGGACTACCTACGACCATACCATTAGGGGAATTTTGAGGTCTAAAATGGGCCTCCTAAAGAAATTATAAAATAATAGTGTAAATAATAAAATAAGATTACATTACATCATCAAATTTTAGAGGAAAAAAAAAAACTATTTTTTCAACTCGTATTTTCAACTTATATCCCTATGGGTTTACTCAAATTTTGAGCGGAAAAACTCGTTGGATGCAAAATTTGATTCCTCATCCAAGGAGTACCCATGTTTCATACTTTTGATGGACCCTACTACACGAAAAATGAGAAATACATGAAAAATGTGATTGCAATCACGTTTTTTCATGTATTTCTCATTTTTCGTGTAGCAAGGTCCATTGAAAGTATGAAACATGGGTAATCTTTGGATGAGGAATTAAATTTTGCATCCAATGATTACTCCTGCTCCAAATCTAAGTAAAACCTTAGGGAGAAGTTAAAAATGCAAGTTGAAAAAGTAGTTTTATTATTTTATTATTTTATTATTTTTTAATATTTTTACTTTTTTACTCCAAAAATGGTGAATCATCCCCCATGGTTGACATCATCATATTGAATCCTATTGGTTCTTATAAATTTTATTCTGGTTGTACATTTTTATTAGGATGCCAATTTTAGACCTCAAAAGTCTCCTAATGTTTCCACCATTATTGGACACATCAAACATTGTTGAGCAACTGACATCAACAAAGCTCAACCCAGATAGCATTGAACAGGCCACGATTGATCGAATCATGGACACACATTAAAAATAATCACGAACAAAGGATACAACTGTATTGAGTTGTCAAAGTCTGCTAACTCTTGCACCAAGGCAAGTGGCTCACCAGGGACCAAGTTCAGCAGATGTTTCCCCATCTCATCGAGGCACTCAACGCAATGGGGACCATTGCTTCCTAAGGGGGGAGGACTGAACTAGGAGGATATTGGTGGCTGCCCGCCTATTCCACTTGGATCCCCAACACTATTTCCTTTCATTTTCCTAGTTTCTAGCATAGTTTACTATTTTTGGCAGTTTTTTGGGTCCTAAACTACTAGAGCCATTTTGAGGCCCTAAACAACATTATTTTTTAAAACGGGCATACCCATAGCCTATTATAGGGGTCTGTGATCGAGATTTGTTTTCCCCATATATATATTTCTAACGAGGTATTGTACACGCCAAACAAATATCGTATGCCAAAGTTATAACCCCGGGAAGTTGATGTACCAACTAACCCCAACAGGGCCCACAAAATTTTGGTGCTTCATCTCCTAGGTTAGTTTTTTGGATGTTTAGGGTTTCTCATTATTTATTCATAATAAAAAGGCCTCAGAACCTCATTGTAATTCAGTTCAAAAGGCATGTAGCCGACACATCTCTTCTCAGAGATAAACTATCATCACCTGAGTTAGTTTGTTTCTCTTATGTATGCAAATAATTTTCAACATTTGCTATTTATTAATTGAAGTTTTGTTTCATTGTATCTCTATGTTTTGGTTGAATATAAAATTTTACTAACATTGGAGAGGGAGAGGAGATTCGAGGAATTTTGTTAAGGTTGAGAGCGGAGCGATGGCGGGTTTTCGAAGGGTTTCAGAAGGTCCGTGCTGCGCCGTCGTTGCACTCAAAGAACAACATTGTTTTGGAACGGCTTGGTGCCTGGCCGCTGGGTTCTCAGTGCTTGATTCTCCCCTTTGGGTTCGGCTCAGATCTTCTGCCAGAAAGGAGTATCATGATTCGAAACAAAGCAAACAGAGTCTGGAGAATTTCTTTCCCTTCTTGGCTCAGGATGTTTTCTCATGATGGATCTGGGCACCATCTTTCATTGCACTGGGCGTTTTGCTTCAAATCAGCTGAACTCCAACCAGTTTCAGGTAGCTGCGCTCTCCTCCGCAGGGGCTACGCCCTGGATAGGAAGTATTTTCTGCGTCTATGGGAGTTTCGTGGCGGAAATCAGAGATACCCTGAAGAAAACCAGAGTATGGCTCGGCATTTTTGTCACTGCCGAAGAAGCGGCCCTAGTTTATGAAAACGTTGCCCGGAACCTCCATGGCGCCAAGACGAAGACCATTTTTGGCCTCTCCCCATTGCATGACGGTAAGCCCCTGTTTATCAAAAGCGTCTCTGCTCAGATACGAGTCCCTCAAACGCGGCCTGGTTTGTGTACCAAGCAAGCGCTGGGCGATCCAGTTCTTAGACAACACATGGAGGATGCACGGCAAGTGTTTGACGAAATACCCCTGGCAGCTACTGCACTCTTCCACATGCAACAGCGGTGTTGCTAGGATCTGGTCATTGTTTCAACTTTGAATCCTCTTTCAGGCAGTCGAGATTCTATTCATCTCCAGGGTGGATCACTGACCTTCAGATCTGGCCTGGATGTACCCGATCCAGATAGCAATCGAAGGAAAATCCAAAATCCAGGAGACATAGAACCTCCCTCGGAGACGGAGTTGGATGGCTCAGATCTGACAAAAACAGAGCCACCCCAGAATGCCAAATCCCGGTTTCAAGTTTTTGTGAAGACGCCAAAAGGAACCACAATCGTGATCTGGACTTCTGACAGCGACAGGGTTTCAGATCTAAAGAACAATATCGCCGAACAGACTGGCTACTCGGGTGAGGAACAACATCTGGTGAATGAGGGCAGATCGATGCAGGAATGCAGAACCATGCAAGGATACAACATCAAGTCAGGTTCCACAATCTTTCTCAATATGAGATTACGAGGAGGAGCCGAAAATGTTGGATCTAGCTCGCAAAGCAATGGATCATTTAAGGAAGCAGTGAAGGGCAAAGGAAAAAAGTCCACAGCCGTCACGGAACCTCCAGGCCAGTACATTGTAGATCAAATGCCGGAGAGCCCAGCTATCTCCATCGAAATACCAGAGGTAAAAAGTATATATTCAGATCTACAAAAAAATGCAGTTATTTGTAGATTTAACGGATTTTGGCCTAGAACTGATGCACTGTATCAATGGATTCACTCGGTTTGGACAAAAAATTGCCAAATCTACTTATACCCCAAAGGTTTTTTTATAGTATGTTTTGAAATAGAGGAAGAAAAGGAAACAGTTCTCAACCAAGGGCCATGGTTCTGGGGTAGTGTTGGACTCTTCATTACCCCTTGGTTTCCTGATTTTGATGCTAACACCATGGTGGTATCAAGGATGCCAGTATGGGTGAGGATGCATAATCTTCCATTACATTTTTGGCATTCAAAGGTTCTAATAACAATCGGAAATACCTTGGGGAGAATGTTAAAGATAGACGCAGAGAGACACATAAAAGGAATATTTACTTTTGCCAGAATATGTGTCGAGGTAGACCTTAGTCGAGGACTACCTGAGAGCATCATCTTAAACTTCAATAATACTCAGTGGAAACAACCTCTGGACTATGAGAATACAGCTTTCAGATGCCAGGGATGTCAACAAACAGGTCACTTGTACAAGGCATGTCCAAGCCTCAACAAGAGCAAGCAACAACAAAGGAAGCCGAAAGGATGGCAGGATATAGATGCTGCATGGAAGAAGGTAACTACAGGAAAGAAAGAAGAACAAACTACAGCAAAGGATAAAAATCAGGACAAAAAGGACAAGGAGATTAATGAGGAAAAGGAACAAGAGATCCAGATGGAAATAAACGGAAACAAATGAAGCCACAGTCCTGAAGGATCGGATTCGGATAAGGAGCAACCAATGAGTACGATGGAAAACCAGCTAGCCATTATTGACTCCCTTCCCATCATGGATGGTTGGCGAAAAGTGGAGAAGAAGAAGGGCAGGAAGACTTAGGCCAGTTGGTTTTCTTTTTTTGCTGCTTTCCAGAATAGCGGAGCAGCTCATTCTTTTTCCTGTTTTTAGGCAGTGTTGTACATTGCGGGCTGTATGATCATTTTTCACACAGCCAAATTGAATGCTTTATGCATCCGCTTGTAACTTTTTATCTTAATAAAAAGTTCGTTTTTTTTCTTTGGAAAAAAAATCTCTATGTTTTGGTTTGAATATATAATTCATTTCATTCCTTCATAAATATATATCAATGGAAGCATAATACATATGGTTGGAACGCTTATTTTGAAACCTTTGCAATGATATATGGAAATTTTTCTAAGTCCTCACAGTTCAGGAGACATGATTTTTTGAATATTCATTATACATTTTTCCAATTGCACAATTCGACCCAGCAAGTGGACAAGTCAGACCTACCCTAGACCCAAAATACACTATAAATAGGCTTGAGAAGGAGCATTTGTAGCCAATACTCAAGCATTCATATCTATTTTGAAGAGAGTGAAGGAGCATGCATAGGGTTCATACCTCATGAACCAACAAGAAGTGAAGTGAGGCCAAGTTGGAGAAGCTTTCTATGTAAGGGTTTTTGGTGTAATTCTTGGGAAGGGTTTATTTTTTCTTTGAGGCATGTTGAGGTTAAGTTATACTATTAAGGAGGTTGATTTCAAGGTTTGTTGGACCAAGTTCTATTGGACTTATTCTGTTTGTGGTTAAATTCTTGTCCTAGTTTGAGGCCAAGTTGTAGTCTTGGTTAGAGGCTAAGTTACAGTCACAGTCAAACATTGAATTATAGACCTATTCTAGTTGGAGGTCGATCTTTATTGGAGATCAAGTTGCAATCCTTGTGGAAGCCAAATTCTAGTCTAAGTTGGGTACGAGTTGCCAAGAGGGAAAACCTTCTTTTGGACAAGTTTTAACCCTAAATATTGTCTCTTGAACAATAAAACAACTGTAATTTGGTGCTAAGGATTGGTTTCATCATCTTCTTGACAAGTTGGAGCCTACTATTTTTGTAAACTAGTGCTTACAAATGATTGGTGTCCTCACAATTGATTGTAATAAATTGAAGACTATTTGGAAAAAAATCAAGTGTTCTTTCTTGAAGTTTTGATTTCCACTTTTATCTTTGTGTTCATGCATTGTGTTGATGATTGATTATGTGATGTTATTTCAATCTAAATATTAATAAAGTGAAAAGAAGTAATTTGTGTGATACTAATTCACCTCGCTCTCAGTATCATTATGTACTTCCAATGGCTAATATGATTACAGGTTTCTTCAAGAACAATCTAATAGCTAGAAGGGGATCTTATGTAGGGTCATGGTCAGTCAATAAGCATCAATTAAAATTCCTTTCTTTGATGGATCAAATTTTTCCTTTTGGAAGATGAGAATGAAAACCCACTTGATGTCTCTTGGTGCTAAAGTTTGGCAGACTGTTATAGATGGATATAAGGTTCCATCTTCTCCTCCAACTAATCAATATGGGAGAAAGGCTTATATACTCCACAGTGAAAAAGCTATGTAATCCATTTTAAGTGGCTTGTCAGATTCAAGATTTGTTAAAAATATGTGGGACAAGCTTGTAAGCAACTATGAAGGAGATGACAAAATAAAGAAGGAAACACTTTAGACTTTTTGTAGAAAATTTGAAATCTTGAAAATGAATGATGAAGAAGATGTTTCTGCTTATTTTCTTCTATTAGATGAAGTGGTTAATTCTCTCAAAGGACTCGGTGAAATTTTTAAAGAAATAATATTTGTTCAAAAAAAATTGAGGTCTCTTCCTATGCATTATGATGCTAAAGTCTCTGTCGTAAAAGAATTAAAGGATTTGGAGAATCTAAAAATGGAAGAGCTTCAAGGAATTCTCACTACATAGGAAATGAGGATGGTAAACTCATCACATAAGGAAGAAACATTTAAAGCGTCAAAGAATTCAAAAAAATGCAAGTTTGGTGACTGCTCCATTGATGATTGATACATAAATGGATCAACTAGCCAAGAAACTAAAGAAAAAATCCACATTCAAAGATAAATTACCTCTCATTTGTTTTAATTGTGTTAATGTAGGGAATTTTGTTGCTAAGTGTCCTTTCAGGGAAGATAGTGATGATGAGGAAGAACCCAGAAAAAGGGTTTTAAAAGGAAAAACTTCGAAAAAGAAAAATCCCTACTCTAAAGAGGACAACGAATTTTCTGAAGAATAAGAAGAATATGATTATGATGATGATAGAAGAGAGATCCTATTTTTATCCAAAAATTAAGAACCCAACATAAAAAAATCAGAAGAGAAAAAAGAAAAAGCTAAAGAAGAAGGTGTTGAAGGAATAGTGGATAGTGAAGCAGAACTCATCAATGCATTAGAATATATTGATAACCTCGGGAAGAATAAGAAAATATTATCCAAGGAATCATCTTCATCAACACTAAAAAAGAGGAAGCATAAAGATTGGAAGAAGTGTTGAATATTCAACTAAAAGAAAAAGAAGAAAATTGTGAAAAGCTTGAAGTGAAATTGTCTCATTAAGGAAAGAGCTTAATAAGCTCAACAAAAACATGAAAAGCTATCAAATCCTAGATGTTATTCTGAACATTCAAAGATCACCATATGAAAATAATGGTCTTGTTTATATGGGTGAGACTTCATACAAAGAAGATGCAAACCCCAAGTCACCATGAAAAAATGTTGAAGAAAAGAATGAAAGCTCTAATCTCAGTGAAAGCAAGGAAAGAAGTCAGAATGAGTTTGGAAACACTACTACACCAAAACGCTATGTTGATTCCCTGAAGAAGTCCATTCACAATGTAAATTGAAATATGATAAAGGATAAGGACCAACAATCTTATCCAAAGCATATCAACTCTAGAAGATCTATTCCATTAAGGAAATCATAAATAGCTAGGTATCAAAATATTTTTCTTGGTCACTGTTTTTATGAAAAAAATTGGATATCAACCAATTTTATGGAAAAAATTGGGCATCAACCATTAAGGAAATCATAAAAGCAAGGAGAGAAGTCAGAATGAGTTTGGAAACACTGCTACACCAAAACGCTACGTTGATTCCCCGAAGAAGTCCATTCACAATGTAAATAGCAATATGATAAAGGATAAGGACCAACAATCCTATCCAAAGCATATCAACTCTAGAAGAGCTATTCCATTAAGGAAATCATAAATAGCTAGGTATCAAAATATTTTTCTTGGTCACTATTTTCATGAAAAAAATTGGACTCTAATGCCTCCTTCCTTCTCCTATTGTGTCATATTTGTACATCCTTCAATCCTATCCCAAGTTGTTCTTAAGGGGAGATGTTAGGATATTCCAACACATAAGAAATAGTTAAGTATAACTTGGTCTAGTGTAGAGTTAGGTAAAGTGTGTTTCTTTACTATGTAATTTTGTAACTTACAATCCGACGGTCACGATATTAGTGATCCGACAGTTCATTCTCTCCTCGGTATTACCGACACTTGATCCATGGCTTAACACCCGATTGGTCCATGATCTCTATTTAAAGAGCATGGAGGGTCATTTGTAGGGTAACCGTTCATGAGAGAAGCTTATGTAAATTTTCATTCTTTTATTAGTAAATTTCCTGAAGTGGCCGTGTTGGCTCAGGCCGTGGATTGTTTCCCTCTTTGAGGGTTTTAACCATGTCAATAATACTGGTGTATTGATCTGTGATTTGTTTGTGTGCAGTGTCCTTTGGTGTTCTGTCTGAGGAACTTACCCTGTAGATTCCTACATGGTATTAGAGCTATTTGAGGGTCGCATCCATTGGTGATCCAAATCTGAAGCCGGTAGAACTACATCTGACTGCCATTTCCTAGATCTATTGTTTCTGACTGCTTTCGGGTCAAGAGGACTGCTCTATTGTGTTAGGAGAATCTATTCCAGTGAGGAATCCCTTTTGTTTCACGTGAAAATGTTTGTGGTAGCCCTATCTACGTCAGTTTTAAGATCTGAAGGTATACAATGTTTATTTGCAGTTTCTAGTTATTTTCTCTTTGTTTATTTCAATTTATTTATCTCTTTGTTTTTTATTACCGGATCTACACCTTTCATTTCTGCATATGCTCTTTGCCCCATGACTCTGTGCAATCTGGGAAAATCAGAAACAGAAAGGAAGTTTTTTTCTCATGCGTATGCTCTTTTCCGTCACGCCTTAGTGTGATCTCGGAAAATCAGAAACATTGAGGAAAATTTTTAGTTTCTAGGTAAAGCTAACTTCAAACCATAAGGTTTGTTTTTTTTTGTATGTTCGTTTTGGGTTTTGTGGTTTTTGTTTTGCAGGCAAAAAAGAGCTTTCTCAAGTAAGCACGCACCCCAAAGCTTTGGTGACTCAAAAAAAAAACCCTTCCTCTTTTCCAAAAATTACTAACCTTTTAAACTAGCTCACTTGGTCCAAAGTTACTTTATGAGAATAGAAGTCTTGAGTTCAAGTCTTTCTCTTTGTTGAGCTAATTAGATTAAGTTTGGAAAGGGGGTGGATTTTTTTTTTAATATAACATTATCATTCATTTCCACACATTCCCACACTTCGTCGGCATCTTCAACAACTTTTCTTCAAAAAGCCATAACTTCTTCATCCGGAAGCCATTTTCAAAGCTGGTTTTTTTTAATCAGCCTAATTTTTCGAGATCTTTCCATTGGAACACTTAGTTTCAGCATCTATATCTTTAGTTTATGTTAAAATGGAAACTCCATGCCAAGTTATTCTTTACAGCACCAACTACTTCCAATGGTGGTCCTACATTGTGGATTTACTTAGAAGTAAAGGTCTTTACAGAATAGTCTCGGGTCAAGAAACCAAACTAAAAGATGAAGATAAGGCAGCTAAATGGGAAAATAAGCAAGATCAAGAACGTGGGTTGATAGGGATGTCCATTTCTCCAAACCATAAATTCCATATCGCAGAACTTGATACTCCTAACGAAGCAATGAAACAGATCACTAAAGTTGTTGGAATTAAAAATGAACTTAGAGCCCATGAACTCGAAAATGAGTTGCTTACATTGGACCCCAATAATTTTTCTTCCATTGAAGATTTTTTGTCCAAGTTCAAGACCCTTAGACTTCTCTTGGAAGGTGTTAAGGTTAAGAAAGAAGATGGTAACCTTATCTATTCCATTCTTACTAAGTTGGGACCAACCTACTCTGTGTTTGTTTCCACCTTCCATTCTACAAGAGAAGCCTTCATTTCTCAAGGACAAGACTACAAGTTCCCTTCCTTTGATTCCTTTTGTGATTCTTTAATAAGAGGTTATTCTTTAATAAGAGAACAAGAAAAACTCTTACACCTTGGTCTTCTTAATCTTGGAAATTCTTCTAAGAAAGCCTTAGCCGCCCAATAGCAACCAAATTAAAAGAATCCTAAGAAGTCGTATTCTAAAAATAAAGGTCCTAAACCAAACAAGGGTCCTAAGCAATTTCAACATCAAAATGAAAAATCATTTCAACAAAATGATAAGGAAAATAAAAACAAAGGGAAGAAGACTGATAGACATTAACACTTTTGTAATCGAGATGGCCACTTAGAATCCAAATACTTTAAGAAGATGGAAGCCTTGGAAGCAGCAATGAAGAAGCATAACATCCATTTGGAGCACTCTTCAACTTCAACTTCATCTTTAGGAATAGCACTTTCTACATGTGGTTGTCAAACATCTCGGTCTGGATATGCACTAAATGTATCTTCTTCTTCTAATTCTCATGAGTGGCTCATTGATTCTGGAGCTTCTTATCACATGGCCAAAAACAAAGCCCTGTTTTCTTCTTTAAATGATTGTAACACCAAAAATATATATGTTGGTGATGATAGATCTCTTAGTGTTATAGGGACTGGAACTGTTCATATAAACAATGGCCAATTTAATGATGCATTATGTGTTCCAACCTTATCCTGCAACCTTCTATCTGTATATCAGATAACTCATTCAGGTGAAGGTAAAATCATCGAATTTTCACCTCACGATGTTGTAATTAAAGACCTAAGAGATCTTAGATAGATTTTAGCTACTGGCATTGTTGATGATTCTACAAGGTTGTATAAGTTTAATAACTTTGGGTCATCAAATCTTCCCTCGGTATTTGTTGCTCATAATGATAAAGTGAGCAAAATTTGGCTTGAGCGATTTGGTCACTTAAACTATCGCTCCCTTCAGAATCTATGTAAAGGAAATATGGTGACAGGTCTTCCAATGGTATCTTGTAGAGATGGTGTTTGTTCCAGATGTGTACTCGGAAAACATCATCAGGATAGTTTTGAAAAACGTGCCTCTTGGCATGCCTCAGCCCCTTTACAGCTTGTGCATAGTGATTTATGTGGTCCATTTCTAGTTGTTTCATTCTCTGGCTACAAGTATTTCTTAACTTTCATTGATGATTTCTCCAGGCGCACTTGGGTATACTTCTTAAAACTCAAGAGTGAAGTATTTAACATGTTCTTGGCCTTTAAGGCCTTTGTTGAAAAACAATCTGGACATCAAATTCTTAAGCTAGGATCTGATAATGGCGGAGAATATGTTAACAACAAATTCATCAAATTTTTCATTGAGAATGGAATTCAAATGCAACATATTGTTTCATATACTCCACAACAAAATGGTGTATCTAAAAGGAAGAATCGCACCTTAAAGGAAATGGCTAATTGTATGCTTCAATCTAAAGGACTTAGTCTTAATTTTTTGGCAGAAACAATTAACTATGCAAATTACATAATAAATCGCACTCCTACAAAGGTTTTAAAGAATATCACTCCATAAGAAGCATGGAGCTCAATTAAACCAGATGTAAGTCACTTTCGTGTTTTTGGAAGTGAAGCATGGGCCCACATTCCAGATGAGAAACATAAAGCTTTAGAACCTAAGAGTGAAAAATGTATTTTTGTTGGATATCCTGAAGATGTCAAAGGATAGAGATATCGTCGATACCAGCAAAAAAATGGAGCTCCCGTGCCTTGCCCTTCCTCAGCCCTTGTGGACCTCTACAGGCCTTCTACCCGGCAACCCCTGCTGCTGGGCTCTCCGTCTCCGATTTTGGCTTGCCCACGCCTCGACTGTTCCTGCGTTCTTGATTCGGCTCTCGGTCCGTTATGGCCCCTCCGAAGGCGCCACCGGAGGAGGCTTTCCAGCAAGCGTTCTCCGACCTGGTTCGTTCTCTTCCACCTCAGCGAAATCATCCCTCAGTTACGAAGTTTGTGAAAAAACTGGAAGGGTTGCAGGAAGTTTCTCTGCCTCCAACCTTGCCCCGTATGGCTGCACTTGCCTTAGCTGAAAGAGGCCTTATTGGACAATTTACAGGTCTCTGGCCCTCTCCAAAAATAGTGCAGAGGTGGGTGGAAAGGAACTGGTCAGACAAAACTCAAGGGAAAATCTCTATCAGATTTTGTGGAAAAGGATATTTTACATTTCATTTTGAAACTAAGGAAGATAAGGACCTAATCTTTCGTAATGGACCTTATTTTATGGATTCCAGAGGACTGTACCTCAACAAGTGGACTCCAGACTTTGATCCGGAGCTGGATATCCCCAGTGTTGTGCCTGTTTGGGTCCATCTTCCACACCTCCCCCTGCACTATTGGGGAGATGAGTCAGTGCACACTATAGGGAATGTTGTAGGGAAATATATTGACTGGAGCGAACCTAAAGACAACATGCAGGCCTGTGCTCGCATTTGTGTTGAAGTTGATTTGGGGAAAGGCCTTCCAGAAGCCATCAAGCTAAAGGTGGATGACTGGACCCACATTCAGCAGCTTGACTATGAACAGATCCCCTTCAAGTGTAAGGTATGTCACGAATATGGCCACTTTGCAAATCGATGCTCTAAACTTCTTAATGTAGACAGTTCTCCACAAGAAGAATAATGGGAAACAGTAAAAAAAAAAGACAGACCCTAATACCACCCATAATCATGAAGCTGGCCCTATCCCTTGTCCCCCTCCCAATCCCACTCCCCCATCTCCGCCCCCCTCCTCCTCCCTTCCTCCCCTTCTTAGCCGGCCTGATCCCCTTTCCTCCTCTCCTTCCTCCAATCCCTTTCACATTCTTTCCCAACCCGAGGATCCCCCTTCTCCAAAGATTCAATCCCCTTCTGAATCTTCCCTTCCCTTGTCCATTTCCTCTTCCCTCCCTTCTGATCCTCCCCCTCTCAAAACCACAAGAAGCAATTCCAAGGAGCATGGATCCATTCCTGATAATCAAAAGAAGCCTGGAAGAAAATCTACCAAACAACACAGAGACGAAAATGCACAAAAAGACATAGCATTGGGTATACAGAACCCTATAGAATCTTATATACAAGGGCAGATAAACAAGGATTCAGTAAATAAAGACTTGGGAGGAAGAGCAACTCCCCGCATCCCTCTGAAATGATGAAAATGCTCTCTTGGAACAGCAGGGGATTGGGGCACCCCACCAAAACAAACGCCTTAAAAGATCTTTTAATCCAAGAAAGACCAGAGATAGTTCTACTTCAAGAAACAAAACTGGGACAGGCAGAGATGAATAAAATTATTGAGAAGCATAAGTTTTATAAAGGATGTGTGTGTGATTCCAGAGGGGCTTCAGGAGGAATCGCCACACTTTGGCTTCAAGACAAATGGAACAAAATAGCAGAAACAGTGGAACAACACTAGATAAAGATTACTTTGAAGAACAATATGAGCATTTATCAACTAATCATCTACAATGTTTATGCTCTGAACCATTATAGAGATAAGGAAGCTTGCTGGAACTCACTCAGCAATAACATAGCAGAGGAAGAGAACTGCAATATAATTCTAGGTGGCGACTTAAACCTTATCCTACATGCTAACGAAAAACGAGGAGGTAGCTTTACTCCTGATCCCTATAGAAATCAGTTGGAGAATGTTATGCAACTCAGAGATCTTGTTGATATTGTTCCAAAGAATCGCAAGTTTACCTGGAGCAACCGCAGGCTAGGAAAAAGCAATATAATGGAAAGGCTGGATCGAATATTGGTAAATGTGTCTCTTCTCTCCACTTTTGCAGCTATCCATGCTTCTATTCTCCCCTTTGCTGCTTCAGATCACTATCCCACTACCTTATCTCTTGAATCCCATCACCCCCTGGGCCCTATCCCTTTTAAATACAGTCCTTTATGGAACGACATTTCAGCTGCCAAAATTCTTGTCCAGCAAACTTGGCACCAGCATGTAGAAGGCTCACCAAGCTTCATATGGGAAAGCAAACTAAGAAATGTAAGGAACACTCTCAAGAACTGGGCAAAATCTCAATATAAAGAACCAGAAGCAAAGAAGCTAGATGTGAAAGCTAAAATTGAAAATTTACACCATGCAATGGAAAACCAAGAGTACCTTCAAGCAAGGAAAAGCCAAGAAGAGGACCTCTACAGTCAACTATACAGTATCAGAAGGGAAGAGGAAGAAAAATGGCGAATAAAATCAAGACAAGTTTGGTTGAAAAGTGGGGACAGGAATACAACCTTCTTCCACAAGCAAGCAAGTGTTAGACAAATTAGGAGCAACATAACAGCTATTATAGACAGCGCAGGTAATCAGCACAATGATCAAGCTTCCATTAAAAATGCGGCTACAGCACATTTTAAAGAGCTCCTATCTGAAAAAGGGGAAGAAGAGAATTACGCTGACTTCTTACAACATTTGCCAAATAAAATAACAGCAGAAGCCAATGAAAGACTGACTGAAGAGATAAAGGAGGAAGAAATCTTGGGAGCAATCTGGGGCCTCCAGCCTGACAAAGCTCCAGGACCGGATGGTTTCCCAATTTGTTTCTATAGGGAGTATTGGGAAACCATCAAAAAGGATCTCATCAAGTATTACAAATGGATACAAAGGAAAAATAAAATGGGAGGCTTCACAAATTCAACCCATCTTGTCCTCATTCCCAAAGAGAACTGCCGCTCTTCTTTTTCCTGCTTCCGACCTATATCCCTATGCAATTCTTCACATAAAATTTTCACAAAAGTCCTCGCTTCCCGACTCAATCCTCTCTTGCCAAGTCTTATTTTTGAAAATCAAGGCGGCTTTATGGCCAATAGACAAATCTCCGACTCCATCCTATTAGTCCAGGAAGCCATCCACTCAAGCCTCTCTAGGAAGGAAAAGGGCTTCATTCTGAAATTAGACTTGGAAAACGCCTTTGACAGAGTTCGGCACTCCTTTCTATTTGCTACTCTTCACAAAATGGGCTTCTCTTCCCCCTTCATCAATCTCATAAGAACCTGCATTTCTGGACCTTGGATTGCCCCCCTTATCAATGGAAGGCCCGGCCCTGCTTTCCAATCTTCAAGAGGATTGAGGCAAGGTTGTCCTCTCTCCCCCTACTTATTCATCTTAATGGTTGAATCCTTCAGCTGTGTCCTCGATCATAAGCGACAAGCAGGCCTCATCACCGGAATCAAATTTGAAGATGGAGTTAAAAACATCAATCACTCCCAATTTGTTGATGATACCCTGCTGATAGGAGGAGCATCTGCAATAATTGCCCAAAGATTCAAGATCCTATTAGATAAGTTTATGAGATACTCTGGGGGAATGATAAATCATCTCAAAAGCTGCATTTACGGTTGGAATGCTTCAGCTCAAACGCTCCAAAATCTATCCAACATCTTTGGGGTGCCGTGCAAATTAAATTGGGACCACTTTAGTTACTTGGGAATGCCAGTGAGCATGGGTCATGCTAGAGCTGAAATCTGGGACAAAATGCTTGATAAATTGAAAAAGAAAGTCCACAACTGGGGATCCTTCTGGCTCAACCCAGCTGGCCGAATGGTGCTCCTAAAATCAAACCTATCTTCTCTTCCTTTATATCAGTTCTCCTTAGCTCAGGCGCCAACTTCCTTTCATCATAAAATGGAGAGTATTCTCAGACATTTCTTATGGCAGGGTGGAAAAAATGATAAGAAAAAATATAACCTGGTTAGTTGGAAACAAGTTATCCAAAGCCAGGAAAAAGGCGGGCTTGGAATCAGATCTCCATTGTTCACTAACTTAGCCTTTGGTGGCAAGATTATTTGGAGATTGTTAGAGGAGCAGCAAGCTTGGTGGAAAAAAGTCATCAAGGTCAAATATCTTAACAGTCCAAGGCAACAACTGCTAGAAAGTGAAATACCTGTAAGGAGCAGCACACGTATTTGGAAATTCTGCAAAAAAACCATCTCTTTTATGGCACAAAACGTTTCAATGGTTCCCAAAGGTGGCAGTAAAATCAACATTGGAAGCGATAAGATAATGGGAAATAAAGCCATCAGCAGTTTCCCAGGTATGGAACCAATCATCTTCTATTTCCAAAGCAAGGGACTATACCACTTAAATCAAATTTCACATTGGGATATAGATACACAGGCGTGGAAGGGATGGAGCTTCCCTCCCATCCCTATTCATCTCAAAGAAGCCTTCAACAATTTCCAGATCCATCTCCATAACATCACGTCTATATCTAAAAATGGTGTCGACGGTTTCCGTTGGGATCATACGGGTTCAAGCTACTCAATTCAGGTAGGCTACAATTATTTGTGCAACAGGGATCACCCTACTTCTCCTTGGACACATTGGAAAGCAATCTGGAAAGCTGAAGCTATCCCCAAAGTTAAATTCTTCGGCGCCGACGACAAATCTGAAGAGTCCACTACTCGACACATCAGCCACAATAATATTGATTGATATGCTTTGTAAATGTTGTTATTTATTACTGCAGTTTGTTAGGATTTACCTTTAGTCTTTGGTTTTTAGAAGCCCAAAAGGCAGAATTAAGGAGGAATTTTGTTTAAGTTGTAACTCCTTCTTCCCTAGCTCTTCTTGGCACCTCAGCATGTATTTCAGGTGTTTAGTCTCCCTTTTTTTCTTTTTTTTCAGATTTATAAAAGCAACCGAA
Source organism: Pinus tabuliformis (assembly GCA_031772625.1). Classification (NCBI taxonomy): domain Eukaryota; kingdom Viridiplantae; phylum Streptophyta; class Pinopsida; order Pinales; family Pinaceae; genus Pinus; species Pinus tabuliformis. The sequence goes on from CM062805.1 coordinate 507,926,985, forward strand.
TTTGTTATAAAAAAAAAAGATGTCAAAGGATACATACTTTTTCCACTTAAGTCAAAAAATGTTATCATTAGAAGATATGTAAAGTTTTCTGAAAATATATCAGCTTATGAGCCTAGTTCGGTGGATGTGCCACCTCTCTCTATCCCTTCTACTTCTGAAAATATTTCTTCTTCAGATGATGACAGCGAGGATGACAATCCTCCCCCACCTTCTCAGGATCCTCCTTTAGCTCCTTAGCTTCCAAAATGGGTCTGTGCTACTCGAGATGTAGCAGGTGCTCTTGCCGGTGATCCTACAGATCAGCGACGTACACGTTCTCAATTCAATAGAGCCTCTTCTTTACTGGCTCAAGCTTCAACTAATTATGATCCTGACACCTTTGCAGAAGCTTCAGACCATCTAGATTGGGACGCAGCTATGAATGAAGAATATCGTTCATTATTCGCAAATGATACATGGGATCTTGTTCCTCTACCAAAGGGACGAAAACTTGTTAGATGCAAATGGGTTTACAGAACCAATTATGGACCAGATGGATGTTAAATCTGCCTTCTTGCATGGGGACTTTCATGAAGAAATCTATATGGAACAACCTACTGGATTTATACAAACATACTCCAGCCTTGTATGTCAGCGTAAGAAATCCCTTTATGGTATCAAGCAAGCCCCTCAAGCCTGGTATGCCAAAATGGATAGCTTTCTTTTAGAAATTGGATTTTCTAGGTGTCATTCTAACAATACTGTCTACACCAAGAAAGTGGGCAAGTCCCTTATCATTCTTGTTCTTTATGTTGATGATCTTATCCTTACTGGTAGTGATCCCAACCTTATAAACCATGTGAAGTCCAGCCTTAAAAAGAAGTTTGAAATGATATACTTAGGACACTTGCATTATTTTCTTGGTCTTCAAGTCTTTCAATCCAAGGAAGGTATTTCCCTTTCCCAGTCCAAGTATGCTTGTGATCTTCTATGCCATTTTCACATGGAAGATTGTAAGCCAACCCCTTCTCCCTTTCAGTTTGGAGCCAAACTTTCAGTCACTTGTACTTCACTTGAAGTTAATGCTACCTTATACCATCAACTTGTAAGAAAACTTCTGTATCTGACCCATACTCGTCCTGTCCTTTCCTTTGTTGTTGGCCTTATTGCTCGGTTTATGAAAAACCCACATGAAATTCATTGGAAAGTAGCTAAAAGAATACTTTGTTACGTTCGAGGTACAGTTCAGTTTGGGATTCATTACAGTGCCGAAGCATCTCCTCTATTGGTTGGTTTCACTGATTCCAATTAGGCTGGTGACCCTGATGATCGGAAATCTACTGCAGGTTATGTGTTCACTCTTGGTTCAGAACCTATTACATGGGCTTGCAAGAAACAAAGTGCCATTTCTCTTTCTTCAGTAGAAGCAAAGTATCATGGTGTCGTAGAAGCTAGTAAGGAAGCCCTGTGGCTTCGTCAGATCCTATCATAGTTTAGCTTTCAGCAGCAGTATCCGACTACACTTTGGTGTGATAATCAAAGTGCCATTCAACTATGCAAAGATCTAGTCCAACATCAGCGCAGCAAACACATTGAACTGCAGATGCACTTCATCAGAAAGCTCATTCATGACCATGTTCTTGAAGTGCAATATTGTTCAACAGATGATCAAGTTACAGACATATTTACAAAGGCTCTCACAAAGGCAAAGTTTACTAAACTTCGATTTATGGTTGGAGTTCAGGAAGTTGTCACTAAGGGGGGATAGGCCCTAATGCCTCCTTCCTTCTCCTATTGTGTCATATTTGTACATCCTTTAATCTTATCCCAAGTTGTTCTTAAGGGGGGATGTTAGGATATTCCGACACATAGGAAATAGTTAAGTATAACTTGGTCTAGTGTAGAGTTAGGTAAAGTGTGTTTCTTTACTATGTACTTTTGTAACTTACAATCCGACAGTCACGATATGTAGTGATCCTACGGTTCATTCTTTCCTCGGTATTACTAACACTTGATCCGTGGCTTAACACCCGATTGGTCCATGATCTCTATTTAAAGAGCATGGGGGGTCATTTGTAGGGTAACCATTCATGAGAGAAGCTTACGTAAATTTTCATTCTTTTATGAATAAATTGCTTGAAGTGGCCGCGTTGGCTCAAGTCGTGGACTGTTTCCCTCTTTCAGGGTTTTAAACACGTCAACAATATTGGTGTATTGATCTGTGATCTGTTTGTGCGCGGTGTCCTTTGGTGTTCTGTCTGATGAACTTACCCTGTAGATTCCTACACCAAGAGAGTGTAAAGCTTATAATTATTATGAAATAGGTTATCATCAAACCTTAAGGAATGGATTGTAGACCGTAGAATCAAAGATATTGATGAATTCAATAGCATAAATCATAATTCATTTTCTCCATTATCTAAGTATAATATAAAATGTTACAAATGATTCTGGACATATGGCATGAGACTAACCTACAAAATCAAGAGACGGGTTTTGGAAGATAAAACAGGAAGAACCGCCAATATAAAAATTTAAAATAATTATGTATGCTCGAAGCTATCAAAGTCAACGGTACATTGATAGCGGGTTCTCTATACATATAACTGGAGATCAAAAGAAATGTATTACTCTAAAAAAGAAAAAAATAAGGAAATGTAACTTTTGGAGACAATGGCTTAGTAAGAATCATTGGAAAAGGTATTGTGAGCCTTGACAATGGTAGGGATAAAGCACAAAATGTTTTGTACATTGAAGGACACAAAAATAATATTTTAAGTGTCATCCAGATGTGTGATCAAGGTTATGATCTCACTTCTCATTTTAAAGAATGTGAAATAAGGAAAAATGATTCAGGAAGATTAGTGGGAAAAGCAATGAGATATCCAAGCAATGTATATATTCTTGATGAAATTCAAGGAGAAAAATGCTACTTTAGATAGATAGATGAGAGTTGATTATGGCATAAAATATTAGGACACTTAACCATTGGCAATTTGGTAAAGAATAGAAAAACACAAGCAGTGAGAGATATACCCAAAAAAACAAAACCAACAAATGTCATCTACAAATCTCACTAACATGGAAAATAGTCATGAGTGAGCTTCAAGTCAAAGGAGTGCTCGACATCAAGGTCGCAAGAGATTTTTCACAAATATTTATGTGGACCAAAAAGAACACCAATCGTACAATGCAAAAGGTCCTTTATGTTATTTATCGATGTTTATACTAGATTGGTTTGGGTTGCATTTCTTAAAGAAAAATAAGAAGCACTAGATACTTTCAAATCAATTAGAGCCTTAGCTAAACATGAAACTGATCTAAGAATCAAATGTTTAAGATCAAATAGAGGAGGTGAATTTATCTCAAATGATTTTAATGAATTCTGTGAGAAATATGGAATCAAGAGACAATTATCATTTGCAATAACTCTGCAACATAATGGAGTCATAGAAAGAAAGAATAGGTCAATGCAAGAAACATGAAAATTTACAATGTTGTTAGAGGTTAAATTACCTTATAAGTTTTGGAGAGAAGCAACTATTGCAATAGTCTACGTCATGAACAGAGCACAACTCCAATTTAATAGTGACAAGACACCATATGAACTATGGAAAGGCGGGACAACTTCAGTTAAGTATTTCAAAGTTTTGGACGCATTAGGGGAATTTTGAGGTCTCAAATGGGCCTCCTAAGGAAATTATAAAATATAATAAAATAAGATTACATTACATCATCAAATTTTAGAGGGAAAAAAGAAAGAATTATTTTTTCAACTCGTATTTTCAGCTTATCTCGTGCTTATCTCCCTATGGGTTTACTCAAATTTCGAGCAAAAACACTCGTTGGATGAAAATTTTGATTCTTCATCCAGGGAGTAACCATGTTGCATACTAGCGACGGACCCTACTACACAAAAAATGAGAAATACATGAAAAACGTGATTGAAATCACATTTTTTCATGTATTTCTCATTTTTCGTGTCGCCGAGTCCATCGAAAGTATGCAACATGGGTACTCCTTGGATGACAAATTAAATTTTTCATCCAATGAGTACTCCCACTCAAAATTTGAGTAAAACCTTAGGGAGATAAGTTGAAAATACAAGTTGGAAAAGTAGTTTTATTATTTTATTATTTTTTAATATTTTACTTTTTTACTTCAAAAATGGTGAATCATCCCCCAAGGTTGACATCATAATCTTGAATCCTATTAGTTCTTATAAAATTTATTTTGGTTGTACATTTTTCTTAGGGGGGCAATTTAAGACCTCAAAATTCCCCCAATGAAAGTGCTACATGAAAATAATGATGATAATTTGGGAAAATTTAATTCTAGAATAGACGAGGGAATTTTCCTTGTGCAAAGATCACAATTTTACAATAAGAAACTACACAAATTTGTGGAATGTATTGATGTAAGAATAAATGATGCTTGGCAAGAGAAATAAGCATAACAAACAAATGAGAATTTAAAATATACCACCTATGTGGACCAAGAAGAGCCTACTACAAAGGAAGAACAATAAAAAGAAGAATAGTCTCCATTCAAGACGACTTTTAAATTTGTGCAAATTCATCACCCAAAGAACTAGATTATTAGAGATGTTGATGCAGGTATACAAAGCTGGAGAAGAATGACCAATTTACTAGGAAAATTCAATTTTGCCTTGCTAACCAAAATAGATCCAAAGGACTCTACAGAAGCCAATAAGAATTAGCAATGGGTGAATTCTATTGAAGAAGAATTGACTCAAATTGAAAATGGAACTTGGGAACTTGTGCCATGACCAAAAGATTAAAAAAATGATTGGGACTAAGTCGGTATTCAAAAACAAGATGAATGAAGAAGGACAAATTATCATAAATAAGGAAAGACTTATTGTAAGGGATATGGACAAATTGAAGGAATAGACTTGGAAGAAACTTTTACTTGAGTTTCCATATTAGAAGAAATAATAATGTTTTTGGTATTTGCATGTTCAAAAGGCTTCAAATTTTATCAGGTGGGTGTTAAATCTACCTTTCTAAATGGATATTTAAAATAAGAAGTATACAATGAACAACCAGAAGGTTTTGAATTGTCAAAAAATAAATATTGTGTGCAAATTGAAGAAAGATATTTATGGGTTAAAACAAGCTCCAAGAGCTTGGTATGCCAGGCTAGACCACTATCTTTAAAACAAGGCTTCAAAAGAGGGGTTGTTGAAAATAATATCTACATCAAAATGGAAAAGGACAACTTACTAATTACACTTGTATACGTGGATGATCTCAATTTTGGAAGCAATAATGATGATATGGGTCATGGATTTTCTCAGGAAATGTCAATTATTGGAGAATTATCCTTCTTCCTTGGACTACAGGTTTCTCAAATCAATGAAGGAATATTCATTTACCAAACCAACTATATCGAGGAGATTCTCAAGCATTTTGGAATGGAAGAATGTGAACCAGTTAGTACCCCTGTGATTGCTAGATGGAAGTTAAGGATGATGAATCTCCTCAAAACAATTCAACATTTTACAGGTCTATGATTGGGAGTCTACAATACCTTATAGCTTCAATACCAATGGAATCACACATGCAAGTAGTAAAAATGATATTTCGATACTTAAAGGTCACACTCAATTTTGGGATTTGGTATCCTAAGGGTACAGATTTCACATTAACAACATACACAAATGTTGATTGGGAAGGTAACATTGATGACAAAAAAATCACTAGTGGGCGTGCATTTTTCCTAGGATATTTTCTTGTGTCTTGCTAAAGCATAAGGAAATCATCAATTTCTCTTTCTACAGTTGAAGTTGAATACATAACACCATCAAGATTTTGTACCTAAGTTCTCTAGATGGAACAAATTTTGTGGGACATCACAAAGGAATATGATCAACGAATTGTAATTTTCTGTAACAACACTAGTACAATCGATATCTCAACAAATACTGTCATGCACTCAAAGATAAAGCACATTCCAATCAATATCATTTCCTTTGAGAACAAGTCGCCAAGCAAAATGTCAAGATGGAATATATTGGCACTAAAGAATATATTGTTGACATCTTTACCAAACCTTTTGCAGGTTTTAACCTTGTATAGATAATACCTTCAAAACAAATCTTAAAACTAATAGAAAAGATATAATGGAAATCATAGAAAATATACACAGAGACTTTTTCTCATGGAACCCAAAACTAGGAAAACCAGATTGGTTTTGTTTTATATTCTTTTACAATGTTACGATACATTATATACATGTTGTAGCATTCATAAACCCCTTATCCATTAACACTATATTAGAATATAACCATAGTTCCTTTGACCGAATCTACAAATCCATGGGAAAAACAACCATGTGCCCGAAAACTGCTTACCATAAACTCCCGAAAACATACGCAAAAAAAATTGTCCACAAAAATTTTGGGGTACTGCCCGAATCCCATGCAAGGGGCCTACCACCCCCTACAAACCCCCTCATTTCACCCATCATGTGTGAGGATAGTCTTGCAAATAATATAACACATACCCAACACCTCTACCTAGAGAAACCTTTTAATATCTCAAGTAGAAGTTGAGAGTGATATCTTCTTTATCTTAGTAAAGAAAGCACAAACTTCGAGGGGGGCCCCTTACATTTGAAGGAACCCTTTGTTATTGATGTCAAATGGGGAGAGAATTTAAACAAGATGAGAATTTGTCAGAAGAAGTGAATATCGAAGTATTGTCATCAATAACAAAGGGGAAGATTGTTGAAAATGGTTTTTGTTGATGTCAAAGGTTGTCCAAATGAAAGAGAAAGATACATAGTCAAATATAATACTTTGAGACCTTTCCAAGTGGTATATGACACTCCCTCTACTTGCATAGTAATGAGGAGATATGAAATATTTTGTTAAGTTGACCCAACCATAGTACAAGCAAGCCCCATTTGGATGCCCTATCTTTGACATAATTTTTACTCCAATTATTTATCTCAAATGGGAGTTAGGATATATGGTTGGAAAGCTTATTCTAAGACCTTCCCAATGATATATGGCACACCTTCTAACCCCTCACAATTGAGGAGAAATGATTTTTTGAATATTCATTATACATGTTAACCGTTGCATGAGTCATCCCAATCAATGGATAAGTCAAACCTACCCTACATCCCAGCTGCACTACAAATAGGACGAGAAGGAGCATTTCTAGAGACCGCTCAAGCATTTAGAATTATTTTTAGGAGAGTAAAGGATTTGGCCTGAGGTTCATATTCATGAACCAGCAAGAGATGAAGCAAAGCAGAGTTGAAGAAGCTTTTTGTGTAACATATTTTGGTATAATACTTGGGAAGAGTTTTTGTTCTGTTTGAGGCCCATTGAGGCTAAGTTCAAGGACTATTGGACTAAGTTTTGATTGACCTATTCTAGTTTGAGGTTGAATTTATGTCTTGGTTTGAGGCCAAGTTTCAGTCTTGGTTAGAGGTCGAATTATAGACCTATTCTAGTTGGAGGACGAGTTCTTTTGGAGATCCAATTATAGTCCTTGTGGAGGTTGAATTCTAGTGTAAGTTGGGTACAAGCTACTAGGAGGAAAGGCCTTCTTTTGAACAAGTTCTAAGCCTAAATATTGTCTCTTGAATAGTAAAACAATTGTAAGTTGGTGCTTACTGAGGATTGGTGTCCTCATCTTCTTCACGGTTAGAGTCTATTATTTTTGAAGTTGTTGCTTACAAAGGATTGGTGTCCTCACAACTGGTCGTAATAAATTGAAGATTGTTTGGAAAGCATTCAAGTGTTCTTTCTTTGAGTTTGGATTTCCACTTTTATCCTTGTGCTCATACATTAAGTTGATGGTTGATTATGTGATGTGATTTTAGTCTTAAGATTAATAAAGTGAAAAGAATTCAATCTGTGTGATATTGATTGACCCCCCTCTTAGTATCATTGTGTATCTCCAATAGTCTTTACCAATGTTTTTTGGACAAAGCATTTCAAGAAGCAATGACTTGTAATGCACCATATAAATTATTAATTGTCAACAATAATTAGATAAACTAATGTTGGTGGGTTATGTCTTTTGTTACATCTTTCTACTTGTGGTTGTATATGAGGTTGGTTTATTACAATTGTAATATGGGCTTGAATAATCATTTAATAAATATATTTAATATTAATATGAATATGTCCTCCAACTATTTTCTAATCTAGCTATTGCTTTATGACTTTATATTCAAAGTTTGAGAACTATTTAATAGAATATTCTAATTAGATAACAATCTTTCTTCTCCTCTAGAAATCTAATAAGTTGGGAAAGTTTGACTTTTGATTGATCCAAAACGTTGATCAAAATTTCAAGCAATTAGGTCTATGTAGAATAGGTCAACATGCTTGAGAGAAAAATTCCAACATGTGTGGATATTGGTTCATAATAGAATTCTAACCATACCCATAAACTTGACCAAATATAACTTACGAATGTCTTTAAAAATAGACAGTGTTTCTCCAAAAATTTGACCAAATTCAACTTACAAATTTCTTTAAAAATAGAGTGTTTTCTACCAAATTAGCTTATTCCCAATTTAGTTATATGACATGCATAACTACTTAGTGGTTGCTCACAATTTTTTCTATTTATTGTAATCTTTAAAATCTAATTATACTTGAAGAAAATGATTCCTTTTTAACTTGTTGATAATTGAATTTCTTTTCAAAGCCTCATTTCATTTTCTAAAACTCCATTTTTTTAACAAAAATGAGTAATATTTAAATTAAATTTGCACCTAGTCGCAACAAATACACGAGGAATACATCGCTTTTGTTTCAGAACAATTCCAGATACATACTAACAACCATTCACCCATTACATCATTGATACTGGCCTATTTTCACCCTAACTAAGAACCCATTACATTGAAAGACTTCCTATCGAAACTGACAAAAACACAAAAGACCCAAAAACTTATTACATATAAATCAATCATATTCAAATATTGGCTTATTGAGCTCTATGTTCTGATTGCCTAAAACCTCAAAAATTTAGCTCTAAACTAAAGATAAGTCCGAAATAACTGATATAACAAAATTGGATGTATCGGAGGAGCTCTGATGGCGCGCACACGTGAAGGTCTCGGCTAAAGGGTTTCACCGAGATTGACTGCAGCATCGACGCGGCTAGGGTTTTTACAGTTATCGCACAGCATCACCGTCGCAGTCACTGCTCAGGGACACTCAAGCATCAGCTCCACCATTGGATTCTCCACCCGTCGCTTTCGGTCGTCGTTCAGGAGACAGTTATGGCAGACATTATGGAGCTAGAGGCGGTGGACTACTCGGAGGAACCTACACCGGACAAGGTTATATTCGGGAACCCTAGTTTCGCTGCTCGCTCGCAGTTCGCACCTTCCTCATCAACGAATGCACCGGATCTGCCGCAGTACCCGCCCACCGTCTCGCTGCCCGCTCACTGCACTCCTCAGTCTATTGCAGGATCGAACCCTATCGATTCTCCACAATTTGAGGTGCCCCCGCTCTCGCCGGGCTCTCTTCATTTTCTGGCTTCACACACTCCCCCTTCGCCCTCATTTGATCCGCTCTCCCACCCTCTCCTTTCGGCGCCCTCACCCCCCCCCCCTACCGGTACCCTCTGCAGCATTTCCATCATCTTCGGGAACCCGTCCTTCCGGCTGCTTCGAAACTCCTGCTGTTAAAATCAAGCCCGCAAAACCCTCATCTCTGGACGGTATAACTAATCCCTTGGTCGACCATCCGTCGGCTCCTCGCACCTGCAAAAATAAGACCAAGTGCATAAAAGCTACAGCTAAAGACATCACCATTAGGTTCGACGAATCTAAGTCTCTCAGCAATCTCATGGACATAGCCAACACTGTTCTGGTAGGGCATGTCCGGGGCAGGGCATACTCGGTGAAACAGCTCACACAATGGGTGAAGGAAATCTGGGGCGGTGTTCTTTTCGACCTTCCTGTGGTCCATGTTCTCCCCAGAGGATGGTTTTCCCTACATTTCTCCAAGGAAAGTCACACAAATCTGGTTCTGGCCAGATACTGGCATATTGAAATGGCCCCGGTCCTCCTCAAGAGATGGAGCCCCCTTTTTGATCCTGAACGCGAACAGATCGGAGCCGGACAGATATGGGTATGCCTGCCAGGCCTCCCACTGCAGTTTTGGGCCGAAGAAGTCTTCATTAGGATCGGGAATGCCCTGGGGACATACCTGGATTACGATCGCACTTTTGTTGAATCTAGGAACAGAACCCTAGCGCGTATATTGGTCCATTTAGACACCCGTGATGGACTCGAAGAACAGATCACACTTCAGTGGGGAAGATGTATCAGGGTGCAGATCCTTGATTATGAAGGAGTCCCCTTCCGATGCAGGCGATGTCACAAAGTTGGGCACCTCATCAAGGATTTTCCACTCATCAAGAAAGCAGAGGAATCTCCGAGGGTTACACCGGCTCCAACCAGAACGGCATCTCCTATCACCACTCGACCTACCTCTTCGGGACTGCCCCCAGCGACAACCTCACCTGCGGTCGATCCGGGATTGCGGCAACCCTCTCCGCCAAGGACTAGGGCTCGCTCGGAAGCAGAAGCTGGTACGGTCTCGGGTACTCTTTCATCCCCCATATTTTCTTCTTTTGATGTCATGAATGAATGTGGCTCCACCTCTCAGACCTCCATGGTTCACTGTGCATTATCATCCCCCCCCTCATATGCACCACAGAACCCATTATTACCACTTCCTCCCCCTTGGCTAGCCCCCCCCTATCACCCTTGGAACCCTCCCCTCCTCATACATATTTCCTCTGATCCAGGTCTCTAGCCAAAGAGCCACCCATCAGACATTCGGGCCTGGGCATTGCGGTACCAGAGGTTGGGACCTTGCCTACCAGGGGTAGAAAATCACATCTTTCAAAGGCTATTAAACAAGCTGGGGCAGAGGTTGTATCAGGTCGGCAATCCACCATTGTCGGGGTCCTTAGAGCAGGCCATACCCCAAGAGGTGTTCCCCCATGAAGTGCCTATCCTTCAATTGCAGAGGATTGGCTAGTTCCTCCAAGAAACTAGCCATGAAGCGGCTCATAGAATCTGATCCTATCGATATTATCATGCTTCAAGAGACCCTCTGTTCCGCAGATCAGATTACTCGAGCCATGCAAGCCTTGACACCTGGCTGGATCTACTCTGCCCTTGATGTCGTCGGCCGTTCTGGTGGTCTGGCCATTGGAATTAACCCTCGCTCTATTAAGGTGGACTCGACTTGGGGGGGATCGGGATTTTTGGGGCTTGACATATTCTCAGCTGAACTAGGCATGAACCTTCGCATAGTCAATGTATATGCCCCCTGCACCCAGAGAGAATCGTTCTGGCAGAATCTTCTACATCTTACCATAATGAGCGAAGACCGGGTTGTTATCGGAGGAGACCTTAATTTCTCTCTGGGTTACAGGGAGTCATGGGGATCGGCGGCACAAATTGACTCCATTACAGACTTCATGACCAATCTGCTTGAACAATCAAACTTTGTGGATATCCCCATGCAGAAAATTCTTCCCACTTGGAGGAACAGACAGGTGGAGGACGCTGCACTAGCCCGTAGACTTGACAGATTCCTTATGAAGGAGGCACTTCTTCAGTGACTGCAACATTACAAACAATGGGTTGGCTCGGGGGGTTGGTCGGATCACTCTCCAATATACCTGGAGATTCAGGGTCCCTCCAAAAAGCCCAAAGCACCTTTCAAATTTAATCATACTTGGCTAAAGGACCCATCGTATATCAAGATGATATCTGATTACTGGTCCTCTCACCCTATCAATGGATCAGAATCACTTGCTAAAGGATTCTGCAGAAATCTCTCGGAAATTAAGCATCTATCTATTGTATGGGCAAAGGAGAAACAGGCTCGAGACATCGCACAACTAACCCATATTGAAGCTGAATTATGCTCTCTCACCGACGAAAGGGGGTTGGGGTTCATTACAGCAGCAGATAAATGCAGGCTGATTGAATTGGAGAATCAAAAAGCAAAAATCCTCAAAGAGAGAGAGGAATCAGTAAGATTGAGGAGTAGGGCATTATGGATACAAGCTGGGGATGATAACACGAAGTTCTTCCATAGCTTTGCTAAGGGCAGGAAAGTATCAAATACTATCTGGAAGCTCCCCACACCAGATGGTGAAATAGCAGACACTTTTAACAAGCTCGCTCATCTGGGCACCTCCCATTTCAGGGAACTCTACAAGTGTCCCCGTGAAATTAATCTACCTGACATCATCAATGTGGCAAATCACTTCCCGAGATTTGTTGAGGAAGAGGGTGTGGAGGCTCTAAATGATCCGGTTTCGACAGGGGAGCTGGAAGGAGTACTGAAGTGGTTCAAAAAAGATAAGAGCCCTGGCCCGGATGGATGGACCATTGAATTTTATTTAGCCTTCTATGATGTCCTTGGGCAGGACCTGCTGAGTGTGGTGGAGGAGAGCAGGGCTACAGGATCCATCTACCATGCCATCAATTCTACCTTCATTGCACTCATTCCAAAATCTGATACCCCTGAATCCTTTGATGACTACAGGCCTATCTCTTTGTGCAATTGCCTTTACAAAATCATCTCTAAGACTATTGCAAATCATCTTAGACCAATCCTCTCCAGGTCCATTTCCCCACAACAATTTGCTTTCCTTGAATCTAGACAGATTCATGAGGCCATAGGCCTGGCCCAAGAAGCTATACATTCTATATGGTCCAAGCACCTAAAAGGCATCCTCCTCAAAATTGACCTCTCAAAAGCATTTGACAGGGTCAGCTGGCTCTATATCAAAATGATCCTAATCCACTTGGGCTTTCCTCACTCCTACATCTCATGGATCATGGCCTGTATATCCTCCCCTACTTTCAGCATCCTCATAAATGGTTCGGCCTCACCCTTTTTTCATTCCGAAAGGGGACTGAGACAGGGATGCCCCCTCTCTCCTCTGCTCTTCTTACTGGTCATGGAAGGCCTAAGTCGTCTCATAGACTCTGCAAAGAGATCTGGAGATATTCGAGGCCTTCGCATATCCGATTTATGTTTCCTCACACATCTGCTCTTCGTGGACGATGTACTTATCCTTCTTGATGGCAGTGTTCGAGACTCTCGGTCATTTTCAAAGATCCTTCTACTTTTTTCTGCTGCTACAGGTATGCTTCCAAATCAGACTAAATCCTCTATCACATGCTCCCGCACTTCGGTACAGGAATCCCAGCTAACCCTTCAGGTATTTCCCTATAATGTTCTCCCTCTGGATAGAGGTCTCAAATATTTGGGATTCAAACTGAAGCCTACTTGTCAAAGAATTGCTGATTGGGTGTGGTTGGTCGCCAAATTGGAAAAAAGACTCTCAGGCTGGAGCTTCAGATACCTATCTAGGGCTGGCAGATTGGTACTCATTAAGTCTGTCTTAGAGGCTTCCCGGTCTTCTGGATGGCACTTGCGTGGATACCGATGAATATTCTGGGACGATTGAAAGAGCTGTGCAACCGATACCTCTGGAATGGGAATCAGGACAAAAGAATATTTTCATGGATAAGCTGGAAGAAAATCACCCTGCCCAAAAAATGGGGTGGCTGGGGTCTCAAAGACCTACCCGACTTCGCTATGGCTCTTGCAGCTAAGATGGGATGGACACTATTAACCAGTCAAAACCTATGGGCACAAGTATCCTATCACAAATACATTTGGCCTCAGAATATTCTGGATTGGGCTAGATTACCATCTTGGACAACGAAGGGATGTTCATCAATATGGAAGGCCCTGATACACTCCCTTCCCCTCATCCGAGATAATCTAGTATGGAGAATAAACGATGGAACGCTGGGCAGGATTGGCCTGGATCCATGGATTGATAGTGGGGGCAGACACATCCTCAACAAAGATCTCATTTCATTTCTTCATGACCGAGACATTCGGAATTTTGCACATATTGCTGATCAACAGCCAGACATATTCACTCAAGCTTGGAAATCGGCTCAGCAACTTGACCTTCCACCGCAGTGGCATCAGGAATGGAGTGAATATGTACTTGCATTCAACGAATCCCATATCCGCATCAAACAAGGATCGGACGAACTTATTTGGTGTAAGGCGGACAATGGTATCTACGCACCTAAGTTTGGGTACAGCGCTCTTATTATTCACAGAAGACCTGATCCATCGCCATCGTGGTGGCGTGACATTTGGAAGCTGAATGCACCTCCACGCACCAGATTATTTTTCTGGTGTGTCCTCAAAGATATCATTCCCACGGGCGAACACCTTACTCGTAGATCCATCTATGGACCATCCTGGTGTTCATTCTGCAAAGCGGCATCAGAGACTTCGGCCCACATTTTCCTCCATTGCTCGGCAGTTCACACTCTATGGAACAACATCTTCACTCATCTTGGCATTACGGGGAACTGGAATGGGGATGACATTTCGGGTGCGTGGACTGCCTGGAATCACTGCCACCCGGGCTCCAAGCTCCTAAACCTTCCCCTCGTGGCAACCTGGCACATTTGGTTAGCGCGGAATCGAGTCATATTCGAGGATCAGGCTGTGTGTTGGCCCCGTACAGAAGCAAACATCGTTGCCGCGTACCAAGAATTACCTGACCCCCCCCCACTCGAACCAGGACGATACAGCCACAGCCCATTATCGATAAATCGACCCCGTGGGCCTTCTTCGATGGGGCAGCAAATCAAACTGGATGTGGGGGTGGATTTGTTCTGCATATCAATGAACACCATAGATACTTTGTAAAAATGGGATTCGGCAGAGGATCAAATAATTATGCAGAGCTCTTGGCCATTCGAAATCTAATGCATTACTCATTGACACATCAGTATACAAATCTTAACATATACGGGGACTCAATGACTGTTGTTAATTGGATCAATAATGCCACTATATGTCATACACACACTCTCAGCAATATATTATATGATGCACATACACTCAAGGCAGCATTTAATCATTTCTCTTGTCTACACATTTACAGAGAACATAACAGCGAGGCTGACAAATTATCCAAAGAGGCCACGATACTTCCCAGAGGCGAATGGCTAATTGTGGAGCAGCAGGGGACTGAAGAATACAGGTTTTTTCATAGGCCATACATAGATCAGAGAGATCAGCGGGACAACAGTCCCGGTAGCCGGCAGTAATGTAGTATTTTTGTCTTTGATGAAAAACTGTACATAGATATGGTTATCATACTGTATGCAAATAGATCCTACGTGATCTCGAACAGGCTATACAGCCAGACTCATATATGTTCTATCTCATTTTTGTATATACTCTGATACATCACCCTGCGTGGTGGATTTTGTATGAACACTACAGCATATGCCAACGGCATCTACTATATGTAATTTTCTTAATATAATGAAAATTACGAATTTTTCCAGTGGAAAAAAAAGTCCGGAATAACATTTTCTAAAACTCTTTACTAACCATTATTTTCCATATATATCTAACTTTTTCTTTTAAATAAATATGTTTTCCCTTATTTGTTGAGAAAATATTTACAGCCCAGCATATATTCCAACTTATAACTCTATTGGAATAAATTATCAACAAATTATTTATTAAAAAAAACACAATACTTTGGGTTAATGTGTCAATCGCTTCTTCTATAGATACAAAATTCAAGCCTCCTTATAAACTAAAGCTAAGTTACACGTCAATTCGAGTTCAAGGCACATGGATAGGTTAAGTAGAAGTGGCTTGCATCCTCTCCGGCCTCACACATAAACATGTAGAAGGACCAACCAAGCCTCTTTTTAACAATTTACATTGAGTTGAATTTTTTCTTCATAAAAGGATCAAATTAAGGTTGAATTTTGGGTAAAATTTTAAGATGTACTAATGAAGATCTTTAACCTTATGTAGGCAACCCGTTGCAACCGCTTTACCCTTTGGAGCTTTTTATGCCCGCTTGTATTTTCAAGATATGCAAAAAGCATTTGCTTGCCCGTGAAACTTTTACATTTTTCTGCCTTTAATTGTAGAAAAGACTTTCATATTTCTCTTACATTTTTATTTAGTCTAAATTAAGCCATTAATCTTTGATGTATTTATACCCGCGGAAACCAGGATATATTGTTTTTTATTTTGGTCAAAATATTTTGAATTTGAATTAGTTTAATGGAATATTTTAAAAATTAAAATGTAAATTATTTTTGTTTAATTAATTGATGGCTATTTTTATGTGGTTGAGATTGAATTATAAAATATAAAAATTATATTAAAAAATTTAAAAATAATAATATTTGACCAGTATCATAATTTTATACGACAAAATATCATGTAGATAGTTAATCGTCCACCATAATTTAAGCAAGTATTTATATAAAAATGGTTGGAAGCTATCCACATAACATTTTGTTGTAAAAGAATTCCTAATTACATTTATTTTCACCCTATGTCTATTAATTGCAAAAAAAAAATCAAAATATATTAAAACTCTCAAATAGTAAAATATTAATAAATATAAACTTTCAATATTTCTATAATTTTAATAAAATTCATTCATTGATATATTGATATGAGTCAATAAAATTTTAAAGTGTTTTAAATAATATAAATATATATAAAAAAAAAAATTTCATAAAAAGCAATGACTGCAACAACGTCGTATACGAATGTTATAATGACATTTGCAATTTTATAATGACATTTGCATTTTTTTTAGTATAGAAAAAAAGTTATTTGATCAAAAATAGAATATAATAATGATATAAAAAATTAACAAAACTGAAGTACTATGAAAGAGTGTTAAATAAGTTATTTTCAGCAAAAGAGTAATATAGTTAAAAAAAATTATGTAATATCTAAAATAGAGAAATACAACTCATTTTGGGAATATATTGACTTGGAGCCAGATGTAATAAATCAAAAAGAAAATGTTTATAAATTAAAAATCAATTTTGATCATGGTAAATTTGTTAGGTGGAAATTAGGTGACTAGCACGTATATATATATATATATATATATATATATATATTTGTAGGAAAAAAAATATATGAAAAATCTGAATAACTAAGAACCTCTTTCTAAACATGTCTCAATAGATTTAAGCATGTAATTGTCATTTTTTAAATTAGAAAAACAATTTTTATTCCTTTTTAAATTAGACTTGAGGTTCATTTGAGGTTTATTCTTATAGTATGAATGAATGTGTGACATCTTTGCTTGCAAATTAAAATGGATCTTGTAAATGCATATGAGAAAGTGAATTGCCTATTTATTAGATTGTTGTTGATTCTAATACATACAAACTTTTCGATAGGCATTTGGATAATGAGATGTGTGGAATCAATTTCCTTTGTCGTATTAATGAGGCAATCACACTCAATTTGTTGTTTTAATGTTTCAATGGGCCTCTAACAAGGATGTATCTTTTTTTTCATTATCCCCTTTTCTTTTCAACAAAAGAGTAATATAGTTAAAAAAAGAATTATGTAATATCCAAAATAGAGAAATACAACTCATTTTAGGAATATATTGACTTGGAGTCATCGAGCAGGTGCAATAAACCAAAAAAAATGTTTATAAACTAAAAATCAATTTTGATCATGGTAGAGTTGTTAGGTGGAAATTGGTTGAGTATGGAGTAGGTTCACCTAAAATCCAAGCAAAACTTCTAGTATAGCACCTTGTTAAGAAAAATTAAAAATTTATACATATTTGTAGGAAAAAATTTATATGAAAAGTTTGAATACCCAGGAACTAAAGCAACAAAATTTTAGCTAGTTGACTTTAAATGTAAAAAATACGCAAAGTATTTATAAATAATATGTTATTAATATATATAAAATGTACAAGAGATTGTTGAATGTTACAATGAAACCCGGCTTATATATTTAGGCAAGTGTCCTTTCATGATTGGGCATGTCTTTTAGACATGCTTTTTTACTTAATTAATGACTATTTAAGATAATCATCAGATAATTTATATTCATAACATTGCCTCTTCCTTCAAAAGCTTTGTCCTCAAAGCTATATTCCTGGCAATTTTCTTCATCTTATGTTTTGTAACTCGATGTCGTTGGTAGCTCAGCTCGTATAATTCATTGGTAACATTGTCTTGAACCCAGAGTTCTATTTTCTTCTTCTTCTTTTTCTCTTTTCTTTTATATATATATATATATTCCTTTTAATATATTTTTTTAAATATTTGTGTTTATTATTTTTTTTTAATACTATTTTATTTTATCTATTATTTTAATTAATTAATTGTTTTTTTGAAAAGTAACTTTATAAAAATATTATAAAGTAACTTTATAAAAATATTATAAAGTAACTTTATAATTTTATAAAGTGACTTTTATCATTTGAAATTCTTTTATTTATGTTTACAAATAGTCACGATATCATGTATAGTCACATCCGCACATGCATTCTGTAGCGGCTTATCACTAGAGTGGGGACACACATAATCAAGAATGGTAGCCTCTGACAGTGTCCTCGAACAACCCACTTTCAATATGCAGATTTCACTTTTTTGAAGATAATCAAACTCTGATAAATAAAGAGCATGTTCAAGGATGTGACATCTCTGATAGGGATCTCTATAAATAACAACATTTTTTTGGACGTAGCAAGTTCCTAACTGTCGTTCAATTTCAATATACAATGGCTGCCTGTTCAATATTATATCGAACTTCAACATCTTATGAGGTCGAGCATTAACATTCACATATTCCCAGTCATTCAAAATCCACTTAAGCAACGTCTCTTTCCTTCCCACTGCTTACTGCGCTGAGTTTCCAATCGTTTGTGTTTGGGGAATCAGTGCATTCTCGCTACCATAGACAGGTGCTCCCATCCCCATTTAATTCAGGAGTAAGCCGAAACAATGAAGAGAAGGTGCCAAGAAAATGGCTAAGTTTAGAGTCATAGGCAGCTTTGTCTAGGGCACCTGTTCGGAACTTCTATCCATACTCTTTTTCTCTACTTTCAATGGAGTACTTTATCACTGGTCTCTTTCTCTTTTTCCTACATGTTGTACAATACTAATTATCTTTCGTAGGTATTGATATTACTTTGGGATTGCAACCAAACATGTGAAAAGACTCCTCACACATATCACATGTCAGGGTTGAAGTTGAATCTTCCAAAGTGCCACATACTTTACACTTTTTTTTTGCATTTTCCATCACCTATAACACCTGAATGTTCCATAGCTGCAACATTCTCAGAGGACAAAAAAGCAAGTTAGACTCTTTCAAAATGGATATCCACCACTCCCTTACAAGATCCTTTTCCTCTACAATTTTTGTAGCATTCATAAAAAAAATGCACATGCACCTAATCCACATATCTCACAATGGGTGGTATCTATGATTTTGCCCATTTTACAAGTTAATTTTTTCGAAGATGGGCTACCTTGGTTGGGAAGGCTTGCATAATATCTAGTAGTAAAATTTCTCTCACAAGTATCTTCAACACCATTCTCATTATTTGTGTCATTTATGTCTGAATTGGAATAAAATGACAAAGTATGCACCTTACAATCACCAAGATTGCCTAAACAATTTTCATTTACAAACCTTCTAAAAAGACTACCTTCCACTGAATTTCCAGGTTGCATAACAATGTTTGATGTATGGATAGCATACATTTTTTCATCCCTCTTGAGAATTTCTTCCTCTGAAAAGTTTCCATCATTCTCTGAATCAAAACTTTGATCATTCGCAATGGGTCTCTTACCATCTCTCTTGCCATTCAGAGAAATTTCTAAAAAATATTTTTCTCAAGATACAGTGTCTCGGGACCAACAACACTTCTTTTGTCTCGCTTCTTGCAAATAATATTTGCTTCTAATAAATTTTGATTATTTTCAAGTTGTGTGAATGGATTGGAACCAATATCGTCTATATGTACAACTCCTTTTATCAGTGTTGTCCTCATATGTTCTCGAACAAGAGTTTCAGAATCTCTGACCTTTCTTTTATAGACATAGTTGCTTTGTTTCAATGATATTTCCCTAGGTCTTTCCTCCAAAATTATTGAATCCAAAAATGGCTTTCCGGGAGTTTGAGCATCAGAAACAAAATGCTCATCTTGCTGAACAACCAAATTAACTATAAATTTCTCCTCATTAATGAGTGGATCAAATTTGTCAAATTCATTTAGAATAACATTTTGCAGCTTCAAATGTTTCAAGGTCATTTTCATCATTATCGTAATGCATAATTGCCATAACCTCTTCCTAATCTTCTATGAAATGTATTGATTCTTCGTCAATAATTTCTATAGGTTCAAAATTACATCAACTACCTTAGTATTAATAGGCAACAAATGATTTGTGTGATTGAAAGTGTCCACAAATAGTTTGACACCCACTAGAATTTGCACCTTCTGTATATTTTGTTTATTTTACTTGTCTTCTATTTTATGCTTTGTGTTTGGAGAAGTATCTAACTCATCATTTCCTAGTTTGCAATGTCAATTTTAACATCTTCAACAATTTCCTTATTAGTAGACTCATATTTAGTTTTCATATACCCACTTTGATTATTAGCCTCATTTATGTCACCTTGATGGGATCCCAATTCAACATGTTCAACATTATTTTCTTGATTAGAGAATTCTTTATCGTTAGTTCCTTTCATATCAATATATTCTTCCTTTAAACATGTTATAACTTATGCACATGATTTTTCTAATTGCTGAAATGCTTCTTGAATTTTACTAAACTACTCAATGAATTCAAGGCGAAAACTTAACGACATATTGTGCGGCGAATAACGTTCAAAGACTCGCATGGCTCTGATACCACTAAAGCAACAAAATTGTAGCTTGGTGACTTTAAATGTAAAAAATACACAAAGTATTTATAAACAATATTTTATTAATTATATGAAATGTACAAGAGATGTTGAATGTTACAATGAAACCCTGCTTATATACTTAGGCAGGTGTCTTTTCATGATTGGGCATGTCTTTTAAACATGTCTTTTCACTTAATTAATGACTATTTAACATAATCAACATTTCATTATTTACTATTTATATTCATTTTATTTTATGTAATTTATATTCGTAACAGGAACCTCTTTCTAGACATGTCTCGATAGATTTAAGCATAGAATTATCAATTTTTTTAATTAAAAAAACAAATTTGTATTCCTTTTTAAATTAGCCTTGAGGTTCATTTGAGGTTTATTTTTATAGTATAGTATGAATGGATGTATGACATCTATGCTTATAAATTAAAATGGATTTTGTAAATGCATATGACAAAATGAGTTGGCTATTTATTAAATTGTTGTTGACTCTAATACATACAAACTTGCTAAGACACTTGGATAATGAGATGTGTGGAATTAACTTCCTTTATTGTATTAATAAGGCAATCACACTCAATTTGTTGTTTTAATGTTTCAATGGGGCTCTAAGAAGGATGTTACTTATTCCCTTTTATTTTCATTTCAATAGTAAAAGGCTTATGTAAGGCTATTAAAGATGCAAAGAAAAGAGAGAAATGGAAAGGAGTTAAAATAGTTATTTTATTGTTTATCTTATATCTATAATTTATAAATTATATTATGATATTTAAACAAGGATTTATGAGGGAATTGAGAGGTTTTAAAGAAAATAGAGATATTCATTGCAAGACTACAAGGATGGAAATCAATGTTTAGAAGTCACAAATGTTATTCAATGAAATGGAGGAAAGTCACAAATGTTATTCAATGAAATGGAGGAAGAGATAAAAATACAAGCTATCAACTTGCTCCATATGGGGCATTTTAAAATCAAGGATGGAATAAAGTATATAAGCTTCAAATTAAAACTAAATGATTACAAGTATGTTGGTTAAGTTTGGTTGTATAACAAAATTGAAGCAATAATTTCTATATGGTGCAAAGAATGGTTGTCTTGGTGGGTAGATTAGTCTTGGTTCAAGTAGTTCTAGAGATTATACATGTGTATTGGATATCTTGCCCATATTCCAAAAGGATTTCTTCCCAAATTAAAAAAATAAATAAATAAAATAAAGTGTTTTAGTTTTTTTTATGGATAAAGAAAGGAAAAGAAAAGTAAGGCATACCTTGGGCTAAGTAGACAAGGGTGGCAACTACAAAGGAATTAGCAAGATGGGGATTGAAAAAATATATGAATTTAGCATGGCACTTGCAACAAAGAACTCATGAGGCTAGTTGAGCGGAGAGGCTCATTCTACAACCCAATATGAGGGGATGCTTAAGTTTGTCCGTCCATCCATTCCCCTTTAAAATAAAAATTGAAATTAAAAATTATATTCTAAATTAAAATTAAAAATTATGTTGTAAAGTAATTATAAGTAAAAAAATGTGTGAATCAAATGTTTAAATCTTATACTTTTCAAAAATTGTCCATCCATCCATACTACTTTAAAATAAAAATTGAAATAAAAATTTATATTCTAAATTAAAATTAAAAATTATGTTGTAAAGTAATTAGAAAGAAACAAAAAAAAAAAAAAAAAGTGTGAATCACATGTTTAAATCTTATACTTTTCAAAAATATTTCAACGAGATATAAATAAATTATTTGAAGATCCATGTTAACTAATTTATCTCAATATCAACCTCATATATATATATATATAAAAGATTGTATGGTTAAAATTTTAATTTGGTGCTATATATATACTCTATTTAGCATTCAAAAATACAATGAAAAATAACACATTGTATTTTGCACTCTTAAAAAATTTGCACGTGAAGAAATTTGATCCATCTCGGGTCATGTTAGATCCGTACTTAAAATGGATCTATGTTGGTTGAGCACAGAGGCACATTTGAGGGGATGTGTAAGTTTGTCCGTTTGTACATACCCTTTAAAAGAAAATTGCCCCTTTAAACTAAAATTAAAAATTATGTTCTAAATAGAAAAATAATCTTTGTTATAATTTTTAAAAAATGAATATGTTGTAAAGTAATTAGAAGTAAAAAAATGTATGAATAAAATGTTTAAATCTTATACTTTTCAAAAATATTTCAACAAGAGATTCACATAAACTTTTGAAGATCTATGTTAACTAATTCATGTGGATATCAACTTCATATATATCTAATTTTTATTTGATCATTTTTATATACTCTATTTAGCATTCAAAACTACAATTTAAACAATGAAAAATAACACATTGTGTTTTGCATTCTAAAAAAATTTGCGCATGAAAAAATTTGATCTCTATCAGCTCATGTTAGATCCATACTTAAAATAGACCTATGCTGGTATATAATGAACACAAAGTTGATTTGGTTTTTATAACTAGTTATTGCTAAAGAGAATATGTTGTAAAGTAATTAGAAGTAATTTTTAAAAAATGAATATGTTGTAAAGTAATTAGAAGTAAAAAAATGTATGAATAAAATGTTTAAATCTTATACTTTTCAAAAATATTTCAACAAGAGATTCACATAAACTTTTGAAGATCTATGTTAACTAATTCATGTGGATATCAACTTCATATATATCTAATTTTTATTTGATCCTTTTTATATACTCTATTTAGCATTCAAAACTACAATTTAAACAATGAAAAATAACACATTGTGTTTTGCATTCTAAAAAAATTTGCGCATGAAAAAATTTGATCTCTATCAGCTCATGTTAGATCCATACTTAAAATAGACCTATGCTGGTATATAATGAACACAAAGTTGATTTGGTTTTTATAACTAGTTATTGCTAAAGAGAAATTTAAAAAAGGTCTCTAATTAATGGTGGTGGTGTTCTACGGTGCTTGCACCAGAGAGCTAAAGAAAGGGTCAAAGGTTTACAGTTGCTATCAATTTTCATAAGTTGCATAGCACATGTCCAAAATATGCATGGCATGCTGGAACATCATAAAACTAAAAAAAGTCAAAGGTGTACAATTGCTATCAATTTTCATAAGTTGCATAACACATGTCCAAAATGTACATTGAAAAATGGCTAAACCAATTTTATTAGTATTGTTTTTTTTCATTAAATAATATATATATATATAACATTTGAAATGGTGTTGATCTTGCAACTTAGACGAAGAACTCAAAGAATATATATATATATATATATATCCCATTTGATGGTGTTGCCCTTGCAACTTAGACGAAGAACTCAAAGAACAAAGAGCTGATAATCAGTCTGCAAGATGATCTCCCTACAAGAATATAAGCCTCCAATATTTCAATGCTTGTACCGAGGCATATAACGCTTTCTTAGGCATTGTAACTGAATTTAGCTGCAGAAAAAAGTATTTCAAAAGTGATTGTATGTTGTTCAAATATGACGGCTACAGTAAATTGATATGTATCTTGACTAAATATCAATCCCATACTCTTATGCGATAGAATCTAATGGAAACATTAGACATCCAATCATCATGCAAAGACTTTTTCTGGGAGTCGATTTTGTGGTCCCACACATCAACATATGGATCTGTCCAGAGCTCGCCAGTTCCAGTTTAGACCCCTTAACCAAAAACCCGAGAAAACAGTCTTCAGTGGGTGATGTAAGAAAGATATTCCCCTCTTGGCAAGATTTCAAGGTATGATCTACTGTGTTGTGTGGTGGTATTGTGGTAAGCGCAAAATTTCACACTGCAGGTGAAAGGAGGGTTTGTTCGCAGACAATGTATAATACAAAAAACGCTGTAAACCGGAATGTTTCATGTCCAAAACCCATATCATTTCCTATATTTATACCTGTTACCTCATTCTATGTGACAGATATTTACTTATATTTGGTTATTGAGCCAAGAGATTCACTCTGCACTCTGCAATCCAGTTCGAGGGACAAACTGGTACGAAGGACGTGTGACTATGTCATGTCCTCAAAAAAAATAATAAAAATAATTTTGATTAATGTAACAAAAATTAAATAGTTATATAAATAAACAATTAAAAATCAGCCATATGCAAAATATTTCAATGCTCGAAAGGCAAAAGTAATTAAAGGTAAAATAAAGTAGTTACTTCTCAATAAGAGGAAAATGTGTCACTCATTCAATTTTTAATATAAAATATTAATAATGATAAATTATTCAAAAATATAATTCAAACAATGAAAAATTACCACTATAGATCTTTCTTAATCACATATTTACCAAGCACTAAAAGGATTAAATTTTTTGACGTGTAGATCTTTTTTCAAGTTAAATTTGATCCCTCTCCGCTCTTGGTAGATCCGGATTAAAATAGATCTATACTGATTCTAGTTCAGATCTGCTACTTCCAGTTACGACCACCCCCATACAGCACCCCCATACAGCGCGAGAGTTGTCTAACATGCAGGTTGGGTTTTTGAAGTCAATAGTCAACTTTTTTGACCTGTTGCAGGAAAGCATGGGCTAATGCAAAGCATTTTGTACAGAAATAACTAAGGTACAACCCAGCTGTTAAATGGTTTGATATTTATTATTTTTTGGATTTTTCCAGGGTTGTTAAATTGTGATTTTTTTAATAAAACGCTCCTTTAACTATTAATATGATCAAATATGCAAAATACATTTTATACCAAAATTAGCGGGTCGCTTAAATCAACCACCACGATAATCCAAAAACCTCCTGTCAGCTAAAGCACTAACAGACTTAAACAAAAAATTGCCATAAAACCGCATCATCGTAAAAGAAACCACGGAGACAATTAGCATATGTCACAGTGAACATAAAACAGAAAGCTCAGCTGGCCTGAAAAAACAGAGGAAAGTCTCATGGTGCAGCAAGCATCATGTCAGTGCCCATGGCAGGTCATCTCTGTCTTTGCATGGTGGTTTCCATCCTAAACAGCTGGCTCTGTATCATCAATAATGGAATCCCATGTTAAATCGTGATTTCAGATACTTTTCCAGTTGACATTAAGTTTTCGGCATGCTACTGGATATATCAGTGTTCTGTGCAGCCTGTTTTCTGCAGGATTCCCTGAAGCTCTATTGTTCCTCAGCTACTTGGACATCGATGCTAGGGTTTTGTTGGAGGGTAGTTCATTAGGCATTGTTTACCTGTTGAAATCTGTTTGGCATGCCAATTATGGAGTTTTTCAGAATTGAATACATGTTCAATACTTATATCCTCGATAGTCGCACTGATAAGGCTGGAACTTGCGGAGTCTAATAGGACACAAACATAAAATCTAGACTAACCCTTTACTTGATAAGGTTCAAAAGGGATGAAGCAAGTAAAATATACAAGCTGTAGCAACCTAGGCTATTGTACGAGAGCATATGAAGTTTAGTTATAAATATAGTATTTGCAAACATTTTGAGAGCAAAAGTACCAGAGTAAAACTTGTTCATTGTTTATCAATAACCTAACAAACAGGATCAAAATACGGATTTCGTAGTTTCAAAGATACAAGGCATGTAGTAAAGTGTGATTGTAGCCTTGTAAGAGGCTGCAATATGACCTAAACTGTAATGAAGTGACGAAGCACATGTTTCTGGCTCCAGTAGGTGTGTTTGCACAAGAGGCAATTCTTACAGAATATGGCCATGAGCTGACAGTGGATTATTTTGCTCAGCACAGCATGATTGGAGAATGAGTGAACTTGAGCGGAGTTAACCGTGGCTAGCATGAAATCAATCTGGTAGTATGGAAATCTATCCTGCGTGTAGAATAGTACCACAAAACCTATTGTGATGAGATTGCAAGTTTGAGGCTTTTGCGCATTTACATTGTAGGTTGTTATAGTCTACCTTACACTAGCAACGAATGCTTCCACGGAAGGAATTTCACATAAAACACAACTGGATGTCATTTGTAACTTTGTACCATGTATGTAAGTTATAGAGTTTTGCATATATGCGTTGCAGGATGAGGGATAGTACTACCAAGTACCAAAGCCTATTTCGAAGAGGTTAATTTGCTACTTTCCGAATCTGCATTGAAGGTTGCTACCTTATACTAGTAAGGGATGGTTCCAGATGAAGAAATCTGTGTGAAATGGAAATGGGTACAGCTTGTCTATTATAGCCCTTTTTTGTTGGAAACCATATGTGCAGAATTAATGAGATTTTGTAAATTTTAGATGACAATGGTATGTTCTATGCTTTAGCACAATTTGCTTCGTTGTTCCTTTAGTAACCCAATGACAATTTCCAATTATATCTGGTAGCAATCACATTAAGTTAAACACATTGATAGTAAATGCAGATAGAACATAAAAACAAGTGTAGAAGACAAGAGGACACAAGATATGGTGGACGTCAGGGACAAACCCCAATGTGGGGAAACCCTTTGATCAAATCTTCTTATTATTCTTCAATAGTTCAGCAGAGAGAGAGAGAGTACAAATATCAAATTAACTTGCCCAAAATAGTCTTGTCAAATCAGCAGTCAAGTACAGCCCTAACCAGAAAGTCAACGGTGATCAAAGCAACTCCAAAATGTCCTCCAAGCAGCTCAGTCAACAGCCGAAGAATTCGGCCTTCCAAGAAGGTCAAAGTCAACCCAAAACAGATCGGTCAAACTAGTCAAAGGAGAGAGCACATCCTGCTGTAAATCTGCAGTCAAATCAGAAGGTCAACACTTAAGTCAACTTGGTCAAACTCTCCCAAACACCTTGAAAACTGTGCCAATCAATGTGGCTTTCAGAAATCAGAATTCTGCCCCCTAGATCAGAGTCAAAGCATGGTCAAACAGTCCAAGTCAACATGGTCAATGCTGCCCTGTTCCCTGAAAATTTCGGCCTCCAAAACAGTCTAGAAATTCGCCCTATGCAAAGAAGAGAGAGGTTGTCCTTGAGCTGTACGAACCAATAAAGAGAGGAGAGAGATGATGATGTGATGTGTTGAGATGATGTCCAAATGAGAGAGATGTCACTCCTATTTATACACTTCGTTGAAGGTGAGGAGACACATCCGTTGGGCTTCATGAGCCTACATTTGACTGAAGCCGACCTTGATAATTTGTCCATGAGAAAGAATAAATTCAAAATTCCATTTCTGCTTGTCATAATGAGATGATCTTTATATCAAAATTGGACCTCTCGAAAAGAGGAATCCAATGCAATAATCATTTCCATCATATGAGTTATCCTAAGGTGGAATTTGGCCCTAGTTGCCAATTTTAACACTCCCTCTCAACTAGGGAGAATTCCACCTGCCGATTCAATTGTCATCGTGCCATCCTGTACCATCCCTATCATCACTACATTGCGCTGCTTTGCTGAACCATGAAGTAATAATGAAGAAGTGATCGAGAGTGAGTCATCAAATCATACCACTCTCCACTGACTAAAGTCAGTCCTTGATCAGAGATCAAGTTGTTGAACACCATGCATCCTAGTCATAGGGAGTACGGCAGTACACGATGCATCCATCGGTAGTGCTATGGTCCCTTACCATCTTTTCCCAACTCATTGGCCAGATGAGGGGTACTTCACATGAGTCCCGGACTCTATGGGTAAGATGTGTGTTGAGGCATCAACAGGAGAAGGTGAGCCACTCATCCTGTTCATACCATAGGAGAACATGAACCACTCATCCTATGCATATGTCAATTGTAGGGGAAGGTGAACCACTCACCCTACATGCATGTATCCGGGTAGGGGAAGGTGAACCACTCACCCTACACACATGTCAACCATGGTATCACCAGGGAAGATGAACCACACCCTGTATTCAGCGCACCACTAGGGGAAGGTGAACCACCCACCCTATGGTCGCTCATAGCTCTAAGAAGTACCCCAAGCCCCTAGGAGCTTCTAGAGCTCTGTGTCCAACTCATACGGGGCCCTCATAGGAGCGTTGTTCCACGACTCCAAGTCTCTCTCAAAAGGTTAAGAATTTGACCTTCCCTAAAGGCTTATGGAGAATGTCTGCGACTTGCTCATATGTTCTAATGTGTTGGGGCCTTGTTCCTCCCCATTGTACCATATCCCGAATAAAGTGGTACCTGATATCAATGTGCTTGGAGCGGTTGTGGAACACGAGATTCTCTGATAGGCGAATCCCACTCTAGTTGTCACAGAAGATCACAGTGGTATCCAGCACATGCTCAAATAGCTCATTGAAGAGCTTCCTTAACCAAACAGCGTCACAACAGACCATGCTCGCAACAATGTATTTAGCCTCAGCGATGCTTAGTGCAACAGATTTCTGCTTCCTGCTCATCCAAGATATAGAAGCAAACCCCAAAGAGAAGCAGCACCCAGACGTGCTCTTACGATCCACCACACTGCCAACCCAGTTAGCATCTGAATATCCATGTAGCCTCAAGTTCCTGGCAGTGTATCTTAGACCAGAGTGGTTTGTGACCCAGAGATATCTCAAGAGATTCTTAGCAGTTGTTAGGGTCCAACCCTAACCCCTTTATTTATGTAATAAGCCCAATGGGCAGAGTCGTAGTCATAGTTAAAGAGTAAATAAAGCCCGCATTAATAATTGTAAGTGGTTGACCTGCATTAGAGAAAAGGGACCACAGTTAGTTGTAAACGGGCCATAGTTAATAAATAAAGTGGTTAACCCGTGTTATGCAAGGGACCACTAGTAGTTAGGGTTTTGGATGTCATTTAGCTATAAATAGTCTTAGTTAGTAAAGGAAAGATCATCGAGCCTTATTGTAATCGAGCTCTGCTCTGCTGGAGAGGCAAGTGAACATTGAATCTATTTCTGAATAATAAAATACTTGCTACTTTTTCTCATTTTATTCTATGTTATGGGCTATATTTCTTCGTATTTCTAGTATTCTGGAATTTCTCGCAAGTCAAGAACATAACAAGTGGTATATCATAACACTTTCCAGGGCCAGTTGTACCTCCAATTCTCGCAGAAATTTTTTTTGGCTAGAGACGTGTTCTGGCGTGTTTAAACCACAGGATCTGTCGTTGAGCACATAAACCTACGGATTTGGGAAGGCATGCATGCAAGAACTACAAGAGGTCGTCACGCTTGTTGGACTCCCTAGTAACCCCTGTGGGTACCCCTTCAAGTAGTAGTGCATTAGACAGAACCACGCACAAACTGCACTTCCACATACCCTTGAGTATATCGAAAACCCCTTTAGCTCACCTGAAACCTAGCCTTAGATAAATCGTCGGTCTCTTGTTGCTACAGTACACTGACGAATACCACTCGGGGAGATTACTCACGCGTATGATAGGGTAGTCAAGTAGTACAGCTAAGGGCACAATCGATCCTCCTTAGTTAACATCTTGAAAGATTTGGCCGAGTACTATTGTTGGACCCATATGTATATTGTGATTTGTAGCACCTAACACTCCTTTGTGACCATAGTTCCCTCTGCTATCTGAAGATCGCCCACTACCTTATCTTCCAAATCAAATCCAGCTGTTGGGGTTCTGCCGCCGCAGTGCAAATCAGATCTAGCAATTGGGGTTCTGTCGCCATAGTACAAATCAGATCCAACAATTGGGGTTCTGTCATTGTCGTGCAACTCACATTCAGTAGTTGGGGTTCCATAGTGTCGATTAGACTCTATGCAGTGAGGCTTGCTGCTACTACACTTTGGGCCCCATTTTCGTAGGACATTGGGCAAGATCAAGTTTTCTGGAATTTGGCCACTACAGTATTGATCAGCGGAGAGTAAAACTCCTTTCGGAGTAAAAAAGAAATCGGAGACTATCCCAAGACACTTGCAAGAGACTTAGCCCATAAGCTTCAGGACGACGAGTTGATCGCAGCGGTAGCATTCAGTTTTCAACCTCAATTTTCCGGCGGTCCCAAATTTTTCCGAAGTGACTTCAAGTGACCCCCGCCAATAGATCCCGAGCTCGCCTGCTTTCCAAGAAGGCTACTCTTAAGTAATTGACCAAGGTTTGTGTATGGTAGGTATCAGATCTCAAGTCATGGCCTAACCTTGAAAAAAGGTTGGATGAGTTCTAGGGCAATATGGACCGAATTACCTCACAGCTTTCACTGCTCACCAATATCATGTAGACGTCTCATCAGGAGGAGCATAGTGTTGATGAACACCTCAAAGGAGAATCTAGCCATCACATTCACCTACATGGAAATCACCAACATTCCCACCCTTAGCCACCCAAGCTAGACATGTACAAATTTGATGGCTCTAATCGTGCAGTATGGGTAGCACAAATGGAACAACATTTCTCCCTTAATGATATCTACGAAGATCAAACTAAACTACGTGTGAGAGCCCTTTAATTGGACCAAGAGAGATAGCAATGGTAACAGTGGCATCAAAAATGTTATACCGGGAACATAACTTGGCACATGTTCTCAAAAACCCTATGTGACCGCTTTGACAAGGAATCTAAATTTTTGGGTTGTCTCACTAAGCTCCAACAGACAAACACAGTAAAAGACTACATTGCAGCCTTTGAGACATTGGCCATCAGAACTGATAGTCTAGGAGATGACTTCTACTTGAAGTGTTTCATCAATGGTCTCAAAGAAGCCATCCAAGACGTGCCATCCAAGCCCACGTCTAGATGCACCACCCAGCTATGTGGATGGACGCCTGCAAAAAGGTTGTCAAGGTGGAACTTGCCTTAGCTGCCCAGTCCACTCGTCCAAATTTCGTAGCCAAGGGGCGTCCCACCCAGGCTCAGGGCCCTACCCAAACACTTAAGGTTCAAAAGGTGTCTCCAGCAGAAATGGCTGAAAGAAGAAAACAAGGATTATGCTACTACTATGATGACAAATACTCCCCGAGGCATAAATGCAAGGAACCAAAATTCTTTCAAATTGATGTTACTAATAACAGCTCATCTGAGGAAGCCCCACCCCTTGGGGGGGCCCGAGAACGAAGTTGAGGAAACCTAGCCTGACAATGATCTCACAGCTACGCCAGATGAACCAGTTATCTCACTACATGCTTTGGCAGCATTTCTTCATGTTGGGTCCCTATAATACCAGTAATTACCCCATTACTATTGTAGTTATACCCCTTATTTATATTATTGTGCCCCCATTGCCCCCATATTGTTATTAATGTGCCCATAGAATCCCTCTATTGTTATTTTTGTGGCTTTATATTATTATTGTTAGGTCGGCTGGATTATATTGTGACTCCATAGACTCCTATATATAGAAAGGAGGTTTTGTCATTTGAATCATCCAAGAATTGTTCATTTATGTAATGTAAAGGAGGTTGCCCCCTCGAAGAGGCTAAATTCTAAGGCGTTGATCTATCTTTTCTATCTTTTCTTGAGCTGGTTTCATAACATTTGGTATCAGAGCTTTGGATTCTAGGGTTTCGCTGCTCCAAACAGGTCATCGTGGCATTTTCGCTATAACTTTTTTTCTGTGACGTTTCAGAAGTCGCAAAAAAAACCTATTTGAGAAGAAATCGCGCTGAACCTTGGGTCCGAATTTCAGAGCTTTTCGCACGATATTTTCGGAGATATGATCTCAGGAAGTTGGTCTTTTTGCAAACTCCTGAATTACACTCAAAACAGGTGACCTGGGGAAAATCGTCATAACTTTCTTTCTGAACATCGGATTGAAATTTCGTAAGAAGGTACAGAAAGAGGACGGACTGTAGTTTTCGTTTATATATTTTTCAGAGTCAAAGGTTGAAACAGTGACACGTGGCACTTCATACAAGTTCGCTCTACTGAACTAGTCTATAATCAAGTCACTGCGGGAGATTGTGCATAACTCTTTCGTGGAGAATCCAATTTGGATCAGACTAGTGGCATTGGAAAGAGGACATAGAAGACTACTACAGGTCACAATTTCAGAACTGGATGATTCGAAATTATAGAGATACATCAGATTCAATATCAGGCTTCTACAAAGTAAAAAAAGGTGTGTAGTTTTTATTTTTTATTTTTGCATAAGCTTGGTTTGAAGGAATTCAAAGGGCATAGTAAAGCATTATTATCGGTAACTGATGCCCCGAAGAAAGAAAATGCAAACACCTAGTAAGGAACCTGAAAGCTCTAGCATGACTCATGAAAAAGAGAAAGAAATGCTACATGATATATCAAAATTACAAGAACAAGTGCAACAAATGTCACGCTCACAAAAGCTAACAGATGCTAAGATAAATGGCGTGAAATCTAAGATAAAGGGCATGGAAGCTAAGATGGATGATCTGAAGACAGATTTGAGGGCAGATTTGAATACAGACATGGCAGATTTGAAGACAGATTTGACAAATTTTCTACAAGAAATACTTACTAATGGTGAAAAGGTTGTAAAGGAAACTCATGATGTGAACAAAAGAAATGTTAATCATGATTCCATAGACTCTAATGTTGGATCGAAGACCCACCATATTCCAAAAATCGATATGAGGAAGTTTGATGGCAAGGATCCCGCCACATGGATATTACAGATGGAGCAGTTCTTCGATCTCAATAATGTGCAAAACACACAAAAGGTACGTATGGCAACTTTATATTTGGAACCAAATCAATTTGTATGGTATCAATGGCTTTGTTCTCGTAAACAATTTATCACTTGGGCAATTTTTACGGAAGAATTGATAGCACATTATGAGGATACAAAAAGCAACACTTTTTTTAGCCAATTGATAAGTCTCAAACAAAAGGGTTCAATAATGGAGCACATTGAGGAGTTCCAAAAATTGAACATAAGAGTAAAAGATATTCCAGAGCAGCATAGGATTGATGTGTTCATAGGGTCTTTAAAGGATAATATCCAACATGATGTTCGACTTTGGGAACCTGATTCATTAGAGAAGGCATTCAGGTTAGCAAGAAAAATGGAAAGCAAAATTATGGCAATCAGGAAGCATACCACTCACAACTATAAAGACGGAAGTGCAGTTGCCCCTAGTCTTCCACAACCTATAAGGTTGACACCACAACAATTGGAAGAAAAAAGAGCAAAAGGGCTTTGTTATAGTTGTGATAGCAAATACACTAAAGGTCATAAGTGTGCTGAGAAGAAATTATTCTACATAGATTGTGAAGAGGAAGAAGAAAAGGAGCAAGAAAGGTCAAAAGCACAGGATATGCTCCAGGAACAAAGCCTAGATGAAGAACAAATAAATCCGACCATATCTTGTAATGCATTGGCGGGAATTACCACTCCTCAAACCATCAAGATAGAAGGACAAATCAAGAAGAAAAAGGTGATAGTGTTGATTGATTCAGGAAGCACCCACAATTTTATTCATTGTAGGGTAGCAAAAGAATTGAATTGCTTCCTATATCCAGCACCAGAGTGTCAAGTGATGATTGCAAATGGAGGAACAATAAATTGCTCTGGAAAGTGCCATAATATCAAGCTATCCATGGGAGAATATGTATTGACTAGCCCAATGCTTTCCATTCCAATGGGAGGTGCTGATGTTGTACTAGGAGTCCAATGGCTACAATCCTTGGGTACAATAGCTTTTAATTTTCAAGAACTTTTCATCAAATTTTCTATGGAAGGAAAGGAAGTTGAATTAAGGGGTATTGCAGGGAAACCAGGAAAGATAATCAGCTCTAATGGTATGACAAAGCTTCTAAAAAAGGAGCAAAGGGGTGTAATTGCACAATTATGTTCACTAGATGTTTCCACATTAGAATCATCTATTTCTCCAGATCTCCAAAAAGTCATGGACAATCATTCCAAGGTATTTGAGACTCCCAAAGGTCTCCCACCTATGCGTGATCATGATCATGCTATTCATCTGATTCTAGGAAGTGTTCCTCCAAACATCAGGCCGTACAGATATCCCTATGTCCAAAAAAGTGAAATTGAACGTATGATTGCAGAAATGCTAGAGGCTGGTATAATTCAAACGAGTCAAATTTCTTTCTCTGCTCCAGTAGTATTGGTGCACAAGAAGGATGGATCATGGCGCATGTGTCCAGATTATAGGGAGCTCAACAGCTCACTATTAAAGATAAGTTCCCCATTCCTGTCATTGATGAATTACTGGATGAATTGCATGGATCAATTTACTTCACCAAGTTGGATCTTCGTTCAGGATATCATCAAATCAGAATGAAGATTGAAGACATTCCGAAAACGGCATTTAGAACTCATGAGGGTCATTATGAATTTTTGGTCATGCCTTTTGGCCTTACCAATGCACCTTCAACATTTCAAGGTTTGATGAATTCAATTTTCAAACCATTCCTTAGAAAATTTGTGTTAGTATTTTTTGATGATATACTTATCTACAGCAAGTCTTGGAAGGATCATGTTGAACATGTTGACAGGGTGCTACAACTATTGGAGGAGAAACAATTATATGCCAAAAGATCCAAATGTTTCTTTGGAGTCCAGGAGGTGGAATATTTGGGTCATATTGTATCTCATGGAGTTAAGGTAGACCCTACCAAAATTAAAGCCATTAAGGAATGGAAAACCCCACATCCATAAAGCATTTGCGCGGATTTCTTGGGTTGACAGGGTATTATCGCAAGTTTGTTAAGAATTATGGGAGAATAGCAGCACCTCTAACGACATTATTGAAGAAAGATGCATTTTCATGGACTCCGGAAGCAACAAAGGCCTTTGAACATCTTAAAGAGGCAATGTGCCAAGCACCGGTCTTAGCTACACCGAAGTTCACAAAAACCTTTATTGTGGAATGTGATGCTTCAGGAAATGGAATTGGTGCTGTTCTAATGCAAGATGAAAGACCCATTGCTTTTGAAAGTCGTCCAATCAAGGGAAAGTTTCTAAGCAAAGCTATTTATGAGAAGGAAATGTTGGCAATACTCCATGCACTTAAGAAATGGCGACCCTACCTAATGGGAAGACACTTCAAGGTAAAAACGGATCATGATAGCCTTAAATACTTTTTAGAACAAAGATTATCCTCTGAAGAGCAACAAAAGTGGGTCACAAAGATGTTGGGTTATGACTTTGAAATCATCTACAAAAAAGGGAAGCAAAATGTGGTGGCAGATGCACTCTCAAGGAAGGATGAGGATGTGGAAGCATTGTTGTGCGCTATTTCTATCATCCAACCAGATTGGATAAATGAAGCAAGGGAGGAATGGAAGAATGACGAAGAAGTGTGGGCACTTATTCGAAAGCTACAACAAGATTCCAGTACGTCTGATACATTTAGCTGGAAAAATGATTCGTTATGGTACAAAGATCGCTTATACCTCTGTAAGAATTCCCAGCTAAAACAAAAGATTCTTATGGAATTGCACACTTCTCCCTTAGGAGGGCACTCAGGATTTTTAAAAACTTACCACAGGGTTAAGAAGGAATTTTTTTGGGATGGCCTTAAATCAGATATTCAAAAGTTTGTGGCAGAATGTTTGGTTTGCCAACAAAATAAAGTTGAAACAATTAAGACACCGGGTCTATTACAACCTTTATCCATTCCAAGCCAACGTTGGGAGGAGGTATCAATGGATTTTATCACAGGTTTACCCAAGTCTGAGGGAAAGAGTGTCATCATGGTGGTAGTTGACAGAATTACCAAGTATGCACACTTTTGTGCATTATCACATCCATTTAAAGCCAGTACAGTTTCTACTGCATTTATGGAAACAATTCAAAAGCTACATGGAAACCCAAAGATTATTGTAAGTGACAGAGATCCCATTTTCACCAGAAATTTTTGGACACAATTATTTTCTTGTCTTTGGTACACAGTTAGCTCATAGCTCATCTTATCATCCTCAATCTGATGGGCAAACTGAGATAGTAAACAAATGTTTGGAAGGATATCTTCGTTGCTTTGTATCTGATAAACAGACACAATGGGTCAAATGGTTGCCTCTGGCTGAATGGTGGTATAACACTTCCTTTCATACAGCAACAAAAATGACCCCATTTATGGTACTTTATGGGTATCAACCACCATCCATCACATCATATTTAAGAGAAAATTCTAAGGTTCAGGCAGTGGAACATCACATCGAACATCAACAACAAGTCCTCCAACTCTTAAAGGATAACCTCGCGTTGGCACAGAATAGAATGAAACAACAGGCAGATCAACATCGCAGTGAAAGAAGTTTTGATGTAGGTGATTGGGTATTCCTACGGCTACAACCATATAAGCAAATGTCCCTCAAGCCAGTGTTTTACAACCAGGCCGGGTTGAAACGGAAACGGCCTGGTCATACCGGGTCATAAAAAAAAAATTCGACCAGGCCAAGTAACCGGCCAGTTTGGCCGAGTCAGCTATGACTCGGCCTGGTCATCTAATGACCAGGCCGAGTCATAACTGGCTCGGTCAACCAAGCCGAGTCCGCATTGACCAGGCCGGGTCAATAAAAACCGCGTGGGCAGCGTTAAACATGTTTTTTTTTTCACTTTTTTGCTGTTTTTTGGTAAAGTTAATAGGGTTTGTAGGTCTTTATCTAGCACACAGACAACACATCATAACCAGAAATTGTTTACGTAGCACACAGACAACACATCATAACCAGAAATCAATTCAGAATGACAAGCCTGTTACATTGTGACCACATAACCACATTTCAGCTGTTGAGATTGCCATTGTGTTCCACTACGACTACCTAGGCAAAACAAAAAATAATGTGCTCATTAATTAACCTGCAAAAATAGCACAATGAGAATGCTGTAGGTGGATACAAATGCCAAACCCAACAATTCCATTAAAGGATAAATGAACAGTGGGTGCATGAGTTTGAATTAGATTTGTTGGATATTTAAATGTACCACCATAACAAAACAAGGAAACATTATACCATGATCTCACAGCATTTAAACGCATTAGAGCAATAGAATTTTTACCCCAGAAACCCAAAGGGGAAAACTGGCATTTATTGGGGGTTTTAATTATCTTGAGGAGAAATAGCTACAAAGATTTGGTGCATTCTCAATCAGGGTTTCAATCCATTCTTACTCACTGACACCTTTTTCTAGATTGCTTGCCTCATGGACAGCCTTTTTCATGCAGGGACAGGCTCGGCTTCTTGTTCCTCCAACTTTTGAGCAGGTTTCTTCACTCTAAAGTTCTCATTCTTCTTCTACTGGCTCTCTTTTTCCCAAGCTCCCTTGCTCTCTTCTTTCTATCCCTTTTTTTCCAAAGCCTTCATATTTAATGGGTTGCCATGGAAAGTCAATCATCATAATGTTCTGTTTTCATCTTTCAAGTCAGAATAACTTTTGAACTATTCAGTCAATTTTGCCAAACTAATTAAATGCTTATTACGAAGTTTATAAAAGAGATTTAATTAGAATCCAATTCTGATCTGTTTAATTGACCATTGTTTTTTGACAACTTCACATCTTTGATTTTTTCTAAAATAGAATTTGGAGGATAAACATTTGTTACAATAAATGAAAGTTATCCTCTTTGATTAATGTTATTATTATAATTTTCACTGCCTGTATGCTCTTGTTACGAAGAATCATCAGTACTTTCATTGACTTTTAGAAGCTATTATTTCTCAACTACCATTCTTCCTTAACCTTTCTATTAATCTGAAGATTCTCATTGTCTAGTTTTGATACTTGAAGATATGCTAATTCTGAACTAACTTATTTCATTATTCCAGAGTAGATTTTCTGATTACTAGATCCTATTCTTCTATAATCCCAGGAGAGAAGCATCATAGATACTTCTTCTCTGGGTCTGATGTAGCCTTCAAGTTTGGTTGGGATTGAGTTCCCAGTTCTACATTTATTTGGCATTCCCTTTAGAGGATAACTAGTTTAGTTGATCTTCTTGGTTTTCTTTTTTGACAATGTTCTGTTCCCATTTTTGAAATCCACTCGGAGTACTTTCCATTCCTAATAAGCATTGAAACCCATCCTCATGGATCACTGTGCTGGTTTTGGAGTTGGTCATATTTTGACTATGTATTGCCATTGGGTACCATTTTGATATAATGGATTGGTTCATGAGCCTACTTTGATCATATGTTGTCTTCCATCTATATTATAATGCTATGTGTTTGGAAACATGAATGAAAATCTTTAAAATTATGTTTAAAATATTTAAAATTATGTTTTTTTATAAAAAAAATAAATATTTAATGTATTTTTTACAACGACCGAGTCATTGAAATCGACTAGGCCTGGTCATTACCGAATCCTGGTCGGAGTCGGAGTCGATCCTCGACCTGGTCAGAGTCCTGGTCCTGGTTGTAAAACACTGCCTCAAGCAAGCTAAGAAGGATAATAAATTATCACCAAAGTATTATAGTCTGTACAAGGTGTTGCAAAAGATTGGTACTATGGCATACAAATTGGAGCTTCCTGCAGCTTCTCGATTGCACTCAATTTTCCATGTTTCATGCTTAAACAAGGTTATAGGCGACAAGCTCCCAGTTCAAACAATATTGCCAGAACTTGACGAGGAAGGAAAAATTATATTGGAACCGGAAGCAGTTATAGAAACAAGAACTCGACAGCTACGAAATCGATCAATTTCAGAGTACCTTATGAAGTGGAAGAACTTATCTGCTGAAGATTCCACATGGGAGGATGAGAATTTTATGCAGAAGTATCCAGAACTACTCAAGCGTTGAGGACAACACTTTTTTGAAGGAGAGGGGCATGTTGGGTCCCTATAATACCAATAATTACCCCATTACTATTGTAGTTATACCTCTTATTTATATTATTGTGCCCCCATTGCCCCCATATTGTTATTAATGTGCCCATAGAATCCCTCTATTGTTATTTTTGTGGCTTTATATTATTATTGTTAGGTCGGCTGGATTATATTGTGACTCCATAGACTCCTATATATAGAAAGGAGGTTTTGTCATTTGAATCATCCAAGAATTGTTCATTTATGTAATGTAAAGGAGGTTGCCCCCTCGAAGAGGCTGAATTCTAAGGCGTTGATCTATCTTTTCTATCTTTTCTTGAGCTGGTTTCATAACACTTCGCCTCAAACTCTCAAAATCCGAGGCTTTCTTAAAGATCGACCAGTAGCGGTATTGATTGATAGTGGTAGTACTCATAACTTTATCCATAAGCGAGTCGTCGAAGCTATTCACTGTTTTGTGCAAGCAGTCTCTAATTTCCAAGTCCTTATCATTGATGGGGGAGCCATGAAATGTGAAGGCCGTTGTGAAAATATTAAACTTCAGATGAGAAACTACCACCTAAAGACTCACATGTTTGTTATAGAAATGGGTGGTTGGGACATTATCTTGTGTGTTGAATGGCTTCACACACTGGGCCCAATCACAATGGATTTCCAGCAGTTATATATGAGCTTTAAGCAGAACGACCGCATTCATACATTACGTGGACTCCAGGCAAGTGCTTCTACTATCATCAGCTCGCATCGAATGGAAAAGCTTTTGAAAAAGGGCCATCACGAAGTCATCGCCCAATTTAATGCCATCCAAACCATTGAATCCACTACTCCCCGTATTCATCCTGAGATGCAACAAGTCTTAGGCTGCCACCCGCAAGTATTTGACAAACCTATAGAGCTTCCACCCTCTAGGGGTCAACATGATCATAGCATCCCTTTGGTTTCGAGGGCCCAACTGCCTAATGTGCGCCCACACTGATATCCTTCCGCCCAAAAGAATGAAATTGAAAAAATCATCAAGGAACTCCTCGAAGTCGGTGTTATTCGTCCCAGCAACAGTCCTTATTCATCACCAATGGTCATGGTGCTAAAGAAAGATGGAGAATGCGGCATGTGTCCAAACTTTCGAGCCCTCAACAATCTCACTATCAAAGACAGATTTCCTATTCTGGTTGTTGATGAACTACATGGTGCTCATTCTTTACCAAGCTAGATCTTCGCTCTAGCTATCACCAAATACGCATGAAGTAGACATTCCCAAGACTACCTTCTGAACTCATGAAGGCCATCATGAATTCTTGGTCATGCCATTTGGTCTCTGTAATGCTCCATCTACTTTTCAAAGCCTCATGAACCACTTGCTGAAACCATATCTCCGAAAATTTATCCTCGTCTTCTTTGATGACATTCTCATCTATAGCCTAACCTGGGACAAACATCTTCAGCATGTAGACTTGATCTTACCACTGCTCTGGAATCACAAATTATTTGTCAAATTGTCAAAGTTCTCTCTTGGCATTGAAGAAGTCAAGTATTTGGGACACATTGTGGGTCATGAAGAAGTGAGGGTTGATCCAAAAAAGATATAGGCAATGCAAGATTGGCCCCAACCAAAAACCCTGAAGAGTTTAAGGGGATTCTTGGGTCTCACTGGCTATTATCACAAATTTGTCCACAATTATGGTTGCATTGCTAGACCCCTCACTAATCTTCTGAAGAAGAAATCATTTCTCTGGACTAATGTAGCTCAGCAAGCGTTCGTGGCTCTCAAATGGGCCATGTGCTCCACTCTCATATTGGCCCTACAAGACTTCACCAAATCTTTTGTGACTGAATGTGATGCATTTGGTACTAGTATTGGTGTTGTATTAATGCAAAAAGGTCAACCATTGGCCTTCACCAGCCAACAACTGAGTGGAAAACATCTAGGTCAATCTAACTATGAGAGAAATGATGGCCATCTTACATGCAATAGGTACTTGGCGACCATACTAGTTGGGGCGACGTTTACAAATCCACACAGACCATCAAAGCCTAAAATATTTTTGGAGCAACATATATCATCGCCACAACAAAATAAATCGCTGGCCAAAATGTTGAGATATGATTATGAGATAATTTACAAGAAAGGGCGTGACAATGTAGTAGTTGATGCTTTATCGCGCCAATTTGAGGATGAAAGTACCTTGCTATCAATCTCTCTTCCCATACCAGATTGGATTGAAGAGGCCCGCAAGGAATGGTCCTCACACCCCTCTCTCCCAACTTATTAATGACTTGAGAGAAGATCCCAATTCCTCAGCAGACTAGTCTTGGAAGGATGATATTCTTCGCTACGAGGGTCATAGTTATATCGCCGACATCCACCCTCAAAACCCGCATTTTGGAAGAGTTGCACTCATCTCCAACTGCAGGGCATTTAGGCTTTCAGAAGACTTATGCTCGTGCTTGTCGTTCTTTCTTTTGGACTGGCATGAAAAACGACATTCTTACTTTTGTAGCTGAATGTGATGTGTGTCAATGCAACAAAGGAGAAACAGTCAAGTTACCAAGAACCTTATAGCCATTGCCACTCCCTGCCTCTGTTTGGATGGATGTTTCCATGGATTTTGTCGCTGGTCTCCCAAAGTCGGGCAACAAATCCGTCATCATGGTGGTTGTGGACAGAGTTTCTAAATATGCTCATTTTTGCGCTCTACCCCACCCATTTACCCCCACTTTGGTGGCTCAAGCTTTCATCGACCAGATCTTCAAACTGCATGGCATGCCAACTTCCATTGTGTATGATCATGACCCCACTTTCACCAGCAAATTTTGACAAGAACTTTTCAAGCTACCAGGCACGCAACTCCAACTAAGTACCGCCTATCATCCCCAAACCGATGGTCAAACAAAAGCAATCAACAATGTTCGGAGACATATCTAAGGTGCTTCACTTCAGAAAAGCAGCATCAATGGGTACAGTGGCTACATTTAGCTGAATGGTGGTATAATACTAACTATCATGAAGCCACCAAGATGACTCCTTACGAGGCAGTGTATGGCCAACTCCCACCTTCACCTATTTCTTATATCCCAGGATGTTCTAAGGTGTAGGTAGTTGATCAACTCCTACAGAACCGTGTCATCATGATAGCTCATCTCAAAGATAATCTACATCAAGCTTAGAATCAAAAGAAGCAACAAGCAAACCAGCATCGTTCTGAGCACACATTTCAAGAAGGGGATCGTGTATTCCAGCGATTGCAACCATATAAGCAAACATCTCTCAAAGAAAAGGCATGCCAGAAACTAGCATCAAAATCCTATGGACCTTATCAAATACTTTAGCACGTTAAAGCAATTGCCTACAAACTGGCCTTGCCACCAACTTCAAAAATCCATCCGTTCCTCCATGTATCATGCCTCAAGAAAGTGGTGGGGAACAATTGCAGAATTCAAACCAATCTACCTGAATTGGATGATGAAGGCTCACTCTGGCTCCAACCAAAACAGGCCCTCGATACTCGTGAAAAACATCTCCGCGACCGCATGATCTAGGAAGTCCTTGTCAAGTGGAAAGATACCTCTCCAGAAGATGCAACCTGGGAACCAACCACTATTCTTCAACAATTTCCGCAGCTTCAGCCTTGAGGACAACGCTGCTTTTGATGGGGGAGGGCATGTTAGGTTCCAACCCTAACCCCTTTATTTATGTAATAAGCCCAATGGGCCGAGTCATAGTCATAGTTAGTTAGAGAGTAAATAAAGCCTGCATTAATAATTGTAAGTGGTTGACCTGCATTAGAGAAAAGGGACCACAGTTAGTTGTAAACGGACCATAGTTAATAAATAAAGTGGTTAACATGTGTTATGCAAGGGACCACTAGTAGTTAGGGTTTTGGATGTCATTTAACTATAAATAGTCTTAGTTAGTAAAGGAAATATCATTGAGTCTTATTGTAATCGAGCTCTGCTCTGCTAGAGGTTGCCCCCTCGAAGAGGCAAGTGAACATTGAATCTATTTCTAAATAATAAAATACTTGTTGTTTTTCTCATTTTATTTTGTGTTTTAGGCTATATTTCTTCGCATTTCTGGTATTCTGGAATTTCTCGCAAGTCAAGAGCATAACGGCAGCAATCTGATGAATGTGATGAGACTCGACCATATATTGACTCAACATATTCACACCGAAGCATATGTCAGGACGAGACTTGACCAAGAACATCAGGGCCCCCACAAGTTGATGATACTCGATAGGGTTTGCTAATCCAGGCCCAGCAACACTTCCACATAGCTTCGTAAAGTTGAGTTCCATCGGAGTAGTCACGGACTTACAATCCACCATCCCACATCTCTCAAGTAGCTTCACAATGTATTTTCCTTGAGAAAGGAAAATCTCACCTGGCTTTTGCCAGACCTCTAGCCCTAGGAAATAATGCATCAGCCCTAGGTCCTCCATCTCGAACTCAGAAGCCAACTCCCTCATGCATTGATGAATGAGAGGGTCATCACCTATCAAAAAGAGATCATCCACATAAAGGACTAGAATGAGAAGTTTTTCCTTTTCAACCTTGAAGTATAGTTTCGGGTCAACACCACTCCTTGTAAATCCTAGCTTCATAAGATAGTTGTCGATCCTCTCATACCAAGCTCTAGGGGCTTGCTTGAACCCATAGAGGTCTTTCTTCAACCTGCATACATGTGTCTCACAATCTTGAACCTCAAGCCCCTCGAGTTGTTCCACATAGACTTCCTCCTCAAGCGAACCATGCAAGAAGGCAATTTTGACATCCATCTGGTGTAGGTTACATCCTTGCGAAGCAGCAAGGGCTATAATCAAACAAATGGTGGTATATTGGGCAACCGGTGCAAATATCTCATCGTAGTCTACTCCTTCATTTTGGCAGAAGCCTCAAGCAACAAATTTGGCCTTGAACTTTTCAGCACTCCCATCAGCTCCATGTTTGATCTTGTAGAGCCATTTTGAAGTGACCACAGACTTGTCGTTGGGTCTAGGAACCACATCCCAGACATCATTCTTCATGATCGACTCATACTCCTCATTCATCACATCCTTCCAAACTTGTTGCTTCACAACTTCTTCGAATGTGCAAGGCTCAGATTGTACAATGGTAGTCATGGCAGCTAAGTACCCTTGGTACATGTTCGGCTTCTTGCCTTCACGAAATATCCTCCTCGGTGTAATATGTTTCTCAGCATCTTCAAGAGTATCTTTGAGCCACAAAGGTCTTTTTCTTGAAGTAGAGGGCTCACTAGGAGGTGGATCAATGGGATCCATCGAACCTTCCACATCCGACATCGGTTCATCAGATGAAGGTTCATCATGCTTTTCTGCACCAACGTCATCATTGTCCTTCCTAGGGGTGGGAAGATCTCAGATCTTTCTAAGAGAAGAATCTTCATTGAAAGTGACATCATGACTTAATTCCACTTCCCTTTGACTAGGCACATAGGTTCTATATGCCT
This sequence comes from Pinus tabuliformis, assembly GCA_031772625.1. Taxonomy (NCBI): domain Eukaryota; kingdom Viridiplantae; phylum Streptophyta; class Pinopsida; order Pinales; family Pinaceae; genus Pinus; species Pinus tabuliformis. The sequence continues at coordinate 507,971,819 of CM062805.1, forward strand.
TTGAAGTTTCACAGTAGCCCACAATCGTTCCTTTCTTCCCAGATACATCTAGTTTGTTTCTTTTCTCTTTCGGCACATGAAAATATATGGAACAATCAAAAATTCTAAAATGAGAAACATCAGGGTTCTTACTGGTGAAAACTTCATCGAGTGTCTTGAAGTCGAAAGCTTGATGTGGGCATCTGTTTTCGACATACACAACGGTGTTGGCAGCTTCTCCCCATAAGAACTTCGGAAGACCTTGATCATGTAGCATAGCACAAGTGGCTTCTATGATAGTATGATTCTTCCTTTTGGAACACCATTTTGTTCAAGAGTATATGCAGTAGTGGTCTCCCTCTTAATGCCAACTTCTCTACAATAGTCTTTGAATTCATTTGACTCATATTCAGTCCCATTATCGGTCCTCAATATTTCGATCTTCTTCCTTGTTTGATTCTCGACCAAGGCTTTGAAAGAGCGAAACCGTTTGAATACTTCCTCTTTTTTAAGAAATAGATCCATGTTTTGCGAGAAAAGTCATCCACAAAAATAGCACAGTACAAATATCCACCCAAAGATGTCACGGGCAACATACCTAATAGATCAGAATGGACCAATTGAAGAATATCAATGGTTTGAGTTTCACTTGAGGGGAATGGTAACCTTGTATGTTTTCTAGCTTCACATCCCTAACAAACACCTTCATGATTTAAGTTGATTTAAGTTGAAGGTGAGCAAATCTTCGGTGCCATAATTCGGATTGAAGAGAAGTATCGCAAGTCATTGATCCCAACAGACTTCCTCCAACCTAATAAAGACCTTCAACCCTGAATCCAAGAGTAAATGCATCTCTTGGGTTCCTTTTCCAAACGCGAACCTTCCCATCAATAAATGTTACTTTAAAACCTTTATCTTCCATCGCAGAAATAGAAACCAAGTTCTTTTTCAAATCAGGTGCATATAGCACTTCTTGTAAGTGGAGGTTTGACCTTGATTTAAGTGAAGAGTAACAGTTCCAATACCTTTCACAGGATAAGTGGCATTATCCCCAAGTATAATCTCCATATTTGTCTTCTTTTCAACCAAGTTTGAGAGGGCCTCCTTGTACCCAGTGAAGTACCTTGAGGCACCACTATCAATCAACCAATGATCCAATGTATTTGAAGGAGAGGCGGTGGTGAGGGCAAAAATAAGATAAAATTATTTTTGCTTTACAACATTAACTTCTTCATACATGGAGTTTCTCGACTTCTTGGGAGGACGACCATTTCCATTTCAAGCAACAGGATCATTCCTCTTTCCTTTGTTGTTGGGCTTGTTGTTCCTTTGATTGCCATTTCCCTTCAAGTTGTTGTTATTGTTGTCATCATCTCTTGGAGTATCCTTCTTGTGAGGACACTCTCTAGCGAAGTGGCCAAACCTGTTGCAATTGAAGCATCTTCCTATTCTTCCTTCTTTGAATCCCAGCTTGAACCCTTGTCCTTGATTCCTTGGACAAGCATTGTTCCTTCTCTTAGAATGAGCAAAGAAGGCAGTAGGATTGTTTCCATTTGAGGGTTTGTCTCTTTCCATCATCCTTATTTCTTCTTGAGTGCATCTAGCCAATAATTCATCAAATCCTAGAATCCTATCATTGTTGAGGATGGTAGTGTTGGACACATCCCATTCTCTTGTTAGGCCTCCAAGTGAAATAAGTGTGAGCTCCCTGTCACCAATGACTTCCCCAATAGATAGGAGATCATTCTTGATCTCGGTAATCCTCATGAAGTAGGATTGGATTGATTCTCCTCTATCCATCTTGATGTCTTTCAACTTGTTCTTGAGAAAGAGAACTTGCTTTGCATTATTTACTTTGAACATCCCAACCAACTTGTCATACATCTCCTTAGATGTTTCCAAATCATAAATATAGGCTACCAAAGGCTTGTGAATAGAATCAACAACAATTTTCTTAGCTTTAATCTCATCTTTCTTGTACTTTATTTGTGCAGCTGCGGATGCATTTGAAGGAGGCTCTGCTATTCTTCCTTTGACATAGTCCATAGCATCATTTTCTTCCAATGTCAAATCTAGACATCTTCCATACATGATAGTCGGATTTGTCCTTAAGCTTGTCCTCGGATTTGAAGAAAGATGTGGTCGTTATTGGGACTAATTCCAAGTCCTTGTCCAACAGTTTCTCTTAGTGATTACTTTGCTTCACTCTTGCTTGGGCTTTGTCTTCACCTGACCTTTGATACCATGTTAATTTTAAATAACAATGGTATGTTCTATGCTTTAGCACAATTTACTTCAATGTTCTTTTAGTAGCCCAATGAATTTCCAATTATATCCAGTAGCAATCACATTAAGTTAAACACATTGACAGTAAACGCAGATAGAACATTAAAACAAGTGCAGAAGACGGGCCAAGACAAGGGGACACAAGATATGGCATATGTCAGGGACAAGCCACAATGTGGGGAAACCCTTTGATCAAACCTTCTTATTATTCTTCAATAGTTCAACAGAGAGAGAGAGTACAAATACCAAATTAACTTGCCCAAAACAATCCTGTCAAATCAGCAGTCAACTTTAGCCCTAACCAAAAAGCCAACAGTGATCAAACGCAGCTCCAAAATGTCCTGCAAGCAGCTTGGTCAACAGCAGAAGAATCCGGCCTTCCAAGAGGGTCACAATCAAGCCAAAACAGATCATCCTGCTGTATTTCTGCAGTCAAACTAGAAAGTCAATGCTGAAGTCAACTCAGTCAAACTAGCCCAAACACCTTGAAAATCGTGCCAATCAACGCAACCTTCAGAAATCAAAATTTTGCCATCCAGATAAAAGTCAAAAAGTCAAAGCATGGTCAAACAGTCCAAGTGACATCATGACTTAATTCGACTTCCCTTTGACCAAGCACATAGATTCTATATGCCTTTGAAGTTTCACTGTAGCCCACAAACGTTCATTTCTTCCCAGATACATCTAGTTTGTTTCTTTTCTCTTTCGGCACATGAAAATATATGGAACAACCAAAAATTCTAAAATGAGAAACATCAAGTTTCTTACTAGTGAAAACTTCATTGAGTGTCTTGAAGTCCAAAGCTTGATGTGGGCATCTGCTTTGGATATACACAACGGTATTGGTAGCTTCTCCCCATAAAAACTTCGAAAGACCTTGATCATGTAGCATAGCACGGGTGGCTTCTATGATAGTATGATTCTTCCTTTCGGAACACCATTTTGTTCAGGAGTATATGCAGTAATGGTCTCCCTCTTAATGTCAACTTCTCTACAATAGTCTTTGAATTCATTTGACTCATATTCAGTCCCATTATCAGTGCTCAATATTTTGATCTTATTCTTTGTTTGATTCTCGACCAAGGCTTTGAAAGAGCGGAACCATCTGAATACTTCCTCCTTTAAGAAATAGATCCATGTTTTGCAAGATAAGTCATCCACAAAATTAACATAGAACAAATATCCACCCACAGATGTCACGGGCAACATACCTAATAGATCAGAATGGACCAATTAAAGAATATTAGTGGTTTGAGTTTTACTTGAGGGGAATGGTACCCTTGTATGTTTTCTAGCTTCACATCCCTGATAAACACCTTCATGATTTAAGTTGATTTAAGTTGAAGGTGAGCAAATCTTCGGTGTCGTAGTTCTGATTGAAGAGAAGTATCGTAAGTCATTGCTCCCAACAGACTTCCTCCAACCTGATAAAGACCTTCAACCTTTAATCCAAGAGTGAATGCATCTCTTGGGTTCCTTTTCCAAATGTGAACCTTCCCATCAATATATTTTACCTTAAAACCTTTATCTTCCATTGCAGAAATAGAAACCAAGTTCTTTTTCAGGTCAGGTACATATAGCACTTCTTGTAAGTGGAGGTTTGACCTTGATTTAAGTGAAGAGTGACAGCCCCAATACCTTTCACGGGATAAGAGGCATTATCCCCAAGTCTAATCTCCATATTTGTCTTTTTTTCAACCAAGTTTGAGAGGGCCTCCTTGTACCTAGTGAAGTGCTTTGAGGCACCACTATCAATCAACCAATGATCCAAGGTATCCGAAGGAGAGGCAGTGGTCAGGGCAGAAATAAAATAAAATTATTTTTGCTTTACAACATTAACTTCTTCATACCTGGAGTTTCTCAACTTCTTGGAGGACGACCATTTCCATTTCAAGGAGCGAGATCATTCCTCTTTCCTTTGTTGTTGAGCCTGTTGTTCCTTTGATTGCCATTTCCCATGAAGTTGTTGTTATTGTTGTCATTGTCTCTTAGAGTATACTTCTTGTGAGGACACTCTCTAGCGAAGTGGCCAAACCTGTTGCAATTGAAGTATCTTCCTTTTCTTTCTTCTTTGAAGCCCGGCTTGAACCCTTTTCCTTGATTCCTTGGATCCTTGGATAGACATTGTTCCTTCTCTTAGAATGAGCGAAGAAGGAGGTAGGATTGTTTCCATTTGAGGGTTTGTCTCTTTCCATCATCTTTATTTCTTCTTGAGTGCATCTAGCCAATAATTCATCAAATGCCGGAATTCTATCATTGTTGAGGATGGTGGTGTTGAACACATCCCATTCTCTTGTTAGGTCTCCAAGTGCAATAAGTGTGAGCTCCCTGTCACCAATGACTTCCCCAATAGATAGGAGATCATTCTTGATCTCGGTAATCCTCATGAAATAGGATTGGATGGATTCTCCTCTATCCATCTTGATGTCTTTCAACTTGTTCTTGAGAAAGAGAACTTGATTTGCATTATTTACTTTGAACATCCCAACCAGCTTGTCATACATCTCCTTAGATGTTTCCAAATCATAAATATAGGCAACAAAAGGCTTGTGAATAGAATCAACAATAATTTTCTTAGCTTTAACCTCATCTTTCTTGTACTTTGTTTGTGCAGCTGCGGATGCATTTGAAGGAAGCTCTGCTATTCTTCCTTTGACATAGACCATAGCATCATTTTCTTCCAATGTCAAATCTAAAGTCATCTTCCATGCATGATAGTAGGATTTGTCCTTAAGCTTGTCCTCAGATTTGAAGAAAGATGTAGTCGTCATTGGGACTAGTTCCAAGTCCTTGTCCAACAACTTCTCTTAGTGATTACTTTGCTTCACTCTTGCTTGGGCTTTGTCTTCACCTGACCTTTGATACCATGTTAATTTTAAATAACAATGGTATCTTCTATGCTTTAGCACAATTTACTTCAATGTTCCTTTAGTAGCCCAATGACAATTTCCAATTATATCCAGCAGCAATCACATTAAGTTAAACACATTGACAGTAAATGCAGATAGAATATTAAAACAAGTGCAGAAGACGAGCCAAGGCAAGAGGACACAAGATATGGCAAATGTTAGGGACAAACTACAATGTGGGGAAACCCTTTGATCAAACATTCTTATTATTCTTCAATAGTTCAACAAAGAGAGAGAGTACAAATATCAAATTAACTTGCCCAAAACAATCTTGTCAAATCAACAGTCAACTTTAGCCCTAACCAAAAAGTCAACAGTGATCAAAGCAGCTCTAAAATGTCCTCCAAGCAGCTCGGTCAACAACAGAAGAATTCGGCCTTCCAAGAGGGTCACAGTGAGCCCAAAATAGATCATCCTGCTGGTAATTCTACAGTCAAATCAAAAAGTCAATGCTGAGTCAACTCAATCAAACTATCCCAAACACCTTGAAAATCATGCCAATCAATGCGGCCTTCAAAAATCAAAATTTTGCCCTCCAGATCAAAGTCAAAGCATGGTCAAACAGCCCAAGTCAATATTGGTCAACGCTGCCCTGTTCCCTGGAAATTTCGGCCTCGAAAAGAGTCCAAAAATTCGACTTGTGCGAAGAGACAGATTGTCCTTGAGCTGTACTAATCAATCAAGAGAGGAGAGAGATGATGATGTGATGTGTTGAGATGATGTCCAAATGAGAGAGAGATCACTCCTATTTATACACTTCGTTGAGGGTGAGGATACACATCCATTGGGCTTCATGAGCCTACATTTGACTAAGGCTGACTTTGACAATTTGTCCATGAGAAAGAATAAATTCAAAATTCCATTTCTGCGTGTCAGAATGAGATGATCTTTATATCAAAATTGGACCTCTCGAAAAGAAGAATCCAATGCAATAATCATTTCCATCATATGAGTTGTCATAAGGTGGAATTTGGCTCTAGTTGCCAATTTTAACAGATTTTAACATGGCTTATAACACAACGGTGGTCAATTGCTTTCGTGCATAGATTATATCCCTAGCCTCTTCTCCAGATGAGAAGACCATACTGTCCTTGACAGTTGTATGTCACTCCATGAGACCTTTGCTATTGCACAGTGTGATTTTTGTATGTTTTCTAATTTGTTTGTATTCTTTATAAGTTTTATTTAGCTCAAAAATGCTTGGACATTCCCTTGATGTACTTATTGTACATGATGTAATATGTTATTCACTAGTCTCATTGACTGGTTCCTGCCCATTGTGGAGATCCATAAAATTTTGTTTTTTTCTCTTTCCACATTTCCAAAATATTCACAAGGCCAAACCTGCTCATTTGATGTACTCTTCTGACATTTCAAAGAAAAATATTTTGTTGTTTTACGGATCATATCATTTAACAATTAAAATCTAAGGAAACCACATGTGAACAAACAGAATGTAACAAAACACAAGTAAATGAAATGATAAAGTTAGTTTTGCATAGTAAAAATGCTTTCCAATTCTGATAAACAACAAAATTTTGAAAATATGATGATGGTGGTGATGATTGTTAATATCCACTGAAGTCTGAAACAAACTTAGGTATATTGGATTTTAAGATATAAAAAAATTAAAGTAAAATTTAAGGCAAGAAATTACTTGTGAAATAGCGCAAAAGAAACACTTACAAGAAATAAACCAGATGTAGCTTCTTAAAAGCAACCACAAAGTTAAAGTGTGAAACAATGATTAAACTAAATATTTGAAAAGGATTTCTCAGATGAGAAGCAATTTACTAACGTATATGATCATCTGAATCTTCATGTGTTGGGTTTTAATTTGGAATGTAAAATGTTAAACGAACAAACTAGTATAGTTCTCACGAGATTAAAATATAATGAATACTTTTTGGAGAGGAGCATTTAAACCTGGCAGGCACATATAGCTAATCTCTACATTCCATGCCTGATAAGGCAGGAAATCTCCAACTGATTCACTCCAAGAAAAGAAAATACCCCGTTCTAATAGTTTAGCGTCAACCCAACAAATACTGCCCATATGATGAATCAATTTATCTCCAAGGAAATAAAATACAAGTTATCCAAGAAAAGAAAATACACGATTCTAATAGTTTAGCATCAACCCAACAAACACTGCCCAAATGATGATTCAGTTTATCATCTTTTCCTTAATATACAGTTGCAAAATGACTTGGGCATTCCCTTCATGTATTTATTGTACATGATGTAATATGCTAGTCACTAGTCTCATTGACTGGTTACTGCCCATTGTGGAGATCCATAAAATTTTGTTCATTGTCTCTTTCCACATTTCCAAAATATTCCCAAGGCCAAACCTGCTCATTCCTGCTCATTTGATGTACTCTTCTGACATTTCAAAGAAAAATATTTTATTGTTTTACAGATCACATCATTTAACAAATAAAATCTAAGGAAATCACATGTGAGCAAACAGAATGCAACAAAACACGAAATCTAAGGAAATCACGTATGAGCAAAAAGAATGAAATAAAACACAAGTAGATGAAATGATAAAGTTAGTTTTGCATAGTAAAAATGCTTTCCAACTCTGATAAACAACCAAATCTTCAAAATAGGATAGTGGTGGTGATGATGGTTAACGTCCACTAAAACAAACTTACGTCAGGGCTATTGGATTTTCAGATATAAAAGATTAAAGTAAAATTTAAGGTAAAAAATTACTTGTGAAATAGCGCAAAAGAAACACAAGAAATAAACATGTAACTTATCAAAAGCAACCACAAAGTTAAAGTGTGAAACAATGATTAAACTAAACATTTGAAAAGGATTTCTCAGATGAGAAGCAATTTACTAATGGCCATGATCATCTGAATCTTCATGTGCTGGGCTTTAATTAGGAATGTAAAATGTTAAACGAGCAAACTAGTATAGTTCCCACCAGCTTCAAATATAATGCATACTTTTTGGAGAGAAGCACTTAGACCTGGCAGGCACATATAGCAAATCTCTACATTGCATGCCTGATAAGGCAGGAAATCTCCAACTGATTCCCTCCAAGAAAAGAAAATACCCAATTCTAATAGTTTAGAATCAACCCAACAAATAGTGCCCATATGATGAATCAGTTTATCTCCCTTACCTTAATATACAATTGTATAAGATTATTGAATTATTTTTCGTAGTATGAAACCAGGATAAAAATAAATGAAATCTAAAGAATTTTCACATAATTTTAAAATAAGAGCAATTAAAATATATTGAATGGTTTACAGGGATTTAAAAGAGAACTTTTTTTTATCAAATTTACAAGCATTGATTTTTTTCAAGAGCTATTTAACGAATTAAAACCTCTCAGAAATGCACTTACTGCATTCTAATCATTTAGTAGACTATACTGTAACTATGGCCGGCTTCATACACGACTTTCCACAACACAACACAACACAGGAGACCACTGATGATTGAAGGAAATTCAATTATATCCTATCAATAAACAGGACTTGTGTTCTTTCATAATGGTGTTTCTTCCCTTGACCTGAGTATATATCAGAAGGCAAAAGGATGGCCATCTCTAGAGACAGTCATAAATCTTAACATGCTCTTCACATACATCATATTTTTGGATGAAAAAATGCAAGGATCCTCTACACTATCCCTAGTCAGTTCCACAGTCTACCCATCATTTCATCAAGAGAACAATATTTAGCACGTATATAACTAAGAAAATGTAACCATTACAACTCCGTTTCTTATAGCCATATAGAAAGTTCTATTCGTATAAACATACAGACCCCAAAAAGTACTCTGCAGGTTCAAAGAGGTTAAAACAGGGGAAAAGAGCATAAAATGCTAACATCTATTCCATCGTAAGTATATGTCACATGCTTTTAGGCCAGAAATACCTGTTGTTTGAATTCCGCTTCATGAATGAAAAAGCTTTCAATAATTGTAGGCCTTATCTCATAATTTGAAGGGGAATGTTATTTATGCAAAAAAACAAGTTTCACCCTGGCTTAATGCCCTTTATTCACCTTCATCAATATGAGTATGATTCTCCAGACCATGCAGGAGTGTGCATCATTATGTTGGGTCTACTAAGCTCCCCGAACTATTTTACAGGGAGATTTGGTAACTTCCATGCAAGCGCTGGCCTCTGGCCTTTTTCTAACTTTCTGAAGCAGAATCAAATTGCTCTTGCTCGCAAACCGCCTAGGATTCACAAATGGATTGTAGTTTATGTAGTTTCAGCTGAAAGCAACCCTATATTTGCATCATTAGCATCCTCGAAGCGATCTGGTTTTAAATCTCTGTGAATTGGCAGATCTGGAACCTCTAAACTATTGACAAACCTTGCCCATTTTTGTTTTTTCATAAACTCAATACATGGATACAGAAGAAACCCAATCAAAACAGCAGTGATGCTGACAACCATAACTTTACGTGAGGCTACTAGCAGCACTAAAATCAACAGCAATGAAGGAGGTAGGCAAAGCAAAACAACTCCATGAGTTCCAAATGGAACTTTGTAAGGGCGAGAGATGGCTGGCTCCTTGAATCTTAGCCAGATAAAGGCTGCAAACTCAGCAAACATGCCAAAGCAATACAGATAATTTTCTGCAGCTACAATCTCTTGGAAAGTCATCGAAGATAAGACAAGCACTCCTGAGGCAGAACATAAAATGCCCAAAAGAGGAGTCCCATATTTTGACCTCACTGCAAATACTGATGGCAACATACCCCTCTCTGCCATTCCTAGAAGTTGGAAAGAGTCGCTGCTCATCTCCGCCTCAAACATTCCCATGTTTGAAAGAGCTGAAGCTGCTTCCATCCACCACTGCAACCAGACGCCACCTAAAATTTTTGCAACGTCTGCAAAATAGCCAGCATTCCATTGACTTCTAACCAGCTCTATAGAGCCGGTCGCTGATAACAGGGGAATAAAATAAGTACCAACCACAAGCATCACAGCGCAAAAAAGAGATTTAGGAAGCGTTCTCTTTGGATCCTCGACTTCTCCTGCCAATGTACTTATGGAGTCCCAGTAATTCAGATTCCAGAAGAGTGTATTCAGATAAACATTCCAGTCAATATTTTTCATATCGATCTCCAGCCATCTTGAAGGTTCCAACCTCGGTATTGCAAGAATACCCATCATGCAGAAAGGAAGTAAAGAGAAGATTCCTAAACAAACTGAACCCCAGCCTACAATGGTAAGACCTCTGTAATTCAGGAAAGTCAAGGCCAGGGTTATAACGAGAATAGCTGCAACTCTTGGAAGCCCACTGCCTACCTCTGGAACAGCAGATTTCAAGTAATCCAAGAATAAGACAGGATAGAGTGCGTTATCAATGACTCCACTCAACCACTTCCACCAGCCCTGCTGGAATCCCCAAAACGGACCGAATGCAGCAGAAATCCATACAACATAACCCCCATTTTCTGGAAACATTGTGCCCAACTCAGCAGTCACAAGACATTCAGGAATGCTCCATAGCAGCGGAAAAACAAGAAAACCTGCAAGGGCTAATAGGGGACCCCCAGCCTTCACAGAATCTTCAACACCAAAAGGTCCACCAGAGACTTCATAGAAAATGAGAAACACCAGAGGTACAAGAGATAGCTTATGATTGCTGTTGATCTGGGTTTTAAGAGATTTTGGTACCTCTCCATTCGGTCCGATGTCTCTTGAACTTGAATCCTCATTCATTCTGGGGTTTGGGAGAGGAAGACTCCCTCTTCTGTGCAAATTCTTCTCAAAGTTAGCCTCTTTTGACTCTGTTGTGGTTTCTTTGAAGGCGGTAGAAAATTGAGGAGAAACCATCAAATAGCCAAAACTATCTCATCCCATTCTGTGCTAATTTCTCAAATGACTGTCAGAAATAAAACAACGTATCTCCTGCAGAAAGCCATTGAAGTGTGTGTAATTGCAAAAGTGGTCGTCAGGTCGAATATGGGCAAGTGTCCCAATACGTGGAAAAACATCAGAGATCGGAGGATCCGCAGGTTCAGCCAAAAAACTACAGTTTTTATTTTCTCCATGTATAACATTCATTAGAAAACAAAAATACTCTCTACCCTCCTACTATATTTAGCAGAGCCGAACAAAACTTACCTGAGATGCCACTCTGCAATTCTTACACTTCGATCCTGTCAGGAAAGTCCTCTCGGAGGTCCGTTGCAATTATTCTGTATGCATCTCGCGGAACCCAAAGAATCCATCTCGCTTAAAATAAACAGAGAATAAACAAAGAAGACGCAGGGTTGCTAGCAGGGAATGTCCAAATAGCCATCTGATCAAAATGGAAATAAAGAAGCATGTGAAACCCAACAACTGTGTATGGATGTGTAACCAGCCTCCAATGGTTTTAAAATAATTCCACAACCCTCGAGGTTTTCACGTAAGCGAAAAGCTTTGAGTTATTTGTCCATTATAAAATTTGATTATTTAAAATAATAGGTGGGTAGTGTATAAAGGGTATAATTCCACTCCAACCAAACAAGGAAATTATAATTTAAAATATTTATTCATTTTTTAAAATGTTAAAATTTATTGTTAAATTTTATTTAAATTCACATAAAATTATTTTACTTTTAAATTTATTACATAAGGAGAGGTGAATTTATTTTTAAATAATAATAGTAATAAATATATATATATATATATATATATAATCTTAATTTGAGGTTTCTGTAATTTTAATTGTTTTGATTTATTTCTTTCACATAAAATAAAATTTTAGGTTTCTGTAATTTAAATTGTTTAACATAATTTGGAAGTTTAGGTTTCTGTAATTTAAATTGTTTAATATATTTCTTCCCAATTATATAGAATTTTTTCTGCGTTGAAGTTTAGGAAATCAAACCAAAAATAAATAGGAAGAAATCTAATTATCTAAAGAATCTTAAAAAAAATCAAATTAGAAAAAATAGAAAAATCTATTTAAAAAAAATTCAAATTCAAAAAATTAAACATTCAAAGAATTAGTAGAGAAGGAAAAAAATTATTAATAATAATGAATAAAAGGTAAAAATATATTGAAAATTAATATTTAATCATTAATGATAGTTATAAACATTAAAATTTTAAATTAATAATATTTAAAAATAAAAATAAAAAATTATAAATATAAATCTTTGAACGTCATTAAGAACGGGGTGGTGTGGCCTACGGGGTGAACGGGGTGGTGTGGCCTACGGGGTGGTGTGGCCTACCCCGGGGTGGTGTGGCCTACCCCCTGTACGTGAAGGTCACTTCATTGTTTCATGGATAGGCTTGTTCTTGGCTCTTTCTATATTTGGTATGTGATGCAAGGTGGGAATATGAATTTTGCACGTGTAATTTCCTTAGTGTGGGTGGGATTTTTCTTCACCCTCCGAAGTTGAGAAAGGAGGCATTGTTATGTCTATCAGCTAAAACTTTGTATTTGGGGGTGAGAGTATCTAATATTGAATTGGTATGTTGGAGGTTGTGCAACATTTGGGGTTTGTAAGGGCTATAATTCCTTGCTTCAATATTGGCTCGAGAGATGATTGACAGGTTAGAGATGGAGAAGCTAACATAATTGCAGTCAAGGTTAGTAGTGATCTTTGGCATCAACGCTTTGGACCATTGGCAGAATCATTATGGGAGCAATTCGGGTTTGGAATTGTTGAGTTGCTTTGTCTTGATGTTTATTTGTGGATTAAAGTGGGTATTTTTTTCTTCTCCTCCCTAGTATTACAATTTCCTTTGTTTTTGTTTATCACTCGTATGGTGTTGGCTTCTCTAAAGGGTATATGTGGCAGTTTGTTGTTGTTTTGTATCTTTGAAGTTGGAAGCCCTTATTGCCTGGGGAGAGGGATCACATCTCTGGTTTTTCTATTCCTTAGCATAGTGCATTGTGGAAATTTCCCTCTAGTGATTGGTTTAGAAGGCAAGGTCATATTATTATTTGCATATGTTCGACCAGTTTGGGCGTGCCTCTAGAGGGATTAAGCGTATTTCGTTGAAAGTTGCAGTGGGGTGGGATGGGTGGGTAGATTCTCCCAAACCTCTGGTATTAGTATTCGACCCTGAGTGGTGGTTGAAGGGGCGTGAGGTTTAGGATTGGTGAGGTTTCTTTCTCTAGTATTGTGTTGGTCTACTTCTTATAGTAGATACTATGCCTTGACATATTGTGTGTGGTCATCGTGGGGTTGGTGGACATGGCCAACTCAATTGGTCATGTGCCCAATCACAGGTTGAGGAGGTGGTGACTACTTATCACTCAACAACCTCTCATAGTACTCAGGTATAAATTTACAAATTTGGAGACTCGAGTTGCATAAGACTAACAAGCTTATTCTAACTCAAAACTTTGAGAGGAGGTTTCCCATTGGCTCTGACCTCAGTCATACCAAGGGAAGGAGGAATCAATACATGCATTTAGTAACTCTTTATTGGCAGTTAAAGACTCTGCTTGGACAAGTCTTAAAGGAGAAGCATGAAGATAGGAATGACATTATCTCTTTTTTCAATGATATTCATCACAATCAGTGGAAACAACAAGCTTGTCTAGATAGATTGGAAGCTCTATTAGTTCTCGTTGAGAGACACATCCAATGTGAGTTTAAGCCCTCTATGCCACCTGATTCAATTGCGATGGATCCAACTCCACTGTCATCATCGTACACTTGATTTGGCTATGTCCTTGCAGCCTCTTTTATGTTATCTAGTCTTTTGTTTAGTTGTTGTTCCTGGATTTCTATGTAAACATTTTGTAATTTTAATACCGACCAACAATTCTGGTGTGGCAGAGTGTGGCTGGTATTTTTTACGATTAGCTCATCAATGATGTCATATTATTTTTGGAAGTAATATAATTAACTTACAAAAAAATTAATAAACCCTTAATAATATTAAATAATAAATATTTTGTTTAAATTAATAATAAAACTTAAATAATTTTAAAGCTAAAATTACTAAAATTTAAATATTTATATTAACTAACATTTTTTAAGTTAATTATATTACCTAAAAACAAATTACATCATTGATTATCAAAATGGATTGGCCTCACTTTGTCACATGAGAAACCAAAGTTATTTGATGGTTTGTGAAAACTCGAAGTATCTACTAGAAACAAAGAACAACATTGATAACATAAAACCAAAAGAGGACCACTAAGAGATAGCCAGAACATGTATCCAATTCAAGTGTTCAATGATGTCACAGTTGTCAAATCCTTTGCACTTGAACTTGGTGGCACTGCAGATTTAAAATTGGAAAGTATCTCTTTGGAATCAACAACTACATAATTTGGCATGTAAGTTTCAAGGGTGATTTGGAAATTAAAATTCCAACAAATTTGTAATTCGAAATTGTTTTGATATGATGGAGATCCTATTGTATTCACAACTTTATGTTTTGAAGAGTATATTTTATTGACAAATTTATGTTATATGTTAACTAAATGTTATAAATTTGTTTCAGACAAAGCTCAAGAAAACCGAAGTGGGCAACAAGCTTCTAAAGAGATGTAATGAGGCCATGTCAGCTTTGAGGGGCTTGATTTCAAAACTCTCTGAACAATGAAATGTGTGTCGTGCATAGGTCTATGTGCTTCTTCACTTTAAAATCGCAACCACTACCCATCGTGTGTGAGATAGGGGAGGTAGTGAGCCTCCATCCCATGCGCATAGCCTTGAACCCCACTCCAAACAATAGTGCACAATCATTTCCTTAACAACCATTTAAATTTGTATTGTCTTAGATATTATGATGTGAGCATTTACATTTTCATTTGAAAAAGGTTTGCTCCTCTTCCTCCATCATATGAGAGGATTTAATCAGACATATAGGTGGGCAGTCATCCAAAGGAGGAGGAACAACAACATCAAGGGCCAAACCAAAGAACAGGCACATCAGAGGAGGTTTGAAAACAACCTGTGGAGGAAAAGGTAAGAGGTGTACCTTGTTTATCCATATAGAAAGTTTGTTTGCTTAATCTAGTGGCGAGATATTCCTGAGTCTTATGACACTTTCTTATAACTAATCTTATATCCCTTATTTTAACTTTTTTGGTCTAGGAGATAATTTGTTTGTACTTGGTTGTAAAGAATGAATATGGTTATGTGTGTTGCATATTTTCCCTCTTTAGGATCACATAGGCTTTGGGTTACAATTTTATTACTTGATTGTCGCCTCCTATGTTTTGGGGTTGCCTTCTGTGTGCTTAACAAGAATGGTGGAAGATACCCATCGATTACTAGACACTTGCTTCTACCCCATTGGTCATAAGGGTTTCAGATCCTTGTTTGTAAAAACTTGTGCATTACTTGAATCTAAATTCTTTCAATAATATGTTCTGGCACCATGTTTGCATTTTTTCACATGCCCGAATTTTGGATCTTTAAACTATCGAGCATAGTTGCAGTTATGTCATGAAGTTATGATAATTGGATGTGGCTAGACTTGCAGACAATAAACAACATATAAGTTCTTGGTAGTAAGGACATAGGCAAACAATATTTTGTGAGGTGATAGACCTGAAGAGTATATGGTTATTACATAAGATTACAACCTCTATTTTAGCGTATTCTTCAATGGTGCATTACTAGAGTGAGTAGCACAAAAGATTTATTATATTTTCTGGTAAGCAATGATTTTAAATTTGTTCCAGTTTTACTGTCTCTCGAAGAAATTGGCTGGAATTTTCCACAATGGATTATA
The DNA here is from genome assembly GCA_031772625.1 of Pinus tabuliformis. Lineage (NCBI taxonomy): Eukaryota > Viridiplantae > Streptophyta > Pinopsida > Pinales > Pinaceae > Pinus > Pinus tabuliformis. Next base: position 507,987,683 of record CM062805.1, read on the forward strand.
AGATAATTTAGTTCAATGTATTTTCAAGTTTGAAGAGGTATTGTAAAGGGCCATCTCTAGTTTTTTACTTGTTTATTACGATGAGCAATTTTTGAATCCTTTTATATTATATTTTAGTTGGGACTAGTCCTTAAAGAGAATGAGGTGGATTGATTACATAATAGATCTTGAGTTGGTCTTAGTTGGAAATAAAAATAAAAATTGTTCCTAATCTTGAATTCATCATTAAGGTTGGGCTTTGTTGAATTTTTGTTCTTGAATAATATAATGACTTGTTGCATATAGATTCTTTGGATTATTTTCCTATTTAATGAATTTTTAGCTTTTAATGTTGTAGCCTATATGTTGTCCAATATCTTTAGGAAAACATCCCTCATCTTAATGTCTTACTTACCCCCCCCCAAAATACATTGAGACACTACGCTGGTTGTGAGAAGCATGTGATAGTAGCATGCGTCAGTCTAGATCGCTTCTTCTTACATTTATAGACATGGTTTGTTGTGTCTTTTGATAACTTTGAATTCATTTGAATTTAAGCATTATATGCGATTCTTCAGGTGGGTGAGTTTCTTTTGTCATTATATTATCCTAGATATCCAATGAGGGCATGAGTTACATTATGGAGGATAAGGCATTGCAATGTTATTCGATATATCAAATAAACTCAAGCTTAAGGGTTCATCCTATAATAAAACTAGGAATTAAAAAAGAAAAGCTCGAAATAGTGATCCCTATGAAGTGTCTATCTATGAGCAAAAATTTAACCACCTTGTCTTATTGGAGACCTCAAATTTGAATCCCCTAGTAGTCTATTGTGTAGTGACACAAGAATCTAGTTTTTTATACAAACTGTATGTTTATGCAGCCAATTAGTATATTATTTGAATTTTATGTTTGTTTTAATTTGTGTCTACACTTGATTCTCTCTGATTAGGAAGGATTGGGCTCTTTGCCATCCAATGATATTTTTTTGTTGGCTTTGTTGTGTGAATTTCTCTTCCTTCATAGTCAAGATATGAATTACTTTATTCATTAATCAATCCATTTCTTTAATATTTTCCTTTAGTTGTTCTTGATGCATTTTTGGTCCATGCGTTTGGCAGGCTCTTCATGAAAAGTGGCAAGGGAATTTGCATCTGTCCTATTTCTAGATATGGGATGTAGCCTTAATTTCCTTACCAATCCATTGAGCTTGCATATGTTGTAGGCTTGTAATTCCAGTTGATGCTTTGGTACACACCATTTGTACCTTTATGTTTCTTTAAGAGCCTTTACATTATCTCTGTCCCTGATTACTAATTATTTGAAATTGCTACTATTTCGAAATCTAACTCCCCTAGCAACATCCTTTTGGCATTATCATTCCTTATGAAGTCATCTCATGGGGATTATGCCTTAATGTTTTGTTGAGAATGCGTTAACATTTTTCTAGTAATACCTTCAAGATTCCTATTTGAGTGAACATTCTAGTAAGTCTTTATGGTCTCGTGTTGTATATTGCTAGTGTTGTACATGCTTACCATGAATAATCTAATGATATAAGTATGGTTCTAATTCTTGCCCTATAAATTTGAACAATTGAACTTACATTGAGTGATGTTCTTGCTTACATCTAGTGTTGGGCTAGGTTTTGGTTGCCAATCTTCTTGCATTTTTATTGTAACATTCATTAGAATGTCAAAAAAATTGAGTAAAAATGAGTTTTTTTGTTTTTCTCTATATCCAATAACATTTTCATGTTTCTCCATAGCAATAGCAAAATTCAATTGAATTTTGCATGTATGGGATTTTGGTTGAATTTCTTTCTAAATTTGGAATCAATTCGGTCATGTTTTGGGTTTTTAAATTTTTGTACCAATTTACAAAGTTGTTTTATCTCGGTCTCTTTAACTTGGGTCATTTTTCTTTGTGTCCTACCTTGTCGTACCTACAATTCTCTTAGTTTAACACCATATAGTTGTGCAGGATCTATCTCATTAAGTGATAAGAAATTCGTCTCACAAACTAAAAGTCTTGAGTAATAAGAACTTCATTGGTGATGGTTAGGATGAAAGTGCTTTTTGTTGTGTGTCCATTGTCTGCAAAATTTATGGGTGCCATTTAATGTTATAATTTTATTGGAAACCATTTTGATTGTTTGTTGTGGGCCTCTATGGTGTCTTTGTTGCACACATTGTTGATGTTTCTCTTGTTGATCCTTGTTTGTTTGGTTGAAATCAACTGGACTATGTGGACGTTGGCATTGTTCTTTTTATTCTCAACTTTGGAAAATTTAATATCAATAACTATTGAAAGTCTTAAGTAATAGGAACTTCATTGGTGATGGTTGGGATGAAAGTGCTTTTTGTTGTGTGTCCATTGTCTACAAAATTAATGGGTGCCATTTCATGGTCTAATTTTATTGGAAACCATTCTAATTGTTCATTATGGGTCTCTATGGTGTCTTTGTTGCACAAATTGTTGATGTTTCTCTTGTTGCTCCTTGTACGTGTGGTTGCAATCAACTGGACTATGTGGACGTTGGTATTATTCTTTTTATACTCAACTTTGGAAAATTTAATAGCAATAATTCTAAACAATCGCCACATGGTGGCATTGCCACTGCTTTTGCTTTATGCAGAAAATACAAAAGCAAAAGTAGTGACATTGCCACCATGTGGCTCTTGTTTTAATTTAGTCATTTTATTAATATTATTTTTTGATCTAACAATTCATTATAACATCTTATCTAAATTTTGTCTACAACATCTTTGCGATAATTGCACCAACATTATTTTTTTATTTTAGTTTTAGATCTAACAACTCATTGATCTAACGATTCACTACCACATCTCCCATATTAAGTTGTTGTACAGTGTCTCTCGAAATAATAATGGTATTTTAATTAAATTTTATTTAGATGTTATATTGTCTCTCGAAATAATAATGATATTTTAATTAAATTTAAGTAATAATTTATTTGTATTTCGAATCTATCAAGTGTTGAGAGGGATAAGATATCGTTAAATTATAAACCTTTTTTAAAATGTAAAATTTAAAAAAAAAAATTACAAAAAGATTTGTTATATCTCATCATTGATAAATCTAGGGTTAAGATGGATCTAAACTAGAGGGATCAATCTCAATATGTAAACCACTTTTTGAGTTTATGGGATCAAGTCTCTCAAAATGAAAACCTCTTTTTGAGTGCAAAACTTGAGGAAGGGTTTGAACATTGAGAGATTTTATTCTTGTTGGTAATTGGTAAACCTAGGGTTAATATTGATATATCTAGTTCTTTTTTTAACAATAACAACAAAATTTATGTTATGCAAAATATGTGTCTATCACAACAAAAGTATAAAACATATGCAAGTTCATGATCCATGAGAGGATTGTCTGGCCTTGGGAGGCTTATTCTCTGTCTTTTAATCCTTCGTACATAATAACAAATAGTTCTACACTTGTAAACTTTAATAAAGGATCTTGCCAAGAAATTTAATTTTGCCTCCGTTGCATCCTCAACAGAAAGTAGTCATCTATTACAATAACTTCAGGGTTATCAACCCCCTGATTTAGATCAAGTATGGTAGGGGTCACTAAATTAACAGAAGTTAGTTGAGGTACTATGATCCTAGTAAGCTGAAGTAAAGGATGTAATGTGCTCCCCAAGTCGATTGACATCCATATGAAGCTCACAGTTTTGGTTTTTGTTCACATTCAATATGTTAACCACATAATCAAGCTTGTTTAGTAGCTTTGTGATCAATCTAATGAGTGTATAGACATCCGTGGTTGGTTTCCTTTCTTTTTCTTCTGGAACTATAGTGATATTTGTCGAATCCCCATTTCAAGTGATGCTACTATTATAAACATTGGTCCTCCTTAAGGGGCATATCATACAATACAAGAGATGACTGGGATTGAGCTCACAGACATCCCAATATGTTGGCTCACCTCTACCCCACCACCACTCACCACCAAAAGCGAAGTCTCCCCACTAGTTGCAAACACGGAAGGTCACTAATGAGTGAAAGAAGAGATGGGGGGGGATTTTTTAGAATTTTTTCCTAAGGATGGGAATATTGTGTAGAGGGGAATTGACACCACACGCAAAAGACCATGCAAATGCTCGACATACCACATAGATGTGCAATAGAGACCAAATATTACTACACGGTAACGGAAATATTCCTCAGCTAAAAGGGTATCCACCAACTGTGTAGGTTAGTTAGATATGGGCTAAGGTGGTGATTCGGCTAGTTATGGTGTGATAGATTTGTTTTATTCTACTATGTTCTATTTTATATTTTATGATATTATCTTTGATCTATTGATGGATTCTATGGAGTTAAGTGCTTAAAACTCTAACATGGTGTCAATATGTGAATAATGTATACTCTATATTTATGGTATTGGCTAATAGTATGATATGAAGGACCACCTTCTGAGTCTTTGTTGTCGGACACATGAAATGGTTGTATATTTTTCTATTTGTTATTTAATATAAATATGAGCTCTCCAAGAGTTTTGTTCCAAATCTATGGTCATGATGTTTAAATGCCTCGTGTCTATGGTGAATTTTATGAATGGACTATGCATCTTCGTGAAGTTTCTAGTTGTAACATCCCTCGTGAAAATTTCATGTAATAAAAGTTAATAAAGGCAAAATTAAGACCATGGTTAAGGGACACGTATTCCAAGCTGAATTTTTGGAAAAGATATCCTAGTGGGCATCATTGGATGTGTTTATGACTAAGGAAATTGGCAAAGGCTATGGCAAAGGAATTAAAAGTGAAAAAGACATTTTTAGCACATTTATTAATGAAAATAAAGGAAATTAGGAGAAAAGTAAGGTGAAAGGTCACAGGTTGCATGTGAGGAGGAAAATGAAGGAAAATAATGGAAAATGAAGGAAATAGAGGCCTCATTAATAAAAAGGTTTCTGAGGATCAGTTAGTAACCTTTTGTCAGTTCAAGTTTTGGAGCTCTCTCATTATTCTCTCTCTCACACTCTTGGTCGCTTAGAGTTTTATTGTAACACTCTAGCTTTGGATCAAGGAAGGAAAAGCAAGCAAAGGGAAAGAAAAGAAAGCAAGGATAAAGGAAGGAAGAGCAGGATCAGGCAGCTTCAGTAGGAATACTTGCAGGTAACATATTGCATGTGTGATTTCCTAGCTGGTTTTGATATGCATGGCTTTGCATGTTGGTGTATGGTTCTCTTGTTATTGGAGGCATGGTTTTGTCGGGTTATGACAGTGGTTTTTAGCCTAGCCTTGCCTTTTTTCGGATACTATGGTATGTTGGGATGTTTATCTCAATTTTGTGGTTTGGTTTGTTGGATGGATTTCATAATCCAGTCGGAGATGGTCTCAAGGGTCATTCCCAAAGGCCTAGGAATCCCTTGACCGATTTTGGTGGGATACATAGTAAACCCTAAGGGAGAAGTCTTTGCTTAGGGCCTAGTGATCTAGGTTTGGATTGTGATAAAGCCTGAGAGACTGGTCTCGGTTTAGGGCCTAGTGATCCGGGATTGGATTGTGGTAAAGCCACAGAGACAAGGAAACGAAAAAATTCTTAAGGATAGTGATGGATTCCGGATGGAATTCCAAGTTCGATTCGGTTGTGATCGAAGCACCGGTTTTGGTGTGATCACGGTTTGGTGAGGGTGGAAGTGGTTTAACCTCTAGATTCCCTTGGTTTTTTTTGGATTTATTTATCCACGAGATCCCACATTCATGCTTGGAATATGGCACGAGTGTGACTGGCTGAAAGAAAGATTTGGTTCAACCATGTCTACGGTCGGGTGGTACGTGGAAGTCCCAAACCTGGTCGGATTTGCCTATGATTAATGAAAGCTAAGTTCTCTTGCTTTTGCACTTGTTTATATGTGGATTTAATGGTTGTTATATCTCTGTTATTCACATGGTTAATTGACTGGTTCATGTCATGGTCGTTTCATGTATTTACTTGTAATTGTTAAAATTATGGATGCAAGACCTAATTGATGTCATAATAGTTCAAGGGAGAAGGTGGTGATCCTTCTTGTCATGTTTCATAAGAATTTTCAGTCATTCATGCTTTGTCTTGTATCCTAGACCTATAGATTGCATTGATGCCAAGTGTTTGACAGAATGTCAGTCCTGGTTGGGGATGGTCAGGCCTAGTCCTGAGGTTGATTTTTGGTTTATTAGTCTTGTCATCATGTCTTTGATGGATTCTAAAATTTATAACAAGTTATGAGCTAGAAAAGTGCCTTGAATTCTGTAGACGTTGGCACAGGTCTACTGGGAAAAGTCCTTGGACGCTGGCTTGCAAGCCTGTGAAAGTGTCCAGAGGTCAAGAAGTATAAAATATCAATGGGACCCAAGGGGGATGTCTGAGTGGCTGAGATGTCTCCTAGGGGTGTTGATGTTGATGTGGAAGGTATGGTCGATGTGTTTAGTCGATTCCATTTCCTTAAGGTTGCCAAGGAGGTTGAATCCCTTCATAGTGGCTTCTCTTGTTGCATGTTTACCACGGTTGGCCAGTTACTTGGGTAGATGTGGGAGGAGGGTGGTTATAGATTGGTATTAGAGCATGGTTGTGCTCTCCTTGGGTGAATTTGTTTGTCATGCATTCATGTTGGTTGTACATGTGTCAATCATCCTTGTGGTCTATGTGCTTGTTGCATATGCATGGTGTTGGTCATGGTCGTAGTGATGTTGCCATGGGAATAAGGATGTCATTGTGTGAAGCATGTTGTCATGAGTGTATGACTAGTTACATGTTGTTATATGTCGCTTACATGTGTCATTTTGTATGCTTGGTTACATTCTCGTATGTTTGGTTACATTATTCCATGCTTGGTTACATGTATCATTCTTGTAGGTTTGGTTACAAGTATCGTCGTTCATGCTTGATCATATGCATTCATGCATGTGTGTGGTCGATTATGCATTTTTTATGCATGTTAATGTTTGCATGTGGTTAAGTATACAATGGTGTTATGGTTGTTGTTGTCATGCATGTAGTCATGGTATGTGTGTAGTTGATATGGTCATGCATTGATGACTGGAATCTAGTTGGACTAATGGTTACATGGTTATGTGCTTATGTATCATATGTCTATATATTGTTATGATTATGTTATACATGTATCACACTAATTTTATTATCTTGAAGATAAGATATCCTCTCCAAACTATGCTAAGATACGTCGGTTTATTGTGATTTGGTCTAGCTAACTTAGCATTCCTTGCAGGAAAGAGATCAAATGGCTAGCAAGATGGTAGACTACAAAGACTCTCTCTATGAATTAGATGAGTAGCGTGGTGTTGGGCTCTCTTCTGATTTGGTTGATACAATGAGAAGCTTGAAGGAAGAAATAAGGAGTTGTAAGGCAAACAATGACAAAATCATGCAGGCACAAGAGAAACAAGCAGAGGTTAATGCAATACTACTTCAAAGTTTGTCATAATTGCAGCGACAGGGACCACTTCGGATCAGCCATGAGTAGGAGGATAGAACTAATGGGGCATATGGCATCAGGTCTTATGGTGGTCACATGTTGGACATAGATGACACGATCAGAGATGGCAGGTTGTTGTACATTCCATATAGGAGAGGTGATGAACACAGGTATTATTCTAGTTCTGGTCGGACAAGCATCATGACCGTCATTGTTATCATCCTTACAGGAGGAGTGAGAATGGAGACTTTTTGGATGATTTTAAGAAAGCAAAGTCAGCTACCTCTAATGGAGAGATGAAGAAATCACAAGATGCAGAGGCATGGTTGCTTGACATGAGGAAATTATTCAGATTGCATGATTATTCAGAAAACATGAAAGCAAAGATAGCCACTTTCAGTCTCAAGGGTAAAGCAGATATTTGGTGGGAAGATGTGAAGAATGTTAAAGGTATACATGAGGATGATTTGACTTGGCATGATTTTGAGAGGCTCTTCAAGAAGAAGTATTTGTCAGAAAGATACTTCAATGACAGAGCTAAGGAGTTTTATGAGTTGCACATGGGTTCCATGACAGATGATGAGTATACTAGCAAGTTTTGGAGTTGTTGAGATATGTGCCTTAACTCAAGGAGGAGAAGGCCAAGGTTCAGAGATTCACCAGTGGACTTCCAGTAGCATATGAAGATTGGTTTGAGTTCGATGAGCCTAGATCGTTGGAGGAGGCCATCTGAAAGTTGAAACATTGTTATGAGCAGTTGAAGCACAAAGTTGAGCCTAAGTGTGGCTTGAAAAGAAATGAGAAAACTAAAGGAAAATGACCACCAAAGGGAGGAAGGCCTCAAGATGAAAGTGAGAAAGAAAATTTAGTCCCTTAGAAGAAGTTCAATACAACTAAGAAAGGACATGGAGAGTAACATGCTAGAGGTGGTGGTAGGGAACCATTGCAATGTGAAATATGTGGTAAGGATCATCGTAAGAGGGATTGTTCACAGTATCAGAGTGGTGGTAGACCCCTTATCTACAATGCTCAGGAGGTGCATACAACTGGTGATGTTGGTTATAGCATTCCTCGTATCCATGCAGTTGTGGACAACATGCAGGTGGATCATCAGGAATCTATCATTGAGATGGATGGTAAGATTTGTGATCAAGTTGTTTCTATTTTGATTGATCATGGATTTAACTATAGTAATATTAATCCTGAATTGGTGGATAAGTGTGGTTTGAGAAAAGAAGTGCATGCAGAATCTTGGTTGGTGCAGTTGGATACAGGTACAAAGAAGAGAGTTCACCATTGGGTAAGAGCTTGTGAATTTGAGTTAAATGGTATGCCTATAGCAGCACATTTGAATGTACTACCATTGGGATCGTATAGTATGCTTTTGGGTATGGATTGGTTGTACCTTCACAGGACCAAAGTGGATTGCTTCGACAAGGCCATTGAGTGTGTGGATGATAGTGGGGAAAATAGAACTTTGCAGGGGAAGAAGAAGCCTACATCAGTGAGGATGGTTACCGCTATGCAGGCTAAGCGTAGTTGCATAAAAGGTTGTGTGATGTTTGCAGTGCACATTTCTAGTGACAAAGGTAAGGAAGTTGGGGATGCAGATGTTTTGAGTAGATACCCAGTTCTACAACAGTTTCAGGATGTATTTCCTGAGGACATTATAGAGTTTCCACCTCACAGGGAGGTAGACTTTTCTATTGAGTTGGTGCCAGGGGCAACTCCAACATCAAAGGCACCTTATAGGATGAGCACACCTAAGTTGGTAGAGTTGAAGTTGCAGTTAAAAGATATGTTTGGCAAGGGATACATTAGACCAAGTGTATCACCTTGGGGTGCACCAATGTTGTTCGTAAAGAAGAAAGATGGTACTCTCAGATTGTGCATTGATTACAGGGAGTTGAACAAGATAATGATTAAGAACAGTTACCCATTGCCAAGGATTGATGATTTGTTTGTGATGGGCCTCTAAATTAGACATAAATTAAGGCCCATTGGACCATCCTTTAGCACATTAACCTCTCTGTTTGCATTAGATAATGTATTTTTAACTTTTATGTTCATTATGAATTTTTATGAATAATTGCATATTTGTACCTAATATTATTTATTTTTGTGGAATATTATTAGAATATTGGGTAGATTATGGAGATTTGGAGGAGGAGATAATTTAGGGACTTGCTCCCTACTACAGGACGATCAATATTAAATAATAAATCAACAAGATATTATGGAATTATGGCATAGATTATGGAGCTCCAATGATTGAGAAAATATAGGAATGTGTTCCCTGCCATTTAATGCAGATCCCTAGTATTGGGAACCAGATCCACTAATCAAGGGATTTTGGTGGGGAAAGCTTCCTCTTTTCATGGGGAATGATTCCTAATCATTTTTTATAAGTAACAAGTCGAATTTGCCTCTAGGGGTAGATTTTTATTAGTATTCTTGTGGAGAGAACTCATATTTTTGCAGCTCCATTGTCATTTCTTGCAGGGATGTAATTGTATTGATGGGAATAATGAAGATTGGTATTGTGTTCAGCTTCTAAACCTTGGTCATGATCATGAAATTATATAAAGATCATGATCTTAAAAAAGAAAGCTTTAGAATGAATAAAAAAGAAGATGAGAGTGTAGATGATCTAATAAAGAGGTTCATGTATAATGTTAAGAGGGAAAAACTACACCATTAAGGATCCGACACACTAAAAACCCTCACTTAGAACAATTAGGGATGAGTGGATTGATATTCTTGATCTCATGAGTAGAGGCGATGTATACCAATTATCATTTGAAGAAATTTGTGAAGCATGCAAGCACATTTCAAGAGGAAGGGCAAGAGTAAGTCAATCAACATCAAGATCGGTAAGTCAAGCTAAACTTGGAAGTTTGTTTAATGACTTTAAAACAAAAATTCTTGGCAATCTAACCAAACAAGTAGAAACGTTAAGAAGGTAAGATGAGGAAAAAGAAGATGTTGATATTTGTGTTGTCCATGCAGAATCACAAGCTATTAAATGTTGCCCCTCATTACCAAGGTTGAAGGAAGTTTACCAAAAGGACAATGGAGAAAGTCAATTATACAACTATGTTATGTAGCTCCAAGAGGACCATGGCAACCTATTTAACCTGATATGATGCAAGAGCCTAATTCAGAATTTCAAGCTTGTGCACATCCATCTCAAAGTAATTGGAACACACCCTTTCCTTGGCAACATTGGCCATCTCAACCCTGAAACCAATCTTGGCAACAAGGTTGGCAAGGAACTTATGGAGCCATCCACAATATCCTCAATATTTTCCTCAGTATCCTCCAAACCCAACTCCATGTTATATCTACCATCCACCAACACCACAACCGCAACCCCAACCACATCCATCTCAAATATCCACTCCCACTCAACTACCTATACCACCATTTCCAAATCCACACAAGGAGGTAGCTCAACCCACTTATGATGCTGAGGTACAACACTTCGAAATATCTCCTCTTGATCTCAATGGTATTCATCTCATCTTAGGAAGAGCGTTACAAAAAAGAGATTCTCTTGATGCCATTGAAGGACAACATGGAGAAAAAGAAGATTCAAAAGAGAAGACCAAAGAATCATGGGCTGCATTTGATGAAGAGCAAACATCAAAATCAGATATTGAGAAAGCTCCCTCATGGTTACCGTCAAATCCTCCATGTATTCAAGAGAAAAATTAGCAAAAAGAGGAAGATTTGAAGGTCATCTTGATGTCATCAGTTTGTTTTTTTGTCATCTTGATGTGCACATGGCTCCATTGGAAGTATTCTTATACTTGAAAGTGATTTTGTTTTCAAGTATAGTAGGGTAAAAAAAAAAAAAAAAACTCAGATGAAAACCTCCTTTGAGGCGTCTAAGATTGGCTCATTGATTGAAAACCTCCATGAGGTGGTCAATGGGTTGGAAAAACAAGAAAAAAGAAAAAGAAAATATCCCAGGTGAAACCCTCCTTTGAGGTGCCTAGGCAGACCTACTAGTTGAAAACCTCATTGAGGCTGCTAGTAGGCCTAAAAAATTAATAATAATAATAATATCTAACCACTTTCATCACTCATCCACTCCATATAACCAAAATCCATCTTCAAATTCCACTATGCCTTACATGAAAAAAAAATCATCAACTTTTCCACCACCTCTTGATGATTTTAACCATGTCCTTATACCTCTTATGACTTTACATCAATCCTACATGCATCAATGAGGTCTCAAAGAGGAATTAAATGACTACTACAGGAAGAGGATTCCTCTTGTAAGCAGTCTGCATGGTTACAATAGATTTCAGCATTAATTATTTTTTTCACTCACACGACAAAAGGTCTAGCCACCTTGAGCAACATGAAGCCATTTCTGAAGATTGAAAAGTGGGAACACCCTCCTTAGGAATGAATCCATCCACTCCACCAGCAAAAGATTGAAAGAAAATTGCACACAACAACCTTATCAGTCAAAGAATCAGCAAGCTATGAAGACCTGTGCAGAAGCAAGCAAAGAAAATTAGCACCTCCAAGGAAGCAGGGATCGATCATCAACTCAGCAGCAACATGCATGCCTCTCCAACAACCATCAGGTAGGTATAGGTATGCAATATTCTTGACCTCTTCTCTTGAGCATATTATAGTTAGAAATTTGTTGCCAATGCATGAGAGATGAGGTTTTATAAGCTAAGGATGGGTCAGCAGTCTCAGCCGCCTTCAACTAGTTAATTGCAACTCACTCCTTCACTCATGCAATGTGGAAAAGCCAAATTATGAAGGGTGATGATTTCGAGGAATGGGGACAACAGTTAAAAGAAAAAATTTCTGCAAATGCCAATTCACCACAACAATCCAAACCCTCCATCCACTTCATATCCATTATCTATCCATCATTCATCCATCCCATTTCATAAGGAAAAAAATTAATATTTTTCAAGAACAAACCCTACACTCTGTCTCACCCCAAAAATTTCTCGAAAAAAAAAAAAAAAAAAAAAAAAAAAAAAAAAAACAAAACAAAACAAAAAAAAAAACAAAACAAAACAAAAAACAAAACAAAACAAAAAACAAAAAAAAACAAAACAAAAAACAAAAAAAAACAAATAGAGCATCCTCTCCATTTTCACAAACCTACACTACTCCCTCTGAGCCCTAGCATCATCCTCAAAGTCCTGTACATCATTCTTCATCACTCTGATACAGTTAGAAGACCCTGAAAGAAGAGGAATGACTGCTATAGGAAGGCAGAATGTTGCTACAGGAAGGAAGAAAGGAACAAATTTTGCTAAAACCCAAAATGGTAGTGCCTAAGAGAGACATAATCAAAACAGAGAACTCCAAGGCCATTATGCAATATAGGCCACAAAAGAGAAGAAGAAGAAGGAAACAAAAGGAAATAAGGCATTCATCATCAAAATAGAACTCAAACTGTAGTGATGAAAAGAGGCTTTCCCATAGGTCTCTAATCTCTTTCTATCTTTTTTCCAAGGCCTAAAAGATGTTATAGAAATGGGAGAAAGGCATGGAAGTCAAGTTGAGAGCCTACCCTAGGCTCAGACTATCATTTCTACTCAAAATGGGTTTAAACAAGGTTTCCTATAGTTTTTACAGGAATTACTATAGGATGTCCTAGTTCGCATCTAAAGGCATTTTGAAGGTTTCAGAGGTGTCCAAATGGTGGAACAAGGTAGAAGAAGGTTGGAAAAGGATGTGGAAGACCTTGCCAAACTAAAAAATATTCAAGAACCCATCTTGAATAAGGGGAAGAAGGTAGGCTAATGGTCTCAAGAAACACTGTGATTTTTTCTATGCACAAGCAGTTTTGGAAAAATGAGTGAAAATGGAATGAAGGTTTCAAGGGAGAGGATATGAATGAAATTGATCTACAAGCCTACAAATTTCACTTACAAAGATGAAAGTTATGTTTTTTCTTTAAAGGTTGTTAAACAATCATGAAAAGAACAACTAATTTTTGGGTTTGTCCTTGCAGAACTTATAATTAAGATTCTTAAGAGAAAGGACTGAGGAATGCACAAGACAGAGGCCACCAGGGCCATGAAGGAGGCACAATGAGGTCACTAAGTTTCTCAAAGGATTAGTAACACTTTCAATAGGGGGGTATGATGGGTCTCTAAATTAGACATAAATTAAGGCCCATGCCTCTAAATTAGGCATAAATTAAGGCCCATTGGACCATCTTTTTGTAGAAATTTTGAATAATATGACACATATTCATAGAGATTATCCTGATTATACAATATTGTGGAATTCATGCATAATACATAACCTCCTCTATGTTGATCATCAATTTACAGAAGCAGAAACAATAACATGCGCACATAGAAGCATCAATCACACATATCAACATAGTATTTTCCCGGGGAAAGCATCTCGCTAAAAACCCCAACTATCTGTATATTATATTGATTAAGAACATGTAACAAACATAGTACAATACTCCTCACAAGTATCCAGCACTATCTCCACCTGTTACACACAATACAGCTCAATTCTGATCTACAAATCTCCTCCGCTGCTTGCCTGCCTCCACTGCACAATACCTGCTGAGAATGAATGAGAATGGCTGATCCAAACTCCTATTTACCTTGTGAAAGTCACCCACACTGGAAATCACGTGAGCACAAGCTATATTTCACTTGGTATTGGCCCACACTGCACAATCTTCATTGGCATTACTCAATCCATGCATGTGCACAATCTCATGCACAACTGATAGCAATCTCAACCTCTAACACCTGTCTCCACTGAACTGTACATGAACTGAGTTAACTGATGTATTCTTCAGCTTCATTATGAGTTAATAATTAGTGAATTAATTAATAACTAATTCACACAACTCATCACTTAGTCTATTGATCAGTTAGACTAAATACAACTAGTTCAACTAAGTCAAACTGAACAAAACTCCATTAACTGCTCATCCAACTCCACAGAACTCAACCACATGAGTTCTAACTGATGTCCTGCATGCAATAGCTCAACTGACTCATAAAGAAATCATATTTCCTTCTGACAGCTGCATGTGCCACATCTGTAGCTCAAACTGAAGTGCTCCAAGAGGATAAGATAAAGTTTATAGTCTAAATATTATTATGAGACAATAATATTTGCCTTTTCTATTTTTGACTAGCAGTCTAAAAATAGACTCTGATCACTCCTGCTGTGATCCAAAAATAGACTTTGCGCCATAATTTTCTTGCGGGCCCACTTAGTGAAGGCGACTCCTTTCCACTAAGCTCCATCATCTTGTTGCATTCTCAACAAGCATTTCTTGTTGCACACTTTTCAACAATCCCTCTCAACAAGAAAGGCTTCCTCTCAAACCCGATCCTGTAACTCTGGAATGTTCTGCATGCAACACATCTGCCCGGTCCACTTTGCTCCAACAACACTTGGAACAAAAACACTCCCAATTGACCACTCTGTTGGGCTAGGAACATACTCTGATGCTGAAGCTCTACCTGCTGCTGACAAGTGCTCCCTCTCTGACATCTGCGCTACTGCAACATCTCCATGCATCTCGCACCATTGCACACCTCTCTGTGCCACCTAGCACTGTGCAAAACACTTGTGCCTCTCGCATTGCTGTAGCCTGCATGCTATGCGCTGTCCTGGGATTCTCTACACTGTCGCTCTCTCTGGCGCTCCATCCGCATCTGTCTCTACCCAATCAATCAGTTCCTGCTACTCCCCATCGGGGCTCTTGTAGCAAGGTCTCATCCAAGAGGTTGGGTACCTCAAGGATCTTTCCCCTCCTCCTTGGGATGATCAATCCACATCACCCCACCTCCTACCTGGAGGTATGGCTGCATGTGATCCCTCAGCCCACCTAGCTCAAAGTTTCCCCCTACTGGAGGTCTCTGCATGAGTAGATGTCTCTACTCGACCTCCTCTCAACTTCCCTTGTTGTGGCTGCTCCACAACCTCTTGAAGCTGCTGCACCAATCGTGGCTCCTCCACAATCGTCTAAGAATTCTTCTAGCTCTGCATGTCGAGAGGTAATATACGCTCCCTCTCAACCACCAAGTCTCCATCAGTTGCCTTGATGCTCAAGGCTTTGCATGCATCTTGAACCTCAAGAGCATACAGGTTCTTGACCCGTGAACCAATCTGCTTCACCTGTCTAGTGATGATGTGTCTAAGGAAAACCTTTCCCTAACTGAAGACTACATCATAGCCTTTGTCTTCTAGCATCGCGATTGACACCAAGTTTCTCTTCAGTCCTGGTACATACTTGACATCGGTCAAGGTAAGGCGAGCTCCATGCTCCCTCTAAAAAATAACTGTGCCTACACCTGAGACACTATACTTCTCATCATTACCCATCACTATGAGTATCTAGAGATCTTTCTCCTCCAAAGTACTGAACAAACTTTTGTCACCGGTCATGTGGAAAGAAGCTCCACTGTCAAGAAACCAACCACTTCCCACCATGGATGAAACCATGCATGCGAAGAGTGTGAAGTACAACTCAAACTGTGAAGCAAGTGAGGTTGCCTCACCTTCAGATCCTTCCCCGGATCCCTTCTTGGACTTCTTCTTTGGGCAATTAGTAGCATAATGGCCCAACTCATGACAACAAAAGCATCTCACCTTCGACTTGTCAACCTTCTTCCCATCATTGGAAGAACTAGATTCGGAAAGAGAAACCTTCCCCTTCCCCTTCTTCGCCTTACTCGCTAAGGCACAGTTCTCCTCATCATGCATAAATGAAGAACTGTCTCTGGTGCGTCGTCTAATCTCCTCTTGCACAAGATCTGACCAAAGTCTCTCCCATCCTGGGAATTTCTCCCTTCCATTCACCGAGTCCTGGTAGCTATGCCAACTCTTAGGAAGGCCAAGGAGTGCTAGACTCACCATAACCTCATCCTCAACAGTTACCCCCACACTTCCCAGCTCATCCCGACATTGGGTGAACTTCGTGAGATATCTGGGCATACTATCTCCATTCTCACACTTAATGTTTCTGAGTTTATCCTTGAGCGCCAACTTCCTCTGGTCGCTCTTGCTTTGGAATAATTCTGTCAACATTTTCCACATCAAATATGGAGAAGCCTTTCCATGGAGGCTGGACACAATGTGATCCCTCACGCCCTCCAATAGAATCCTTCGACACTTTGCTGTCTTCTTTTGCCAATCCCCGACTTGAGCAACATCAGTAGGTTTTGGGACATCCGCATCTATGAACTCCTTCAACCCATTATCATCTAAAACTGCCTCCATCCTGTCCTTCCATGCAATATAGTTCGAGCTGCCCTCAAGGGCATACTCCAATTGCAATCCATTGAAAGACATTTCAACTTTGACACCAAGAAAACATTGCTGCAAATTCGAATTCCACCAGCTCAAAAAACTCAACCGCTTCTGATCTAAAATTCGTGAGAACAAAGTATTTCTTGTACATAGCTACCTGGCCCAATTACAGACTTTGCCTGAAGAAATAAAATGTAAACACTTTCTGAATAATAGATCTGATGATCAATCCCGCTTTGATATCATGTAGAACTTTTTCTACAAATCAACCCGCTCTGATACCATGTAGAAATTTTGAATAATATGACACATATTCACAGAGATTATCTCGATTATACACTATTGCGGAATACATGCATAATACATAACCTCCTCTACGTTGATCATCAATTTACGGAAGCAGAAACAATAACATGCACACATAGAAGAATCAATCACACATATCAACACAGTATTTTCCTGGGGAAAGCATCTCGCTGAAATCCCCAACTATCTGTATATTATATTGATTGAGAACATGTAACACACATAGTACAATACTCCTCACAAGTATCCAGCACTATCTCCACTTGCTACACACAATACAGCTCAGATCTGATCTCCAAATCTCCTCCGCTGCTTGCCTGCCTCCATTGCACAATACTTGCTGAAAATGAATGAGAATGGTTGATCCAAACTCCTATTTACCTTGTGAAAGTCACCCACACTGGAAATCACGTGAGCACAAGCTATATTTCACTTGGTATTAGCCCACACTGCGCAATCTTCACTGGCATTACTCAATCCATGCATGTGCACAATCTCATGCACAACTGATAACAATCTCAACCTCTAACACCTGTCTCCACTGAACTGTACATGCACTGAGTTAACTGATGTATTCTTCAGTTGCATTATGAGTTAATAATTAGTGAATTAATTAATAACTAATTCACACAACTCATCACTTAGTCTATTGATCAGTTAGACTAAATACAACTAGTTCAACTAAGTCAAACTGAACACAACTCCATTAACTGCTCATTCAACTCCACAGAACTCAACCACATGAGTTCTAACTGATGTCCTGCATGCAATAGCTCAACTGACTCATAAAGAAAGCATATTTCCTTCTGACAGCTGCATGTGCCACATCTGTAGCTCAAACTGAAGTGCTCCAAGAGGATAAGATAAAGTTTATAGTCTAAATATTATTATGAGACAATAATATTTGACTTTTCTATTTTTGACTAGCAGTCTAAAAATAGACTCTGATCACTCCTGCTGTGATCCAAAAATAAACTTTGATAATGTGTTTTTAACTTTAATATGCTCATTATGAAGGTTTATGAATAACTGCATATTTGTGTATAATATTATTTATTTTTGTAGAATATTATGAGAATATTGGGCAGATTATGGAGATTTGGAGGAGGAGATACTTTAGGGATTTTCTCCCAACTACAGAAGGATCAATATTAAATAATAAATCAACAAGACATTCTAGAAATATGTTTCAAATTGTGGAGCTCTGATGATTGAGAAAATTTAGGAATGTGTTCCCTGCCATTTAATGCATATTCCTAGTATTGAGAACCAGATCCACTAATCAAGGGATTTTGGTGGGGAAAGATTCCTCCCTTCATGGGGAATGATTCCTAATTATTTTGTATAAGTAACAACTCAAATTTGCCTCTAGGGGTAGATTTTTATTAGTCTTCTTGTGGAGAGAACTCATATTTTTGTAGCTCCATTGTCATTTCTTGTAGGTATGTAATTGTATTGATGGAAATAATGAAGATTGGTATCATTTTTAGTTTCTAAACCTTAGTTTTCTTCATAGGACTCTGATTTTCTTTGGGCTTGGCCATCCCAAGAGCCTCAAGCCATTTTGTATCATTTTCTTTTCTTCTTGTCACTTCTTATTCACATGCATATTTTGTTTTTGTTTCTCTCTATTTTTGCATTTAGTATTAATGATTTCTTGTTGTAGGATTGGGTTAAATGGTTGATGTAAGTTCTTTTGCAGCATCAAAAGAATCATTTCATCATTGGAAAAACTTTGGAAGTTCATAGTAATCATTAAGCTACTTGGATTAATTTCCTTATTCCCAAATTTAGATTTCTGGAACTCCTTTGTGGCAAATAACAATAAATTTGTGCTATTTTTTAGAGCATACTAACGAGCTTCAATCAAGTTGGTTCCACTTGCATTAGATCACAAAAACACTCTAGTTAATAACAAAAATTACCCCATTGCATTTGCACTTGATTAGGTTAGGCATTTGATAGATTTACTAGCTCACTAATTCTCAAATTTCTAGATTTTAGAATAGTAATTTTCTGCTATTTTTAGCATGAGTTAACAAAGGTCTTTTTAAGTGATTCCACTTGGAATGGAGACCCAAGACATCCTAGTCAATAACAAAATTTGTCCCATCCAATTTGGATTTGATTTGCTGGGTCATTTGATGAATTATAACTTCCTGTAGTAAATTTGTAACATCCTGTAGTTTCTTGTAGTAGCCTTCCAACATGCATTTACTTGCCCATATTCACTCAAGAAGCTTGGTTATTGTCCCTTAGGGTTGAATCAAGACCCATAGGATCTAAATAAATGATTAGGGAAGACTAAATACCACTTAGGACTCACCTCTTTACCCATGCAAAACATTTCAACGATTTGGTTTAATGGAGAAATTTATGGATTGGATAATACAATGATGATTTTCTTGATTTCCACATCCAATAAACTTTGTTAATGGATCTAAACTCTTTGAAATGTAATGGTTGACATTTTATATTTACTTTATGCAATTAGAATAGGTTTATTTCCTTGTATTTCATTTCTTGCAATAGGTTAAGGTTTCCATTTCGAGCATTTCATTTTCTGCAATTAGTTTATGATTTGATTTCATTACATACACTCCATTACATAATGCCAACAAAGGAATGACACATTGTATGCTGCACATATAGTGTCGATACCTCTTAAGTTTGTACAAACCCCAGGTTGATAATTAAAGTTGGTATCCTTGGGAGTTGCAACATTCTTGTTGCAATACGAGGCTCATCAGTTTGATCAGTTGAAGGGAGGAACAATGTTCTCTAAGATCAACTTGAAATCGAGATACCATCAGGCATCAAGGAAGTAGATATCTTCAAGACCACGTTGAGGACCAAGTATGGGCATTATGAGTTTGTTGTAGTTCTATTCGGTTTAACTAATGCTCCAGTTACATTTATGTGTTTGATGAATAATGTGTTGTGTCTTTATTTGGACAACTTTGTTATTGTATTCATTGATGACATATTGATATATTCTAAAAATGAGGAATAACATGCCGAGCATTTAGAAACAATGTTGATATTGCTAAGAGAGCATCAGTTGTATGCTAAGACTAGCAAGTGCAACTTCTTTCAGACGCATTACTTGGGACATGTTGTCTCCAAGGAAAGCATAGCAATAGATCCAGAAAAGATAAGGGCCATCATGGAGTGGGAAGCTCCTAAGAATGTGCATGAGGTGATATCATTTATGGGATTGATAAGTTACTACACGAGGTTCATCAGGAACTTCTCACGCATTGCATATCTTATCACATCATTGCAGGGGAAAGGTAAGAAGTTCGAATGGACAGAAGAATGTGCAGCTCAAGCAATTGTTGACACATGCATCACTGTTAAAGATTGCATATCTGAACAAGAAGTTTGTAGTGTGTACATATGCTTGCAAGAGAGGACTTGGTGGATTTCTCATGCAATAAGGACATGTAGTGTGCTATGAGTCACATAAACTGAATGGGCAAGAGCTAAACTATCTGACACATGATATTGAGCTAACAGTGATCATACATGCATTGAAGATGTGGATGCACTATCTTTTTGGCAAGAGGTTTGTACTAATGAGTGACCACAGTGGGTTGAGGTATTTGTTTGGCCAGCCAAATCTAAATACCAGGCAAGCTAGATGGTTGGACACCCTTAGTGATTTTGACATCAATATCAGGTACATCAAAGGAAAGGAGAACCAAGTTGCAGATGCTCTTAGTAGGAAAGTACAAGTAAATCATATAGCAGCTATGAGCTCTTATGGGACAGAGTTACAGGATAGGATCTTGCAGGCAGGACAACGGGATGACAAGTACATGGAGATCATGCACATGTTACAATAGAGTATAGGTGTAGGTACAGGTACATGCATATTTACATGTGTAGGTACAAGTAAAGGTACTGTACAGGTACAGGTATAGGTGATCTGGATGTAGACTATTGTCTCGCGACAGATGGTTTGGTGAGATTCAGGGATAAGATCTATGTACTGAATTGTAGTAAGCTCAAGAAGCTTATCTTGAGGGAGTTTCACGTCAAGCCATACTCGGGTTACCCAGGATATCAAAAGACATTGACGACGATGAAGAATTTCTACTATTGGTCGAATCTGAAGAAGGAAGTGGTAGAGTTCGTGGCTAGATGTTTAGATTTTCGGTAGGTAAAGACATAATTTAAGCATCCAGGTGGTCTACTAAAGCCTATAGTGATTCCTGAATGGAAATGGGAGGTCATTTCCATGGATTTCATTCTAGGTCTTCCGAATATAGTGAGACAACATGATGATTCTATTATGGTTGTGGTCGATAGGTTGAGCAAGGTAGCTCATTTCATTCTAGTGAAGACTACATATTCAACTAGTGAGGTAGAACAAATTTTCATCAGAGAGATAGTGAGATTACATGGTGTTCCAAAGAATATTGTGTCAGACAGGGATGCAAAGTTCACTTTCAAGTTTGAAAGGAGCTATTTGTAGGTTTGGGTACAGAGTTGGCCTTCAGTACAACTTATCATCTGCAGACAGATGGACAAACCGAGAGAGTCAACAAGATCTTGGAGGATATGTTGAGGATGTACGTGATGCACCAGTAGAAGAAATGGGAGGAGTATCTTCCATTGGTTGAGTTCGTATACAACAATGGTTATCACGGGTCATTGAGGATGAGTTCTTTCGAGGCATTGTATGGGCGTAGTTGTAATACTCCCATCAGTTAGAGTGATCCAATGAACAAGGTACTTATTGGACGGGATATGTTGGCAGACATGGAACATGAAATACAGGTTATAAAGAAAAATCTAAAGGCAACATAAGATAGACAGAATGACACATTGTATGCTGCACATATAGTGTCGATACCTCTTAAGTTTGTACAAACCCCAGGTTGATAATTAAAGTTGGTATCCTTGGGAGTTGCAACATTCTTGTTGCAATACGAGGCTCATCAGTTTGATCAGTTGAAGGGAGGAACAATGTTCTCTAAGATCAACTTGAAATCGAGATACCATCAGGCATCAAGGAAGTAGATATCTTCAAGACCACGTTGAGGACCAAGTATGGGCATTATGAGTTTGTTGTAGTTCTATTCGGTTTAACTAATGCTCCAGTTACATTTATGTGTTTGATGAATAATGTGTTGTGTCCTTATTTGGACAACTTTGTTATTGTATTCATTGATGACATATTGATATATTCTAAAAATGAGGAATAACATGCCGAGCATTTAGAAACAATGTTGATATTGCTAAGAGAGCATCAGTTGTATGCTAAGCCTAGCAAGTGCAACTTCTTTCAGACGCATTACTTGGTACATGTTGTCACCAAGGAAAGCATAGCAATAGATCCAGAAAAGATAAGGGCCATCATGGAGTGGGAAGCTCCTAAGAATGTGCATGAGGTGATATCATTTATGGGATTGATAGGTTACTACACGAGGTTCATCAGGAACTTCTCACGCATTGCATATCTTATCACATCATTGCAGGGGAAAGGTAAGAAGTTCGAATGGACAGAAGAATGTGCAGCTAGTTTTGAGCAGCTCAAGCAATTGTTGACACATGCATCACTGTTAAAGATTGCATATCCGAACAAGAAGTTTGTAGTGTGTACATATGCTTGCAAGAGAGGACTTGGTGGATTTCTCATGCAATAAGGACATGTAGTGTGCTATGAGTCACATAAACTGAATGGGCAAGAGCTAAACTATCTGACACATGATATTGAGCTAACAGTGATCATACATGCATTGAAGATGTGGATGCACTATCTTTTTGGCAAGAGGTTTGTACTAATGAGTGACCACAGTGGGTTGAGGTATTTGTTTGGCCAAACAAATCTAAATACCAAGCAAGCTAGATGGTTGGACACCCTTAGTGGTTTTGACATCAATATCAGGTACATCAAAGGAAAGGAGAACCAAGTTGCAGATGCTCTTAGTAGGAAAGTACAAGTAAATTATATAGCAGCTATGAGCTCTTATGGGACAGAGTTACAGGATAGGATCTTGCAGGCAGGACAACGGGATGACAAGTACATGGAGATCATGCACATGTTACAATAGAGTATAGGTGTAGGTACAAGTACATGCATATGTACATGTGTAGGTACAAGTAAAGGTACCGTACAGGTACAGGTATAGGTGATCTGGATGCAGACTATTGTCTCGCAACAGATGGCTTGGTGAGATTCAGGGATAAGGTCTATGTACTGAATTGTAGTAAGCTCAAGAAGCTTATCTTGAGGGAGTTTCACGTCAAGCCATACTCGGGTTACCCAGGATATCAAAAGACATTGACGACGATGAAGAATTTCTACTATTGGTCGAATCTGAAGAAGGAAGTGGCAGAGTTTGTGGCTAGATGTTTAGATTTTCGGTAGGTAAAGACATAATTTAAGCATCCAGGTGGTCTACTAAAGCCTATAGTGATTCCTGAATGGAAATGGGAGGTCATTTCCATGGATTTCATTCTAGGTCTTCTGAGTATAGTGAGACAACATGATGATTCTATTATGGTTGTGGTCGATAGGTTGAGCAAGGTAGCTCATTTCATTCTAGTGAAGACTACATATTCAACTAGTGAGGTAAAACAAATTTTCATCAGAGAGATAGTGAGATTACATGGTGTTCCAAAGAATATTGTGTCAGACAGGGATGCAAAGTTCACTTTCAAGTTTGAAAGGAGCTATTTGTAGGTTTGGGTACAGAGTTGGCCTTCAGTACAACTTATCATCTGCAGACAGATGGACAAACCGAGAGAGTCAACAAGATCTTGGAGGATATGTTGAGGATGTACGTGATGCACCAGTAGAAGAAATGGGAGGAGTATCTTCCATTGGTTGAGTTCGTATACAACAATGGTTATCATGGGTCATTGAGGATGAGTTCTTTCGAGGCATTTTATGGGCGTAGTTGTAATACTCCCATCAGTTAGAGTGATCCAGCGAACAAGGTACTTATTGGACGGGATATGTTGGCAGACATGGAACATGAAATACAGGTTATAAAGAAAAATCTAAAGGAAACATAAGATAGACAGAAGATTTATGCGGATCAGCACAGGGTATTCAAGGAGTTTTAGGTTGGGGAGCATGTGTATTTGCGCATTAAGCCCAAGAAGAGATCCTTGAGGGTTGGATCATGTGCCAAGTTGGCACCTCGGTATTGCGGGCCTTTTGAGATCCTTGAGAGGATTGTATCAGTGGCCTATCGACTTTCACTACCTCCAATAGTGAAATTCCATGGTGTTTTCCATATTTCACTGCTTAAGAGGTATATAAAGGATGTTGATCATGTTATTGATTATTCTGTATTGCAGGTGGAGCAAGAAGGAGAGTTCCAGCCGGAGCATAAGTGCATATTGCAGCGAAAGCATCTCATGCTCAAGAACAGAGCCATAGAGCAAGTTAAAGTGTGGAAACACTTTGGGCCCAAAGAAGCTACATGGGAGATGGAAAATCAGATGCAGGCCATGTATCCTTCATTGTTTGCTCGTTGAGGCAAAGCAGTTTTGGTTTGATTTTTGGTATATGTTTGGCATATGTTTTGGTATATATATGCATATGGATGTAATACTGCCCTAAGCTAAGTTATAAATCTCCAATAAGTGGTGTGGTTGTTATCTTGTCATGTTGTCATGATGTTTTTCTTTTGAGTAGGTCTTTCATTGTATATACTGCAACGAGCTAAGTTATAAAGCTCCATGGGAAGTATGTTTGATTTTCAATAGTTTTGTTGAGGTCTTGGTGTGGCTTAACACCGAGGACGGTTTTCCCCAAGGTGGAGGGTTCTGTAACAACCCTTGATCCGGATTTAAGCAGGAACGCAATAGATTACAGAGATAACCATAAATA